>JALJVW010000085.1:28072500-28672500 GCA_024865655.1 Emberiza elegans | reverse complement strand
TGCAAAGATATATAAAAACAAGGTCACCGATTTTTTTTTTTTCTGAGATATATAAAAACAAGGTCACCAAATTCAAAGGGAAGTTTGAAGTTAAGTTTCTGTGTCGCAGAAAACTGAAATATTTGCCAATGTGGGAATTACTCCCTTGAGGAAAAAATATGCAGAAGTGGTTTTTGGTCCAGTCTAAACCAGGATATTAAAAAAATTCTGAGTTTGGGACAGTTAGGGAGTTGTTTTAATACTCAGTTCAGCTGTATGTTGGTATCACTGATGCGCTGCGAGTGCATGCTATGCAGGCTCTGTGTGAAAAGCATCCTTCTACCAGTCTTACCAAATAAACAGAAGCAAATGATGATATTTCATATTTTAGAAAAACTTTGAGGGCTGTTTCTTTATTGTTTCTTTCCCCCTAGAAGTTATTAAAGCCTAAAGCATTAGATCTGGGCAGAGCACTGTGGCTCAGTCCAGTGAGTACCTTTTTGATATGCTCCAAGCTCTATGCAAGGCTGGCAGAAATACCTCTTGAATCCCTCTGAAGCTTGTATAGTACCCAAGCACTTTTTTTTTCATTGGAAGATTGGTAGAAACTATTTTGATTAAACAAACACTTGTGCAAGAGAGAACTGGAAAGCTGCTATTTAAGAGGAAAATGAATGGTCTATAAAGGTCTCTATTGAAATGTGTGTTATTGTGGCTCTGGGTATTACTTTTTTAAAAGGAAAGGTAAAATAAAATTTTATGCATATTTTTAGCTGCTCCCATGAATTAATGTGCAAGTGTAAGACCAAGGTGTTAACAGTCACAAAACAGAGGAGTGTTTGCACCTTTGGGAAGCTGACATGGCCTATGGCACCTTCCTGAGAACAAAGATGTGGGTTTGGGTTTGTTAAATGCTTTTATTCAGAAACCTAAATGAGTGAACCTTTTAAAAGAAATCCACTGAACAAAACAGCAAACTAACTTTCCTCACAGGGCAACAGGAAAATGGCTGCTTTAATAACTTATTATGTTCTTTCATGACTTTATATTGTTTCTGAATGCCAAAAATTACTTAAAAACTGTTTCCTGAAGTAAAAAAAAATGTGACATCAGAAGCATCATTCTCATTTCTGCTAAAAGCAGCAGCTGCTGGCATGCTGTTGGCACTTCTTAAATTTATGTTCAGCTCTGTTGATAGCACTGAGGAAAAGGATTATTTTCAAATAATAAGGGAAAAATGTTAGTGCTACTGTTGTTTATGAGTCTCACAGTGGTTAGTGTAAGTAGTCCGTGTGCTGTCTTGGCTTGTTATTGCCACTGGGAGGCTGTGGTATAACTGTGTGTTGGGAGAAGGATTACTCCAAACCATAATGGATCCCTGGTGGACAGTTGGACATTATGTGAGGAATGAGAACTGGGCTCCAAATATGTAACAGAGAGAGCTTAGATTAGAAATCAAAGAATATTTACAGAAAAAAATAAAAAGATGTTTCCATTTGTATAGAGCTGAGCTCAATAATAGTAATAAGAAGGTGTTCTTCATGAGTGGATTTTATACCCTGGTTTTACAGAAGATTTACTTTTTGTTCTATGGTTAGTTCTTCTGGATGTTTGGTTAGCTTCGTTTGATTCTTTAGCACAGGGTTTTTGGGATTTATTGCTGCAGAATCTGAATTCCCTGGAGATGAGAAAAGGGACACTGAATCCCCTGTTAGAGCTGGGGAATTGTCAATATCATCCACTTCCTATTGGTACTGCTTCTGCCTGCCAAACAAGGGATCCTCTAAGTCATGCCTTTGGCTAAGACAGTAAAAAGGGGAGAAATAATAGTTTTAGTTTTGAGCTCTGGATCCTGGAGCATCACTGTGCTCTCGTGCTCCCCAGGGACTGCTGTGGAGCAGAGCAATGTCGTGCAACCATCAGCCTCCGCCGCTGCAGGGGCACTGCTCACCTCCAAACCATCAGGAACTGCTTTTTCCTCAGCTTATTTCCTTAGAAAATTAAATTGCAATTGTGGTTTACAGATGGATGGCAGCACTTATATTTGCCTGCTTGCATTCATAACTCTGTTAGTTCAGCTATAGGGCTGTGGCTGGGCAGCAAGCAAGAAACTGCCTTCCTTCTGTATCCTGGATGCTTGTTCTGGGAAAGGTGCAACCTCTGCAATAGGGACTGGGCTAACCAAAGGCATATGAACCTGATCAGCAGGGAGAAGCCTGCAGTAATGGGGAATGTTCCTGTCCTTTGACCTGCCTGCAGTGCAACTGAGAATTCCTGAGAGGAACAGGGAGCAATGTCATCACTGCAGAGGTGACAGAGAGAACCCATTCCTATAGGCCAGGAAGGGACTGGGTAATTGATTGCAACTTTGGAAACTATCAGAAACGGATGGACCAAGCAAAGACTGGAGAGAAGAACTCCTCTCCACACACTTATTTTTGAGTCTCACAATTTTACTAAATATCCCATGTCTCAAGGGTTGTTTGTGGTCTTAAAACATATCTGTTGCAACCAGATGTCCTCTTGGATGCCCTCTGGCAAGTCCAAAAAAAGGACACACCATCACATATCACAAGAGGACACACCATCACAGCATCACTAACACAGGAATCACTTCCAGCACGTCATCCAGCAGAGCAAAGCATCACCTGTTAGATGTAGGACCTGTAATGGAGAAGTGTGCTCCTTTTTTGTTCTAGCATCAACAAGCCTTCTCTGAAGTCTCTTTAAATGTAGATGTACACCATTTCTAAGTATATTAACACAAAAACACAAGGTCAAGGCAACTTTAAGACCCTGCTGTTGATCTGAAAAAAGCTCATGGAGAAAATATCTGAGGGAAGGGAGCAGTTAAATATGTGAGCTGATATTTATCTTACTTAATAAAACTAAGCCTAGAAAAAAGTGGGAAGTAACTACTAGAAACAGGAAGATTTGTTGAGGAAGGAAATCACCTTCCCCTTGGGAAAGATAGCTGTTGGTTTATGCATTGTGTTTTATTTTGGACTTTGTTGATTCCACCATAGTGTAGTGTTTGAATGAAGACCTTGAAAGGATTAAAGCAGTGATGTTTAATCTTTCCAGGGAGATTCAGAGAGGCTAGCAAACTAGCGAGACCATTCCTGCAGTAGCAGGAACTCTGTTACCCTTCAAAAACTGAATTTATGCTGAGAAAGAACTGAAAACAGTGGCTTGGAGAGATCAATAGAAAATAAGGTCACAGTGAATAAAGTTCTCAAAAGTTTCCAGCACTTGCTCAAACCTCTCACTTGCCTGAGGCCTACTCCATCAGCATTTTCTCAGGATGGAGCAGCATACTGTAAGACAGTTCTGCTGTGATTAGATGTAAGGAAATACAGGGCTGTTGGTTGTCAAGGCACTACTGGTATTTTAATTTGAAGTGTCACTCAGACTCCTTGAGTGGCTTTGCATTGATATTGAATAAACTTTTGAGAACAGAGAGAAATTGCCCAGTGGGCTGGAAGAGGAAAGATTTCAGAAGCAGGCATTGAGTTTAGAGGACCCAGCCTGGCCTTGCAAACCTGAGCAGATTTACCTATCTGCAACCCTCCACTCCCTCCACCCCCACCTCCCTAAAACTATCCTTGTAGCACCAATGCGATTGCCTGTGCAAGGACTGGCACTGTTTGATTCCCAATGAATCACATAAAAACGGATTTAATGAAGTGTCCCTTGATCTCACGTGCATTTCTGAGGCAGGGTTTTTCCACTTGCCTGGGGCTTTCTGAAAAGGCTCAATTGCTTTTCCACCTGAATTCTTTTCTAGCTTGTTCTCCTAGCATTGGTTTCTAATGAACCTTTGACATTTATCCTCATATCTTTCCACTCTCAAATTCCTAACTTCCCTTCTTTCCCGAGGTGAAATTTTATCATTTTCTTTATGAGGTAAAAGAGAAAAAAACCCCAAAAACCTGCAGAAATGCTCCAAGAGCTAGCAACATCTTCTAATTCTTTCTATTATGACAATATGACAGATTCTTGCACTTCCCTGGCTCCCAGTGGAAATATCAGGCTCTGAGGAGACAGGAAGAGGGGTATAAAGACAGAAGGCATTTACTCTTAGCAGTGATTTTTCTAATGAGAGTTTTAGTGGTGACATTAACAAACTGTTCTCCTGAAGAATTTCCTGGGGGCTTCAGTGTCACTACATGCAGCATCAGCTAGGTGACAAGCTCTCACTGCCACTCCAGTCACTGCAGAAACAGCATCCTCAGCAGGAGTGGTTCTGCACTCTCATTTTTGGCAGAGAGATGGTGAATGCTCAGTGAAGTGAGCAGCACAACAGCTTTCTTATAGGTGTTTGTTTATGTTTTTACTTGTTATTTTCAGTGCAGGGGACATTATAAAAGAAATTTAAAAAAAAAAAAAGAGAACAGCCTGATATTAAGGGATTTAAACATTTTTGCAGAGCTTAATTAAACTTCTAAATCTGTACTCTAGACAGTTAAGGCTTGCAATAGGTAAGATGAAGTGTAAAGAAGTCAAGGGATTAATTCAAGGTCAGTGACAGAGTCAGAAGCACCCCCAGGGGGTTCACTCCACTCCTCTGCTGGTGGTAAATCATTGACAGTAATTCCAGTCTGGCCAGCAGATTTCCCAGTCTGAGACTAGGGAGAATAGGGAACTGGCTTTGAATCTCAGCTATCTTTGTCTGGTCAGCAGAAAGCCTTTAGCTCCTAATGATAATTGCTTAATGTATTTAATTATCATAACCCTTTTTTATTACAACAAGTAGGATAATGCTGATTTGGTTGAGGAAGCACAAAGAGAAGCAAGAAAAGTCAGTGCATATAAAGAATAGCTGGCTGTGGAAATGGGCCAACAATCTACCTTCCTGAAATGACTTTGGAGGAGCTGCATCAGGAAAACAAATATCTAAATAAAAAGATACCAGGTTCAGATACTTGGAAAACCTGTTTGTAAAAACCAAGGGCCCTGTGAATTTGTCATAAATGCTCTCACAACAGTCAGTGGTCTGTCCATTTGTGAAATCAGCTAGACAGGCTGCATCCTTACACAGGTGCATAGATCTTGCACAGGCCCAGTGCAGGAGTAGTCCCACAAGTGTGTCCCAGCCTACCCTGGGGAATGGGGCACAGGCACACACTGGAGTCCTGCAGGAAATGATATTGTGGCTACTCCTTGGGACTTGGATTTTGGGAGCTATGTACAATTTGATTTGTGGTATGGTTTTTTTTTGTTTTTGTTTTTGTTTTTGTTTTTGTTTTTTGAAAGAGCTTCCAAGTTCTATTTTGCTTTCTACCCCAATCTTGGAGGTATCAGATCTTCAGAGTCTGAGAAACGAATTTTCCATCTTGTTTGCTTGCGATGCTTGTTATAAACCATACATTAACAAGTGATTAAAATTGCACTACAGCAAGTATGTAAGTGTAAATCTGAATGATGCATGATTGCTGTGAGCCAGCAGACATGTAGAAATAATTGGCCTTTAAAGTTCATTAGTCAGTTTTATTACAAATAGTGCATTTGCATGATGTTTGTAAATTTATGCACCAGCGGCCAAAAGTGATGACAGCATTCCACTGACAAGGCAAAGCAATTACAAAAAGCACATCCATTATTTGAAATGTCTATGCAAAACACTTGTTTTAGTAATTGGTCATAGTGCTTCAATCTTGGAGTGAGAGCTGCTAAACTCTTTAGTTACAGCAAGCAGCATAGCCAGACAAAGTGCCCCAACATGCTGAACAATTGCTTCCAAGTTGTTTTTATTGTTGATTCACCCCCACCCTCAGTATGTCTGAATTTTAAGTACAGAGCTTCTGAATGGGATGCTGTTAGATTTACCTTTTCCTTTGGTGGCTGAAGAGCCTCTCTTGACTCACTGAGGCTTTAGCTATACATTGCTGTTCTCCATATGTGAATCCAATGAAAAGTGAAAGATAACTGGGGAGATTGTAGAGGTTATAATGTCATTAGTACTGATCTGTTCCTCTCCGGGCTTGATGAGAAGAGGAGCAGTGGAGATAAGAGGAAAACTCTTTGAGGAATAACATGCACTAGTTAGTGAGAGAAGCTAAACCCTATCTCCCACATATTTTCTTACCCATTACTGATATTTTTAACATAGCACATCTACTTTTGAAATTCTAGAAAGTGACCAGAAATTTCTGGGTCACTTAAAGAAGAGATTAAGGCCTACATGTGATTACACTGAAGTGCTGCATGTCCCAAGCTGCCTCCAGATAAGGACGGCTTCAGCATCTTTCCCCTTTCCAGGTTATCTGTGATTCCCATCTAAGGAGCCACATACTTTGGGATACCAGAACTGATACATTTCTGTCAGCTTGAACGTGTTTCCTAATAACTTGCTCATCTCAGCTCCAGTGTGAGACAATTAGCACACCATATGCTGCGCTCTCCATTAGCCGGGGTGTTTGACAGTGCTCCCGAATGCTGTGCCTGGCACAGCTCTCAGTGTGCTGGTGCACAGCTGCATTAACAAACCCTGAGGAGCCAGGTGTGTGTGGGTGTGGGTGTGGGTGTGTGTGCATGTATAGCTGTACCTGGCAGCTCAGCTATAGAAACAGTAAACACTCACAGCAGGGACAAACCAATGACAGGTGAACCATAAATGGTTCTGTTGAGAGAAACTTACAGGCCTGAAGGGTTCTTTGAAAGTGGATTATATACTCCTAAGATTTCTATTATTTCACTGCAATGGAAAAAAAATCTTGCATTAGGTTAAAGATCTAGCAACATTCTGCTCTGTGAAGAGAATATCTCACAGAGCATATCTCACATTATCAAATATCTCACAATTATCAAATCAAATACAGTCCTTCCAGTTAAATTGCTTCATTGCTTATATTCACTAAAATTTGAACTTTAACACAGAAAATTTCCAGCAGCTGGATACCTGAGCTTCAAGACCAAATTCCTAAATTTGTTATTGTAGCAAAAATACGGGAGCTACTGTTCTGTGCTACATTTTGTTCCCATCTTGCATTGCATCCACAGTTTAATTGTCAGGTAGACTGTAACAGGTAACAGTCATGTCAGGCATAAATGCCACCTTAGTGCACTGCAAAGCACTCATCCAGCCAAATGAGTAAAGTGCTGTAGGCCACACAGCATCCAAAAAGCTACTTCTGTTGCTTGAAGTGCTCACCTTTAAAGTAGTTTCTTGTCCATTGGTGCCTTGCCTAATCAAGATGTTAGAAAGAAATCCTTTACTCAGAGAGTGGAACAGTTTCTCCAGAGAAATTCTGTATGCCCCTTACCTGGAAATGTTCAAGGCCAAGTTCAATGGGATTCTGAAGAAGTTGTCCCTGGCAATGGACAGGGGGGTTGGAACTTTAAGGTTTAAGGTCCTTTCCAACCTTAACCATTCTGTGATTCTGTGATTCCAAGGCACCCTGCAGTGCATGCTGCAGTGGCTCTCCCAGCATCATGGACACTTCTATATGCATGTCACCTTCTGAGCTGTGTTTTATGTTTCTCTATGCCCTATAAAGAACTAGTGGGGTTTTTTGCTTTCTGAACAAACATGCTAGGAGTATCTGATATCAGAGTTGCTTTTAGCTTGTCAAATTAGCCAAAACTAAGCTCACTTGAAGTTAAGGATTGTATATTTAAAACAAAACAAAACAAAACAAAACAACCAACAGCAACAAAACAAAAAAAACCCACAAAAAACCCAAACAAACAAAAAAAAAAAACCACCACAAACCAAAAACAAAATAGAAACTCTGTTCAGGATATCCCATGGGAAGTCACTTTTCAGTAGAAGGGTGAACTTTTCTGTCTAAGAGTAATCCTGATCTTCTCAAGTAAAATCTGATCTTCTCAAGTCTTCTTCCTAGCCCAACTACTGCTCAGTCACAAATGCTCCAAGTGACAAATGGGGTCTTGGTGGCCCATGTAAAGAAGTGATGGCAATATCCTGGGCTGAGTGATCCAGTACTAACAGATCACAGTGTGGGCAGCTGCACTGTGCTGCCTGCAGTGCCTTTTGGATAAGCAGGCTTGATAAACTGATGCTTAAACTTGATGACCATTCATTTAATAACTAGGTGGGGTACAGAAAATGAATGCTGTCTCTTTTGCAAAAGGAAACACTTTACTTGGGCCTGAGCCACGACTGTTGTGGCTAAAGGATGACATTACATATTACTGTACATTTTGTGTTTTCACCACAAGGGAACAGATGAGTATCTGAGCAAACACAAACACAGCTGAAAAATGCAGGCTCTCATTTCAATGCTTTGACTGTACTCACTGGGTAATCATCACAAGCAAGGAAAATCTTCTGCCTTTTCTACCTTACAAGGTTTTCCAGAAGCATGGCATTGTTTTAATTGCATGGAGGCTCTTATCATAGGAAAAGATTGATATAGATACAGCAAATCATTTTAGGCTGATGTTGAAGTCATCATCTCTTAAGTTACTAACAAAATTGTCCTTGCAAAATTGCTATGGCTGTTTGTCTTTTTGTCTTGCTTTTATAGTAGGCTGCTCTTCTCACTTAATTCTCTCATGTAATATGTGTTTTCTAATCTTGGCTTTTCAGTACAGAAAAAAGACTGTTCTCCAGGTGAAGATTTTGTCTTGTGAGAGCACAATGAACATCATAAACTCATTTGTTGCATAGATAAATTTTTATCAGGCTGGAATTGAATTGATTTTCTGCTGTGTAGATGATTGTTTGGGCATTCTTTGCTTTTATTTTTTTATATTTTATTTTTTCATGGTACATATTCTCTAAAAATTATCTTCTAGTAAATACAGCAGATATAAGAAGAAAAGAGAGATTAAAGGGATCTGCTTTATTATCCAAAGGTTAGATTGAATTTAGGATTATTTGTGAAGGCTGCATTTCATGGAAACCTTTTCTGTACATTGATGTATTTAAGGTTTTTCATGGAGCAGGTGTCACAGTTTAGGAATGGCATTCCCCAACTTGGTGATCCCCCTCTCCCAATTCTCCAAAACCACACACCATCCACTCACTCCCCCTGCTTTCTCCTTCCCCTTCACACTCCAGGTCTGGAGTTGAGAATTGGAGATGTGGAAAGATGTAAATTATAGGTGGAGATAAGAACAAATTACTCAAAACAGCAACAAGGTAAGAAAACAAACACTAACAACAGCAATATTGATAACAAAAGTGTACCAAAAAAAGAGGGTGATTGACATGCAAAATGGTCACTGAGCCTGACCAGACCTGACACTACATGGCCACAGCTGGTGGCACCAACTCTGATGTTTTCATACACCACTCCTATTCCCAAGTGGAAACCATTCCCCTTCTCAGAAATTACAAGGAGTCCTTTTCCCCTTCCTCTGGTTGTGACATAAGATGATACCAAATAACAGACCACCCCCTCCTGCTGTTCTGGGCCTGAACTGGGACAGCAGCTCATACACTGTGCCAGTAATAACTTACCAGGTTTTGGTAGGATGTCCAGAAGGCAAAGCCAATACTTGTTAGTAGAAATATGAAGAGTGAAGCAGCCCATTAAGTTCTATTTTCTGTGAAATTTCTGTTTAGGCCACTAGTTGTAGCATTCCTGATAGATTTGGATTGTGCATTTGCTGTTCAGGAGAAAAGCTTTTTCTCTTCATGCAGTCTTCAGCACACTTTATTTCCTGCAGTGTAATTGTGACACCCTAAAATAATTCATTAATCTGGACTGATACTAATCATTCTCAGAGAACCATCTCTTTTCCAACCACAAGTATCAAAGAAAAGACCTTCATTTACTGCTATCATCCCAGTTTAAAGGAGCTTTTAATGTCTTCACAGCTGCTGTGTGAAGACTGTCAGGAATTTTCAAGGCTGTAATCTGCTTTACCTTTACTTGTCAAATTGGAAATAAACACACAAATCTATTTTAGTGACTTTGTTGTGTCTTCTTCAAATAAAACCTTTGTATCTGCTACATTCCCAGCAGCCTTAATCACAACTGTTGGGCAGGCAGGCACTGTGTGCTCTTGCCTGCAACCTTTGGGGAGCATCACGCTGTGTGTCAGTTCACCATGTCCTGGTCAATTGATGGGACTGCCAGACCTAAAATAAAACAGCCACCCTGCAACTTGGCTTTTGCAGAGAAAAAAAAAGAAAGGCAATTTGCTTTTCTTTTCCCTAAAGACTTTAATTTGAGGTGGGACTCTGGGGAGAGGAGGTGGGGTGGAAGGAGGAAGTGGGGGGACATATGTTCAAATGCCTGGATCTTATTGCATCTTGCAGCAGGGAGAGCTTCTCTCTTTTTGGCAGGCCCACCCTTGATCTTACTAGAACCAAAGTCCTATGATATTCCAAGCTCACACCACAGTACTTCATGTACTGTTATGCAGCATCTTTTTTTTTTCTTTTGTTGTAAATGAACTTTGTTTATAGTGATTGCACACACACACACACACACACAAAAATCACATTATTATTTCAGATTTTTCCTTTTTAAATTCCTGCACTGTTGTCCAGAAAACCCTATAGGAACATATGCAAACCTCTGGGCCTTGCTCCAGACTGGCAGCCTGGTTATAAACGGGTGAAGGAAAGGGTTTTTAAAAACTTCACTAAATGGTTACTTTAGTTAATAGTCTAAGTCTTGATTATTCACCCCACTGTGACTTCCACTGTTTTTTGGGAGGGTTTTACTATATCCACACTGAAGGCAGGAGGTTATGTTTCTGCTGAGCTCAACAAAAGATGGATTGTGCACTTGTAGTACAGTTGCTTTGAATAGAATGTGGACCCATATGTTGAAACTGTTCTGGTCTCTAATTAAAGACTAGTATCTCTGCACTGCACACTGAGTTATTTTGAGGCAGTGAGAATGCCACAGCAGGGAGTGTACTTGGAGAGTTGGTACTGAAGGCCTTGTTACACCCTGCATTAAAGATATGTGAGTAACTGTGAAAGCTTCAACTTCACCTGGAACTGTTCCTTTCTGCTTCTCTATTCTTTATTTTAAGAACAAAGAAAAACCCCACAAAACCAACCAAAAACACCAACAAAACCAGAAAAAACCCAACCCCCCAAAACAAACAAAACAAAAAACAAAACAAAACAAAACCAAAACCACAACAACAAAAAACAAAGAGCAAAACCTAAACTCCAAAGGTTTTCAGTACTTAAATCTTGTGCTGTGTTTGAAACGTCTTTAGCTTCTCATAGAAATTAAACAAATAAAATGTAGGAACAAGGCTTTTAATGATATTTAGGTGCTGCTTACAGAAGAGGAACTAATTGTGCTGCTGCCTCTGTCTAAAGCAGAAGGTGTCATTGGTTTGTATTTTCTGTCATCCAGAAAAATCTTTACCTTTCCTAATTTCCCTATCACTGCAGGAACACTTGCACAGTCTTTTATGTGAATCATTTGTAAATAGGACCAGTGTTAGAACAAATAAAGATCTTCTGTCTGACTTCCTTACTCTAACAGGCTACTTCAAGCCTTTAGGTCTCTAATGGGCCAAATAAAAGAAAGACTTTCATAGTTACATCCTCCAGAATATTTTTAGTTTGCATCATGTGGAAATTGAACTTGTTTCCCCCTAGGCAGTGAAAGGGCGTCCAGTCAAATCCAGTGTCAAATGCAGAGACCACAGTGTACTTCATCTCATGTACCTCTAAACATGCCAAAGTTTTTGGATTTCTTTATCAGATGGCTAATGCTACTTGAGATAAATACAAAGGGATCAAAAAGTTTGTTTCAACAGTGATGATTATGAAAAAAGACTGCATTTAATTTTAAATTTGTACTCATCATGATTAAACTAGCAGTCTCTGGCTATAATCAAGCCTTTTGCTGAATAGATGAAAGAATATTTCATTATTTAGCTTTCTAGAAGCAAAATATCCTTTTTACAATATGTCTAGTCTTGTTTCCATCTTCATTTTGAAAAGCTCAGTCAAAACCTTTACATAAGGCAGGTTGCTCTGTACTTGAAGTACTTTGGCTGTTCAGGTTAGGAGCAGCCTGCCATTTTTGGAGGCAGCCCCTCAGTCAATGGTGCTTGTTCTGTGGGTTCGCAGAGCAGTGGTGATGTGGGCCAGATCACCCATTAACAGATTTAAGAGGAAGATCTGCTCCAGTTGCAGATGAAATATATTCCACCTCCTTAAGGGGACATCAGGTTCAGACTAATCCTTCAGACACCTTCAAAACACATGACAGTTAAGGATAATTTAGGAAATCTTGAATTTAGTCCTGAGTAGATTATGACAGAGATAAGGACACTAGCAAGAACTACTTTGATCTACTGACCCACTACTGTTGTGCTGAATTTCTCACCACTGTAGCCATTGCCTTTGTGGCTTTCCACTATATCTTCTTCAGCTTTCAGAGCACTTTTTAGCCTGCAGTCTTTTAGAAAGCAAGGCCAGCTGAAACATAGAGAAGTGATATATAGGCTTACTTCATACTTGAAACCAGCATTGGTCATACCTACACCAAAGTGTCAATGGTTGTTTAATCATTGTTTTGATCTGCATTTTTCAGTTGTTTGTTTGGTGATTTTTTTAACTTGAACAGTGAGAAAGTTTCCACAATCTCATGCTGATAAGAAGCAAGGACACTAGAGCTGTGTTTTGCATTCCTATACTTGTCCTTCTAATCCTAGCTTTCTCCTTCTTTCATTATTCAGGACATTACACAGTCCTATTAATTATACTTGTCACTGTATTGTACTAAGAGCTCGTGATGAATTTTTATCCACTGCCTCACCAGACTTCACTTTGTTTATCCCATTTATCCCAAGCAGAGCCTGCATGATGGGTATTTTATTAAAAGGGATAAAAGTTACCCCACTGTGCAGGTACCCACATCTTCACTTTGCTCCCATTCCTGTTCTACACCTGATGTTGTACTGTCAACACACTTTTTCTGAAGAAAACATTTTTACCAACCACTTCATGCTTGATAAAAAGGTCAAATAGTATGTGACAGAAGAAGTTAATATAAACTGTATGTATTCCATACAATTTATATTAAAGACACACAGTCAAGGAGAGTGTGTGCGGCTCTCTGTAGCCAGAGAGCTGCTGCCACAAAGGAGTGTCTACTCACTACAGTCTTTAGGTTTTTGGTTTGGAAAATTTCATTTCTTATGAAAGAACTAGTAGAAGATTGCTTATTTTTATAGATGTTTTCCTGTGTACCAAAATTTACGAATTATCCTTAGGAGGCTATGAGAGGTCTGCTCCTGCTTGGAAACACCAATGACAAGAAATCTCTCATCTTTAGACAGCCTGAGTTACCTCAATCGACATATGAATTAAAACCTATGTAAAGGGAAAACTGCATTTAAAATTAAAATACATTTTTCTTCTCCTAGTTAAAAGGACTAAAGCTTAATCATCCATCTTTGTAAGGACATTTTAACACACTGATCCTAATTTTGTCCTTATGAAAGAGAAATCTGGACTCTACAGTAGTAAAAGTGCTCAATCTCTCATCTCCATCATTGCATCTCTGAGTACTCTAATCTGCCAGAAATAATATTTTGCTTTGGGAGTTTTTTGGTTTTGGTTTTTTGTTGTTGTTGTTGGGGTTTTTTTTGTTTGTTTGTTTTGTTGTTGTTGTTGTTGTTTTTTCTTTTTAATTTTAAATTCTGTAGATTATTTACTAGTGTTCTGCACTTCAGAGCTTTTCAGACCTACCCTGTGTGTCTCCATCTGCTGACAGCAAGAAATGAAGAAAAAATGTGATACAAGTTCAGTGATACATGTTTTTTTGTTTCATTTATGCAAGTTTATTTTGTTCTCTGCATTTTCACTGGAATTGTTCTGGTT
Organism: Emberiza elegans; assembly: GCA_024865655.1. Taxonomy (NCBI): domain Eukaryota; kingdom Metazoa; phylum Chordata; class Aves; order Passeriformes; family Fringillidae; genus Emberiza; species Emberiza elegans. Next base: position 28,658,741 of record JALJVW010000085.1, on the reverse strand, counting down.
TGAATGCTGTGTTTCTGTGACAGTTGCAAGATCAATTTAAATAGACAAATCAAAGCTGAAGTCCATGATTTTGTATTGTTTTGCTTTATCTTTCTCTCTTTTGCCATTTAACTGAAAAAATTGAACCTGGAAATAGTCAGTCTCCTGGAATATTTAGATTAGGTTTTATTTGGGTTTATTTTTTTTATATGAACTCTTCTGGTTTTCCATGTCATTACAAGAAGCACTGAAAGTGATACTGAATCATTCCTGCCTAAGTCTACAGTAAGGGAATAAAATTTAATTACAGGCAGCCATTATCTGTGGCTTCTAAACTGTATAAATTTCTCACAACAGCAAATTGTATCTTTCATGACCCAATATTCTTTTAAATGGTTCTGGTTTTGCTTGTCTTGAAAATATTGCTTGTGAATACAGAGGATACCACAGTCCCATTTCAGCAGGCTGCTTGTTCTAGGTGTGTGGCAGCTATCAGAGAAATGGACGGCGCTTCCCGGAATAATGCTGCATGCTGATGCATACTTAAATGTGTTGCTGAATTAGGGCCTCAGGAGACAAGGTCATGCTTAAAGGATTTTCCATTGCAACCTAAATAGTTGATAAACACAATGGTGAGGGAGGAATGTGACTCAGTGAGCAGCCATCTGGGCAGATAACTTGAATGCTTAGGAAGAGGAGGGATGGAACTAATAAGTTAATTTGCTAAAAGCTCTTCTTAGGTATCTTCTGTTTGTGAATCATATGTGGGAATCTGAACTTTGAAAAGATGATTCAGAGAAGATGGTAGATTTGATGTACCCTGGATGAACTCTCTGAAAATATTTTAAGTCCTGGTTCATGGTTCTCTTAGTGGTAGGTCGATGCATGAAGAGCAGGGCTAAGCAGTAGCCTGACAAAAATTGTAATGAGGTTTGTGGAAAGAATACAGCTATCTCACAGAAAGAAGGTAGGAAAATGAGAGTCATAGAACCACAGGAAACAAATGTTGAATGATTTAAAACAAAAGTCAAATAAAAAATATAGAACCACAGGAAACAAATGTTGAATGACTTAAAACAAAAGTCAACACTGGGCAGCACATCCTTTGTAACACCCCACCTTGAAGGCATCCCAGGAGCCTTTCGATACTGCCCCAACAGGGCTCAACAGAGCTGGCATTCTTCCTAGAAGGCTTCCTCCTCCTGGCACTGTCCCAACTGTCCCAACTTTGGCTGCAGCCAAGGGCAGGTCAACCAGGACTTCCACCTCCTGGGATCAGGTGCTGAGTTAGAGGACAACTTGACTGCATCCAGTGTAAGGGTTCCTCTTTTTGCACTCTGCACAGCCCTGTGAGAGCATTGTCTGACCTGCCAAGGGCACAGGGTGCAGTGCACAGGCAGCTGCTTTCAAAGACCTTCCAGGCATTACGCAACTTTCTCCCTGTGCTATTGAGGAGAGCCCAACATGCAATTTGTAGGACACACACAGGCTGCAGGACTATTTTCACTACTCCAATATATATTGAGTAGAAGAGTAAATACTTTGCTTTGGGCTGCAGAAGCACGAGGAGTTTTCACCTCATTCATGTGCTAAAAAGGCAGTTCAGTCACAGACTGAGTACCTCCATACAAGGAGACAAAGTGGAGGCATTGGACATGAGCTCCTCATAATACTTTTCTGTTTATGGTGGACACAGACATTGCTGTACTAGCCTCACATAAAGAGGAGCCCAAGTCTAAATTGACTGAAGGCATCAAAAACATATTGAAGTAGTAAGCTGACAACACAGCTAGCAAGAACAATAGAGGTCTCTTTATAATAATATTGAAAAAAAAATCTTAAAATATAATAATGTAAAAAATATTCTAGCCTTTTTCTTTTCTTCTACCTTGTCACACCTGCCCCAAAGTTTGGACATTTAAAAGAGAATCTAAAAATGGCAGAATTTTTGTGAGCATTAGCAATCCAGAAGAACTTTGCTTTTAGGGACGATCAGTTCCATCAATGCTTCCCTGAATACACAGTACTACCACCTGGGCTATTTTGTTTTGTTTTGTTTTGTTTTGTTTTGTTTTGTTTTGTTTTGTTTTGTTTTGTTTTGTTTTGTTTTGTTCAACTATGCTAGTGAAATAATGATTCAGATATACTTGGATATTTATGTAATTTTGTATGTATGTAAAATGCACAGACCTTGACTGGAAAATATTGCAAATGAGACTTGAGATGTTAAATAGGGGAGGCCAAGCTGAAATGTGAAATTCAGCTTGCATTTACTAGCTTTTGTTGGAAGTATCTGGGACCTCCCAGAGTGAAAGAGTTAGTTAAACATTAGCCATTCAGATACTAAGGACAGTTAAAAATATCCTGACTGTAATAACTGATGAAGAAACAGCACATTTCAACTGTTGACATATTGCATAACATATGTTAAATAGAGTATTTCATTTTCACAGGTAACTGGAATCACCACTTTTTAATTAAGAGCTTATCTGTTAAACTACTTACTGTGAATATTTTTTTCTGTTTCAGGGTACTTTGCTGCTCACATTGTAAATGCATTATACATAATTCTCCTCATTTCTATACCAGTTCTATTTGAAATTACCATTATAATTTCCTGTAAAAAGCTAGACTGTTCCCCTTACAGAGCTGTAGATTCTTCTCCTGTCTTGTTTTGTTAAAGTGTTCTTAAAATCTTGGAAGTTTATAATGCTTAATTTTTAAAGGTTAGTTCAACCTGTGCAGACAATTAAATAAATTTATGGTCATAATCTGTTTCTCCTCCTTCCCTTCCAGTACAAGGGATTCCAGTGGTTAGGTTTCAAAAAGAAGGGAAAATAAATGAGAGTGCTAAATTTTACTGTCATTTCTTGTCCTCCATTGTAGAACATTCTTCAACCTTAATGTTTCTTTGAGCAAGAAATCACCTTTCAACCGAACACAATGAAGGAGAATAGAGATCTCTGAAAACTTGTCATGATTTTATAGGTAAGGAACTTTAAATTTAGTCTTATGCAAATTCTTGTGATAAAAAGGTCACCAGGTGGCAAATGACTGGTCTGGGGACATATTAGTTTGAGGAGAAGAAAAGTTATGTCCCTGAAAACTTACACTGCCTTGTAATGACTCCAGCTATTTTTAGCTTCCTTAGCTAGTTTTATCTCAGGGAAAACATCTACAATGAGAGCTTATATATTATGTAAGGTACCATGAGGATTTGAATGAGCCAGTCCTAATAAATACCTTTATAGGACTTCACATGCTGCTTAACCTGAGTTGCAGCATTTCTCATCAGAAGCAGCTTGATTTCAGATGTGAAAAGGGTGACTCTCTAATGTAAGACCCTTGGGAAAGAACCCATCCTTTCTGTTTTAAATGTGTGCCATTTTGCACTCTGCATGAATAAAAGTAGAGGATTTTTTACTATGTGAATTGCTGAAAAAAGAAAGGGGGTGGGAGTTCAGAAGACAGTAAAAATAAGAAGTAAATTACTTTCTGTGTGCTAAACCAAATTTTATACTTGAAGTCTTCTTTCTTTGTAATACTACAAAGGCTCTATTGAAATCATTGTAGAAACCTGCATTTCAGGGTTGTTTTCAAATGGGTTGGGTTTGGTTTTTTCAGTGCAAATGCTTCCAAGCATGCTGCTTCTATCTCAGTGCTGATGGCAGCTCCACACAAATAACTTACTGTGTTTCTGCTCTGCTTTTGATCTGAAGAAAGGGTTGTTTCACACCGAAAGATGCTGACTTCCGTTCTTAGTAATCAGAGTGGAACAGGTGTTCCTTCTTCCCACAGATTGCAGGTGTTCTCCTGGGTTGCTTTTTAAAATCGTTTTGATGTCTCCCTGAGTGATGTTCAGACAGCTAAAGTGAGTGATTTTGCAATAGACTCTGTGTTAACTGGACTGGACTATACCTTGGTTAAGCCTGTGTGAATGAAATCACTTGATATTGTTTCCAGGCCTAATTTTGGTTTTAATACTGCCAAGATCCCTGACTTAAGACACTGTCCCCAAATGATATCAGTTGGCACTTTCCCAAGAGCCTTGTTGTGGCAGTGACTTTTTTCTTCTCTGCCTCTACAGAAAGAACTGAAAGGAGTTTAAAGGCATTAGTCCAGATTTAGCACTTTGTGTTGAAGGTCTAGCAAGCCAAGCAGAAAACAGGCCTTCATCTTGGCTTATTAAGAAATGTTATGAGGACAATAATTCTATTTCTGATTTATCAGCTTTTTTTACTATTCTGTGTGTCTGTAAGAGGTTATGCATTTACCACACACTGAATATTGTTTTACACTCTACTACATGAAACATGCATCCAAACACACACACAAAAGTTTTACAATAAAGCAAGTATTTAATTTAAAATAATTTACTTTGTGTCCTTCCTCAATAGCAATTTTTTATGAGAAAAGATATATATACATTCTGTTAATGAAGAAGAGGTATTTATTTGGCAACATACATTAAAGAAAGAATATGTGACAGTGCAAGGGGATTGCTGCAAATAGTTGTACAATCAGAAACAAATCAGAGATCATAAATAGATACTGATAGATCTTAAGATGTTCTTTATTTATTTTGAGATGGCATGTATTGTTGAAGGATGCTGTAAGAATGCACAAAAAAATTAAATAATTTTGGGGCTATTTAATAAAACAGACTAACTTTCTTGTAAATGTAGTATTTCTAATTTTAAATATCCCATACAAAGATTAAAGATTTCATAAGGAACAGTAAAATGCAGCAAATGTGACCAAATAATAAAAACCTTATCAGGACAGAAATGTATAGGAAAATCTAATATTGCTGGGTTTTTACCTCAGAACATTGCACTTGAAAAGTCTGGTTGCACAATAGACTGTGTTCCCTGCTCTGGTCAGCTGACATCTCCATTCCTCTTCCCCTCTCCTCTCCCTAGCAATGCAAACTGCAGAAGATCTAGTCTCAACTATTCTCAATTTTAACTTGTTTCTCACTTCCCCCAAAATTCTAACAACTCTGAGACTCCCTGCAGCTGAGGGTTCCTGGAGATCCATGAATTAGGGTGCTGGTATCTGACTTTGCTTCCTGACCTGGCTGGGAAGGTGTGCGCTGATCGTTCACACCGTGCTGGTCTCCACAAATGCACAAGGAGGAGCAAGTGGTAGAAGCTCCTCTTTAACCACAAGGTGAGAAAAAACAGGGCAGTCATTTGAGAGGCTGCACACACAGAACAGGACACAGAGACTTTCTACACGTGAGCTTACTCACCATCTCAGATTGTGTTATACCCAGCAAAGTCTAAATTGGTCTTCAGCTTACCAGGATAGGTGTCTGCTTCAGGGGGATTGAAATTTCTCTCTAAACATTATTCATTACATCAGAAGTTAGAAACAGGTTCAAGTGTAGACATCTGAGCTATCAAAATTTGGAACTGAGTTACCCTCCCAGAATTTACATGTTCTATAGGGTCCAGAGAGTCAGCCTTTGTCTTCCTATGGCTGTCCTTACAAGGTAAGTCCATTTTGAGTCCTTTTTGTCCCTATCCAGTGTCTTTTGCTGCAATGAATATTTTGCTGTTCAACCAGAGTTGAAAGAACTTAAAAAGAACCTATTGAAACAAGTGTTCCCCTCAGCCAGCTTTCCTACACCTCTTGAACAAAAATGCAGTTTTCCATATGGGGGTTTCATAGGCAGAAAGAACCTTAACCTAGCCCCCTCACACAACAGAGAATAAAAAAGGGATCATCTTTCCTTCAGGAAATGTTCTACATGGAGTGTGATCCAGTTGGCATTATCTAAACTTGGGGCTGCACTGAGCAGGAACAATATGTAGACAGTAGGTGATAAACTGCTAAGGACTGGGACAATCTCAGCCACAGATTTAAGGCAACTTGGATGCAACAACAGAAATGTGCTTCCTACCCTTTTTTTTTGAGCTGAGAAGACCATCATTTGGGCAGACTAGCAAGGAATCAGGAGGATGAAGAATAGTTTTTTTGCCCTAGTGGGTTTTTGTAGCTTAAATTTGGTAACTAGACCAGTGGAGGTCTCTTGATTTTTTTTTTCTCAATTAGTCAAAGGATGTCAAATGTTATCAATGGTTGCTAAACCAAGCAGAGGTAAAAAATATTGTAATAGAAGAATCTGTTATCAATTTAGATAGTGCTTTTCACAGTGCACTAAGCAGAAGCAGAGTTCATACACATGAAAAATATGCAGAATTTTATTTTATTGTGATGTTAAATCCATCTTTCCAGTGCTAAGGTTCTTCACAGCATGCTAGTTTAAGGTCAATGAAAATGCTATTCATTCTGCTCTGGACCACAGGTTGCAATAGGCTGGTCAGATCATCGAGTTCTGTGAATAACAATTTGTCATCACTGATTTTCTTAAATTAAGATAGCATGCCTACAAAACTGATATCTGGCTGATTTTACTGAACTTAGTAATGACTCTTCAGTAGAAAAAGACATTTTTTGTAATAGGCCTTCTCTATAAAAATGCTATTTCTAAGAACTATTTAAACTGTCAAGGCATGTGCATGGATTCTGCCATTGACATCTTTACCTCCTCTGCCCTCCCCAATGGTGTACATAGTGTGGGAGGCATAAGATTCCTCCACAGTTTTTAAGAAAAATGCATTAGTAGTAGAGAAGTCTGGAGAACCCAGGCTGTGACTCTTGAACAGCTAGGCCTGTTACAGCTGAGACACCAGAGTGGTTTTTGTCTCTCTGTACTCCATAGGGTTATTTCAGGTTTCCACTGGTGTAGAGAGAATCTGGGTCACAGCTCAGCCATCTGTCTGTAGATGACTTTTCCTCAGAAATGCTTTCTGCCTCATTTTAGTCTGTACCTATGATACAAAAATCAGATAGAGCTGGGTAGGATATTTCCACAAAATTTTTCATTCCAAAAAATGCTGATGAGTTGAAACTGAAACTTTTTGTGGCCATTTGTTTTGACAAATATTTATTACTATTTTTTTGCTCTAAGGAGAGCTTTCTTGAGGTTTCTTTTTCAATCTGGCTAGTCCACAGTAGCCTAGTGATTTGAGTGTTTCCCTGAGGCCAGGGTCAGATCCCTGCTTGATGTGATTTGAAGCACAGACCTGAGGTCAGGTTAATTGAGGAGGCTTCATAAACTTCTTTCTGCTCTCCCCCTAGAACAGGGTATTCTCTGGGTGTTGTTTCATGGTTATTGCAAGTTAAGGCTAAAGGTTAAATGGGCTGATTTCTTCTACTAATAAAAGGTCAAACAATAGGTTACAGAATAGGGAAATAGTTTTACAGAGTAGAATCAATAGATTCATAACTCCTTTCCAAGTTTCTGCTTCAGGAACTCGAGGAGTGCTGATCACATTTGATGTTGAACTTGTCTGTGTTGTTATGGCAATTATTCTTCCCAGTTGGACAGAGCTTCCCAGAGATGAACTTTGCTTTGGTTTGAGGTTCCAAGTTTTGCTTCTGCCTTGGCAGCACCATCCTAAATGGCAAATAAAAGGTCTCTGTGAGGGCTTTATGTCTGCTGTGGAAGTTCTTTGGACATGCTTTGAAATTTCTTTTCCCCGCTAACATAGAGGTCTTCAGTTCCAATGGATGTGACTTTGACCATTTTACATCTATGACTGCTACTGGAATTTTTTCAAGTTTATTCAAGAAAGGCTTTTTGAGTCCAGAAGTGTTCTGTGAAGTATTGCTTCCATGTTTCTGTTAACTCCTTTTTCTAGATGGAGGTTTAAATAATCTTAAACTCCCCAAATATAATTTACATACCAAATGTCCTAAGGAGTTCTTTTGTTTTCTTGCAGCAGTTTGCATTTGGGCTCATCCCTCCAAAACTGTACGATTTGTAATTTGAATCTCTTTATACATTCATGATAAAATTCAACTTGCCACACAAAAAAAATTATCTGCAAAGTTTCTCTAATCTGTTTCACAACAGATGTTAAAGACTTTTTTTCCATAGGGCCTCCACATAGCCTGTCAAGGTAAGATACATGGCTGATCTGATACTTAGAATGCCTCTGTTTTTCCTTTTTTATAAAAAAAAATTACCAGCACTAACATTCACTTAGCCTCAGTAACGGACAGACATTGCTACAAGATTTCCTTAGGATTGTCTTCCTGAGGTGAGTTAATGCTCCTTTCCAAGTCAGTGTGAAGATCATGATTGCCTGGCAGCTTTGAAAGAGTGATATTGACTTTGCATTGCCCGTCTTAAAATTACATCTCTTTTTATATAGTATAATTTTATTTTCTATTTCAGTCTCCTGAGACATTTGTCAAGCTTTTCTTTTAATCCTTGGAAAAGCAGGCTTTTGCAATATTTCTTTTCTGATGTTGATTCTGATATCTTGGAAGAAACTGTCAGAATTCCTACAAAGGGCCAATTATCTTGAAACTTGCCCAAAGGAAAATAACATTATTTGGAATGTTACTTTGGAATTTGTCCCAAAATATGAAGATTATGTATTTTACTAGCTTGGTATTATCAAAAATTACCATAGATATAAGTGCTGAGTCATATGAACATGTAATTTTCTATGTAAGACTTTATTTTTGAGTAAGGACATAGGAAGATAACTGCAACAGCCTGTAAACAAAGACTGAAATCATGCTGATCCCCAAAGGATTCTGGAGCAGCGACAATCACAGGTTTTACACTCATTATAAAGTAAAATTCACACTGAAATAGAACCTAAAATAAAATTGGTACATGTAGTGAGAACAGGTCTTTAGAGGTCAGCTGGCAAAAGGATGGCCATGGGTTAGGGCCAGTCAGTTCCCCTGACCCTGACCAGGCAGGTACATAAGAACAGCAGAAGAATATAATGATACTTCCCTAAATTGTTCTTTCCTGATCATGAAGCCTGGGGATACAAACAGTGTAAAACCATCACATAATACCCAGTGTCAAGAGATTTCTACAATCTAACCATGTGTTTTGCAGGAGGAAAATACCTCCATTTGCAGGGGGATTTGTGAACCTTCACCTGAAAACATTAGCTGAAATTTAAAAAAATTAAAATAGTTTTCAGATTTTTGTGTGTGTATGTATACATGTTTTGAGTTGACAGTTGTTTTGTCTGAGGGATGCCAGTGGAATCAGAATGACAGAATCAATAATTTAGTTTAGTTTACTTTAATTTTCATTTGACAAATCTGTGAAGTTCACTGTTAATGAACACCCCTGGTATACTGCATATTTAGAGAAGTTGTCAGAGCTAAATTTGTGACTTTTTGCTCTAGATTTTAATTCAATCTACACATATATATTAATGGCATTTTGGAGGAACTGCAGCACATATTAGAAGAAATAATGAAAGAAAAGGCAATCATATTTAGATCTTTTTTCTCCTTGCCATTTAGATCTTTTTTCTCTTGCCATTTCCATTTCAAAATTTTCTGCTTTCAAGCAAAGAAAGAAACTGCAATAACTTTCTCTGCAAGTATAAAACCCCTTTAGAAATATCATATACAGATCAGTCTTGTCTGGTAGAAGATTTTTCTAATGCAGTTCTTGCTGTTCTTGCTCTTTTTATTTTGAGATGTATGCAGTTTTACATGTAAGTTTTGGAGTATGGGAATACTGCAGTCATAGCTGGCAATATCCCTACTACTAACTGAAAGGGTTAAACCTGCCTGATCAAGACAAAAAACAGAAAACAGAGCTTAAAGTAGGATAAACACCCGTCAGCTGCAAGGCATCTTTTCCCCCCCAGACTGTGATCATGTTGTTGCCATGAATATTCAAGGCAGGTGGAAATACCCTGTGCTGGCTGGCGAGGTGCGCAGTGCTGAGGCGACTGCAGACTGTCCTGGATGCTCCTACAGAGAGCACAGCACCAGCCACTTCCCCCTGTAGTCTTGCCTGGGGTCCAAATCCTGTGACATGAATATTAAAAACAAGCAAACAAAGCCTGTCTAGGGAGCAGAGCAGCCTCCAGTTTGGGCTGATCCGAAAAGGTGACAGGCCGCACCACAGCCTGGTGCTGCAGACCTGTGAGACTGCGCTGAGGGCGGGGACAGCTCTCTGTGTGACAGAGCTGTAGGATTTTTGCTGGGTCGCTTTCCCACCGCTGTGATTCCAGGGCTGGATGTCGCACTGTGCTCCGGACACCAGCCCCGACAGCCCGGCGGTCCCAGGCCCGGCGCTGTCCGGATGAGCGCGGCCGAAACCCCATCCGAGAGGAAGGGGTGTAGCCTGACGTACGTGTCCCATGGCCGGCAAATGCCTCAGCCACCCCATTGTTCCCAGCGCCTCAGTGGAAGTGGATCAGGAAGCTTATCTGGAGCCATCCCCACCCTTTCACCGGCAGCCCTTGTCTGAAGGAGACGCCGCACATTTCCCTCCCATTTCCCTCCCTCTCCCTCCTGCCCTCCGCCCTGGCGCGGAGCAGCCCCAGCCCCAGTCGTTCCTGCAGCGCTCCGCTCGCAGCCCTCCGCGTGTGCTGTAAAGAAATCTCATTTTAATTCCTCGAGCACTGTCTGTTTCCTTCGCTCGGGGCTCATGACAGGTGCCCCTTTGTTCTTTGGTTTGATATTATCTCAAATAGCCTTGGAGCTTCAGCCAGGCTAAAAAAACTTGCACTAGCAGCAAACTGCCCAAATTAGCATTTTTGCTAATTCTGGAGAAACGCAAAGTTGCTGAAGCCCTGCCAGGAACCTGTCAAATTAATTTGCAGTGGGAGAACTGGATATGGGGTGAGGAAAAGGTTCAATTGAATATTACACAGAAAACGGCCTTTATAGACTTTCCCATTCCTGCTTTTACAGATAGAATCTTGAACTGGAAAATCAGATGAAATAGTTTAAGATAGACTTTTATTTATAATATGATTGAAAGTCCTGCATTTTTCTGAGATCCTTATTAAGCGTCATTTTAATTTTGTAAGTAAACCTTATGTTTTGTCTTTAAAGAATTGAAAATTCCCAATATTTTCATACTTTCTAATCTCAATAACATAATATTTTTTCAAACACCTTTATATCTTCTCACTTTTTTGAGAACGTGGTTCTCCTATATTCTTTTGTCTGTACTCTGAAGTTCAGAGTCATTGGCCTTTTTTTCTGTCTGCCTTGTTAAATATGATTTATTCTCCATAACCCTTACTTAATTTGAGTATCATTTTTAGCCTTGTCTGAAAAATGTATGCCCAACTGTTATCTAGGTAACTACCTGGCTATTGTTCTAGACAGAGGGAAGTAAATTAAGTCCTTGGTTTTGCTTTCCTGTCCTCTGCCTTTGTAACATATCTGGAAAACACAGGCACAGTGAAGGGTTATATAAACAGTAGATGAGCCATTGCAGGGTGGGTCATATTTTACAACTGAAGTAGCTCAGGAGTGAAATAGTATGTGCCAGAAGCAAGGAGGAATTGAGGAAAGATCTGTACATCTGAGTCACAGAGTCACTCCCAGTATAGTGTTGCTCATGCCACACCTTTGCTGGAAGCACGAAATTTCAACCCAGTCCTTTATGATTTTCACTATTACTGCCACTAAATGTTCATTACTCATTCTGTGTAATTAACTATACTATTTAAGTTTTGATTACCAGTACTTTTTTCTGGTATTCAAGAAAGTAGAAGTGAATTGTCACATAAACAAGATTAAGCATTTTCAGGGAGGGGAAAATCAAGGACAGGGATAGAGTTTCTGTTAATGAAACTGCTTCCTCTTTTACATTGCCAGACCACCACATTCCCCCATTACACTGCATGTCTTACTGTGGTGTGTCTGAAGTATAAGCTAACAAATCACTGTATTATAGGTAGGAAAAAGTTTTAAAATACTGGGCTGGGGAGAAAGTGGGAAAAATTACACTGTGATGCTTTCCAAATTGAGGGGTTTTGTTCTGGCCATGGCTTGCTTGCAGCAGACTACCAGTGAACAGCGGTAAACCCTGTCTGAGCTCAGGTGCCCAGCTCCCAGTGTTCCCCTTTCTTCATTTCAACCTACACTGCAAGCAGAAAGGTTGCAGAAACAGAGGATGAAGCAATAGATGATAAGCTGTGTGTCACAGTGAGAAATGCTCTTAATTTGCAAGCCAGTTTTGGATAGTAAAGAATATACAAGAACCTGAGATTCAGTTATGGATTTTAGCTGAATATGTGTTACTGTTACCTGCTATTTCTATTATTTTGTAGTATAAAGGCTAGGCAGTCTCTCTGGCTCTGTTATCAGGTGTATTAAGCAACCTGGACTAGCTTTGAAGGTAGCTCTGCTCTGAGCAGGAGGTTGGACTGGATGACCTCCAGGAGTCCCTCCCAATCTGCTGGAGATTTTTTATTACTTTGTCAGCCTTTACAGAAACTTTGTCATCTGATGCACTGACACACAAATGTGATCACCCCTCTGTCCTCCCACCCTTGTCTCTCAGCAGAAAACCATCTCCCTTTTCCTTGGCCATGCCTCTGTTCTGTCTGTGCAGGCTGGAGTCCAGGTGATAGAGGTACATGGCAGTCAGAGCCTCCAGTACCCTTCTGATGGCAGCTGTGCTGACCTCACAAGGCAGGGTGCCTTTCCTGGGCAAAGGGCTCAGTACCATGGCTTTGCAGCATTACTGCATACTCAAAAACCTGTGCCTCAGTGCTTTATCACACTGAGACATAGCATGGAGGGCAAATAGTTATGACCCTCTTTGCCAATGCCTCAGTAAAGATACCCATCATTATGGCATGCTGGTATCTTTGGTGGGCATTGAGAGTTTCTCTTTTTAATAAAATAACTGGTCCATATTTTAGAGACAACACTAAGTGACACTAAACCTGAATCTGAGACTCATATCTTAGCAGATTGGTATTTTTGGTGTTGTCCCATAGCTCTGATGCTTGTTTTCTTAAGGATCATGCTTCTGTGAGCTGACACCCCAAATTTGGCAGCCTATTAATTTGCCTATAAGACACAGTATAGGACACAAACTCTATGGTGTCTATACTCTCTGCTTTACTTATTAGAGACAAACCAAGGTGGGACATTGCATTGGATATGTTGTCCCAGAAGAATTTCTAGAAAAGATGAAGGGAGGAAAAGACACTTTTCTTTCACAAGACATAACACTAGTTAAGAAAGAGTGGCTGAAACCTAAAGGGCAATTCTGTGCTTCAGGTGGTTAGAAAGAAATGTGATCTGTTGTATTAGGAGCACAAAAGCTGGGCTTCAGTGTTCCTTGAATGGCCCTGCCTGGAATTCCTCAGGGCTCAGTCTGGTGCTGGCCTGGGAAAGAGGCAGCCCAGCCTTGGCTCTTCCTGCCACCATTGCCTTTGACCAGCTTCTGCTGAGGTTTGTGCTTCCTTGCAGGGGCTTTGGTTCACTTCTGTCTTTCATTCACTCATTTATCCTTTATCCTAAAGCTGATTTCCTGCTTCTCACCCACAGTCAGTGCAGTTAAGGGGACCCTTATCTCCAGTATCCTGTGCCTTATATGTTAGAAATAAATACAAATGCATTTTGTAGGATACCTTATTTATAAATGTGTATTTCCTTCTTGGCGGTCTTTTTTTCCCCTTCTTTTAGACAATAACTGAATGTTTATCATATAGTATAATACACAAAACTTTTTGGAATATCCATAGGACTGAGGGTTGCAATAATTGCCATTATTAAGATTTGGTGCATATACACCCCTGAACTTTTAGTATGTTCTTTGCATTTCTCAACAACTGCATGTGATTGTCTTTACACTCATTGCTAGTCTAGGTGACAAGCTCATCAAAGAAAAACCTACTCTGCTTGAATGGCCTCTAAAGATCCAATGGTTTCCCTTCTCTAAGCAGCTGTTGCCTTTTGGGTGTTCTTTTGCATGAGGATGTTATGAATTTTAAGTCATTCTCTTCTCACCTCCCTCATGCTCCCAGCCAGAAAAAAATCAGTCAGAAAAGAGGCAATTAACCAGCACTCAATTTGCTGCAATGCCATAATAGTAATAATAATGGTGTTTGGTCTGGATGCCCTTAGGGACACAAGAAATTCCTTATCTGTGCAGTTACTGGAGTTTTAATTTTCTTGTTTTCACTTCATTCTTTTTCGCATTAAAAGGAAAACCAGAAAAGCCAAGCACACTTGGGGCATTCTAACAGTCTAATAATAAATGCTGTTTGCTTGTGGTGAAGTTCTGTTTGTAATTCTGTAAAATAAAAAATATTTGGAACATTTGTGTCTCCAAAGCAACAGTAAAACTGTTAATAAGAATTATTTTCTGAATTTTATTAACTGAATTTAAATAGCATGAGTTACTGGTAAGGTGACTGCACGTTCATCCTATAGGATGCCAAAGGATCTGAACAGATGATCTGCTTGGAGAGAAGATAAATATGAATAGGCTCATTCAGTAAAACAAATATCTTTAGATTCTTAAAATTAATAAAATTTTTCATTAACTTCTTGATACCAAGACAAAAAGAGTTGATTTGCTTGGGTATCAGCACCATTTTCAAACTCAAAACAATCAAATACATTTATTGGAATAATAGTTGGAAAACTACTTTGAGATGGTCTGACTTTTCCTTTCAAAAGTGCATCAATGGTGGTAAACTTACTGAACTGGCAAAATTAAACCAAGTGAAAATTTCCACTTCATCAACAAGTTGAATCATGTCATGCCTTATAAAGCATGAAGTTTAAAAATAAAGAGTGACTTATGTTCATAACAACTCCCGGCTGTGATGCCACTTCTGCTTTTATTTTCAGCGTAGTCAGCTTCTGCAGCCTGGAGTTCTTTTGCCTTGTACAGTACAGTTAATTTCTTTCTTAAAACATGCATAGCAGAAACCAGAGATTTAAATCTCCTCTTTCCTGCTGTGGCTAAACCACTCAAATAAATGGAAATGGAAGTACCATGTGTAAATAAGGAGAATTATATCCTATGATGAATTATTAACGTAACTGGGTCATCACCTGTCGAGGTGATCCAGGGGTGTGAGTTTCTTTTCACGGACATTAATTTGGATCTTGTAGAACACCCCATTCCATTTCCTGTTCTGTCCAGTTGCTATTGAAAGCATGACTATGCCTGGAAAGATTGAGAAAAATGCTGCTTTTTTTGAGAATCACAATAGCATACAGAGGGAGTCAATTATCCTCGGACAGGCACCATTCAAATTCCCAAAAGCAGAATAAGTGCCAAGAAAACCCCAGAAAGTTCAGCGGCTTTGTTTGGCTTGGAAAAACACTCAGAAATTTGGCTTTTCATTTATCCATGATCCCTACAGCATGCTTCAGCTGGAGCCCGGCTGAAGTCACAATGTGTTTCCTTGACCAAGTACACCACTGGAGCCACATTCAGGCACGGGACTTCTAAATGCATTTCAGACCTGGGCTTCAGGCACAGGGAGCTTTTCTACTGACTTCAGGGTTTTCAACTGAGCTCTATTTGGGCTGTGATTTCCTGCCAAGTTAGTGTATAGCTCTCATAAGGTTTATAGATCATCCTGTTCCTAGGTGGGCACAACAACCCCAATAGAATAGTTGCTTGGAATCTGATGAGTCTTCTGGACTGGAAGCAGGAAGGATCAAACAGAAAGAAAGGCTTGGAGAGGAGACAGAATATACATTTCAAGGCTGTGAGCAGAGCCAGTTTCAGCTGACTACTGGCAAAATTCCATGTGTCCTTATTTTCTATAGACAGGTTTATCTGCTCCCATATGTTAGGCCCTGCTTCAGCTCCAGATTCATCCGCTTTCTTTCTTTTGAATGCCTCTGTCCTGCTAGTGTTCTGCTTTGGGAATTAAAAGGCATTAAACTGCAACCTGTTATTTCCATGATTTCTCACTCTTAGAACGTGACAGACTCATTACAAAGCTTTTTCTGTGCTTTGCATGTGCGTACCAAACGTACAGAAGCCAAAGCAAAGAGGCAGCGCATGTCCTAGAAGGATTTCTTGGCTTCCAGAGTGGTTATGACTTTTCAGAATGAAGGATTATTGAATGTTTCCCAAAGCAGCAGCTGTACAAATGGCTCCCACACCAGGAAGAGGAAATAAATGCACTAATCCTTGAACTGGTGGTTCATGCCAAGACATCCTGGGGACAAACTGAAACCCCAGAGGGAAATACCTGTTGAATTTCAGGACCATTGAAATGCTAAAATCTCCTCAAGGTTTTCAAAGTTTCTCTATTTTCCTATCAGTTTTGTTTGCAAAGCCATTTGATGCCCAGGGGCGAGTATGCCCCTAACAGTTTACTGACCTCCAGTATTCATAATTGACCTTTGATTTCAGTAGTACCCTGCCAGACTGATGTACCCCACACTGGAGTTTAATATACTATTATATGTTAAGAGCCTTTAACTTCTCCCCACTTTGCAATGTTTAGCTTTTCCTGAAAATTTACACCCTTGGATAAGTGTATGATAAAAATGGTGGGGAAATGGGAAAGAAGAGAAATTATGCAGTTTCTTCATTGTCAGCATTATGTCAGCTGACCTTTCAGCATTGTCAGCTCAGGTTTGTAGTTCTTCTCAAATGTCTGCCAATGCTTTTCCATCCCTGACTCAAGGGAATGCCAGGAGCAATGTGCCTTTCTCAGCCTTCCCCAAAAGCATCAAGTGCATGATCTTTTATCCAGCTCCATGGGGGAGGCTGTGCAGCAATCTAATCCACTTTTCCATTTGTCTTGGAGGAATACAGCACCTGATCACATGGCCTTTAGCTCTATATCCTGCCAGGCAAAATAGGGTCTATATATAGGTCCTAATTTTATAGCAGGTTCTGTGGAATATCACAACTGCTATTATGTGTGCATAGTTGATTTAACATCAGGTGGTCTGACATATTTTTACTCTTGAATTATGAATGAAAATTTCTAAAACTTAAATATATCATTAGAAAATTACTAAGAGCAATTTCCTCCCTTTCACATTTGCATAATGAAATTCGCCATGGAGCTGTACTCTCTCTAAATATATAGATCCTATGAAAAGGTCAGAAGGTGTCTGAAAGTTGCATAAAAGGAGCAGGATGTACATGCAAGAGGGGTACAGAGCAGCAGCACTTTGCCTTCCAGATTACCACTTCTGAATTATGAGCATTTATTGAAGATTTCAAATATCTTTATAAAAAACCTAGGTAACTCTCAAGCAGACATTGTCCTGAAGCATCTGAGATATTTTTATTTGAAGTAATAGAAATTTTCCATGAACATCAGAAAAAATTGAACTGAACTGGAAATAAAATATCTTGAATTTATATTTGCCTTTGAAGCACTCATCTAAGTCAAGAAACTAAAAATAATACCTTAACTTTAATTTCTACAATCTGCAGAAATTGCTCTGTCCATTATCCTTTCATTTCCAGCCCAGTTCTGGCACTGTTGTTACTGCAAGGATGCATCACTGACATCTAAGCAGAGCTGATACAAGATCCTAAACCATTAACTCTAAGGCCTTGTTTTTGTAACTTAATTCCTCTTTCTAAAGGTAGATGCCTCACATCTCCTGCTCCCTCTTCCCTGTACACAATTTTTGTGTTCCTCAATGACAGGTACGCCTCTGCTGATCTTTTCACTTTCATCCCTGGGCTCTTTGTGTCTTTTCCTCCCCCTCCTCTGCCCACTGAATAAGCGAAAGAAGGTACCTGGGTGGCTGGGATATCTCTCTCAGTACTTATAAAAAAGCATGTCTGAGGGTTTATATAGGATTGGATGATTTTGTCAGTGGCCCAGCTAGACTGCAGAGGTCCCATCTAAACCTACATCTGTGGGTTTCAATGAAGCTTAGAGCATTCAGTAAATATTCAAAGGATCAAGTTGATTTATGTAACCTCTTTTTATGACAGACATAATAATTTTTAAAGGTGATCAAATATGGCATCTATAAAATATGAAGTGTCACTTTTTACTGCTAGGTTTGTTAACATATCAGAAAAGCTGTAATGTACAAACCAGAGGCATAGATAGCAGTTGTTCTTCCTATTTAAGTAACAGGGACTCTGTAAGAACTGTCAGTATTGGTTGAAATGTTTTATAGTTGCTGTCCTGTATAGTTTGATCTATAAGTTATTACACAACTATAATAGTCACAAAAGAATACTGTGGTTTACAGGTTATTCTGTTAGGGTGTTCAAAGGTGGACTGAATGCTTTAAATAAAAATACTGTACTTATGTCATTAAAAAAATGTTTTGTGATTCTTGTCAAATAACTATGATTGCAATGTTTGTTAATATTTTATATTATCTTTATAAACAAACTTTGAAATCAGATGGAGAGTGAAAAATACTTCTTCCGTGAATATAGGCAATTATTTCATTTTGTTCTGTCATTCTAATTGCTTTTTATCCCTCTAAAAATACACTACAAGGGTTAACCTTGGCTGCCTGCTTCCCCACTCCCCCTCCTCAGCAAGAAAGTGGGAGAAAATAAGATGAGTAGAGGTCATAGGTTGAGGTAAGGGCAGGGCAATCATTCACCAATTACTGTTATGGGAAAACAGACTTGACTCAGGGAAGATTAATTTAACTAATTTGCAATTAGAAATAGACTAAACTGATGATTAACAAAATCAAAACTAAAGCCACCTTCCTACACACCCCCTTTCTTTCCAGGCTCAAGTTCATTCCTTTTTTCCTGACTCTTCTATCTCTTCCTCCCCTTCCCCAAGTGCCACAGGACAATGTGGAGGGCAGATTGTGGAGTTTGTAACAATTTGTCAGTCCTTCATTCTCATGCTGTTCCCCTGCTCCAGCCTGGGGACCCTCCCACAGGAGACAGTCCTTCATGAGCTGCTCTGATGTGGGTCCTTCCCGTGGGCTGCAATTCTTCAAGAATTGTTCTAGTGTGAGTCCCTTCCCATGGGGTTCAGTATGGGTCACCCACAGGGTCACAGGTGCTGCAGAGACCTGGTCCTGTCCACAGGCTGCAGCTCCTGCCTGGAGGGTGCTCCACCGTGGAGTCTCCTTGAGCTACCGTTTCCTTCAGCAAATATCCAGTGCTGTGGCATGTAGCCCTGGATGGACTTCAGGGTCTGTATCTGCTCCCCTGGGCACCTCCATGGGGCAGCTTGCCTTGCAGACAGCTTTGCCCCAGGCTGCATGGGAATCTCCTCTCCAACCCCTGGAGCACCTCCTCGCCCTCCTTCTGCACTGACCTTGAGCTTTGCAGGGTTGCTTCTCTTACAAATTTTCCCACTCCTCTAACCCTCACAGCATTTTTACTGTGTCATCAGAAGGTTATCAGAGAGGTGCTGCCAGCATTGCTGAAGGATTCAGCTTTGCCCAGTGGTGGATCTATTTTGGAGTCATCCAGAACTAGCTCTGTCTAACATGGGGTGACTCTTGCACTCTTTTCAAGAAAGCCCCTCCTGTAGTGCTCCCCCTGGCTTACCAAAACCTTGCCATGTAAATGCAATTCATAAGCATATATGGAAGTTACTCCTACTTTCTCCTAATATTCTGTGTAGATTCATCAGTAAAGTATGAAAGTTTAAACACATTTATCTGTTTCCAGGCAACTTACAGTTCTATAAGTGTTTTTCATTAGTGATGTTGGCATTCCTTTTATTTCTGCGGTGAAAACAGGCTGCAGACCATTTTTCCTGCATGTTATAGGATACTTTGTACATTGCCTACTGAGAATATGTTTTTGTGTTCTAAAAAGACCTTATAAGTTTTAGTCCTACCCTTTTCTTCAAAAACTCAAGATTGTCCTTGAGGGCACCAATGGTTCCAACAGTTTGCAGCCTGGCTGTGTTGCAAGTTTGGTTTTGCAGTGATCAGAAAGGATTTGTCAAAAAATATCACAGAACATTTTAGACTGTAATAATTCACATTTTCTCTGACTGCTGAAATAAAGACTGAACTGTCTAACTTTTGTGGTTGTGTGCAATAACCCTGTGGATCAATGAACTTCAAGGACCTGGTGGTGGTGAATCTGATTCATGTTTTTTCAGTGAGCCTGGATTTCTTTGATGACACTTTTGTTTGAAGAGAGAAGGCTAGAGTGTGCTCACATCCTCTCTATTTTTCTGTCAAAATATATATGTTAACACTGATGACAATGATGATAAAAGATGGACTTCTTTTGGAGGAAACCTAGTATCCTCTGAATTTCCTTGCAGCCTCAGTACAGAATAAAAACATGGTGTTCTGCCCATTTTCTTCAGCACAACCAAAGAAAAATTTCCTCCTGCTGTGGCAGAAGCATAGACTAGTATTTGCTTGTGAAAAGGAAGTTCTGATAACTGTTTCTGACCATGCCAAAAAAAATTTTAAATTTACATTTTTCTTCAAACTTAATTATTTCTGCTTCAAGAGGGCTGCTTCATTTCATAACTTGTATTCTCAGATAGAATTATTGTGGGGTTTCTGTGTTTTTTTTTAAACTTTCTCTCTTTACCAAACTTGATAAATGACATTCATTAGAGCTGCAAGATTTTAAGTTTTTGAAATTTAATTAAGACACAACTTCAAGGTTATTGTAACTAAACAACATATATTCACATATACTTATGAATATGGAAGTTACTTTAATAGAAATTAAGTATTCGATAGTTAATGTAAAATAAATATTGTGATTCCACAGGTATCACCAGATCTTGTGTGAACAAGACATTGATAAGAGCTTTTATCTCTTTCATCTTAATTAGTCCTACACAACATCTTGAAGATAATTTTTGCTCTTCCTACAGGATTATAGCATCAGATTTTTGACTTTGATTTTAGAATATCCTGAGTTGGAAGGGACCCAAATGGTCATCGAAGCCCAATGCCTGGCTCTGCACAAGACAGCCTTAGTGATGTCACTGTGTACCTGAGAGCATTGTTCAAATGCTTCTTGAGCTCTGTCAGGCTTTGTGCTGTAACCTCTTCTCTGGGGAGCTGTTCCAGTGCCCAGCATCTGGGTGTGAACCTTTTCCTAATATCGAATCTAAAACTTCTCTGACAGAGCTTCATGACATCCCTTGAGCCCTATCACTGGTCACTGGAGAGGAGGTCAGTGCCTTCTGCTCCACTTCCCCTCATGAGGAAGCTGTAGGCTGATACAAGGTCTTCCCTCAGTCAGGCTGAACAATCCAAGTGACCTCAGCTGCTCAACATATGTCTTCCCCTCCAGAGCCTTCACCATCCTCCTTTCCTTCCTTTCAACATTTTCTAATAGTTTAACATCTTTCTCATATCCTGGCACCCAGAGCTGTCCCCAGCACTGGAGGTGAGGCTGCCCCAGTGCAGAGCAGAGCAGGACAATCCCCTCCCTTGCCCAGCTGGCCATGCTGTCCCTGGTGCCCCCAGGACAGGGTTGGCCCTCCTGGCTGCCAGGGCACTGCTTGGTCAACTTGTCACTGACCAGGACCCCCAGATCCCTTTCTGAGGCCCTGCTTTCCAGCATCTCATTCCCCAGTCTGTCCATACATCCTGGGTTGCCTTGTTCCAGGTGCAGGATCCAGCACTTGCTTTGTTGCTTTGTATCTGATTAAATTGCGT
Source organism: Emberiza elegans (assembly GCA_024865655.1). Lineage (NCBI taxonomy): Eukaryota > Metazoa > Chordata > Aves > Passeriformes > Fringillidae > Emberiza > Emberiza elegans. Next base: position 28,637,363 of record JALJVW010000085.1, on the reverse strand, counting down.
TGAGGAAGCTAATGCTTTGCTTGACAGTAAAGTAAGGAATTTTAGTTGAACAGGATTTCAGCACTTCCAGGACAGAGCTGTACCTCGTTTAAAATTCCTCTCTTCAGTCTTTCTGTTTTCTCCCTTGCCGAGTACCTGAGACCCTTTACAAGGATCCATTCATAGCCTCCTCTTGGCTCTTTCCTGTCTATAGCCCTAAGCCCATGCTGACTATGGTTTCTGGGAGAGAACAGTGAAGAAGATAAAGCAACAGCAAAATTAACCAACCAATCAAAACCCTGTTAATCTATCTCAATACTCTTTTTCACCTCACTGTTTCTCGCTATCTCTCTTTTAAATCAGAAAGTAAATGCTAGATCAAGGATAAGCATACTGACTGTTAGAAAAGGGAATGTCCTGAAAAAGAGAAAGGAAGCAATGCCAGGTAGACAGGAAGGCAAAAATGAACAGGCACTCAGTGGTGATGGAGGTAGGGGAAAAGGAGGTAAGGAACAAGTGTAAGAAAAATTGGAGATGGGGAAAGGCCACTAATAGACAATATGTCTATTGCAGAAACTACCCAATTTTGCTATTTGTTTCCTTTACCCCTTATTCAGTATTTAAAAGATGAAAGCCAAACTCAGTTTCTTTATTTGAAAAGCTGATGTGATTGTTAATCATGATTCTAGTATTTTTAATTAGTTTATACCTGTAAATTTAATCTTTCTGAATAGCGTCTAATTTCAGAAATATCTCCCCTGATGTCATGGTATTTTAGTTCTATATGAAGTGAAGTGTTATTTGACACGAGTAACTCTATTACTATCTCCTACCTTTCACAAGTCCATTTCATGAGACTGCCTGCTCTGTCTCTTACAAGCTTGCTTGTTCTACATAACTCTATTAGGCTCTCCTTATGACTTCCTATTTATAACAATCTAAGTTTAGAAATATCTGATCACATATTAGCAGTGGTATAATGTGAGAAGCTATTTGTATTTCTGTATCAGCAGATTAGACATCAGCTATTTTCTCTCCTACATGGCACAGTAAGCTGCAGTGCTGCAGTACTTTGTCGGGAAGTACTGATATCTTGGAGGAGATATATTGGGTGTACAACCATAACTGCATCTAATGGAGAGATAAGAGCACAGAATTAGACTGTTGTACAGTGTACTTTGTGCTGACAAACAGGTGTCCTTTCATTTTCCATCAGGACACATAAACTGTTTTTTACAAGTTCCCTGCCTTATTAGAAGTACTATGAAGGTTTAAGAAGGATCACATAAAAATTTAGTGATTTATTGTATTTAGCATAACAGGTAAATGTGGTAGCATTTAAAGCTCACTGCTCTAAACAAAGGCTCTCAATCTATTGTCCAAATTCTTTCTCTTATAGTGTTATGGGAAGGGTATAGATTGCAAGATGTGACAGAAAGAAAGCTTTCCCTTTTGCAGTACAGCTACTGCTCTCATTAGGTTTCAATGTGGAATCACTGGGCTTTGTTTGGCTGAACACATCTGATATTTTCCCTCTCATTTGAATAGGGATATGGTCAGACTTCAGTGACTGCACACATTGCAGTAGAGACAAAATAATTCAGTCTTCGATCTGCAGATTTCTGGAGGCAGCAAGGCAAGTAGAAACATTTTTTCTTTCCCACTCTTGATCAGTCTTTTTATCAGCCATGTGGAACCACTTTTGTTTGCTCAGCCACAGTTAGACTGAGGTACATTTTAATAAGATCCATGTGTTAGAAGGTTTTTTAAGCCAAATACTGGAGACTCTTCTCATTCCATATTGGAACACAATATAAATCCTGCACATATATATCTGCATATGCAGACATGTGCATGTGTTTGCATGCACACTTGTCTGTAAATATGCTTTCCTTTTCAGTTGTTTGGAAATTGTTTCCTCGCAAACTTCAACACTTTAAAATTTCAGAAGTATTGTAGCTAAATACCATTGCAGTTTTTAATTATTTTCCTAAAAGGACTGAAGTTAGATACTTACTCTAAACTATTTGGTATGGGTAGAACTAACAATTTTTCTGTCTGATGAGGAAATAATCAAGGACATATTATTATCCTGTTTAGGGGTGGATTGGGCACAGTAGTATTGTGGAAGTGCAATGGAATGGGTGTTTCAAAAGTGAATGTGGCCTCAAAATATGACACATTAATCCACTTTGCTGAATGTATCCTTGGGAAAAAAGTCAAGATGTACAACTATTTTTCCATGTTTCTGCAGTTCAGACAACAAGATGAAATATGATAAAAACACAATACTAAAACGAATTAAATATGCTTTTATACAGAGAAGAATCCTTTCAGTGTTTCATTATTTCCAGGATTTTCCAGGACTGTTTCTATGTATAGAGGACCAGTTTTGTGGTGGTGTAACAGCCTCTCAGTGGCATCAGCCCAGCAAAGGACAGTGTAATGAAGAGAAGAATGAGGCCCATTGTTCTCAACAGAAAGACAGTTTTTTGACTTATATGATCAGAATAACTGAGTGATTTCCTTGTTTCTTCTCTTAAAGAGAAGACACAGCTGGAGATAGAGGAGCACATTCACAGCATGTGGCTACCTTGGTGCTGATGCTAACAACAGCTTCACTAACAGGACTGGCATAGACAATATCCCCAAATAAAGTCAATTGTTGGGAAAATATTACAAGTCAATCCATGGTGAGGAAGTTCATCACTGCTCACTGCATTACCACCAAATGTGAAAAGCAGTAGCTTTGAAAACTAAGCCAATCCATAATTGTCTGAACAAGGAACTATCTCATAGCTGAAAGAGGAGTAAGTAAAGAAAAGTAAATGGAAGTGGAGGCAATTTACTGCTGTAGATACAGAGCTAGTGGAATTGCTATTTGTCAAGAACTGACCTTTTCCTCTTCAGTGGATCTGCTTCCATATTGACCTATCTTAAAATCTAAGTAATTGTTGTCCACTCTATTTTGCCTTGGAATTAGAACTTATTCTGCCTGACTTTTACGTATTTCAGCTACTGTTCACAGTCTGGCAAGTAAACAAATTCAGTTTCAGACCATTTGACTCAGTTGTTTCACTGAAAGGAGTCAAAGGTAAGAGATTTTCCTTGACTCTACTCTCCTTTTTACTTACTGCAGTGTTTCCCTTGGTCACTTCTCTGGAAATGAGATCAGAAAATAAAATAGAATTTAATAGCATTTTTTAATTAAAGTTTGACAAACAGAGGAGGGAAATGCTTCTTGAAGGGTGAAGGGAGTGGTGTTTTTCTTCTGTGGGACTGAAGGAACTTGATTTGTAGATAAACATAAGTTTTGAAGATTTCATTCTTTCTGCAGCTGTGAGCAGGACTGTACATTTATGTTGTGTGTTCCCTGGACTGATTCCTACAATACAGGAGTTTCAAATGATACCTCATGCAGAGTAATGCAAAACCAACTGAATAGGGTCCTTAATATGCTTGACAGCAGCCAATTTATGTCAACAATGGAGTGAGCCTGTTTTGGGTGATATTTAAGAGTTGAAAATAAGGTCTTCACAAATATTTTGTTTGCAACAACATATCTCCCTGCTCTGAACTTCCATGGTGACTGAAGTGTGTTGCATTCCTGTTTTTGTCCTAATATGATACTTTGCAATCTCAAAGTCCAGGATCTGAAGTTCAAGGCCATGCTGTGGTATGAGTCAGGAAACTTTGGACAGCCCTCACTCTACTAAATTTAAATCTTAAAGGATATGAGGCTTTCAGTTTTTACTTTCTCAGTCCTCCTACAATGCCCTCCTGGTATCAAGAGATTTAGGGCTTCCTTTTCGATGCAATGAATGTTTCAGGCTATCTTTGGTTTACTGAAATTAGATGATCTCATGGTTCCCAGTTTCCAGGGACCACCTAGGTTGTTGTTCGGAATCACTCTCCAGCAGTTCGTTCTTCCCAAAGCAATTGTTACCCCCTGGAACCTCCCTTTACACAGAGTTCAGAAAATGATCGGTCTTCAATTTTAGCTGGAGCTTGCCATTCCCCACCCCCTCACCCTCAAATGTATTTCCTGTAGAAATAATTTTTTTTTTTTGTTTCAACCAGGTTTTAGCAAAGAGTCTAGCTGCCACAAAACTTGGTCATAGTAAACTACAAGCCAAACTGTGGAAACTCTTCATGCCAGTGCTCAAAGTAACCCAAACCACAGTCATCCTGCCTAGAAATTAATCAAAACAGCAAAGACAACACTGAATATAATATTCAGCTAGAGTTTTACCCACCTCCTGGAAATGAAGAACATATTGGAACCAAATGTTGTTTAAATCAAATGAGTGATTATAGCAGGCAGTAAGACACGAGGCATGTTCACTCATTAGTGATCTACTGGAATATATTTGTGGCTTGGACATCCTCTTGACTCCCGAGAATCTTCATTCTGTTGCACTTCCCACTATCATTTCTCTTTCCTTTCTTGGCAGAAGAGCCACAGACAGTTTAGGTAGCTATCTTTATATGGGTTAAACAGATTTTGTCTGGCCCAAATACATAAAATGCTAAACCAGATTAATTATTATGAAGTTTGTCCTCCTGACTGAGAACAACTGTATTAAATCACATTAAAAGTGTCTATTTTAGAATACTCTTTCTACTATTTACTTGACAGGGGAAAAACCTGTCAGAAATAAAGTCCACCCAATTACACTGAAAGCTGCTTTCTTTTGCATTTATTTTGTCACAGAATCACAGAATTGTTAGTGTTGGAAGAGACCTCTGGAGATTCTCCAGCCCAGCTTTCCTGCCAAGGCTGGGTCACCTAGAGCAGGTCACACAGGAACGGGTCCAGGTGGGTTTTCAATGTCTCTGGAGGGGGAGACTTCACACCCTCCCTTAGGTAAGGTGTCTTTGGAAAGTCCTCCTGCTGTCTCCCATGTTGAGGCTAATTTAAATTTACATTTCACAAAGAAAGATATTCTGTGTGATCAGCTAAGAGAAAATCTCATCATTGCGGTCTAGAATTCTCCTTAAAGGGTGGCAGGCAGCCCCACGTCTTGAAGCAAGAATCTTACTGCAAACTAGGCAAGACTGGATGTACTTCTTTCATATAACAACAGTTAAGCAAACTGACAGTGGATATAGCACTAAATAGGAAGAGTTTAAGGTCCTGCAGTTGGGAATGACAGCTCTTATTTCTGATTACTTTCTTGTAAATTTATGGAAAACTTGTTGAATTATCTCTTCATAATTCAAGAAGGTTACTGGCCAGTCACAATGCATTGGAGAAGTTCCCTAAATTATCTATAGCTTTTTATTGGTTTTTGCATATTTTCATACAGTCATATGAGTTGAAAATTTGTTTTGCTGTTAAAAAAACCCAAATCTCCACCCTGTCTCATAACATAATTTGGGTAGCCCTGAAATGCTTCCATGAAAGGTGAATTTTAAAAAATATATAGTCTCAAAAATATCAATGTTTAGATTTTTCTATATAAAATGGTAAGGTTTTTTCTTCAGAATTTCAAGAAACAAATCCAGTCATCCCGCAGTTCTGAGGTAACATCACTTCTTTTCATTGCAGAGTGGAACAAATGGTGATGTGAAAAAACATTTATTATAAACATTTGCTTTAGGAACAACCACTTTTTTGACATTGCTTTACTCAGAAGTATTGAAGAGCAATTGAGAAATGAGTCCAGTGAATATTTGGTGTTTGGCAGCTTAACACTCTTTTAGTAAAAGAAACTTCACTGGTGTTATCTCACTTTCTATATTTCTGTATAAATGAAACACAGAAGAGCTCTGCTGTTTGCCATGCATTTTCTCTAAATGACTCAAACATGGATTTCCGTTACCATAAATCCATATATATATTTAGGAATACAATTCACACATAACTTCATTTTACCACTGCCCCAAATCCAATCCCAGAATTTAATAAAAATAAAAGTTCATTGTGAACTCTTTCAGAGATATCTTTTTTCATTTGTTTCTCATTAAAGCTAGCAGTGTAAATTCAATGTTCGTAAATTTTGTGACTTTTTCAAGAATGTTTTACAGCAAATTTATAAAGTAAAAGAGAATGTTTGACCTTGAAAAGACAAAGTTTATTTTTCATCAAAATTTTAAAAATTAATGAACAGAGAACAGTCTGTCCATTTTCCCATCTGTACTCCCACATGAGAAAAATTTTGAAACATCATAAAAGAAAAAAATTGGGAAAGGGATAAACAATTCTTAGTATCTTCATGTCCATAGTGTTAATAGTTAAAAAAAAAAAAGCAGAAATTAAAAATTTAATTGTTATTTTAGATCTCAGTTGCAATTTTTGTAATTAAGAAAACCAACACAATTAGCATAATATTTTGTTAAAAAATTTAATGCTTCCAGAACAACTCACAGCTTTGAGGTTTCAGTCGTAATTTGACAAAGACATTCTAGTAAGGTATTTCAGTGTCCTTATCTCTTGAGAAAAGGTACAGGGCATTTCATTATCTCTGATGTTCTCAACTACTGCATGCCCAGGAAAGGAAAATCAATATGGAATATACAAGTACAGGAAACAAATGTATGTGTTAATGCAGTGTTAGGTACTGCAGTCTTGATTCTAAAAATCTTGTTCAGGATGGACATCACCATTCTTCAAATATTCTTGGAGATCTCTGGTGTCTTTTTGTCACTCCAGATCCAGACAAATCAAGGAAACTTTACTAATCACCCACCAAGCCCAGAAATGTCCTCCTCAGGTCCGAAGGGTTGTAGGAAAAATACAGCCAAAATGTGCACTTGAAAAATTATACTGTGTCCCTTCCTCAGTAATTCTTGTCAATGCTAGTACTCTGCTGAAGGGCCCTTTATCAGCAGTTGCCTCAAAATTTTCTGAATCTATTTCTTTGAGAACTGGACTTGTGTGATGAAAGTTGCTCAGTGTGTTGGGGTTTTTTGATCAGCTTGTACAGTAGTTCCCATTTCATGTATCTGAATGCACTTTAGAAGAGCACTGCCCTCATTAACTACTTAAACAGGATTCATATTTCATATGGCAGGAGTTACACTGGGAACAACAAATCCTGCCTAGCTCAGATGGTGCCCAGCTGGGTTTGCTGTGGACACCACTCTCTCTTTGCCTCTTGCCGTGGCTGACCTTGGCTCTGGCTGTTGTTGGCATGGCCACTTGTTGCAGGTGGAATGAAAAGGCTCATTCACAAAAGTGTTAAAAATTAACTTAATAAAATACAGTTTTAGTCGAGAAAAAAATAAGAGTTTATAGTTGCAGCAAATATCTCCTACTCATACTAAGCCGTGAACATTTGTATCTTTTAATATTCAGTAGTTGAAAGGGAAATTCAGTATGCTAGGTAATAACAGCAGCTGATACTAATAATTATAGCAATGCCACAAAACTTCATTGAAGTACTTTTGTCTTGACCTATTGTCAGACTTGCTTTTCATATTTTGAGGTATAATTTGATTAATACAAAAAGCAGTACTTAAAAAAAAAGTACTAAAATTGCAAATGGAAGGCTGACAGCAAGATACAAACCTACATAAAAATGTTCTTACACTTCTGAGAGGGCACAGCATTAGACTTTTATGTTTTAACATTTTGATGTGAATTGTTGCTCACCAAGTGATTATTTAAAATTTGGGACATGGCCAGTTGCAGCCAGGATGAGAAACTGGTGATAGATGCTCTCCCATTAATTTACAAAAAGATTTACAAAATTCCATTTCCCGTATAACAAGACTCCAACAGCAGATAGTTTATTTGCTCACAGCTTCAAGTCCCTTTAACAGAACCAGAGAAAAGCATATCCATATCTGTCTTTTGGTTTTCCTTACAGCTGTGCTGCCAGCCCTTAATTAGGTGGTCTATTTGGCATTCTGCTCCTCTTCTCCAGCTTTCTTCATCTTTCATCTCTTCACATAAACATACAAAACCCCATTAAAACTATAAAAAGGCTATAAAGCTCTTCCATTCAGATAGAAATTGTACAAGCCTTCTTTTTTCATACTGAATAGCAATGTATTTCAATGTTTGGGATATGTGTCTAGAACAATTTGAAGAACTCCTAATTCTTTTTTCTTGTTACTCATTACATTCATCAAACTTTCTGTGATTTGATATCAAGCAGAGCAGATGTGCCATGTGGTTCTCCTTAGCTGGCTATATGCAAACATAAGTGCACACTGCTTCTGCGTGTTCATGGGGTGGGCTGGGTAGAGAATTACTTGTCTCTAACAATAAGCAGCAGTTGAACTGAAGTAGAAATATTTTATCTAAACCTGTGATCAGGACCAAACATCAAAGCTTGTGATCAGAACAGTATCTCTCTTTCATCCCATGCACAAATACACTTATTTCCCTCTTTTCAGTGCTGTATTTTACCTCTAATGTGATGAATTTGGTGTTAACTCAGCTGAACTGGTTTATCAGTTGGAAAAAAATCCTTACTCAGCAGAGTAAGGTTTTGATTTGCAAACCCTCTGTTGGTTTGAAAAGAGACAAAGAAATTGAGGAAATAAGCTTCTTGGGGAAAAAGCATGGTGCTTGGACAAAAAGCATCTTGCTGTTCTGAAAAGATAATTTAAAAGGTTATGACTTTGCACCAGAATAAGAGATAGCTGTTTTTGTTTTGGGGCCTAGAAAAGCCTGTGTGGGTTAGCTGAGGACTTAAAATAGCTTTTTTCTGACTGAGATGATGATTTAATTTGATGCTTTCTTAAAACCCAAAATAATTCATCAAAAGCCCTTCATAAGACTTTATAACCATCATTGGATGTGATTATATACACATAGAAGAAATATATTCAATATGTTGGCTTAGAGTGTCCAGTTCTGATCTAGAGGAGGCAGAGTTCAAGCCAATCAGTGATGCTGTTTCCTCCTTGTCAAAAGTAAGCTCTTTAATTTTACATCTGCACACATCTAAGTTTTACCTCAATCCAGAATGCACAACTTTCCAACTTAAATGCCTTCCTTTGTGGCAGTGTAATTTTTAACCTTTGATTTATAATGTTTACATCTTTATATATGGGCACACACACATTGAGCACAATTGTATGTGTATTTGTATGTATATTTAAACATGCATTTGTATGTATATTTAAAAAAAGCACACAGCACAGAGAACACTTTAATTATCAGTGTCCACTTCCAGAACCTGAATTAAGCTGAAAATGAAAGAAAGTGAAAATGAAAGAAAGTAGGCATTACTGTTTCACTGGTAGTTCATGTTCACATTTCACCAGAATCTCTGTGCAAGGTCATTATCATTGATCCCACTACAATTTACAACTTATTTGAATTCCTTTGAGGCCATCAAGTCCAAACTCCTACTCAGTGAAAGCCCATGAGATCACTGACAAAGTTATAAAAGGAAAAAATTCCAAGCCTTGAAATTGATGTTAGTCTTAAAAACTCTGAGCTGTGTGTTCTCCCAATAGAAACTGCTAACACAGAAACTCTTCTTTTAACAGGAATTAAAACTTTATCTCTTTTGCACTGTAAATCACAAAAAGTAAAAAGGCAAGTGACCAATGTAAATACTTCAGTTAGATTATTCTAATCAAGAAATGCTTATTGCTGTTTTATTACAAGCTACATTTAAAAATTCATGTTAATAATGCAACTCTAGGGCATATTTCAAAACTTTAATTTATTTAACTACATCAAAGGAAAATAATTTTTTGGCTTTAAATTTCTATTGTTTGGCACATAATAATGGAAGGATGCATGAGATATTAACAGCAGATTAAAGAAATCAAGGGATAAAATATTCAGAATAAATTAATCTGCTGCAGCTTGCTATTTATCTCTTTCTAGAACAATCCAGCTTATTTTTGTAGTGTTGGAGAAAGCAGCTTTGGAAATAAAAGGCACCAGCTCAGCCAGAAGTTTCTGCACACACACACCATGTTTAGCTGCAGTGTTACCTGTGCCTTCATGCTGCTGCTATCTTGATTTCTTATGCTGTTGTCAAAGGGCGCCTCTGTTTCCAGGTACCAAATGAAGTAAACATTTCAGACCATTCTAAGATTTTAAAAAATATATATATTAAGAAAAGCTAATGCTCCTATTTTTTGCCTTCTTGTTGTGCTCTTGGCACTCATGTGCTCTTTGGCACTCTGTTATCTTCAGCCACTCGGTTCTGTCTTTGCAAACAGGAATCTGTAGGACACAGGAAAAACCCACTGAATGATTTTATTCATAATGAGAGCACAACTACACATCTGATGAACATATGGACCTCAATGGTTCGAGGACAGGGTTGGATTTTTGGATGATATCTTATTTGCTTACTTCAGTTGTTCCTTTCAAGATTCTTTAAAGAGAAGTGATCTTTAAAAAACACTTCCCTTCATAACAAAGCTTTTTTTCTTTAACTGGATATTAATACTAAAAATCAGCAATTATCTTTCTCAACAAGTGCTTGAAGCAAGGACCTAATATAAAAATTGATTTTTTTTTTCCCAGTTCTCCCTTCATGGCTGTTGGATCGCAAAACCAGAAATGTTAAAGTGCTGGTTAATATACTTCAGGAGTTGTCCTACAGTTTCAGTGTAGAATATGATATATTTTCTATTCCCTTTAATCTGTTAAAAATCTGCCCTTTTCCAGGACAGATAAAATCCTGAAAGATACTCTTATGAAAGAAACATGAGCTGCTTAGCTGAACATAATTTTTTGCCCTTCATAACTACTTGAAGCAAAAATCATTAGCCCAGATTTTCCTTCCTAAGTCTGCAAATAAAGAAATTATTCAGTGTAAAACCTCCTGAAAGGTGCAACGTGGGGATGGAGACTTGAAGCTGTCTATATTATTTGTTAGTGCAGCATCTTACATTTTCCCTCACAGGATTGTCAGAAATCTGCAGGGAGTTTAGTGCAGGGTAAGGAGGAAAGACAGAGAACTGAGAGAGAAATGAGCTAGATGTGCTCAAAGGGAAGGAAAGATCATGTCTTCCTCATATCTCTCCATCATCATTACACATGGCAGGAGAAAGGTCTTGGACACTAATTTGGTTTCCATTTCTGTAGAATATAATAAAGGTTGAAAAGAAGCTGTATTTATCCCTGCTAAAGTCCTGGGAGACTGACTAGTCTGTAATCACATAGGAAGCCTGTGGCAAAACATAATTTTAACTTGTGCCTTCTGGCTGCTAGTTCAACCATTGACTTTTGCATTTTTTCTCTTTTTCCGTGGGGCTCTATGGGGGCAAGGGAGAGGATCAGTTGGTGGTATGGACTTTAAAGGGACACACAGAGTCAGTTTAGAGACAAACATGCCCGAATCAGCTTTGATTAGAGAAAATCTCAGATTTACTATAACTTCAGAAGGCTGGAGTAAGCCTTCTCCACAGTAGACCAACAGTGAAAATGAAGCTAGCTCCTCCACAAAGATATTCTAAGCTAATATATTTAGAGTGTGTTTTGTGAAACTTCCAGTGTTTTGTTCCCTCCAGGACCAGTGTATGGTCTTCAGTTGTTTTTGTTTAAGTTAACAACTGGAAGAAACGCCCTTCCTCTGAGATCATTGATGGCATGCAAACTTTGCCATAATGTTCTAACTTTCCTCTTCAGAGCTGTATTTACTGTGCCAGCAGTCAAGCTGAGTATGGTCATTTCATTATAACTCTATCAAATGTGAATTGTCAAAATCCAAACATGAAAAGGGTCTTGTTATACTTTTTAAAGAATACCTGTTCTAAATAATCATAATCAGATTCCTAGAGAATATAAAATTTACAAAGAAATCTTTTGGTTTGGTTTCACACCAGGAAAAAGTCCTTCCTTTGAAATCTCAAGTATAAGCAGTCCATAAAGGCTTTGTGCAAAAAATCTTATTTATGGTGGCTAGAATTTTTTTATTACATCAGTGATGTCATACATTATCATGAAGTTTATCAATCATTTAACCTAGGTAAACTTATTATGTCTGATGTAATTCCACTGAGATACATCTGGTATGTGCTTTATGTGCTATTTCTAGCATGCATGGGGTTTAGAACTATGTTAATTAGAGGTAGGAAAGCTTTTTTTTTTACTAATTAGCCCACTATTATTTTGAAACCATGAACTGTATTCTCATTGCCCAACTTCCTGAGAAGGCTCTATTGTTTAGAAGAAAAAGTTAAAGAAAATGACTTATGACTCAAATCTCTTATATTTCAGTGTGACATATGGCACATACTCATATTGCTTTCTCAGTTTCAGCAAAAAATATCCAGATTTTTCACTTGTCTGCTCCTTAATGTTCCATGAAATTTCAGAATGAAATGGCAAAAACAGAGTGCACTCCTGGATTTTCTAAAATAATGCAAAGTCATTAATATCTGATGCAGCAAATATTCCTTCAGGTGAGTTACTATCTGTGAAGTTCAGTTTATAAATAAAGTGACGGCAGACTCAGGGCACATTACTATTCTTTTACTTTTCCTGATGCTCAGCTCACATTACCAATCTCATCCAGTCACATAGATTCATGAAATAATTCAAGCCAGAAGAGACCTCTGGAGCTCATCTGGTCTAGCACCCTGCTTAAAACAGGCCCAGCTTTCAAGGTGGGTTCAGATATTTCTCATGGTCATATTCAGTCAAGTTTGGAATCACTACAGTTGAAGAACACAAACCTTTTCTGAGTGACCTGTTCCAGGATTTGATTGCTTTCATGGTGGAAAAAAAATCCCAGGAAGACATGGTTAAAGATTCAGAACATGAATAAAAACTGTCATGATAGAGTATCAGTTGTTTTGGAGAGGGAAAGAGTCTGAAGCAGACTCAGCAAGGGGAACTATGGCTTGGGTTTTTTGCAGTTATTCCATTCTGCTGCTGGGTACTAAGTAAAAGTAGAAAGTTCAGATTTCAGGGGGTAGCTATTCAAAACATGACCTATGCATGCTTGAAACACCATTCCAGAACTTCCCACTCCAGCACACATAAAAATCCCCAAAACCACATTTTATAAGTGCTTGGAATAAGAAAACTGCTCCATCCTCTGAAATCAAAGTGTGGAACAGTGGTCTTTGATCAGCAAAGCAGCTCCAGGTTTAGAAGAGCTAAAAGTTGGATCTTGACAGTAGCTGAGACCCCCTGAGATGGAGAGTTCAGGTGAGACCTCTTTATTCCCACATCTGTATATTTTTATTGCTGCTTTCAGTACTGAGTTTCTGTTTTATGAACCCAGGGCTTTTCCCATTCCCATTCTGCCTTGACTACAGACATCAAAATAATGCTTAATTTTGTTTGCTCCTGTGCTATTGCTGTAATTTCTATCTCCCTGTTGCCATTCAGGAACTGATTGTAGTTCCATGTCCCTGCCCATGTGGAGTTAGTCAGCCTTTTGGGGCACTTTTTCTCCTTTCTTGTGGAAGACAATACAATCCAGCAGGATTTTATATATTTTGTGCTGAGTAATCACATATAGTATTAATACACTCACTGCCAATCTGCCTTTTTCTGAGAGACTGTTTGCAGAGAGGAAAGAGTTTTTAGCCTTAGGCATGCAGATCAAATTTGTAGTGACAATTTAAGACTTTTTTTTCCAGCTGTTTTATAAAGTAATGCCTGGTAGTCAGAAGAAGGAGTAGACACTCAGGGAAGGCATCATTTATCCTTCTCCCATCCCAGCAGAGCTCACCAGGAAAGACCCCACAGTCTGTCTTGAATTTGTAGAATTTCCTTGGCATCCATTAACTTCTTGCCATTCTGACTGCATTTACTGAGGGTGGATAACAGCCCCAAGTTAGCATGCACTCCTTTTTTATTGTTTTACAGTGCTCCCTAAATGTGTCTAATCCCTTATGCTATAAATTAATGAGTAGAACCCTAATAATCTATTTATACTAATAATGATGCTTTACATTACAATGGACATGCTCATTATTATCTGTAGCCACAGCAGAATTATAAAGAACAGCATCAGAGTATCTTTCAGGATGAAGACCATTTTCTGTCTAAAATGAAAGCAGAAGCTGAAAGAAAATACAGAAAGGGAAAGAGGCTTCTCTTCTCTTATTTGAGTCAGGAAAGGACAGGGTTAATATTTTGCCTTTCAGGTACTAAATGTGCTCCTTGAGTACTTCCTCTGATGACCTAAACATGGCCTACAATAGTCCTCATAGTTTCCTATCTTAAATAACTAGCAGCTTGATTGTGATTTTATCTTCTTTTCACTGAGACAGTTATATGAGAGCGCTGACCTTCAGCTAACTGCCTGTTTCCTCTGCACCGGGTACACAGGACGTGAGAACCGGGCTCAATCAGGCATGGCGAGCCGCATGTAAGCGCAGGCCTTGATCGCCACAAGCGATACAATTGTTTTAGTTCACATGTTACGGTATCTTTGTGGTCTGCCTGTTACAACAGGGGAGTCCCTGACTCATTTCTACCTTCACAGTGTACATACAGTGACTGATAGAGAAAAAATCTCACCAGGCTTGCCATTGAGGCCAGGAACAACCACAGTTGTTGTAGCAGCTCTTCAGCATCTCAGGCTGCATTGTTATTCAGCTATTTAAAAAACTTAGTACACAAACTGAACAGTTAAATATGCCATGACAGTTGACAATTGCAGTCAACGTCTTGACATCCAAGGGGGGACCAGCAAAAAGTGATATTCCTCAGGAGCTGGTACATGGAGCAGTGGTGTTTGCCACCTTTTTCAGTGGATTAAGTGATGAGAAGCTGAGTATGACCTGGCAATGTGCACTTGCAGCCCAAAAATCAATTGTATCCTGGGCTGCATCAAAAGCAGCATGGGCAAGTCAAGAGAGATGATTCTGCCCTCTGCTCTGCTCTGGTGAGACCCCACCTGGAGTGCTGCATTCAGCTCTGGGGCCCCAATATAAAAAGGTCATGGACCTGTTGAAGAGACACCAGAGGATGCCATGAGGATTATCAGAGGCCTGGAGCATCTTTGATATGAAAACAGGCTGAGAGAGTCGGGGTTGTTCAGCCTGGAGGAAAGAAGGCACTGGGGAGACCTGATAACACTTTCCAAGAGAAAGGAAGAGGGACTCTTTACAAGGACATGCAGTGAGAGGAGAAGGGAGAATGTGTTTAAACTGGGAGACAGTATATTTAGATTTGACACTGGGCAGAAATTTTTCACTGGAAGGGTGATGAGGCACTGGAACAAGTTGCCCAGAGAAGTTGTGGATGCCCCATCCCTGGAAGTGTTCAAGGCTGGGTTGGATGTGGCCATGAGTAGCCTGGTCTTGTGGAAGATGTCCCAGTCCATGGCAGGGGTATTGGAACTGAATGATCTTTAATGGGCCTTCCAACCTAAGCCATTCTATGGTTTTATTATTTCCTTTGGAAGAAGGAAGGATTAAAACCTACAAAGGACAATTGTTCTCCAGATGAGGGTTGGCCAGGAGTTTCTGTAGAGGATGAAATGAACATAGGGATAGGGATTTTAAAATCCTAATTTACACATAACTAAGCCAGCATAAGGCAAGTAATGTTGTAGACAAGAGTTAGATTAACTGTGAACTCAAGACTCAACTCCATCAAGTAGACAAACAGACTTAGAGGTTTACATCCACAGCAGGTCTTTAGGTTCTTATGGCTTGCATTTCGGAATATCTAATTTTACTCAAAGATTGTGCAGAAGCACAGGTCCCTAAGCCAGAATAAGAGATGCCACCAGAGAGATGCCTAAAAGTTGGCTAATACAGTGCTTGAAATTTCAGTGCTTACTTTAGTTGTGTATCTGATCTGCAAGACCCTCTGTGCCTGTCAGGCTGGAAGAGCTGTGACTAAATAAGTTAATTTCTGCATGGTAGACTGTAAGTTGGCCTCTGTGTTTTTGGGAGAGCCCTGGTTACATATACCAGGTGGGGAAGCAGACACCCTTAATTCTGCTTCCTTGATTTCTTAAGGTTGTTTTCTAAATGTTTTAGCTGGCTGACACAATGCTTTATAGTAGGTCTATGGGAAATGAGCCAAGACAACAAAAAATATATAAGCAGCAATTTATTAATTCTGCCATTATGGCATAAATCAGTCAGTCTGTCGGACTAAGGTTGAATGGTCATTCCTTCCTGAATGATATATTTTGCTTTCACTGGCTCCATGATAATTTTTAATTACAGTGAAACATTCCTCAAAGGTGTTAAACATGATATTCCAAAGCTTTTTAGTGTTTCATAAAATGAGGCTTGATATATTTTGTGGATTGTGTGCTGTGACAGTTAGGGTAAGAAGAGATTAATTTTCTCTAATCATATTGCCCCATCTTACAGCAATGCAGACAGGCAGATACTATAGTAACTCCAGCCACCTCTGTCCACTCTGTTCTACAGGACTTAATAGATCAATATGAAAAAGGAAACTCATAAATGCTCTGAAGAAGAAATTTTGAATGGATGGAAAAGGACAAAAATTACAGAAGTCACTGTATACATCACCTCATACAGCTTTAGTAGAGGTTCTAACAGTAAAAACTGCTTAATTTATAGGGGTTAACTGAAAAATTAACTGACATCTCTTCTCTGAACTTCTTGAAAGCAAAATGTGCCAGGGCCACCATGCATTAATATTATTTAGTTTCTGGAAAAAGGCAATCACAGTGTTTCATTTTATCTTGCTCCTTGTCTCATTCTATTCCGAGTTCCTTAGGCTAACAGCATTCCTCAGGAGCAGCAGATACTAATGTCTTTCAATATCAGATGTTAGCAGTGAAATGTGATTTTTACCTATTTTCCCTGGACTGAGTTTTCCATTTTCTACCACTTCACTGACACAGGATGAACTGATGAGCCTTAACTTACAGAGTTCACAACTTAAATCACGCTGGTTAATTTTAATTTGTCTGTTCAGCCTCATAATCAATGAAGAGGAAGTGTGCTGAAAGGTCTACTTCCAGAGAGCAATGATCCCATTTGCAATCTGAATCAAGGTCTGGAAATGACCATCTCTTCTGACACTGCAGAAACCCAAAGTGATTTGGTCTCTTCTTTATGTTACTAACTAAAGGATTGTACTGGGAAGCCATGAATACTGAAGCCTTTTCCATAAGTGCTAGACAGTTCTTGGTAAAGAAGATTATTTGGAAGGTCTTTGAAGAAGTAGCAGTAAAACAATATTGTAAATGTAAAAAGCATTTTTGTGCACTGTTCATAAACATTGATCATCTGGTATCAGTCCATTGCAGGAAGCTTTTTTATTTGTATTATCTCGTTGTAAATTCACTTTTTGCCCTGTCAGATCAGCAAATGGCTAATACATATTTCTGTTTCTCTCAATCAAGTCTTCCAGACTTTTATTGTGCATTACATAAATGTTGTTGCTCTGAGAACTGGGATATACTAATAACTTCACAAGCTAATGTCAAATGCTTCAGTGAGTATTCAAGGGAGAACAACATTAGCTAGTACAACAGAACTGGTTGTCAGTTAAAAACCTATTTTAGCCTCTTTCAGAACAACATGAGATCACCTGCAGCTAAACTGTGCCTTTTAAGCTTTCCTTAACTGCAGTATTTCATCTTAATTACTGTACAGTGTGTATCACACACTTGAAACAGCGTTTTACCTTATACTTCCTTACAGTGGCAAAAAGTGGCAATATAACAGATCATAATGTGTTAGTGAGAAATTATAGGATTCAAGCAGTATTTTCTTATCTTTCTAGGACTGATTTATCATTATCTAACTAGTTCATCTTTCATTTTTGAAAACTGTGGTTGAATTGTTTGATCATGATTTTTCCTACATTCTACACGTTGTTGTGGTTTCCTTTTACCTCCACTTAGCTTTACTCAAAAGAAAACATGAAAGGAAGACAATATTTAACAGGGGAAAGAGGGAGTAAATGTAAGAAACAAAACAAAGAGACTGAACTGTTGAATTGAACTTGCTTGAGAATATATGTAAACAAACACTGTTTCCTCATCCCCAGATTGTAAAATTGATAAACTGACCAGCATGTAGGCAGAGCTACAATATCACTCGCATGGACTCAGATTAGTTATTGTATTGTGTTTTTTCCTTTCATTTCTATATGCCATGGATTATATCCATTTATTAGTTCAAACGCCTGGGAAGGTGGCAGGGGATTTCTTACCACAAGTAAAACATGTGTGTAAGATGTCTCCTGCAGAGCACATGGGATTTTGTTAGCTGTTAGATCAGCTGGTAGCCAGAACCAAGTCAGCTCTGAATACCCACTGAGACAAATCCCACTGTGGTGATATCCTGTCAAGAATGTGAGGTGTGGATTGGTTTTGTTTTGGGAAGTGGGGTTTTCCTTGTCTTTAGGACTACCCTTTGCTTTAAAGTCAGTTTGGCATATTGTCTGCTCACAAGTTTCCCAGAAATTTATTTTAGCACTGGAGAATGTATTATCACATACCTAGTGTGATTAATGTGTATATGAAAATGAGCTTTCCCATAGGTGAAGAAATATAAAACTAAGATTCCCATGACCATTTGTGATTACATCTTATTCTGGAAATCAATGTAATTTCTCAGTCAAATGAAAGCTGGTATGTGCGTGCATCACATTTAACAAAGGTAATATAAAAAACATTTTGTCATAACTATAGTGAACCAGTGTTACTCTATATTATGTCAAAATCAATATGTATACTTAATGTTTCAATACAGCTTTAAGGACCAACATTTTTCATATTCCACTGAAGAAATAGTATTTTTAAAATGCATGTGCCTATCATTAGATAGATAGATAGATAGATATAGATACAAATTATTAAAAACATTGCTGGATTGTTTCCAGCTAAGACTATTGTGTTACTGTGTTAGCTGCTGCACATATTTAGACAGTGAAATGGAACAATTACTACAAAGCACCAGTAGAATACAGACAAAAGGAATACTCTCTTGCCTTGATCTTTCTGTTAAATAGTTTTATCAATATATTTGGATGGTAACTAGAGAACATGGGCTAGATCTTCACATCTGTAGAATTCACTCTAACTTCTGCCTTCAGGATTCCTGTCACCCACTGAAGCCAAACTCAAAAGACTCTCCTCAGAAGCAGGCTAAGCTAGCCAAAAAAATGGCTAGCCAGTAAGGGCTAAATAAAGATTTCTGTCCAGTGATACAAATGAGTGTCCTCTTACATTGGACATCTAAACTTCATTGCTGAAAGAGGATGAGAGCCTGATCCCAGGATATTCACCAGTCTAGGGTCTAGATCCTGGCCTACAGGATTCAGAAAATCAGAATTACAGCCTAGATCAGGTCAGGGGCCCAAACTCACATCCTACCAGTTTGTTGAAAGCAGCTTCTGAGATGCAGCTACAGACAAATCTTCTCACCCCTCTGGGGAGTCACCACTTCCTCTGTCTGGTGGCTCCAGGGCTGTCCTCACCCCTTGTACTGTGAGATTGCCAGGATGAATCTGTCTAGCCTCAATTTCCAGCTCTGAAGTTCCTGTTAATAATTTCTCTGCAGAATAGTCCATTTCTTTTGGATAATTCTGCCACATCTGAGCACCCTACATTCATATAATCAAGCTGTCCCTTCTCTTGGCCTTTTCTTTAAGTAGCTGAGAAGACTGAGCTCTTTCGCTGGGAAAAAAAAAAAAAAAAAAAACAAACAAACAAACAAACAAACAAAAAAAACACTAAAATAAAACCAAAGAAAACCACTAATTGTAACTCTCTTTGAAAAATTCTTGAAGGTTGTATGATTCTCAGACTTTTCACATTAGTAATGGATACAATATTCTGGTAAAAAATCTTACCAGCTCTGTGTGCAGAAAAAAGGTCACTTTCTAATTTTTAGATATCACCATTCAGGCACCCAAGATTTGCATTAGGCTTTTAGTTTCCACACAGTAGCTGAGAGCACATTCAGAGATGATTATCTGTGATAATGGTATACACTTTAACTGGAGATCTCTTTGTGGTATGTTATACTAGTGTATTTTCCTACCATTATTTCTGTTGGTTCCTTGCTTTTAAAAACCATTGTGCCTACACTGATTTTGCTTCTATTCCTTACAAGTTCCAAATTCCCAATCAGATGAAACAAATATATAATATCGAGTTTAATATTTAGTATTTATCATAAATACATAGTCCAGTATTTCTGGTACAAGCCTCTTTTGTAAGATTTTCTCAGATTTTTCTTTCAGAATGCTAGTGGGGTCAGTATTTTCAGAGATAATTTTAAGTTATGCACCAATTTGTGAATCAAGATAAATCAGATCTAATTCAAACCACCCCACTAATTTAGAGAGGCTTTAGATTTAGGATGAAACAGACAGATTTTTCAGAACTCCAAGCATATCTGCAACAGTATATACACAAAATAGTGTATTGCCCACTGAAATACCTCAATTCACTTGGCAGACTTCACTCAAAGTTGTGCACAGTATGCTTGGTTATTATCATTCTGTAATTAATGAGGTAATTTTATTAGTATTAATTTTATCTGTAAGGCTTACTCAGGTTACTGGGACCTGATTTTCAAATGCATGAGAAAGGAGCTGTGTATAGATTTAAACCTACTCATCTTTGGTAGACATTTAACAAGAACATGATGTCTTCTTCAGCCTGTTAATAAGTCCTTAAAAGACAACAATTGTGAAACCTAAACCTTGTGTTCTCTCTCTCTTCCTTCACCCTATTTATAAGAGAGATACAGAATATATCTAGCACACTGTGGTGTGGATACTAGCCCTGTTTTAAACACACATTAGAGAAACCATCAGCTATTGCTGTTTGAAATGGACATAAAATTGCTTTATTTTTGTAGAAAAAAATGTTTCATTCTAGGCTTGGGGTGAGCAGTAAAGACATCTTTTAAAATGTCTTCATTCTTCATAATGTCCTTTTGCAAAGGTCTAGGTAGCAGCCTTGCATCTTCTATATAAAGCAATCTGTCTAGGTTAGTGGATGCGTTTTGAGGTTATTCAAGGGCACAACGGGTTTTGTGTGCAAGTATGGAAAATAACTGAATTAGTTCAATCTAATAAGTATTATCTAATTACACTAACAACTGGTGCAAATTCTATATACCCTATAAGAGACAGAATAATCACATTCTATACAGAAATCTTAATAATTTAAAAATAGTTGAAAATGGGAAGTTGAATCATTTGCCACTGAACAAGGCTCTGAATTTTTTTTTTTTTTTTTGCAGCCTCATGTGTCAAGACCAGATTTGGAACTCAACAAGTAGTCCAGATCAGATCCAAAATGTTTTACATATTCAAAAAATCCTATGGATAAAAGTATAGTTCAAACATATCATGTGATACCAGTAATAAAGAGCCGTGTTAAGAAAGAGTAGGTAATTTTAAATAGACAACATAAGCTAGAGAGTAATTATTGCCTCCTATTAAATTTCAGAAACCAACCCATGGAACTCTGTTTTGGAAGGAGTTGGCCAACTACAGTTGAATGAGTTTCAGTTCTTAATAGTATCATGTTAACAGACTAAATCCTTGGCAAGTTTGGACTTGCTTTGGCAGAAAAAAATAGCATCACTCTAAATGCACAGACTTGACTGACAATGCTGAGTCCCAGCAAATTCTTTACCAGAATTAATACTGTTAAGTGACATGGTGCTGACTGATTAATGCTCTAGAGCTCTCTCCAATTGCACCACAGAGGTGACATTTCTGAAGCGGGGCACATCAATACTCAAGAAAATACAGTTATGTAAAGTTATTTTATAGAAATTGCATTTATAGAAACATAGAGCAGTTTGGGTTGGAAGGACCTTTGGAAAGTCATCTAGCCCAAACCCCTGTCAGATCTTCAAACAAATCAGGTGGCTCAGAGCCCCGTCCAACGTGACCTTGAACGTGTTTGCAGTAGAGTGCTCAGCTGTTTTGGTGTGCAGTAGCCTTTTAAGTGTCAAAACAAATAGAAGGCTCATTTTGCACATACAGCCTTTAAAAATTTATAATGCATGTTTAAGTGTTCCATTTTCATATATAGGTACACTGAGGGACTGAGATTTGCAATAGGTTGCAGAAGGTTAAAACAGAGACTGGAATCCACATTACCTGCCATAACCTGTTCACCATCCACTCTGCCATGAAAACTTTACTTCTGATTTCCAGAAGTGAAACTGAAGTTTGTACTACTATTTCAATTGTATCAATAGACTAGGAATCAGATTTTTTTTCATTTTCATCTTTTTAAAATTCTAGATGATAGCGAGTTGTCATTCATTAATTCAATCACTCTGTTTTTACAGCACTATCACTATTGTATGCTGCCTCATTACACTAAGGCTTAGTCTCCTGTACACATTTCTCTTCCTTATTTTCAGTGCCACATGAACTATACACATCCTAATGCTTCCTACCAGAAGTATTTTTTTTTCTCTACTTTTAATCATTAGAGCAATTTTAGAAGTTGTCTGCTTTTTCTTTGTCCGTATTTGTTTTCCTATATCCACACAAATACAATTTAGGTTGTAAATCCTTTAGGACTCCATGCTTATTTTAACCTTATTTATATTTAATGATAAGAATGGACTGATACCAGAAATAGCAAATTTAGACACACTGGCAGTAGAAGAATCCCTCCTTTCTTTTTTGTTTACACTATGTTTTACTTTGTTTAAAAAGTAGATTTCTATTTTTGTGATTCTAGTATGCAAACTTGTTGGAACTTTTGAAATCTTCATTCAAACATAAAAAAGCAAGTCTTCCATCAACAGGAAAGGCAATGTGATACCCCCTTCTGCTATTCTGAATGTTCTTAAAAATATCAGGCAAATACCAGGTGTGTTTTAGGGAGAGCTGTAGGAGTGTGGTTTTTGTTGACGGAGTGACAAAACTATCTTTTGTTTCTTTAAAAAGAAAGAAGTTCAGAAGTTTCTTTCTTCAATTAAGTGAAAAGACACCTCATAGGACTTAGGAGACTTCACTTCAAACTAGCTACAAACGATAGCTACTTAGACAGAAGTTAAAAAGTCTCGCTTAAGCAATTTAGTAGAAAAAGAGCCACCAAAACTAATTAAGCAAACTTTCCTGTCTGACCATTCAAGAGCCACTCTTGTCAGTCACTCTCACACCACCTGAGCTGGGACCGAGGTCCCTTTGCAGCTGCACCCCCACACTCACACACCCAAAGTCCCCCCAGCAGATTGACCCCAGGTTTCCCAGAGCAGAGCCTCAGACATTTGGATCCTCAAAATAATTTATTCTTGGTACAACAGCTGGAACAGGGACCCCAAACAAAGGAAACCCCGGACTTTTATACCCAGCATGCCAAAGCCCAGAGTCCTCAGCTCCTGCTGCATTTCCAAGTGTCCAGGGCCATTGCCAAAGCCCCAGATCCTCGTGCCCTTTGTTGTGTGAAGGGTCAGCAGCTCACAGCCTTTGGCATGGGGCTCCCACAGCCCAGAGCTCAACCTGCAGCTTGCACTGCAGCTGCTCATGGAGCTACCTGCACTGAATGCAGTCCTCAACACTAAGTATAAAGAACCCTGTTGAACCCACAATCAAATTTTATTCCCATATTTAAAAATCTGATTTTAACCTTGATGAGTTGTAAGACTGCCCTGTGTCACAATGGGACAGGATCCATCTATTAGAATTGAACACCCTACCATTTCTGTCCTTCCACTTTAAAGTCCTGACAATTCTCTTAAAACTTCTATCTAATATTCTTAGATAATGTGTGTAAAAACTTCCTCTGGAAGGGCAAGTTCCCTAAGTACTATGGCTGTAACCTAAATCTGAGAGAGATAGCTGAAGAACATTTAACCTATCTATTTTTTAAATATTCCACATTAATGGACAATGGGTAGTGGTAACAAAAAGACCCACAAAAACAAAAAATAAAAAAAAAAAAAAAAAAAAAAAACAAAAGTGGGAATGAAGTGAAACTAACAGCAGACTGAAACCTAGATCTTGGTTTGAGCTTTTAGTCAGGCTGATGGTAAGTAGTGGGAATAGGGAAGGGCAGGGAAGATACTGGAAATAAGGCCAAGGATATCATGCTCAAATGGCAGCAGAATGTGGATGCCTGGTGAAGTCAAGAGAACTATTTTCCCTGCCACAAAGCAGAAAAAAAAATCAGTCTTCCACAAAATCACAGCCATGAGAGCAAGGTTATAATTTGTCTCTTCTAAGAGAATTTTTGCTCACTCTTTACACAACCACAGAAAGAAGAATGTCAGTCTTATTTACACAAACCAGGATAAATATTTATGAAAGGTTTTGACCCTCAAGTTTCGTGACATAAAGCATGCTAAGCTAATCCCATGTTCAGAAAAGCTGACACCTTCCTCTGGAGTATCTAGCACGGATTCTTGTTATTGCACAAGAGTGAATAACAATGACCATTGATCTGATTCATAGCAAACATTTCTGTGGCTTCAGTGGATCATGTGAATGCAAAGAAAGAATGAGGTTTAGAGATCTAAAAATGTATTATTATAGCAGAAAAGGAGATAAAGTCTCTATTCTGAATGCTGGAAATCAAGCCTGTTCACTGATCCAATTTTCCACTTTGCTTTTAAAACACAAGTAGCTTTAAATTCAAGTATGCATCACCATGTCTGCTGTTGCCAACATAGCTGATGAGGAAATGTTGTGAGATTCTGACAACATCCAAGTAGACTAACAATAATTTAAGAGTTGGGCTTGAAATAAAGTGAAAGAAATAAATAAAATAAAGTTTGAAATAAAGTGCAGCAGAGGACATTCTGCGAGAGTTCTTCCTCTCCTTTCTTTGTGTGAAAGTATTCCTAAAAACAGCACAAATATTCACAAGAGATGACTACCATCAGCCACACTGGGCTTCAGCCAGAGGTCTTTTATTAACAAAGTGACACTTGTGATTTCTTCCTCCTATGCTAGAAAAGGTGTTACAAGTCCTGGATCTTGTCCTCAGAAAAAACAGTTGTAGCATCTGCTACTTGTCAAATTATTGTGAATATTGTGTCTTTTTGAATGCATTTGCAATGAACTTCTGACAGGAATTATCTTAATACTGTAGTACAGTATGATTCTTTTCTAAGTTGAAACACTGATGAAAATAATATAAGGAGACAATTCTTCCTTATGTGGCACTGGCACGGCTGGATTTTTTTTTGTTTGCTCCTTTATGATGTTCTTCACTCTGGATCCTTTCACTGTATCCTGAACTTATTGCAATACAAAACTAACAAAAATAACATGATATTTGCAGTGACCCAAGACAAATATTCATTGTTTCAATTACTTTGGTGGAGAAATAGTAAATAAAATAGTGAATAAGAACATCTGGAGCAGTTTTTGGACCAAATTTCCAAATTACTGCAGAATTTGACCTGTGTATAATAAACTTGCCTGCGTCCCTTATATTTCAAACAGGACTTATGCCAGATCTCTGTGAAGGTGAGACAATCCATCTTAACAGGACTAACCCACTGGGAAATAAAGGATTACTTTAATCACTTTAGGTTATCAGGAGACTTTATAATAAAAGATGCACTTTCCTGATTGTACATCCTTTTCAGAAATACCAGGAGAGTGACTGAGTTTTGTGTGGCTTGCATATCTGCTTTAAGGCTGCTGTGACAGCAAAACTTGGCAGAATTAAATATGAATTTTTGCATGTGGTTTCTATAAATCCAACATTTTCCACTTTATAATCCAGAAAAGATGATTGAGCAGATGGTAATGCAAGCCACTGGATTTATGCAATTTCTTCTAAAACTGGGAGTTTTCACTCTCAAGAACAGCTTTTATATGAGGGCCTGAAAAAGCTGAATACTAATTTTTTTGGCAGAGCACCATGCTCACATAACCTAGGTACACAAATAGTAGCTATAAATAAGTTGACTGTAGGAGGTACAGAAAACAAATTTTTTCTGTGTCAATGAATTATCTCTCAGTCAACTTCAGATGTGCATATATATACATATTTGTGTGCAATATTTTAATCCATTAAAACAAAGAGATAATGCTTGTCTGCATTTCTGTAATCTAAATAAAATATGTTAAAACCAAAAAAATCTATGGAGCGGGATGCATGAAGCATGAGCAAGGACATAATAATGAAGGCATTTTTATTTTAAGAATTCTTCTCAGGAGCTGTTGTAATCAGTGACTCAATGCATAACTTATTAATAATGCTTCATAAGACGCTCTTTCAGCAGGTTTTCAACTTTCCTACTGGGGCCCCATGTGAACTAAAAACAAAGCCCTGCATTTTATTATTGCTCTGTTATTCTTGCAAGATTTCCCTGAAGACTGAAGTCTCTCTGCTCTGCCTGGGAACCATGCACAGACCCAGGAGGTCCCACAGCGTTTCCAGGGACTGTGCTTTCACTGTTACCAGATTATCCTTTTCGTCACAGGATTTTTTCCTGGGTATATGCCATGCTTATTCAAGATTTCCAGTCAAAAATACTGTATTAACCTCACCATAAGACTATGGAAGGATAATCCATCTCCTACCATCAGGCACAGCAGCATTGATGCTGGGCATGTGCTTGTGCTCAGCACCTTGTGTAGTCAGCAGGAAGCGAGAGGATCTTCCAGGAAGCAATTCTGCCAATTTAAGGTCAGTGTGACCTTCCAGCAGTGCCTTTCACTCGTGTTCTAACACAGAATCCTTGGATCACTGGGTGTCCCATCAGCACCTATGTTTTAACATGTCTGTCATGTCCTGTGCTGAGTCTTGCTGTGGATGGACTTCTGTGCCCTGTGAGAGTTAACCAGCATCTGCACAGACACACTGGGCTGTGAAGAGAGTACTTAGGACCAGCATCCTAGACTGAAAAATCCTCCAGCAGGGATTGTCTTTATTTGCAGCTCATACAGAGCTGAGCACATTTTTTGGCTCTTTACACTGAGCAATAACTCTTAATAACAGCACTGTCTGCAGGCCAGAAATGCTCTGATTCATCTCAGCTTGTAATTCTGGAGTCTGTATTAATGTTTCTTCATCATATTTTTTTTCTGAATGGATCCTACATACTTTCATACCAATCGGGGTGTGATTTTTATTATTTTTTTTAATTGTGGTTTCCAACCTCCCTACCCTTTATAAATGCTTTCTAAATTTCCCATTTCCTGCTTGATGCTGCAAAACCCCAACGCACTAAAATGCCCACCAGCCTTGGAATGCATCCTGGTTGTGCTGCTCAGCATAAATCCTCACAGAGCACTCTCTGGACTCCAGCAGTCTCCTGAAGATTGTTGACAATTGCAAGAGCTTCGTGATTCACTTCTGCCATTCTCATGGATTTCCCTAAAGAATCACTTAAGGATCTTGTATGGGTAGAGTATTATAACTTCCCAATCACAGGCAGGTAATTTAAATGGAGGGCACAGCTCTTTCCTTTGCCATCACAAACACGTCTGTTGCCTATTACCTCTGAAAGTCCCCCCCTCCCCTTCAGCCTTTGCTCAGAGAGTCCACATTTATGATCCATAGCAGATGGAAGAAAATGATTAAGCTTACACATAAGGACCAGATCCTGCAGTCCTAGCTCCTTTCTTATTCTGGCAGATTTCCCATTGACTTCAGTGCCAGAGTAATAAACATAGAAGGACAGCTGGATCTGTAGCAAAGATATTATTGTCAGCTTCCTCTATATTTCTCAGAACGTTTTTCACAGACTGATTACTGAGATGTAGGGAAGTGTATTTTCCCTACCCAATGTCTTGTTTGTATTCACTATGTCTAATGAGATTCCACTGTGTCAAAGTAATGCATTTTAAATTTAACATTCAAATTGAAATTCATAATTTCTACATGGTAAAAGGTGCAACACCATCCAAATGACTTGACATTGATCTGAAACAGGTCAAACTCTTTCCTGGGGATTCTCTGTGGGAGATTCTTTAACTATTTTGTCCTTCTGTTTCAAGATATTTTTTGAATATCTGGGTAAAATGAACTTTGAGCGCAGTGAGCAGCATTGTGAATACCATGAAGCATATCTAGATCACTTTGGGCACCCATTGGAATGTAGTTTACATTAAAGAATAGTTAGAGTGAATCATTCCACATGGACTTGCCTGCTTTGTTTCCAGAATTTAGTACACAATTCAAGTGAGTCACTATTTTAACATTGTATACCTTTCCTGTTTATAAGCAGTAGCGAGAACAATCTGGAAATTATTTCAGAAGGCATTTTCATTTCTGCAAATATTATTCCCAGACTTTATCTTGTACAACATTCACTCTCCTTACAGTGCAGATGGTTTGGGGAATTGGCTTTTCTTTTACATTTCATTCTAAACTCTTGGGGACCTCTTGTTAAATTTCTTCATGCAAATAAGGAATGACAACATATCCATAAACAAATGTGCATTTGCTATGTATAAATCACCAAAATTCCAATGAAATCAGAAGAGGGGGGATCCCATGGTTAGGTTATTTGGGCAGAGCCTCCTCTGTTCATGTGTTTCCTGCATGAGTTTGAAAATGTAAACTTCATCCTCTCTCTCTTTTACTTACTTAATTGAAGTATCTAATTTTTTAGGCTCTTTCTTATCAATGGAGAACAACAGGCATCTCCAATGTGCCTGCCCATTATCTGTATTCACCCTTGAGATAGAATGGGATTAAAGAGCTGTTTGATTTGAATGGATGTCTGACAGATTTTGTAAGCCTGGTCATTATTTTCTCTGTGTCCGTTCTTCAGTTTTAAAATGGATATAATTTTAAAACTTTCCCAAGATTATCTTGGTGCTGACATCTAAAGAAATTATTATAAATGTGGACTGAAACCAATAAAGTGTGGGAAGACCAGTCACCAGCTTCTTAACACAGCTCTGAAGACTGGCAAAACAGAGGATTTCAACACAGATATAGTCATGGCAAGAATTTAGCACCCACATTTTGAGAGCATGGAAAGATCTAGCAAAATAAAATGTACTGTGACCAGTCTGGACTCAACTGTTGTGGATTGGATGTAAATGAAATAAATAGCTTAAGTTTGACTGAGGTCCAAGCATTTCTCCAAGAGGCAAAATAAGAGGATTAGGTCACTGTAACAGTCTCAGTGCTCTTGTGTGCATCACCCCAGACCTCTTCGCAAGTATGTCATTTTATTCTGCTCTAAAGCCAAAGTTTCCCTCATAGTTATTTTTTTGAGTTTGTTTTTTGGTTTTGGTTTTTTTGGTTTTTCTTTTGTAAAATCACTGAACTGATTTCACAATCAGAAGTACATGGAGTCTTTCCACATGCTCATGGTGTTATTCAATGTTATGATTCACCATTTGTATATAGTTTCATATGTACTTATGGTTTCCACCACAGTGTGTGCAGATGCACTCTCTGGTCTGCAGTTTTCCAAATTACAGACCTCTGAAATCCAGAGGTATTTCATTCTCTATAGCATAGAAATGCTTGTGAGATACAGAAATAAGAAGGAATAACAACAAGGAAGTTGGATTAATATCAGCCTAAATAGCAGGTAAATAGTGAGTAGGTAAAAGAAATTTAGCAAAGATAGCTAAATTGTTATAAAACAGTGAGATGAAACTAACTAAAAGATATCTAAGTTGCAAACCTGAGAATTTTTGTAATAGTGGGCTTTATTACACTATAAATAATCTCTTGGAGGAGCCAGTGGAAACATTACCAGATAAATCTATTTGGAAAAAAGGAAAAAGTCTTGAGTAGAGGGAGAAATCTTCCACTAGAAATTAGGAAGTAGGTTTCCTTCTTTCTTCACTGTGAAACTGATGGATATCTGAGCAGTAGGAAAAAATATAAATTATGAGGGAAATATACAGGTTTGATTCCCAGGCTTTCTACAGATTTTCTGTGAGAACTTGACTAAATCACCAAAGTTCTCATTTAGAGCTGACTGGGAAACGAATTTCACTACTATGTAGAATGTCAAGGTTCAGGGAGGATAAAAAAAAAGGAAAAGTTGTCCTTAACCAGGATGAACTTTGGCATATTGCACCACAATGAAATTCTGTGGGAATAAGAAATGCAGTGACCTCCCATTCCCTTGCTACTGCTCAGCTCCCTGACTGCTCACGTGGCAAGCAGCTGGAGCCAGAGCTCTGAGGCATCCTTCCAGCAGGTGCAGTTGTGCTTACAATGTTTCCTCTATTGCAGTCTGGTTCAAGCACAAATAAAAACACATACCCCCAGGGTTAGCTGCTCCGCCCAGGCTCTGCTCGCTCTGCAACAGCTCCTCTGACTTTTCAGTATATTTGGCTGGCACAGAACAAGCTCTTCCCAATTGCTGCCTCTGGGAGGGCCACTTCAGTGAAGACTGAAGTCTGGTTTGAGCTTTGTTGGCTGCTGAGAGAGGAGAGAGAGCCTTTACATTTGCAGCTTTGCTCCCTTCTTACTTTGTGCCACTGGGAAATCTGTATCCACAGCAGCTGCCAGGATAAGGGTAACTGCAGTGTTGAAACTCCCACCCTGAGCTCCTTCGTGGAAAATCACGGAGTTGTCATATAAAAAACCCACGCCGTGATCTGGTAATGAAGAT
This sequence comes from Emberiza elegans, assembly GCA_024865655.1. Classification (NCBI taxonomy): domain Eukaryota; kingdom Metazoa; phylum Chordata; class Aves; order Passeriformes; family Fringillidae; genus Emberiza; species Emberiza elegans. Next base: position 28,607,021 of record JALJVW010000085.1, on the reverse strand, counting down.
CCAGCACTTTTCCCCATTGCTTGTGCTGTCACGGTTGCTGGGTTTCGCTGCCTTATGGGCAATCTGTGAAATGAATGCTTCTTGCAGTGTGCAGCCACTTGCACAACAAACAGACACTAAACATTTCACTGCCTCAGGCACCCAGCATTTGACTGATAGTGTGAACTGGCTCTGCCTGCTTCTGCCTCCATTTGCTGTTCCAGGCTCTTCGGGTTCCTTGTTCTCTGCTCTGGTGGCTGGCTAGATGTCTCTCAGCAGACGGTCCAGGATGAAGCAGGTGTGAGAAGGAGGAACAAAGAAACTGATAGTTCTCAGAATTAGATTAACCCTCCAGCCTCCTGCTAGACAATGGCATTTTTGGACATACAATTTGCTTTTGCTGGTCTGTGCTCATTTGCAGGCAACCCACAATGGGAGCACCACTGACAGAGAATGTGCCTCTGGAACAGGGATTATTTTACAACCTGGAAATGGCACAGATCTGTTCAGCTGTCAATACTAAGTCCTATGATTTCTTTGCTTTAACATAGCTATATTGTTATACTGAAAAATTTCTTTAATATGATCCCCTTCAACTGGAAATAAGTAAGATGTGAAGAGATCCATACTTGGCTGTATAATGTAATATCCTGCTTACTACTATAAGATTTTAATAATAATTTGCTCAGAATTCTCAGGCACAAAGAGGTGAGTGCATTATGGGTTGTGTTCCTACGATGTAAGAGACAGTCTTGGTGTCCATCTAAGTAGGCAGGAAGAAGAATGGAACTGTTTGCTAATGCGAAGGTGAGTCACAACAGTGAATGACAACATACTTGATATGGGAAACAGTTAAATCATATCTCAGTGCCTTTATACCAAGTCCTTGTTCTGCTCCAGCCTCATTTTACAGGCTGTGTTCAAGCAGGATTTATACATGCATAATATATTAAAATTCCAGCAATAAAGGTGACCTGCAAGAAGATTTTTTAATACCCTGCTGTAGTGAGCTATGTGTGTAAATTAACCCTGAAATTAAACCTGTAAATGACTACCTAAGGCTTTCAACTTCCAGTTTTTCTGCTACTTGGTAAAGAAACTTTTAGTAATGTCTACTAATTTTTTGACTGCAGATAATGCCAATAAAAAGAAGCAAATATTAGGAGATGAGTGAACATACACATTAAAAATTTTCATCTACTGCCCTGAAGTCTCATACACGAGCCTGATTTTTTTCTTGAGGAATCACAGCACCAGTAGTCAGCCATTGCAAGGAGCTCTAAAGCCAGTCTTGTTTTAGCAGTGGCAGGAGATGCTTGATTCCCTGGGTATAAAATGTGTCTTCAACCACTGCTAGAGTCAAGATGTCTGTATACCAAAGCACTCTTGTCTTCAGCATCTGCAGAAACAGACTGCAGCAGCAAACATCAAGGAACACCAGCATGTGCCTTGAATGCGTCCTGTGCAGATCCAGGGCTATTACTGTGATGAACTAAAAGCAGAAGTTGGTGCCCTGCATTAATGTAATAAAGGTCACTTCCATGTAGTAAGAAGGATTGCTTTTGCTCTCAGTCAGTATATCTCACCACCATGCATAGCAAATAGAGTGTGCAGAGTTAAACAGAATCCTCCTTTCAGACCACTGAATAGCAACAGTGTCAATGTACTCTGCCAAACATACACCTTCCAGAGTTTCTGTAGGGCATGTACTACCCAAGGAAATTTGGCAAAAGTTGTGTATTTTGAGTCTAGTAACTCAACTCAACTCTAGTAACTCTAGTAACCATCTCCCTGTTCAGCATTTCCCAGTGTGCTGGGTGTTTCAATTAAATTAACTGTGAGCAAACTGAAGTGAATTACAACCTAAATTCCTCATCTTCTTCTTAACTGCAAGCACAGATAACCTGTAATTCTCTGTTAAACATACATGTAAGCCTCTGCAGAATGGAGTAAAGAGTTCACTCGAGATACTGCATTCAAAACTCCTAAAGCATGAAGTAAAACATGGTCTGTTTATTTTCACTTTTTTTTGGATTTATGCAAATTAGCTTGAATAATTTCCAAATCTCATTTCGTACCAATAGGTGGCACCAACATTTTCTGCTTTCTTCATGACACATTGCCAATAGTGAGATTTACAGTCTACTCCAGTGGTAAATTATCTACTAAATCATGATGAGTTCTGTACTGTTCCTTTCCCTGCAGATTGTGGCTGATCACTATTCATTGGTACATGTTTTGTTCTCCAAGCATTTCACAAACTCTGAGTGGGATGTTTTGCTAGATACATTACCAATAATTCAGGCTGCTGTTCTCTTTCATGTTGTGGGAGTCATTTTAAAAATGTTTTATTGGAGTCTGGGTTTATGGTAGTTTGTTTTGGTTTGGGGATTGGATTTTTTTATGTTTGATGGCTTTCTTCAGCTTTTCACACAAAGATGTTTGTGTATAAACTTTTTTCTAAAAATGATCTTGCTTTTCCCCCTTTGCAGGTAATAAAAAAATTGAAAAGTAGACTCTTAGAAAAGCTGGGTCTTTTTTTTTTCATGTTTCATGGTTGCATGATTGCAGCCTTTACAGCCAAGATTCTACTGAAAGTAATTTAAAAGCAATTCCCTTTAAAAATTCAGTAGTGAACTCTATAGTTGTTTTGGAGAATATGTACTAAAACAATGCAGGAAAAGTCACTGGAACCAAAAGCAAGGACAGCTTTGACAAAATCAGTTAATTGATTGAGAGAATATTTACTGCCCTGTTTTAGTGGAGAATCCTTGTTCCCAATGGAATGATCCACTAGAAGTAACATGTAACTCTGCATGAGAGTCCAGTGGTTTTCATTGCAAGTCATAGATTCCCTATTCCAGATAAATCACCAATCACCGAAGATTTTAGTTTTCCAACTGAGATTTCCAGACAAGATTGTTTCCTTATTCTCTCCTTTCATAATCATCATTACAATAATGTGGTTTCAGAGTTGTAATAGTAATTTTGTGACTCACAATCCCAAATTCTGTAACTGTTTTATTTTTAGGGGTGTGAGGTTTGATTCACAGATTCTTTCTTATTCACCTGAATTCATGGCACTTCTGGTCAAGAAACAAGAATGCTATTTTACCTAAATTTAAAGTCTTAAGCCTGCCTACCTACCAGCCTATATGCACAAATCATTTCAAAGTGTTTATCAAGTTTGCTGTTCTGAGAAACATTGTGAAAACAGAGCCCATCCTGTGGATGACTCCCAAGATTAATGAAATTTCGGGATCCAAATGCCATTTACATAGAAGTTGGTCTCCTTCTAACATAATTTATACCACTGACTTGCCACCTTTATGTCTTGCCTACTCATAAATCAAACCAAACCTCTTCACTGATTCTGCATTACCTTTTGCAATCTGAATATTCTCTTGCCCAAGCCTCATATTCTCAGAGTTCTCAGGTGCTTAGAGTAATTTCTCCAACTGAATACCACATCTGCATATGCAACATGAGCTGTGAGCTGAAGAAATACCTGAGACAAAAATTCTTTACACCAATATTCTTTACATCTCTGGTAGCCTTGTCATCAACTTCTGTTCATGCCATATAGGTGTGTCTAAAATCCATTGGCAACATCTGAAAATGCCCTTTGACTCGAATTGAAATTCTTGAATTACTCTAGTGACTTCAGTGTTGTGAATATGACCTAAAATGGGAGACATTACCTTATCCAAACTTTTCAGGAAAGTCGATGTATTTAAAATAGTCATTATCCCACTCCTTAAATGATTTAACATTTTGCTGGCCTTTATACAGCCTTAATTAACGTCTCCTTTTTTATGCTGAACAGTCTGAAGTTTTCCATTTCTCTACAACTGAATGATTCCAAAACACACACCTATGGCTGAAACTTGTTTAATTTGGGATTCTAGGTATCCACCCTGTATTGCAAAAGTAGACTGTGTGACGCAATATTGTTTTCAGCTGCAGACTTTGTAAAACAAGTATTGAGTAATCAGAATGTATCTTTATCCTTGTGTGTGCTTAGCAACCCTACAGGTCTACATGAAAAAAAGAATTTGCCCTTGGACAGCAATTTAACAAGACATCAAACACTCAGGACAAAAAATAAAAACTTTGCTTATATTTCACAATGAGTAGGGAAGGAATGAAGAACCTCACAGTCACATTGGTTTATATTAGGGCAGGATTTTAAACTTTTCACTTTTAGACATGGGCAGATGCTCTAGGGAGGTCTGGAAACAGGAACAAGAAACTTTCTCTTTTTGCATCCCATGAAGTGGGTGTCAGAAGTACAGCTGTACAGGCACAAAATATTTCTTGCCCTTGCTGTTAGCACTAAATAGATGTTCAATAATGATTGGAGGGAAAGGAAAAGAAAGGAAAGAGAAAGAAGGAAAAAGAAAAAAAGGAAAAGGAAAAAAAAGGAAAAAGGAGAAAAAAAAGAAGAAGGGGAAAGGGAAGGGGAAGAAAAAAGAAAATAAAATGCTACTTAATATGCTTTAATATACTCCTCAAATGAAGCATAAAACAATGTGATGAATATGACACAGAAACCAAAGGGGTTGGGGGGGGGGTCATAGTAAGGCTTATCCAAGTAGTGATGCTTTCCAGAGAAATCCATGAGGAAAGAGCTTGTTAACATCTCAGAAGTCCTACACTGTGTCCCAGAGTCCAGCAAGAAGACATGATGTAGTTCATATACACTCCACACAGAAATTAGATTAGAGGAGAAGATATCTGTGGTCATGGCACAGCTGGTACTGAGGTGACAGTGTTTAGGGAGCTCACATACTCAGGAGCAGGAGAGTCAGAAGGCACTCCCTTGAAGAGGGCTTGTGCACCCCTTAGTAGCACAACCTGTCTTCTGCTGTTGGGAACCCAAAAACTGGTAGTCAAATGACCTGTGACTGTATTTAACTGGTCTCACTGGTCTGAGGAGGTATCTGAAGTCAGAATTGTTACTGACCTTGTCATTGACTGCCTTGCACTGAGCCTCTATTCAAACTGCAGACCAGGCCCACTCCCTCAGAGCAAGCCACTCTGGGAAGGACTCTGATTTGTCCACCTGTTAATTTTATAGGAACAAAAGGGGCACATGAGGTCGTCTGGGTCAGGTACTGAGAACACCTTACAGCTCAATGTGTTCTGAAACAGACACACTGCAGAACAGGGAAACACAGGTATCCAAATGCACTTTCCTTGTCTAGATTCCTGAATGCTGCTAAAGGCAAAAATGGCAAGGCCTGGCAGCTCCCATCTCAAGCTCACAGTCAGAGTCATGTGTTCCTTTCAGGATAAATGGAATTGTTGGACTCGGGCTTCCCAGCTCACCCTGACTCACACTCCTCTGTGCTCGAAAAAGAGGGTGGTTTTAGAAGAATTATGCACACAAAGATACAGTTTAGCACTTGGTAGGAAAGATTGCTGAAATTAAGTTCATACCCAATTTTGGAAGACAAATGCCTCTAAAAATCTGCTGCCTACAGCTAAATAGAGCATGGTTCATGCAATCCATCTCCTCTGACTTTCACCATCTATGCTCTAGGTGACTACACTAGAACTAGCAACTTTAGGCTCAAGAGAGGGAAATAGATTCTTTTAAAGAGTGAGTCATCTGACCTATTTTAGATATCTCTGTTAGGAAGAGACAGAGAAGGTCTAAAGTGCCTATTTTTTTCTACGGATTCTTAAAGAAACTCTGAACACTAGTTAAGAAATTATTGATGTAGGTAAATCTGACCTCGTGCATCCTAGAGCACCCACTGCTAAGCTGCAATTCACATTATCCAATTTAGGCAGTGATTGACAATGAAAGGCTGACATTTATAGCTGAACGAATAATCTATGCCGAGGTGGTACAGCTGGTTGGGAAGGAACAAACAAGCAATTAAAGGAGTATATTTGCTTCCCCTGAATTCAGTCTGTGTGTGGTTTTGATTTGATGGCTTTGTCAGAGATGCAGAAGTCTCTGCTAACCTAAGTCTCACTGCAGAAGAAATGTCTGGGTGACAGCAGGCAGGAAAAAAATTCCTGTGTTTAAGAAAGTTAGTTTATGGGGGGAAGGGAAGGAAAGACAGCTTTCTTTTGACCAATACTACATTTATTAAATTAGGAATCTAATATGTAGATTCAGTCTCTCCCTTACTGGTCCTTCTCAAGTAAATGCCTACGGTTTCAGTAGTTCAGTGGAGTGAGATAGGCTTGCTGAGCACATACATAGTTTAGGAAACTGCTCTCTCCACTGACTGTATCAACCCTCAAGGTGATCTTCCTACATCAGATGGCAATCCCCTAGGGATCAAGGAAGGTGCTGGAGTTCCTGGGGCTATCTGCAGAGCAAGCCTCACCATCACATCAACTCTTCCAGCAACTGACAGGGTTAACTCATTCCCTGCCTCATCTGGGTGGCAGTGCCACTCCTGCAGGAGAGATTAGTGCATATCTCCCCCTGCTTCTGGGCAAGTACACGGGATGCATTTAACACCTCAGAATCTTTTAGACTAAGGCGAGAGTTGCTTCAGGAATAAATCAGAAGTCTGGATCCTTGTTTGGCTCTTCCAGCTGTTTTACATGGCTTACATCTCACCAGATATCACAAATTTCATTGAAATGCTTCAGTAAAAGTTGCAACCTGAGCTGCTGTTTCCAAGGGTCTGTTAAATCAAACTGCACAATGATGTCTCAGCTTTACATATATCATTCTCTCATTTTATAAGTTTTTCTAAGCCTTTCATTTTATTCTTAAATTACATTATTGCATTAGCTCACATGGGCCTGCAATTTCTGTGTTGTCATAAAAAACTTGAAAACAACAAATGCAACTGCTTTAGTGTATACTCATGTTGCATTAATATATGTGAGGATATTCTTGTAACATCAGATCTATCTTGTCCATATTTGTGAAAATATTTTGGACTATTTGACATTGCTTTCTCTTGTCCGTCTTTGTTTACAGCAAAGTAGTGTGAAATTATTCGTATTCATATCTTAAGCTCTTAAAAATGAAAGTCATCTTTGTATAGAATCTCAAGTAGTGATATCTTGGGTGGCTGCCCAAGTATTTCATCCATGGATAAGTTTTAATATTGATGCAGCATTGTTGCTAAATATGGCAAGTCAGTTGCAGTCACAGTCATCACATATATTTTAAAGATGGTCTGGCACAAAATTTGGCATATCCTAGATTTCTCTAACAAATGTCTCATTGGGTGTCAGATTGCTGTTATACTACTTTAAGACATGTAAGGAAGTAAGGAGAGGGAAACTTGTGAAATCTATCCTTCAATTTCTTCCACTGGAAAAAATAACTAACACCCTACCTGGTCACATTTACCAAAATCTTTCCTCTTTTATTTGTACGCTGGTCTTAATCATCTGTTTCATCTATATGCTGGTTTTAGTTATTTGCTAAGAATAACCTTTTCTCAGAGAGAATCTGTTTTCTCTCTAGGCTGTTTGTGACTGAGTATTCACTGCTCAAAATTTTATCATAAAAATGATTTAATTCATTGGCATCCTTATGTTAAACTGCTATCAAACTGTTTCCAGGTTCCTTCTGCAATGAGCGTGGCACATTAGTGTATTTTCAACAAGGCAGTCAGTCAGAATATGAGAAGGTCTTGAAGTGAAGTCTCCATTGGTTCCCTTGACAGTTTCCTTAAACAATAATTATATCCATCCCAGGTTAAAATGCATGCTCAGTTTCTAATTTTTACTGCATGGCTTTTTATCCCTGTTGTTGGCCCTTATTATGTCATCTGACACTTGTCTATGAGGTGGATTTGTTTAGCTCCTGCATACTGCCAGCCCTTAACAAAGCATTGTCCTCAGCTGGATGTGGTATGGGGAGCGAGGGTGCATGGAACTGAGATTGTTTCCAGCTCCTTTCAGCACTGTCTGTGGAAGCCCATTTGCAGGTGGTAACCCAAGAAATCAGAGCAGGGCTGGATCCACTCCCTGTTTCTTACAGCTTCCCTCTCTTAAGAAAGTGCTACCAGTAAACTCTAAACATGGAGGTAGAAGTCCAAACTCATGGATGCTTTTACAGAGGCCCTTTCTGTCTATCTTGTGCCTGTAGTGACCCATGAAAAGCCAGCTGTGTTCAGGCACACCTGGGTAGTTTGCAGAGCTTTGTGTACAAAATGCCACCTGCTCTGTTTCCATAGCTCCAACTTGTGTGATCTATGAGTCATCCAAGCCAGCCTGCACCAGATTAAGGGGTTTAAAAGGCAGCACTATTGATTTACCACTGTGTTACTGATAAGTGTGAAAGATTTAAAAAAAAAAAAAAAAAAAAAGACATGTAGCAAATGGAAAAATAAAAGCTTATGGTTGCTGCCATTAAATATCCCAATAAGGCACATCCTATGGAAAGCAGTGGAGGTGAGGTTCCCATTCCACCCATCCTTGTGCAATTCACCTGTTTGGATGAAGAATTTCAGTTTTCCTGGAGCCATTTTAATTGCTTATAGTAGCAATGTAATTGCTTTTAGAGGAAAAATGAAAGAAAAAGCAGGAAAGTTCTTTTGAAAACTTTGATGCACTTGAATTACGTGGGCTAATCCAAGGTTAATTAAGTAGAGGAAAAACAGCAGAAAGACTTACTAAGAATTAAATTATGTCCTAGTAAGTCTTAGCATTAGGAATAAACTAATAGATAGGATGGCTAAGATACAGCATTGGATTTATATTTGACCTATATAGAGGATTTTCATTCTTCAGAAATACACAGTTTTTACAGAGAACAGCATATGTTATTATCACCATTATACTTTGAGGAAGCTACAGACTCATAAACTAAGACTAAGTGAATTATATGCCAAAGAACAAAGAGAACTGCGTTTCTCAAACGGAACTAGGTCTCTTAATTCCCACTCTATTTTTCCTTTGGACTTTAATGAAGTATAAATCACATGCATACATTTTAAGGAATTCTTTTCTTTTTGTCAGATATTGCACTTTCTATCATTTGCATAAATGGAAAGAGGAAGCCTTTCTTTGCTGGGTATATATACTTTTTTTTTTCCACAGACCTTTAGGAAATTAATTGAGACCAGTTAGAATTAGTAAGAGACCTGGTGGAGTACTAATATCTGTGAGTTCATGGTTCTAGAATATTTTAAAATTTGAGTTCTAAGTTTCAAAAAAGCAATGTTATAATAAAAAGGGAATTTTGAGTGGGCTGTATGTTAGGAAGCAATGCAGAGCATTTCTAATGTATATAGATAGTCTTGGTGCCCTGTGCAATGGGGTTATGCTACATGAAAATGACACCTGTCCATTGGACTGCCTTGCTTATTATATATTTGATCCTCAGACTGTCAGCTTTTGGTTTGGCTTTTTTTTGTGACTCTCTGTTCTGTCTGATTATAGTCTGAGCCTCAGCTGTCCCAAAGATGCCTGTCACAGACTTCACATATGTGCCTAAGAGCTGCCATTCTCTCTCATCAGCTGTTTGCCCCTCCTAATAGTTTCTCTTTGTATCCTACTTGCTTCTTTTGTCTATTTATATGTACACTAATTCATGTAATTCTAGCATATACTTGTAATGCTTTAGCACAGAAGTCAGGCATTCTAATTCTGAATCCCCTATAGATATAACTTGCCTTTTCCTTGGCACTAACAGAATCTAGTTTAATTCTCTTTCATGCTGCAAAGGAAGGGCAATTTTTTAAAGTCTCTATGGAGCTGTTTGTTTTCTCCATGGATGCTTTTGTGGTGTACCTATCTGAGCATGGTACAAATTCTAGTAAAGGTTCTTTCCCCCCACCCCTGTCCCACCCATTGTTGTGCAAGTATTGGGAGTCAGGGATAGGCATATTTTATAAATTAAAAAGAAATCAGTCAGTACATTGAAGCAATTAGTGTAAATGAGTCAACAGACAAACAGGCAGACAGGGTTCTCTGTGCTTTTTGTCTTTTCCTGTCCCCAAAGCTTTAAGTGTAGTACAAGAGCTAAATGAACAGAGTGAAAAATGACCACATATAGTGGGCCAGGCTCCAACCTCACTGACAGAGTTGTAAATTCAGAATAAGAACATAAAACCTGCCATCCTGGATGAGCATGAAAGTCCTTTTAGTCATTTTAGTTCAGTCCTGGAGAACAGTGGGCAAAAGCAAAGGTTCAGGACGTGGTTAAGGCAGATAAAATATATTTCTCCTGTTGCAGCCTTTGAACTGGAGCCTAATTTAAAGGAGACAGAGATTGTAGTCAATGATTGAGTTTAATAGCCACAAACAGACCTCTCCTCTGTGATCTAATCCCTTCTTAAATCTGTGGATTTTGGGAGCCCCACAACATCCCAGTGCAGTGAACTCCATAACTTCAGTATATTTTAAGTGAAAATTTTTTTCCTTTTAACCAGCTTCTTGGTCATTTCACTGAATGCTCCTTCTTGCATTGTGAAAAACTGGGACTGAACTTTCCCATTTGATATTTTTGTGCCATTTGTAATTTTATGGTAATTTCACTGATGCCACTGGAGGCCCTTTCAACTGACACTGCTGTAAGGCAAGGTGGGAGACTTGCTTTTAAGGAATCTGATTAATTCAAAAGTCCAGCTGCTACCTTGGTCAGGATAACCATCTCTGTTAGTGAGAGGAAACCCCTTTGGAGTTCAGAATGTGCAAGGAGAAAGGAGGGAGGTGAGGGGGATAAAACCTGGGCGGTGGCCTGGAAACACAGCATTTCAACCACAGCGCTTGTCAAGACATCTGGACAGCCCAAAGCAGGAGCTTGTTCTGCAGGAAGAGCCAGAACCAGAGGTGCATACAGGTGTGCAGGATTTGCAGCAACCCTTAAACACCTGGAGGGTCTTTACTTTCTAGAAGCTGGGAACAAAGTTGTGCCTGACTCCTGGAGTTCATGACAGCACTGCTTTGTTGTCTCTGCACTCACCTTTGCAGTCCTCAGAAAGCAAAACTACCCACACCATTCCTGCTGTATGCTCCAGGTCCCTTCCACATGTGGTGAGACTAACCCTGCATTTAGGATGGCTCCTGACTGAGGAAACCTGGTTTTCCAATGCCTAGTCAGAAAGCCATGGCAAAGGTTCAGGACATGGTTAAGGCAGATAAAATATATTTCTCCTGTTGCAGCCTTTGAACTGGAGCCTAATTTAAAGGAGACAGAGATTGTAGTCAATGATTGAGTTTAATAGCCACAAACAGACCTCTCCTCTGTGATCTAATCCCTTCTTAAATCTGTGGATTTTGGGAGCCCCACAACATCCCAGTGCAGTGAACTCCATAACTTCAGTATATTTTAAGTGAAAATTTTTTTCCTTTTAACCAGCTTCTTGGTCATTTCACTGAATGCTCCTTCTTGCATTGTGAAAAACTGGGACTGAACTTTCCCATTTGATATTTTTGTGCCATTTGTTATTTTATGGTAATTTCACTGATGCCACTGGAGGCCCTTTCAACTGACACTGCTGTAAGGCAAGGTGGGAGACTTGCTTTTAAGGAATCTGATTAATTCAAAAGTCCAGCTGCTACCTTGGTCAGGATAACCATCTCTGTTAGTGAGAGGAAACCCCTTTGGAGTTCAGAATGTGTAAGGAGAAAGGAGGGAGGTGAGGGGGATAAACCCTGGGCGGTGGCCTGGAAACACAGCATTTCAACCACAGCGCTTGTCAAGACATCTGGACAGCCCAAAGCAGGAGCTTGTTCTGCAGGTAGAGCCAGAACCAGAGGTGCATACAGGTGTGCAGGATTTGCAGCAACCCTTAAACACCTGGAGGGTCTTCACTCTCTAGAAGCTGGGAACAAAGTTGTGCCTGACTCCTGGAGTTCATGACAGCACTGCTTTGTTGTCTCTGCACTCACCTTTGCAGTCCTCAGAAAGCAAAACTACCCACACCATTCCTGCTGTATGCTCCAGGTCCCTTCCACATGTGGTGAGACTAACCCTGCATTTAGGATGGCTCCTGACTGAGGAAACCTGGTTTTTCCAATGCCTAGTCAGAAAGCCATGTTACTGTGATCAGCATCACCATCCTCGTGCTAGACCCCTGTGGCTCTCTCTTCATGTCTGCAGCTCTTTACATGTTATCAAAGCCAACACTGCCCAGGGCTCTGAGCCCCAAAAAACAAGCTTGTTTCAAGGAAGAGAACCATATATTTCTGGCAGTATCATCAGTGTGCACATGGCATATTAGCTTTGATACAACACCTGTGGGATGACCACTAACTACCTTGTACTTTTAGATATTTTTAAAGCTTAGGTTAGGATTGAGATCTAAAAATAATAATAATAATATAAAAAAAGAAATGTACTCAATCCTCGAGGTTGAGGTTGTCAACTTCCAGTTGCTGTCAAGAGAAACAGGAGCACCTTTCATTTTCCAACATTCAAGGCCTGGGACAACACATTGCTGTAATGTCATTTATTGAAGACTGTCCAAAATTCCAGAAAGGACCTCCAACAGTAAAATCTCGATGCTTTTATCCTGTTGACTATCACCTCCCATCAGCTGTGAAGGGAATTTTCCCTACAGGAGGACCACTACATTTAATTCTTGATGTTGACCAAATGGTGCAATGTTGCCAGTTGTGAAAACTTTCTGCCAGTAACATTTAAGTGGATACATCCAATAGCTGGACTTTGTTCTTTCTGCTCCAATACTGCTTACCAAGAATGTTAGTTAGACTGCACAGGGCTAATTTGAAATAGCCAGATCATCATATCTCCTGTGATGTTCCTTGGGCTGTTCAGTCTTTGCTTCAGAAATCTCCCACTTTCTTAACTCCTACCCTGATGTGAATAGCTAACTATTCTGTATAGCCATGAAAAGCTCTGGGAGAAATCAGTCTTCTGGAATATGTGCTGTACATGTTTATTCCAGAAGTAACAGTTCCCCTCTAACAAGAGGTGATGGTAAGCAAGATATGTCAATAGGTATTCCCAAAACCAAGAGGCACCTACTGTGGAGCATCTTTTGGCAAGATGTGGAGAAGGTTAAGGCAGGAAATGTATACACAAGACTACATAAATGTCCTTCATACTATTCTCTTGCTGCTTAGCAGATCTTTGGTTATGAATATGACATGCTTGTGTGACAACCTTCAGTTCACAGTACTTGCAGCATATTTGCAGGGATTAGGATATGCATTATCTGTATTAGGCACACACATTTAGCCCAGCAGCCTGTTGGACCCCTACTCAGACAGAGAAAATGGTCCACCACAGTTAGGAGTAACAAGCTCTCATGCTTTCTCCATAGAACAGATGCAAAATTATTTCATTGGTTTTTGCATGTGACCAGCTGGAACCAATGCTTAACCACAGAAACTGCCTCAATGATGTGCTGAGGTGGACTCATCAGTGTTAACAGCATGGCTATGGGGCAAAAGGAATCCACTGTGGTATCCTGAGAAGGTGGTAGTCTCTTGCTTCTGTAAATGCTTCAGAGACAGCTGTATTATTTCTCCAGAATGAACTCCTCAAACAGGGCTGTGAATGCATCTTTCTGCATGCTGAAGAGCCCGGTATTGGTTATAAAATCAAAATAGCAGAGCAATCCTTGTGAAGATTGTTCAGAAGCATCATGAATGCCCTGGGCACTTTTCAGCCATTGCCAGATATTGAAGTTTCCTTCCAGTGCCAACCAAGACATGGTAAATTTTGAGAGGAGACACATGTTTTAGACTGCATCAATGCTGCTGATGCTTTCTACTTGTCTTCAGTAGAGAAAGTCAGTGGGAGGGATCAGCAGTGTGACATACTGGCTTGTACTAGTTACATATGCTTCCATGTATAACTAGTTACCAATACCAAACCAGTATTGGTAACTGCAGGATTAGTTAGTTTCTTTGGTTTTTTAACCACAGAATCACCAGGGTTGGAGGAGACCTCCTGGGATCATCTAGTCCAACCCCCCTGCCAAGGCAGGATCACCTAAAGCACAGGAACACATCCAGGTGGGTTTTGAATGTTTTCAGAGAGGGAGATTCTGTGATTACCCTGGGAAGTCTGTTCCAGTGCTCTGCCATCCTCAACATAAAGAAGTTCTTCCAGCTCATGTTGAGCTGAAGCTTCTTGTACTTCAGTTTATGTACACTGTCCCTTCCCTTGTTGCCAGGGTCATGGAAAAAGTGATGGTAATGAGCTCCAGAATTATCTGCTCCAGTTCATGGAGCTGGCAGTTTCACAGGTCTTCCTTCTTGCATATCTATTACCTTTTCTCATAACATCTGATTTTTCTAACTGTATTTCAGATAATCTCTTCTGATTTTCTCAAATCCCTATTGTGAATGCATGTTTACACTCTTCCCATTTTGGAGATAAAACAATATAACAATATTAAAACAATATAAGCTCTCAGTAACTATCACAAACACGGTTTGGGAAGAGAAGACGACAATTTCTTCCTCCACCCTGTCTAATTACACATAAGTATTCCATTAAGTAACCCTTCATCACTCATTTCTCACCTGGAAGAAAGCAAAGGCAATATCACAGAGATACTCGTAGTCCATCTAATTCCTGAGCCTTGCTTCTGTCTGGGAATCTACTTTGTATGTACTTAAAACTGGTTCTCTCCTAAACCATTCAGGGAATATAATTCTGGTGCATGGGAAAGAATGAGAAAAATAAAACCTGATGAAAAATATTTAAATATATGAAAATTAGAGATATTTTATCTATGTGTTTTGATCCAAAGGAAATGGGTCTATCGTAATGGAAAGGATTAGGATCTAGGGCATATTTTCTGCCCTCCTAGTTGAGAAATCCTTGAGACTTGTGTGAGGAAAAAGGGAGGAGAACTGCACTTGTGTGTGTGTGTATTTGAGAGACTGTTTTGTCTTTGATTCCTCCTTAACTCCATTAATCCAGTCTCTTTCCCTTTATCTGACATTATATTGTGTCTTTGAAGAGTTCAGTGCCTGAGAACAGGCAGGTCAACAGCCCCTTGGTTGGGTGCTTAATACATACAAATTGAATAAACACCCCAGGAAATTCTAATTCCCAGTGAAAAAGTTTCAAAAAAGCCCTGGCTGTTTCTTGTGCCCAAGATAACACAGAGTGACACATTTTCATCAGAGACAGTGACTCATAGCTAGAGGTTGAATTGTTGCGGGGGATTATTTTATCTGTTGGCTGTATCAAGTTAAGAAAGATGGAGGTGCAACCCTGAATGTCTTATTAACTGCCAAAATAATTACATCATGGACAAAAAGGGGAGATGAAAAGTACTTACATCAATTTATACTCTTAGTTTATGCGTTCTGGAAAAGTCTGTATCTTGTATCAAAGGCCTCAGGCAAGGTTCATGCTTTACAATTTGACAGCTTCTGCCTTTCCAATGTAAAATATTTATTTGGATAAAACTTACTGATGTTGCTGTTATTTTCTCATTGTCTCATTCAGCTTTTTTTTTTTTTAATCCTTTACAGGATCTTTAATCCCATGTATACTTTGTTCACTTTTAGGGTTTTACAATGAAAGATGATACTCTTTAATGCTGTATTCTCCATGCAATCACCTTTTTTCAAGGCATCCGTTGTTTCTGGAAGCTGGCTACTGGTATGGCTATGGGTAAACACAGACATTTATGGAACCAGAAACTAAGTACCTGGAAATATTAAAAAAAAAGAAAGAAATCAGAAGTAGAGAGGATAATGATGGCTGTCCTCTGTGAAGAAGGTAGAAAATATGTGAGCTTGCACTAAACTGTAAGATCAGCAATTTCTCCACTGTGGTTGCCTAGACTGCATTTTTTTGTTCTTAACTAAAGAAAAATGGTATTGTCAGGCCCACAGTATAAGTCAGAAAAAGCTGCCACTGTGGGAGGTAGTGAGAGTCCCAGCTCCTGGCAATCTCAAAATCAGGAGGAGGCAGGATGCCAGCATCACCTCCTCACAGCACCCTGCCTCTGTGAGAGGTACAGCGCCCAAGCTCAGATGTGGTGGGTGCAGAAGCTGGATACTGTTTGCCCTCTGAGGGGGACTGCAGGCTTCTCACTGACCTCTGTGCACTGACTCTGCTGTGCACCCCTTGAAATCCTCCCCCAGGCTGTCTTTGGTACCAGTCCATAGATTAGCACCCAGCAGGTAGGAAACCCATCAGCAGACACAGTTTCCTTATAGCATTGGGTTCATTCAAAAGTATATTTTTCTCTTCCTCACAAATAGCCAAAGCAGAAGAAATTATCTATGAGTGGCTAAATCCTTCCATAACAGCACTCCCAAAAATCATTAACCCTGCAGCAGGCTTTTGGATGTGCTTTGCCAAATCCACCACTTTTCCTCTCGTAGGAACAGTGGTTGGGATATTAGTCAGACAAATGGAGGGAAAAAATATTTTAAGAAAGAGGTAGGAAGGAGTCTCCTCCTGGGAGACAGTGGTGTGGGAATTTCTGCTGACAGGAGCATGAGGCCTCTGTGCAGGAGAGGGGATGAAAGAAAAAGCTTGCAAGTCAGCAGATGGGGAAAGCTCAAGCTCAAAGGAAGCTGTTTGGCTATTTTCAAAAGCAGACACAGTGCAAGTTGCAGAAGAGAACAGGCAGGTTTGATATTTTGAGAGAAGAACTGGGGACTCATTGTCTGCCACCCTGACTTCCTTGTGAACATCAGGAACAACTGTGTCTGCCTCTTGATGTCTGAAATTATTTTCTAAGAGGGGGATGCCTGATTGCCCTTCCCAACACTTATTTTGAGAATCAGCTGCTGCTGTAGCGAAGTTTCAGCCATCCCCTTGGCTCCTATATAAAAAGAAGGAAAAAAATGGGTTGAAGATTTAACTCTTTGTTCTCCAGGAGTCCTCTCTTCTTTGATCACCACATTCATTTTACTGCTTTCTTGCCTTCCTTTTTCTTTTTGTTGTTTCTTCTCTTTCAGCCAGAAAAATTCATCACACATCCTAAATGTAGGAAATCCTCTGCACATGCTGCTTTAAAGTCTTCTGCTGAATGGAGTTAAATGTTTTGAAGTGACTGACAGGTGACACTGCTTTGCCAGGTGTGGATCTGCAGAGTGGGAAGACAAGTTGTCAGCTACTAGTGACAGACACGAAAAAAGGAAGACAACCAAAATTGCCAGAATATTGCAAAGGACAGATATCCATCCTGAAGCCCTTCTTTGTGTTGAAGCAGCAAGTTTTTGCTCTGAGGGAATTAGTGATTCTTACCCTGGATGTTTTATATTTAAGTCTTCTCTATGTTGTGGTCTAATCTTGAAATTTTGCCATCTAAAGTCCTTCATCTTCGGTGATGTAATTTTGCATACATCTCTGGGTACAGATATATATATATATATACACACACGTGTATATATATGTATTTGTACCTTTTGTAAATAACTACTGTGCT
Source organism: Emberiza elegans (assembly GCA_024865655.1). Classification (NCBI taxonomy): domain Eukaryota; kingdom Metazoa; phylum Chordata; class Aves; order Passeriformes; family Fringillidae; genus Emberiza; species Emberiza elegans. The sequence goes on along the minus strand of JALJVW010000085.1, from coordinate 28,589,733 downwards.
ATCCAATCTTTTTAAAAAAGGAGTATTGCAGTAACTACTATACTAAAAATTTTGCCACACTGACACCGACCAAGTGTTTGACACTGAAGTGTTAATATCAGAATATTTCTTTGCTGTAATTTGATGTCTGCTTTGCTCCTGTCACAGCCAGTCAGTACTGGTATCTGACAGCTGAGGCAAAAACAAGTAACATTCTGCATGTGTGTTTGGTCACCCTAGAACTATAAGTATGGTTTTACACAAGAGAAAAGATACAGCAGGAGGGGCCAAGTCTGATAATAATTTCCCAGTAGAGAAGTCAGAGGGCTGGAAACACTGAAAGAGGGGAAAGAGTGTTTTTATGGTTGGGTCTGAAAAGAAGAATCAGAATGTCAGATACAACTGTATTTAGTTTTAGGATGAACTTTCCAAAAAAACTTTCTGCGTCGTAAGGTCCATGAAAATATGAGCTGTGTTTTGTGGGTTATTGTGTGACTGAGTTCTTTTGAAATGTAACTGGATAAAGAGCTCAAGTAAGTTCTCTGGAAAACAATCATTTGGCACTAGGAAGTAGTAAATTACTTAATAAGATCTTTCTTTGTCTAATTTCTGTGGTTTCGTGATTGAAAGAGTCTTCTGCCTGCTAGTCTTAAACTCACTCTTGTAAAATCCTGTATCATAAAATTAATCTGAGACCTGAGTTCAATTAGCAGTGTGTGCAAGTAATGGCAGTGATGCAGTAGCAAGTGGCCCTGAAATGTGAAAAGGAGGCTTTAAGATAGAAAAGTGAAGCAAGGTAAGAACCTATTGGCAAGTTCTTTCTCCCTGCAGTGCAGTCAATGCAATCAGTACTCTGCACCTTAGGTTCTTTAAATCCTGAATCCTAAATTCTTGTTCCTACCATCATCCAGACACAGATGAAACCTGGCTCCCTTGAGGAGATTCATTGACCTGATTGGAGCTCCTCCTGTGTCATGGCATACCCTTTCTGTCATAAAGCTGGGAGACCTTGCGCAGACATTAATGATGCTGCTACAAATCACAGAGATGTGCCCAGTGAGTCATTGGCACAGCAAGCCACAGAGCTCAGGTCTAGTAAATCAACTTTTTCCCTTCAGGAAGAAAATGCTTTAGGTGTTTTTGCAGTGTTTGAAAAGTTTCTTTTATTTTCACTGAAATAACAAAAATCAAAAAAAAAAAAAACATAAACATCCACCCCAAAACCTTGCTTTGCAAACCCTTGTTTAAATCAGCTCTACTGGTGTAAGCAATATAGTGTATATATTAAAGAAATTTATGTATATTAAGGCATGAGATCGAATAGAAACAATTTTATGCTAATAAGCTACAAGCATACAAAATGTGTACTAGGAAAGGCACAAGATTGCAAAAATTGGAACTTTGCCCAGTTAGTCTTTGAAAGGTTTTTGGTAGAAACGTAGAAACCTTGATGTGTCTTCTGTTTGTATAGGATTAAGATTATTTGAGACTGTAATTTCCACTGATTTTAGCATGTGGCCTCAACACACTGTTACCCCAAGAGCTCAAGTGATTTGAGCTATCACACCACCAGAAGCAAGTCTGGAACTCAAGTCTAATATTCCCTTAGAGTGTCTTGTTTTCAGCCCAGCAGGAGAACAAAGCCTCCTCTGCATGGCCTCCTCCCCAGCTGCCCTCCTGCAGCAGAGGCCTGTTCACACCACTAAAGATTTAGCTTTTAACAGGCTTTCCTCAGCGGCCTAGGCGCAGTACGAACAATGTCACCTGAAGGCAGAGCTATGCCTGACAATGCAAAAAGGTTGATTTAGCCATGCCTTCATGCTTTCATACAGTCTGTGTGCCTGCCAGACACATGCATGTCCTTGCCAGGGGACAGGGTGGTTTGGCAATCGGGGCTGTGAAGTACTGTTGATGAGCACCTCCCATTGAGAGCATGACAGCTGTTCAATAAAACAAAGACAAAATGAGATTTTTCTCACACTTTGCAAGTATGAGGCTTACCTTTTGGAAGCTGGAAACAATAAAAGATTTTGTCACAGTCGCCCACTGCCCTGGGCAGCAGCAAGTCAGAAATGAGAGCGCTCATCCTGCCAGACCTCCTTTGAAAACAAATTGCACAACAGAGCGATAGCAGTTCTAATGGAAGCAACAACACAGATATTTCTTTGTGCAGCTGTAACAATTAAGAAAAGCTAAAGCATTTTCTGCAACACCAGAACTCTTTGAGTCAGCAAGAAAAATGAAAATGGTTCTTCTATGGAAGCCTCTGGAGAGAAACAAAAAACCACGAACCTGTAAATGCCACAGCTATCAATGCTTCCTTTTTTCCCTCTCTCTTAATGATGGGGTTTAACCCTAAGAAAGAAGGAGGAGAAGCTTTTACTTTCCATATTACCTCAGCCTAAATGATTTTTTTTTTTAATTTGGATGAGTCAGTATGCACTTTTACAATATAAGGACATCCCTTGGAAAATCCCATTTTTAGCCAGTTTCCCATGGTAAGCCTGAAATATTTTCTAACTATGCTCCCCCTTAAACTGCCTTGATCACCAAATAAAAAGCCAAGATAATTAGATTAATTACTCTATCCTACTTATAGATTTTCACAGGAAACAATTATCATTAGAAATAATGAATGTTTCATATTTACAAATTCATTGTTGGTCTCTTCCTCCCCACCATTTTTCTTACTAGAGAAGATAGGTTTCCTTTGCTTATCCATAGAACTGTCTTTTCTGCCATAAAATTTGGCCATAAAATTTGCTGTTGGTCTACAGCAGGTAAGTTTTCCAGCACAGCAGTATCAACTAAGGGTATTTTTTTTTTAACCATTTGTTTATATTGTCAGCAGCTTAGTGTAGATATGGTTACCCTGGTATGGAAAGTGTTTTTGCCAGTATAACTTACTTCACATGGGAAGGAAGGAGTGTTTTCTGTGCCAGTAAAATTAGTTTCTTTTCTTTTCTCCCTGGCCAGTAGAAGCTGCACCCACACAAGGACAGCTTGCCAGAACAGTTATATTGGTAAACTTTTCCTCATGCTGACCTGGTCTCCAAAACAGCATTGCATAAATAATAGAGGCAGGTGGGAGCAATCATAAGTGAATGCCAAAATACTGCAGCTGAGTTAATTCATATGTCAGAAGCCTCGTGGTGCTGTGGTTCTGTCAAGGGTCAGCTATTTTGGGGCAGGTGGAGAGAATTGCAGAAGGAGATGACACACTTCAGTCTTGCCTAAATTCTGCCTTTAGAAATAACTTTACAGTTAAAGCTACTTTGAAAAGGAGTAGGGCCAGATTATGGCATGAGTCCAGTTCCTAGGTGGTCAGGACTAGAAGGTAGAAGAGATGAAACAAAAGAAAAAGCTCTCATGGGAGTAGCAGAAGAAGAGAAGACTTTTTTAGTTGAGCCAAGGATAAAAGGAAGAAAAGGATCTAAGTGTGAGGTGCTGGCAGAGGGAGAAAGGCACTTAGGTGGGCTGGGCCAGTTAGAACACCCAGCTCTTTGAACATGTGTCTCTGTACTGGCTCACTCTGCACACTGGATGAAAATCAAGGTATTGGCTATAATTTAAAAGCAGCTGTTGGCTCTGTTCCTGGTGGTCTCCTTGGTCTCCAGCACTGCCTCATGATGTCTTTCACTGCAGCTTCACTACTGGTCCCAAGGGCTGGACTCCAGTAAAGCAGTAGTATGTGTCCTTCTTGGAAAAGGACTTTTTGTCTGGAATTTTCTAGTTTCTGCAGTATGGTAGCAGTAAAGTGTATAAATTATTTATTTTAATATTTTTCATGCCCAGTTATCTCTTAATTTTTGCATACATTTAATCCATATGTTTTGGCCATGGTTAATTTTCAAGAGCTGTGTCTGGCATGCCAACAAATGATCTCTGCTCTGAACCAACTCTTTTGAACTACACCAGTTGTTAACAAATGTTTCTTTGAGCAGCTGTAAGGCACCTGGATACTGTGATGAATGTCACAGTCTAACCAAACTAAATAATGCCTTTATAATACATATCAGATAACCCGAGTATCTACTGCTGGTTATGACATTTGTAAACTTAGCCACTGCTCTACAAAAATAATGGCTGTTGTAAATATTTAGATATGATCCTTCTCTGTATGAAATAAAAGAAAGTGAACTTTATACTGGAAATTCTAGAAAAGTATTACAAAAATAAAAATTGTGACCATTTGGCAATATTTTTTACTTCCTTATTTAAATTAAAACACTGGACTTAATCAGGTGCTTTCCACAGGTCTTCCATTGTTTTCTGGATTTATGGATATTTAGACTTTTTTATTGTCAGCAAAAATCTATTCACAGAGTGTCAGTGTACCATTTCTTGCCTTTATATGAAGAGAGATATTATTATCTCTACTGCAGCAATTGAAATTTATTCAGAATGAGCTGGAACCCTTTGCTGTTAATGCCTAGGGTCTGAAAAACATTTCTTGCAACATGTTTCTACTACATCCTGTTGAACCCATTTTACAGTTTGACAGTGGCATTATGGATTGCTTAATCTTTCCTTTCCTAGTAAAGAAAAGTCAAGACTTGCCTTCCTACTAGATCAGTATTTCTTTTGTCAACAGAGGGTTAATGAATAAAACTGTTTTCAAGGTCAGATTGGCAAGTCAGGCTTATAAAAAATCACCTCATGCTTCAGCAGTGATAAAACAAGAATTGCAACTCAAGTTTTGCTTCTTTGTCTCAAAACCATCTGATTAAAAATAATGACAGATCACTCTGACATGCATCATAGGTTTGAAAGCTAATTCATACTCTTCCATATTATTGCATTAGTGACTAACTTCTGCAAAATAACATAAGGAAGCAAAAATTCCTTTAGCAATAAAATATAAACTGCTATTCATTATCCCTATCAGTTTAGTTATTTTAACAAAAGATCCATAATAGAAAACTATTTTTATCTTTATATATAATTTCTATTTATTGTTGTTTGGTGTCAATAATTGAGATTACTGTGTCCTTTTAAGTCCTTATAATTCCTATGGAATTTAGAGTTGGTTCTGGGTCCAAAATAAAATTTTATCAGTTAGACCATACTTGTTAAAATATCAATTACTGATGGCTTCTGTAGATACTTTTGCTGTTTGATCAGCAATATCAAGACACTTAAAAGCATTTTAAAATGGCATAGGATTATTGAATTGCATGCTGTGAAAATCTAAGGTTTCTCTTTTTTTTTTTCCCCTTTTGGTATACTTGAAATAATGTATTTCTCAGTAGTACTTGAGATTATGCTTAATGGTAAATTTAGTCAGGAATGTGTTTTCACACTGTAGGGCCATTCTTCATTACTGCATCCATGTGCCTAACTGCCTCAGCACAGCAAGAGGCAAACAGCAGTAATGATGCCAGTAACAGCCCTGATAATAATCAGATAAACATGAACAGAGGACTCACTTCTAATTTTTTCTCCTTTTTTTTTTCCCCCACCTACTTATTCCAAGCAACTCTGATTTTTTTTTTTTTTGGGGTTTTTTTGCAGTCCTCCCCATGAAATCTTGCTACTTACACATCTCAGAGTGCACACAGGTGATGGCCATATTTTGATATCCAAATATTTAAGGAATGAAGATTTCACTTTCATCAGTCAAATTGAGAGGTTGCTTTGTTGCTTTGTTTTTTGAGGCCACATTCACCATTGTGTAGGCTGATCCACATACTAGTGTGGTAATGTAGTAATCAGTCTAAAAATAACCTGACAGCTCAGCAATAGGGAAACTTGAAGAAGTAAGGGTAAATCACCTTGATTTCAAATTTTATGAATTGAAAAATAGGACATTTTTTCAAGAAAGTAGTGAGGCAAAATTAATTTTTATTTAAATTAAAGAGCTAAGTTTGAAATACATGTAACACCCTTGGGTGCCTTCCTCTTATTATCTTTCATCAAAATCTTCTGATTCCAAAAGTGCTTAAGACTGAAAAACCTGCATTGCTTTTGCTTGTTTCATTGTATATAAGAGTCTGCTTTTTTGTAAGCAAGGACTCAAATTATGAGGAACTTTAAATAACATTCCTCAAGCCATAATTCTCCCCAGCAGTTAATGGAGACCCATCACTTTCTTCTCTCTTCTCTCTATTGAAAACTAATGGTACAGATACATCATAAGCATATTTAAGCATAGGATATAGTTTTGTCTCATTCTTCTCTTAGCATGGTATAATAAGAAGCATCTGAGGAAAATGGCATGACTTGAGCAGTTAGGGATGAATCTGGTCATCTGCCATCTTCCAGATAAATTTAGTGTACAATAAGGATTTGAGAGTACAAAATACTGTGAATAGTAAGGGATAAATAGTTGAGAATGGTAACTAAATCCTGCATTTTGGAATTATCACTGTGACCAACTGCCCATGAAATGTTTCTCATTTTAATGTATAGTGTGTCTGCATATAATTCTAGCTCTGTATTTATATCTGCAGCCATATGCTGTTAGATTACCATCTCCTGTTCTGACAAATTACTGGAGCTACAGTTGCCAAAGCAAACAGAGCTCTTTTTTTTCTCAAAAGCACCGAACACATAACACATGACGCACTTCATTCTTTCTTATGTGATAACTATTAAAATAACAAGCTACTAATATGCACAATGTGTAAATGAGCAGCAAAGTTAAAAACAGAGGAGAAAATAAGAGTCCCACATTTGTTACTGGCTGCTAATCGGAGCAGCTGTTTGGGGAGTCCTTCTCAGAGAAAGCAAGAAACACAGGTGCATGCTCAGTCTATTTTCCTGCACCCTGATTAGTCTGGAGAATGCCATTGCTCACCTTAGATTGGTTAGTGGCAGAGACTGTAAGAAAGTTTTCTGTAAATCACTGGAGATTGCAATCTGAGGACCGCGGGGGTATGGTCTGTTGCTTTTATTCATCTTGCTTTGGTTTACTCATTGGAGTGGGATTCCAGAGCCAGAACCCAACTCTTTAAGGAGAAATTATTGGTTTAATCAGAAATTTAACAAGTTCAGAGATTAATTGCAAGGCAGGAAATAGCAATAGGCTCATTGATAATACCATCAGTATATCACTAAACAAAGGCCCAGAAAGGTGAGTGCCTTATCTCATTGAAATCTTGTGTTCATCTGCTGATTTGACAGCAAGCCTTTTTCAGTGGAACAAATCTATACGTATTTTCCAGCCAAGAGTTATGAGTGGGAGTTTTGCCTGATTTCAACAACTTAGTAATCTCTCTTTTGGCTGACAATGAAGCAATATGAATATTTTTAAACAAATATTTGTCTTGCAGGGTCTCATTTATATTCCACTGTATGAAAATGTTTAAGGATAAATTAGGCAGCATTGTCAGATCAACATGCTACTTGTAGACTTGCCTAAGTTTTCAAGAAAAAGTATGATCACCTCCATTTACCTCTATACCCTTTGACACCTGATAGATGCTTGTATATGTCAGCTAGAATTCGGCATAGAAAGCAACAAAAGGTAACAAAAAATTGTAAAACCTACTCATCAGTGTAATAGTCAATCTGTTTCTGGGGTAAAATTGGTCTGTGTTAGTTTTTAGGATATAAAAATTGGAGATTTCCTTTAGCATAGATCTCTAGACTTTTTGGGATGTAATAACATAACAGGCTTTAATATGAACTATAGGAACTCGAACCCAGCCTTGGCCCCTGTCACAAGTTGTTACCAATGTTTTTGACCAAACTGAATATTTTCTTCTGTTTTTCAAAATATTTGCACTAAGTAATTCCCTACTGAAGAACAAAGTATAGAACAGTAGAGTCAATCTCAAAGGTTGTGCTATTCTGCGAATGCTGCTGGACTTTGAAAAGAGATGATTAATACCTTCCAGGGCAGATACGGAACTGAGACTTCTAATTTTGTAATGTTCTCACCCACTGGTACTTTTCATGTGGAATAAGGAAGTATGAAAAACTCTGTTTGGGCTTGTTCAACAGAATGAAGTCCAAGAAAGCATTCATTAGTGAGAAGATGTCCCTTGCTTCTAGAATCATACAATGGTTTGAGTTTAAAAGTCATCTAGTCCTATCCCCCTGCAATGAGTAGGGACATCCTCAAGTAGATCAGGTTGCTTACAGCCTCATCCAGTCTGACCTTGAATATTTCCCAGGATGGAGCATCTGCCACCCCTCTGGGCAACTGATGCCAGTGTTCATTGTACTCAATGCAAAAAACTTCTTCCTTGTATGAATTTTGAATTGACCCTTCCTTAGTTTAGATTCACTATCCCTTGTCCTATTGAAACAGGCCCTGTAAAAAGTTCTATTTTTCTTGTTGCCCCCTCTAAGTACTGGAAGGTTGCAATCAAGTGTCCCTGGAGCACCAGGGCCTGTTGGACAGGCTGAATAAAAGTACATGCCTCCTTTTCCCATTTCTGGGTCTGAGCAGCAGAGGAGGAAGGGCACTGTTCTGAAGAACATTTGTCTCAGCTGTGCATGTACTGGCTGTATTCTCAGAACAAGGTTTTTTCATGTGCTCTGAGTGGTGTAAAACATAGAGGTCTTAGCTAATGTGGTCCTGTAGCTCCTTCTATAGTTGCTAAAGAGAGATGGACTGCTCCAGCTTCTCTCCACGCGCCACAGCCATGTCTTGCAGTCATTCACACCAAAGTAATCTGACTTGCCCTCTGGAGGTGGCTGATCTTTCTTCCTCAGGCTGTAGACATAAACACAATTCCTGTTTTGTCCAGGGAAATTTAAGGAATTAAAGCTGGCTCAAGTGCACTCTAGAGTTTGTTAGTGAACCTGAGTTGTCCCACAGAAAGGTTTTCCAGGTGAAGCTCTGTGTAATTATCATACTCTGCAGTGTAGGGCAATGTCTCTACATTCTGTTAATTGCAACAAAATCTTTGCCTTGGCAAGCCTGTACTGATGCTGTCAGCTGTGTATAAGGAAGTTTGCTATCCATTCAGATAATTCCAATGGTCACTTGCAGGAATGCACAACTAGGTTTACTCACATTTATTTCCCAGTTGATATAAAGCACAAATGTAACTAAAGCAGGTTATAGGCACAGTCAGGGCAACTGCATTTTTCAGGCAGTGTGTGTACACACTTGAAAAAGAAGGGGCAGAGATAATGGAAAGAAAAAGAAAATCTATGACATTTATTGTTAGCTACTCAGATGTAATTAAAACTGATGTTTTGATAGTATTAAAAAATGAGCTGTGTTGATGTAAGAAGGTGCCGTTATTCAAACTTAATTGTGTGTCTCTAGGTTTCTTGTGCCAACTGAATCCCCAAACTACTTTAAAATTAGGGGAATGATTGTAGAATGTGACTCAACTGTTAACTTAAATGCAATTCACACAAAGATTACATGGAAAAACTGATATTTATCAACTTATTTGTCCCTTGTCTTCATGCTGAATCATATGTTTAGTAGCACTGGCATACTTCTGACTGTGAGGTGGTCAAAATTCCTTAAGCAGGACGTATGCAAAATATATTCATTGTAAATTTCCCAGATATGGTGGGTTAAATCATTTACATGTCTTTCAATTTGGTCTTAGTAAATCAAACTGTGACCAGCTTTCATCAGATGAGAACAGAGAAGGCACAAAAACAAGATATTGTTTGTTTCATTACTGCTGGTGGTTGAAAGCAAAGTGACAAATGTGGTCTTCAATTAGGTTTGTGCTTCATGTAGTGCCACAAAGTCATTGGTTCTCTGACACAGCTGGAATCTCTTTTGCCTGATGCAGTATGAAATGAACAATTGAATGAGGTAAAGTAGGGAGGAAAAAGAGTTCTCTTCTAAGGATGCCATCTGCTAAAATTAGTGGGATCTGAGGAGAACAACCACCACACTGCCCTGAAAACATCATCCAGAATCTTTGTTATTTGCCATGTTGTATTACGAAACCTCTTGAACTTCAAGGAGAGTTTGAAGAGCTGGCAGTAAGGAGGAGAAAGACATTGGTTTTTTTGCTTTATATCTGACTGTATTTGAAAAGTAGCAGAGTCACTGCATAACCGTAAGAAAAGTTTCTTGTACAATGACTTTCCATTCAGTCGTCTATCAAAACTTTACAAAGTACAGCAGCACCTTCAGTCTGGATAAAAGGCTGAATTTTAATATTTTCATTCAATTTAATATTTATTTCATTTACTTTCTGTGATTTTTGTGAAATACAAGACTTGTGTTAAATGCTATTAAAACAAATTCTTATGTCTTTTTTTTGCCTGTGACTCCAGTGATAGAAAAAAAACACGACATTTACTTTTTATTTTACACGCCTTTTCCCAAAATTCTGTCTTACTAAAGAAAGATCTTTCAAGAACTGTGATTCTGGGAAATCTAGACACCAGATGGAATCAATGGTTCATTGGAAAAGTGAATCAGAGAATCAACTGTACAATCAGAGAGTTGTAGAAATAATTGAGGCTGGAAAAGGGGACCTCTGAAGGTCACATAGAGCAGGATTTACTCTCAGCAAAAATAACCTGAAAGCTGTTCAAGATGCTCAGGACCTTGTCCATTGAATTTGTGTTTCTCCAACATAGACTTTTTGGGCTACCTCTTCCAGGACTTAACTCACTGTGAAAATTTTTTCCTTATTCAATCCTTATTGTGTATGTTGTCTCTTGACCTTTCACTGTGAACATAAGTGTACAACACCAAAGCCTTGTGCATTGATCTTCCCAGCATCTGTTAAAAGGATTTTCTAAAGTACCTCACACCACTTTTCCTATTCTTACCATTTTTGAAACATCTTGGATGTGAAGGATGAGGATTACTTGAATCTTGTCTTGATGGGGACCTCAGCAATGTAAATCTAGCCTGTGAATCTCTCCAAACCTCATGTCCATGTAGGTTACATACAACTGCTCTCAGTGCTGTGGTGATGCTACCAGAAGAGCACATTTTGGAATGATGGAGCATCTGGCAGACACTGACAAGTCTGCATGGGGACATACCGACAGTTTTGAAAAAGCCTGATGTTAAACACAAGATCTGAAAATGTTTTTGCAAGCCTTTGCTAGAAACAGTGTGAGGGACAGTTCTGGGAAGTGATCATGGGCTGAGAGGATGCTCCATGTGGAGCTGGGAATATCCTTCAGGAATGTTTACAAACTAGTAATGATTCTGAGGGAAATAAACACTTTTTGTTCTCATTTGGGTTTAAACTAAACTTTTCCTGATCTCCCCAATAAATCCATTTGGCTTGGTAGATTAGAAACACACAATGCTCTGTATTGAAAATTCCTCTAAGTAGTCGCCAAAAGTTTGAACTTCTAGTTGCAGATTTTCCATAGTATCAAATCAACTAAAATGACAACAGTGCCAGAGATACTTATAAAGGAAGCAGCCTTTCATCTTCTGTCCTGCCAGATGCCCTACTGACCAGCTCAAGCTGTTTTGGGGCAGTGGCCAGAGCTCCATTGAAGTACTCTTCTGCCTGTCTCACACACAGAGTAAAAGCTCTCTGCTAATCATTTTTTTTCAAAGCAGACCATTTAAAAGGTTGCTTCTGTGTCTCCAGGTCTTGTCCTTACAGGTCCAGAAAGGATCGCTCTTAGTGGTTTGTGCAAAAATAGCCTCCAGTTTTATTGGAGATTACCACTAAGATAAAGGAGCCGCAACAGGTCTTTAATTGTCTCTTTCACTGCTTCTAGTAATTTTCATTGGAATAAGAAGCAGCTGGTAAAATCCATGGCAAGAAAATCCATCAATCTTTTTTGACATAAAACAATCCAGCAGGTTTGGGTCTTTTGATGGCAAGAGAAAACATATTCTCTCTTCAGGTGGCATGGTGGATGTTAATGGGAGAGTATCTACTTTTCTACCACCTCTAAATCTGTCTTTTTCAGCTACCATTAGTTAATCATAGTAAAGGTTTATTGCTACAAGTCTCTTTGCAGCTCCCACAAGACATTTCAGATGTGATACTTCTTACTGCCCTGCCTTACTTTTTTTTCAGACATACTTTTTGGCTTTTTCCACTTATAAATGCATAACCCTGAATGAATTGTTGTCAGCTTGTTTACAGGATCCTTTTAAATGCTTTCCCTATTGCTGGGAGCACATCTTTCTTATTCTTTGTTCAGTTTTTTCCCTTGACAGTTGAAAACAACAATAACAAGAAGTGCCCAAGAGCTATTTTAATTCTTTATAGTTATTGTAATTGCAGTTTTCATGGGATTTTTCTTCTGTACTTTGGAAGCAGACGTTAGTTTCCATATTGAAACAAGTCTATGCTACACAGTAAAAGAGTGTGAAATAGAATAGTGATAACCTATCCCTTAGGTGTTTATCAAAAGATATCATTTTATTGTGTTAAAATCCATACCCTGCAGTAATGGTTATGGCCTCCTGTGGAGAACTTAATTTCCAGTTAAATTCACAGAACCAAGCACAAGGTAATACCCATCCAAAGTACAAAGAGGTTGATACCTACTGAATTTTTTGATTGAAATAGCTGTCACGCTTTTCAAACATATGAGGGTTGTTTAAATCTAAGTACTTTTGAAAAATCCTTCTAGAGATCACCCTGCTTGTTTGAGCTGCTGAATACTTTTCAAAAGATAGCTAGTAGCAAATGCAAAAATTAAAATTTCACACATGGCCTATTGTGTGTTTCGGTAGAAGTATTAAGAATGGAAGAGTATTCATTATAGTTAGAGTGGACTGAATTTGAGAAAGAAATTCAGAAGAATAACTCAATAGATTTACTGAGATGTCAGTTTTGGGTTCCTTAGTCATTGAACTACTTTAGCTTAGAGAATCCTAGCAAAAATCCTTTCGTTTGTATCGCTGTAATACAATAGAAATGAATTATTTCTTGCAACATCTTAATATAACAATTATTAATAGCTAGTTTTTTTTAAAGGTGGCACTTGCCTGAAAAGCAAATTTGTAACAATCAATAATTCAGCCTGTTTGTATTCTGATTGATTTAACAATAATTTACTTGCCGTAAATATTCTGTTGTAATTCTCCATTAAATTTCTGCTGTTTTTTCGTAATAGTTGTCAGCACAAGAGACAAAAAAAATGATTCTCTTATTTATGAATATGGGTACCATAGTGGTTGCTACCCCCATTGCCCAAATCAAAAGAAGATGTCTGTGCTTTTATTCAGTTATACCACTCTGTAGCATCTTACTTTGCTGTTCCATGGCTGCTACTCAGGAAAATTTGCTATTCATTAAAAAGACCAGCAAAACTTGGCCTCAGTGACTGAAACACTGTTGTTAAATGCATTTTTAGAGGAGTCTCTACTAACCTCTGATCTGAACTGGCCCTGAGTTATTTACAGTTGTGAGACTGCATTCATCAAAGCCAGGGCTAGCCCCCTTTGATGCATAGGAATGGTTCCATAAGTTTGATTTTTTTGTGTGTTCTGTGAAGTACACAAGCATAGAGATTTCATCCTCCTCTTATGTAGGACATGGTAAAGTCACCTTATTTCAGTGGTGCAACAAGAGCACACTGAGATTCGTGCAATTGATCATTCACAACTTTGGAGATGGTCATCTTGCTGAACAGTGAATTTGAGCCAGTCCCACATCCTCTAAAATTACCTGTGAGTATTCCCAGAGGCACTGAGGGCAAAGAATCAATCACTGTTACTATAATTAATGGTAGAAGATGCATTTAGTTCCGTGGGAACATGGAATTGTTTAAATGCTGCTAAGTGCTGCAGGCTAAATAGTAATACAGGCACAATTCATTTTAAATACTACATCTCAAACAAAAAAAATATTGCTCTCCAAGCATTTTTATAAATGATATTTTATTTATTTAAGTGAGCTTTTATGGCCATTCTGAAAAAAAAGAAAAACCCAAACCCAAACCTTGGGCATACATAGTTTATGGGTTTTGTATATTTTTCATACACTTCTGGAAGACACTTTCAAAGTGGGTGGTGGAAGACATCTAATTGAGCATGGCAGGAAAATACTAGAAGCAGAGAATACCAGATAAGCTGTAAATTATGTGGATAAGAAATGTACATTTATTCCAGATTCACTCAACGACTGTGCAATTTTAGTTGATAAATTGAGTTTGAGCTGAGTATCTTCCAAGTGAAAAGAGTAAGCCTCTTTGGCTTGGGCTCAAAACTGTAGGCTCCTTGCCTGGGACAGTAATATCATATCCTTTGTGGTTCAGGCACGGGGGAGAAGATGCAGGAAACTGATCTCTACATATGTTTTTGTTCTGTGCAGGAGACTATTCCCCACAGTGTTGGCTGGGAACTGCCTGCAGGATGGGGCTGCTGGGGAGTTCATATAGGTTTCTGATTCAATGTTCCTTTCCAGATGGCCAAAGTGGTTGAGTGACTGAGCTTTAGCTTGGATCCATGAATAGTCTCCAAAGGACTGGCCATCCCAGAGTCCTTGGCATGTGGACACTTCACTATTCTCTCCTAGTGTACCCTCTGGACATTAGGAGGAGACAGTTTTACCACTGATCTGCTGAAGACTCTATCATATGAGGAACTGAAGTTAACCTTGGGAGCTGGAAACCTCACTGCCAAATACCAGATCACCTCTAGAGTTGCAATAGAAAGCTTCTCTCAACAGACACATTTTTAGCTGTTCTTTCCAAGTGTAGTGAAATTATGCTGTGCAGAAGCATTACTTAATCAGGTTTGATTGCAGCCACAGCACAATTTAGTCTCTTTTATATACTGCCGACTAGTCTAGACTACTAGGTCACACAATATTAATGCAATACAGATTAAAAGAATATTGTTGGAAAATACTGAAAGAGAGCCTTGTTTATGTCCCACTCCTACTAAAACTGAAATTAAAATGTCTATTCTTCATTTACTGAATAGTTGCTTCAATAGCATTCATTTAAAATTGCCTAAAAATTCTTAGATTGACATTCTGCAATTGTAGGTTATAGAGAAAGGATTTGAATTATGCTATTTTTTCTGAGCTGAGAAAAAACTGCATAAAATTTCTCTTGAGATAGAAAGAAAAGAAATTAATGCATCCTCTTGGTGGTTTTTCCGAGTTTTGTTCTCTTTCTATGAACACACTCAGAACCAAGGTAAGAGAATCAGTGAATCTGATTTAAACCCAGAGTCTATTCATGAGAAACTGCTTCTGAATTCAGAACAGCAAATACCCATGCAGGGAACATGATTCTGTAAGAACAGAGCCCTCTTTCCCAGTGCATTTTACTCTGTGAGACGGAATCTATATTGTGCTTATCTGAAGGCTGAAGGTCTCCTTGCCAGGACAAACTATTCAATGAAATAGTTGCATTCAGTCTTCCAGGTCTTTGCCCTAAGAGAATGAATATAGTTTCCATAGAAATGAATGCATTTGAATTATGCTCCTCTGACTTTCCCGAAACTAATATTGCATGAAAGTGCAGAGGAGCTTCTTTTAGGAAAAAAAAGAAACCATGACAGAATTTTTTAAGAGGTACAAAAAAGAGTAAAAACCAATCTGTAGGTTTGTGGACTTTTCATTGTTTAGATGTTTTGTTATTATTATTGTTAATAATAATAATAATAATAATAGTAGTAGTAGTAGTAGTAATAATATTTTAGGGCTGATAGTTACTACATATACCTTTCTAAAGAGTAAAAATTCCCCCCCATTAGGTAATTTTATGAACAGGATCAAACATGCCTCAGAAAACAGTCTGCTGATTCAGGATAAAAAGTTAACATTAGTAGCTAATACATTTCTCATTACTCTGGCTTGATTGCTAATAAATTAAACTAATATCCCAAAGAGGAGTCTGCTTTGCCTAAGACTGGTCTCTCCCTGACCTTTTCTTGACCCCTGAGCCTTTCATGATGTTTTTATTCCCCTGCCCAGCTGAGGAGGGCAGTGATGGAGCAGGTTTGGTGGGCATGTGGTGTCCAAGCAGGATCAACAAAAATATTTGTAATTTTTTCCACTTTTTTTTTCAGTTCTGCCCTATTATTTCTGCACTTACCTGAGCTTTTCTGATTTTCAGTTACATACCAAAAAAAAACAATACATAAGATTGAAAGTGAACGGATCTCTTTATTTGTAAGTAGAAGGACACATCTGAGAAGAGTGATTCAGAAGAGTGCCTATCAGTCTAATAGATATTTTTCACCTATTCCAATAGTTCATTTACTCTCTGTATTCTAGCTTTCCCTGTTCTGTAGTATTCAGTGAATGCATGAAGTCAGTATTTCCTTCTATTTAATCCTCTTAGCTTAGCAAATATTATCTAGCTTGCACAATATTATTAATAGATAGGGTGTTAAAATATACTTTCCAGTTCCCCATTGTCATTAGAGATTCCAGATTTTTTTTTCTCAGATTTTTATTAACTCTATTTCTCCTTTCAGTTAATGTTAATTCAATCTTCAGCTGGTGTTGGCCAGTATAAACTGATGAAGCTTTACAGATTTATGCAGCTGAATTTTTAGTTTATTATTTCAATAGGTTACATTTAATGGTAACCTATAAAATCAGTGGCCTATGCATCTGAAAATTAATCCACACACAATGTGGATTGAATTATCCCTACCCATGCTGGTAGGAAAGGGGCAAGCAGAGCAAAAACACAAACAGCTAATCTTAGTGAAGAGAAATAGAGAATAATAGAGAACCATGGGTATAAGGTTGTCATGGAAAATACAGACTAAATAATTCACTTTCACAGCAGAAACTGTGCACATACCTATTCTTAAGGCATAATACAGTGTCCCTTTCTCTTGCTTTCTTGGAACAGCTGTTTGCCCATACTTTCTTGTTAGAGGTATTCAAAACTAGCTGAACACAGACACCATTCTTTACCCTGACCCAGTACCTCTTTTATCCTTTTGTATCAACTAAATGATTATGGATTTCCCATGGCTTTTATCCATATTTAATTGCTGTTTCCTCTTCTGCATTCTTGTTGAGATCTGGAGAAAGGTAATGAATTTTCTTACTGCCTTTTTCACCTCTGTATTCACCTCTCAGAACCTATAGAAAGGAGAGCAACAATCTGTAGACAAAAGCCTATGTAGTTTTACAATTTCATTTGGGGTTGTTTGTGACTTCACTTGCAATTTCCATTTTTTAATAAAGAAACCAATAAAGAGAAGACTTGTCATTGAGAATGCACCAGTATGATGGAGACTAAGGCTCAGCCAGGACCCAGTCCTTTTAATTTCAGCTCATCTCCAAGCTTTTCAGCCCCACTGTGTATTTTTGAAATTCTGCTTTCCAAAAGATCATGAGAAGAGAAGTTGACTGGTAAAAGTCAAGTGCAACAGTTCCTATTGGTCAGAAATATTAGAATAGGGTAGAATAGACTAGACCTGAAAAGTTCACTTGGGAGGGACCTACAAAGATCATCTCATCCAGCTGCCCGATGGCTTCAGGGCTGACCAACAGTTACAGCATTGTTTATTAATGTTGTTAAGGGCATTGTTTAAATGCCTCCTAAACACTGACAGCGTTGGGGCACCCACTACCTCTCAAGCAAGCCAGTTCCAGTGGTAAAGAAACGTGGTACCAGTTCTTGGTACAGAAAAGCTTCCTAATGTCCAGACTAAACCTGTGCTCACACAACTTTGAACCGTTGCCATGTGTCCTGTCATTTTGTACCAGGGAAAAGTGTTCAGCACCTCCGTCTCCACTTCCCCTCCTCAGGAAACTCAACAATGAGGTCTCTACTCATCCTCCTTTTCTCTAGACTAGACCAACTCGGAGTCCTCAACCACTCCTCACAGCAGCTGCTATTAGTCATTAGGGATTTTAACTAATGCAGCCTATGCTTCTCTGCTTACAGTGAAGCACAAAAATAAAAATAAATATTAGCAGTGAAAGGAAAGTTAATGTTGATTAAAATTGTTTTTTAATATGCAGATGAGTGAAGAACATTCACATGACTTCAGAACAAAATCTCTTACTTGTTGATGTGGTACTGCAGAGTAATACATATAATTACATTTAGTGCCTGCTTTAAAAAAAAAGAGGCATTACAGTTTTGTGGGCACAATTTATTACAAACACAAATGCTAATATTTTGATGGTAGTCAAAAAACAAAATTTGAACCTGCTATTTAGTGCAGAAATTTAAATGTGGATTCATATTTATTTTCATTTGCAAGGCAATATGCCTTCAAACATCAATTGTTAGCTTATTCATTAAAGCTTTTGGTAATTCAGACAGTTTCCCCACAAATTGATGTATGCCTGCATTGTTTTGTGGCCACAGCAACAGAAAATATTGCATCAGATTATTATAAATGGTGCTCCTTAATTGCTTTTCTAAAACAATGCCCCACCAAATTATTTTCAAAATAAGAACTGTCTGACCACACCAGTTCAGCAGTTGCAGAAATGTACTCATCAAGGTTTGAAAAGCTGAACCAATATCAGGCATGTACATATGCACATCAGTCCTTTGATGCACATCCATTCCTCAACCTACATCTGTACTTGTATTCACAGCTGTATAATTATTGTCAGCTGTACCAAGAAAGGGGACAATTACATCCCAAGTGGAAATTACAAGTATGTTAGTGCAAGGCTTTCTCTTTTTTTGGTTAAATACTTCAACACATCACTGACGTCAGGGGCAGCAGTGTGACAACACAGCAAACCTGACCAGCAAATGTCACCTACACCCTGTATCCTCATGTAGCACCATGTGGGACAAGGTCAGTGCTGAGAACAAGGATTATGCAATTAGCTTTGTAGGAGAAGGCTGACAGCATGCAGATGGAGGGATCAGTAAGACAGATGAATGAATTTACAGTGATTAAGCATATTCCCATCTGCACCTCCAGAGAAATGAGGAATTGACATTTAGTTACACACCACCTTGGCATCTGCATGGAGATGAAGCGAAGGTAAGAAAATTATATGCTCTGTCATGTTGTTTTCCTGAACCACTTCAGAGAGACCTACCAAAGGAAAGAATGGCTGGTCCTGGTGGAGTTGATAATATCGAAGGATAAAGGCTAAATGCAGTGGGCTAGTAGGAATTATTTTATAAGTATGTACATATTCAAACGCATATATATGCAAGTGCAAGTGAGTTACAAACACCTAATATAATGAGGTGATCACATTCACCTTTACTCAACTCTATCTGATTAAGACTTGACTTACAAGAAGCCAATGCTAGTGCAGAATGTGGTCTATGAAGCATGCTGATACCCAGGATTTCCTCTGGAACACACAGTGTTGGGTGACTGTCCCTTTCATACATTAAGATTTTTCATGCAAGGAGAGGCCTATGTGACATGGTGGGAATACTAACACTTGCAAGTCTTTCAAATTATTGTTTCAAACCGGTATTTCCACAAGCAGTAACATTTTTTTGTAGCTGAGGCTCATTTGTGCTCACAAAGGACAGACATCCTCTCCTGACACTGGGACATCAAAGGAGAGCTGGTAATGAGATAGTGGTGAGCAGAGCTATGACTGCTTGCTTCAAATTGAGGGTAGGAATAATGGTGAGGTGTAATGACTGACTGGTAGCTATCCTGAAATGCAGGCAGTCCTTAGGAGATTGGCAGGATGTACCCCAAACATCTGGGCCCAGAGGCACCCACTGGAGCTCTCTGTTTAGGGTGGTCTTGGGCAGGTTAGACAGACTGAGTCACCAGTTTCTTTTGGGTTAGTGCATAGCTGGTGCCATATTCCTGCTGCCCTGTAGTCATTGTGGTGCAGAGCTCAAGAAGCAGCTTCTGCCACACTGTGGGGTCACACTGAGGGAGGGGAGTCTGAACATTGCTGCTGCGTTCACATGGGGACACTGAGGACTGTGGTGGCAGAAGTCCAGGCAGCAAAGCAGGCAGCCCCCAAATCAAAAATTGAATTGAAAGAAGACAAAAGTAGCTCCAGAAAGTAATGAAAAGTCAGCTTGGTATTCACTCCAAAAGCACAGAAGCCAGTGCCTTAGCAGTTGGCTGTTTCCTTCCAGGGTATGAGCTCTACACAAGATGCTGCCTTCTGCAAAGTTTTAGCTAGTTCCAACCAATAGGATGGGTGCTTTAGGGCTGGTGGGGAAAAAAAGAGAGGGTGCACAAGTGGATAATAAGAGTTTCTGACAAAAAAAAAATTTTTTCGGACATTTGCTCTTTATTTAGTGATTGCTTGTCAGATCACACTTTGGAAAACAACTAAACAACTTACATGTCATTTTTCCAGGTGTGCAGTATCTTACATCTTATAAGCTGGTGTGAGATCTCTGGATTCCCAAAGTATTGTCCATCTGGATCTGTGTGTTTGGTGTATTAACTGAAATGCTTTTAACTGTAGTAGTGTGGGGGAAAAATTAAAAACAGTGTTTCTCTTAGGAAAAAAAGTATGGACCAATAATCACCATCATTCAAAGTTTTGAATTTCACTTTCTCTGAATAAACATGGAAACATGGAAAAGGTTCTATGAAGAAAATAAACATGGAAAAGGTTCTATGAAGACAGCTAATCAGATGCTGATTCACCCATACATTCCCAGGTTTCTTGTTCTTCTCCTGAGCATCACTAATTAAAAGAGAAGAGATTATCAGTATAATACAGATATGATGGATTGGAGGTGTCTGAATGAGGTTCTTTGAAAACTCATTATTTCTTTTGATCTGTTTAAGAGCATTCTGCAAGCACTGCTGCTTTTTTTTTTTTTTTTTTTTTTTAAATGAAAACAGCACATCCATTGCTAAGGTAGTAATCTAAATAATTGTGATGAGAATTGTGGACCCAGATTTTCCTTTTCAGGATCAGTTCAGGAGTCTTGGTTAAAGCATATTTGATGCACTGACTTCCAGAAAGTTATCAGTATGATTTTTCTGTTAGCAATGGCAGCAATATTCAGTGTCATTTCATTGGTTCTGTCAATGGCAGCAATAAGTAACAGTTCTGAACACAGAGGAAACCTTTAATGTGCAAATTATCACTTATAATAAAAAAGCCCTGCCACTCAGTTGACCAGCCCTATCTCCTTCACCCTTTTTTAATATATCCATGGCAGTCTAAATTTCCTGTTGGTTTTAATTGTTTCTGGGTGAGCTGAGCATCACTGCAAATGCCAAAATCTGTTTTTGTATTTTCCAGAGACTAAACTCTCCAAATAAGCACTCAGATTGCAGTAAGGTTAATAACAGTTGGCCCAAATCCTTCAGATTTATTGAAAGGGAAGCTGTGGTAGCTGGGCATGTTAGTCCTCTTCCACTCTCAGGAAGTTTCTAACAAGTTACTGAATTACTTCAGGGACTTACTGTGGTGTTTTTGAGCATGGGGCTTTGCAATTCAGAGGAGATAGAGTTGTCAACAGAAATCACATGTGTTTTGGAAAAAAATCTTAGGCTCTGATAGACAAAAAGGGAGATCTTTTTTCAAAACACATATTTAAAATGCCACAGTATCATTACAAGATTATTCACCAGAAATAATGAAGTAAGATTATATATAACCTTGAGAGAAAGGAGAAGCAGCAACATGTTGTGTAGCAGCCTGCCACTGATGCTAGAAAGAGTATTGCTATCCAATAACCACAGGGCTGAACTCAAGCATGATGTGTAAGGCCATGTTGGGTTAACCTGCCTTAAACACCTGACAGCTCATCTTTCTTACCCTCTGGAAACACTTGTACAACTTGTCCTGCCAGTGAAGTCATACTGAACTGAGCAAACTAGTTGAAACCAAATATGCAGAGAAACATATTTGTCATTACACTTAAGCTGACAGCTGTAGCAATTTTCTTTGAGCAGACACACACAGATTGGTGAAAAAGAAGGAAGCTTCTGTGGATTTTAATTGCAGAGCTCTGTTACAAAGGCCATCAAAAATGGGCCTCTGATTTTAAGAAGTATTAGGAAACAATCAAAACCAGGTGGTTTGTTTGGGTTTAATATTCATGGATCATTAGCAATTTCTAACAGAATTAGGGATTAAGCTTTTCAGAATTTTCAAGAGGAAGCAGAAACTATTGTAAGATTCATAGTAGGATAGAACTAGCTTGATAAAAAATGGGTCACTACAAATAGTATAGGAAAAAATCATTACAATCAGTAGCAGCAGTAGAAGGATGTCTCCATTTTCACTATAATTTAACTGATCATTGCTGACACTGACAGCACTATAAAAGGTCACTTACTGGATTAATCAGTAATTCTGATTTTCTTGTGTGATTTCACACTGAAAGTTCACACCATTAAACACATTATAAATGGGTAACTATCTATATAGGCACCTTCAAGTTCACATGAGGCAAATCAAATTTACTTAGCATATGGCAAAGAAGTACTGAACTAAGTCATATGACTTTGCATTTGCTCTGTTCAAAGTCACCCTTGGCTATCACCACAGCTCAGATGATTCATGTTGACTGGCTATTCAGCAGTAACTTGTGCATGTCTAAACAGTGACATTACAATATTTTGCTGAAAATGTCTTTATCTAAGCATTACTAAAAACATAATGAAGAGCCATATTTACTCTGCCATCAAAAATATTTTTGAAGTATAACTTTAATTATAATTAAAACACATGTATATAAAATCTCTTTGATAATCAATAAATAACTTCCTTTTATTGAATATGTATGGTCTCAGTTTCCTTTAAACTACAGCTACTCTGAAGATCTTTTACTTCTCAGAACTTACAAGAAATTCCACCAATATATTTTTAGACATTTGTCTTGTTTCTCTTCACCTCTAAATTCACCCAGAGATATAGTGTAATTTCTTTTCTCTCACTCATTGTTAAAGCTGTCCCATTTTGACTTTCAGTGCAGTGACACTGCCATTCCACCTTTTAGTAAGATTTTTATTCAGTTGTCTTCCAGAAACAGCTTTGTTTTGACAATGTCACTGCAGGTAATGCACTTGCAAAGTCATTTTCTTTTGTAGCTTTTACAGTTGTCTGCTGTTTCCTCTCCCTGTTACTAACTCTCCAATTCTCCTTTAGGGGGTATGCATCATTCTCTCTTTGTTGCACAGTGCACTCCCAGCATAACCTCCCTGGGGAAAACCAACCCATGCTACATTTTCACCTTCCATTTTTCTGCTGATGAATGAAAAGCCTACCTTTCCAACTAGGTATCCTGACTTGTCATCACAACATTTCCTCTACTTGTCAGCTCTAACATAAAATTTAGCATGACAAAACTGAGCTCCTAGCTCAGACACCAAGGATGGATATATTTTTTCCCCATTGTGAAATATGTTGGAAAATACTGGACTCACTCGATCGAACAGGTGACAGCTTTGGGGCTGAAGCTTTAGCACTGCAACTGAAATCTGAGAGGATTCCTTGTGTGTTGTTGGGATCCTGGGCTGAATATACACCCCCTCTTCCTCCACTAAGGTGTCAGAGATGCTAATGTTCATCACATCACAGGAGCTGTATCCCAGCTAGAGAAAAACGTAGACTTACAGCAGTTTGGGAGAAAAATCACAGTTTTCTGTATTGCTATCAGAAGATTTTTATCTTCTGCAGTGTTGATTGGGGTAATAATTTCATCCTCACTTCTCCTTCACATACAGATTACTCCCTCAGTTCCTGGAGTCACTTAGATCTCTTACTTAACATCTTCACGCCATGCTTCACATATACAGGCTGACTGTGAAAATTGAAGGGCCCTCTATTTGTGAATTTAAGTCTCTGAATGTCTTTGTGGTTTGGCTAACCATGCTGTCCTGTGGGTATGACATGTCCTCCCTAACAGATCTGTCAGCTCATCCTCTCAACTCTTCCCTTCAGGACAACCTGCACCACACATTCTCTCCAAACTCATATTCTTTAACAGGAACACAGACTAAGTGTCTTTTTTTTTTGCCTTTGCCACTTGTTTGGGTATTTTTTCTTTTACCCATCTTTTACCCACTGGTTGGATATGAGGGAAGCAGAATGCACCTCAAAGAAGCAGGGGTATAGTCAGAGACGAAGGGAGAATGGATATGGTGAGTAAGAAAGTTTTTTTATTATATAATCAGTTTTCATAGTCAATCTCATTTTAATAGATTTAATACTAAATTTTCAAGTCATTACCAGAAGATATGATGATTTGTTCAGGTCTGAAAAATGTTTGTACTACAAACTGACAGTTACTGACAGTAGAATAAGTCCATTACAAGGAATCAATATCCCTTTTTTTCAGTCATCATTATAGTGTTATTTTATGTGTTTTCTCTTGTAAATCCAGTGAATTAAATTTTAAATAATCACTGAAAACATTTTTTTCACCACAAATAGAAAGCTAATGTAGTTTGTAGTGAATTGGATAATGCTGGATTAAAAGAAAGAAGAAAGACAACATTAAAAACAAACTGCAAATGAATAGATCATTATCACAGAATCTAACGTTAACTTTACACAACCTGTCAGCTTTCAGTTTGATGCTTCTTCCAGATGTTTCAAGCTCATGGAACATAAAACTACTGTAAAACCTAAATTAACACAGCAATATGTGACATAATAACTTTGGTAAATTATTTTTTGTTCATAGGATGGTTTCTGTAATTGTGAGGATTAGTCCTTCACATTGCACATCAAAGAGTCTGCCACAGACAGAGAAGATAAACTCTGACCCTTGTGAGCTTGTTCACGTCACTTCTACCCATTTAAATTCCAGTTAGTTTGGTCAGAAGCAACAGAGAAAAGCTTTAAATTGCATTATTAACAATAGGTTAAATCTTAGACTGCTGATTAAATCAATTTCTCTCAGATAAAATCATAATAGGCCTTGGCTGTATTTGTCTGACAGGAAACATGTCACTGGTGATGCTTTGTGTTGCCTTTAATGAGTGTGATTGTCATCTTCCAGCAGGGAGAGTACAAAAGGCACCTGCAGGTCTGGGTGAATGGAATCACTTATTGATCAAGTTGTCAGGCCTGTCAGGCATTTACGAACAGCTGAATGAGTACATAAAATCAATGTGGTCTTGTATTTACATGGAGGCTCCCCAGGTCAGTCAGCTGATTGAAAATTTTGACTAAATTAGCTACACATAAAATATAATTTCCAAACTTGTCTAACTCACAACATTCATGCTTAAAAACAATCAAGTTGTTGAATAGTACTGTGATTTTTTGAAGACACTTAGATTTCTTAGAAATCATTTTGGCCAGCTTTGTTTTGGGGTAGAACAGCTGCCTACACAATTATTTTTATCTCCACCTGAAAATTGTTTTTTAACTCTTATTTATTATTTATATTTAGTTACTTCTCCCCATTTTCTGAGAGTCAGCTCCATTTTAGCAATGATTTTTGCTGCTGTTCAGCCATGATATCAAGTTGAGGCTGTTCTAAGGAGGATAGTAAGCTGACAAGTAGGGAAATGCCTCATCTTCCCTAAGAAAACTGCACATTTGCATGTGGGCTCTTTGTGGTCTGAATCACCTTCCTGGGGCTGGAGCAAGGAGAAGGGAAGGAGAGAATTCCAGTGAGAAGGTGTAGCAAGAAGAACCCTCCACTACCTCCAACTCAGCCTGCTTTGGCAGCCAAGGTGGATTTTAGACTGATGGATGCACAGATGAGACCAGAGTTACTGGGAATGGAGTTACTGACATTAAAGTAGCAGTCCTGTCTCACAACCTTCTTTACAAAAGACAGTTAACATGGTCATTTTAGTCTCTGATGCAATGCATTTCCATTTCCAGCCTTTTGTTAGCTGCTATCTTTTCTGTTTTCCTTCTGTCACTCCACACCCACATTTATGATTTGTTCACTGGATTTCCATTCACATCCTACCCTTCCCTCGCTCCATTATTCTCCCCAGGAGCCACTTTCTCCATACTATCTTCCACATATATCTTCTTTCTTCATTTGTTTGTCTTATTTGCTGTCCCTAAACTCACAGAGAAATAAAACTAATTCAAGAATAAAAACTGGCTCATTCAATTTAAATGTTTTCTCTGCTGTTTTTGATACATGACATTTTTTTCTTTACAGATGGATAAAATTCATGCTTGGACATGAAATGTATTATGAAGTTTGAAAGGCATGATGGTTTTTTTTTTTTTTTGTTAAATCTTCTTCAAATTTTTATCACTGCATCAGTCATCCCTGCAATTTTCCCATAAAAAACTTGTTTTACTGTTGAGCCTTTGGAATCAGATTAGTTCTCAGTTTCTTTCAGTAGGAGTTAATCAGCTAAAACCTTCTCTATTTTATAGCTATAATATCACAAGCATCACAATGAGCAAGTTCATTATAAGTGAAAGTAATAACACAAAATTTTAGCAACCATTCACGTGCCAGAAAGAAATAACAAGAATACTGCTAGAGGAAATCTCTTTCCAGCCCACAAGTCCCTCCCCAGAAGTCTCCTCATCTCTGAACAACTGAGGAGATCTTCACGTTTTCACACACTTCAAAACCAGAACCCCTTCAAAACCAAAACCCCTCTTCAGACAAGGACATGGCTTCTTCTGTGATTCAGGGAGGCATCTCCATGGATATGAGACTGAAGTTGTCCTAAGTCTTAGGTGTCTGAATTTTAGAAGATAACGCAGTATTTAAAAGCATCATGTATGAATGCAGATATCATTGTAAATGTTGTTTGAAAGTTAGACTGGGTTGATAGGAATGCATCTGCAGTGGATTTAAACTTCTCAAAGTAAATTTTGAGAGTTCAGAAAATATTTTTGGTGATGAAGAGGCTGTGACTGTTGAGTTCTTATCTGATGATTAATAAGAACTATAAATTAAATCTCTTAACTACATGTCTTTATTATGAGAGGTGCATGAATACACAGCAGAAGGAGTTGCTGAGGGGGGAAGAGAAAGGATGCTTACATGAATTTATAGGTAACAGTTTAGAATCACTATGTTTTAAGTCACTTTATTCCACTTTTACTAGAAAAAGTAATAGAGATTCAGCTGAATCTTGCACAAATAGCATATTTCATCTTAATTAGTGAGAATTTTGCTTCTTTGGCAAAAGTAGGAATGAGATCTTGGATTTTAGGCTCTCTTGGTCCATATAAAAATGGTACCTAACTACAGATGCAGAAAGAGGTTCCTGGTGAAACGTGCACTGTCTAATGTTAGCACAAAGGAAGACACTTGTCATCTGTATCATTGATTTGCTGAAGTATAAGCATGAGTGCTTTTCTTCCTTCCTTGATCTTCCCTAGCCAGTGCTGCCATACCTTTAATATCCTCCTTCCCTGTATCTTCTGATTTACACATAGGAGTTTTTCAGATAGTTTCTGTGATTTCTGACCTGCAATGAGGCTTCTCTAATCTTATTGTTTTGATGCTGAAGGTATACATAAATCCTAAGCAAAAAGCATCTAAAACTAAGAGGGAGAGACAGTCAGGGGAGTGGAGATAGTTTATCAAGATATATTATGACTTGTCAGTTTATTTCATCTTTGTTAGCACCTCAGAAAACAAAGCAACAGGAGTTGTACGAAAGCAGAAAGTTCTTGCCTCCAAATCTGATCTGCATTTACACTCAGCTCTTTCCCTTCCCTCTCCCTCAGCCTACCTTTAAACATAGCATTTCTGCTCACCAGGGCTTTTTCAGTAGTTCCATGAAGTGGTGGGAGCACAAAAGGAGCAGAGCAGCCCTCTGTGCCCCAGTTGTGCATGGAGTACAAGGGTTGCAAGGCAGAGCACAGAGGAGCATCCTGCTGGGAGCTCCTGCTTGCTCACGCCTCTCCCTCCTGAGGAAGAGAGCTGTAACTCAAGGAATGGCTGTGCTCTGTATTGCCTCTCAGCAGGCATCTGTAAATCAAACTCAGGAGGCATCTTTCCCATTTTCATATGACCCCAACAGCTGGATCTGTTAATAGCCCAAACCGGTCATAATCTTCTTTAAGTGACTAAATAAAATTGGGTAAATATTTTAATTTTTGTGTGCTATAAATAGACCATAATTACCCAATACTCAGATTAGGAACCTGTCCCCTGAAAGACTGCTATCAAATTCTTTATTTAACAAGTTGGGGCTTTCATACTAACACTGGAATCCTGTTTGTAATAACCTGGAAATTAGGGTGTTAAAAATTTTTATCTTCCAACTGATTAGTGAATTATTTTGAATTTATTATAATTATTTCTCTAATATTCCAGTAGTTATGTACAGGGATGAGAATTCATAGCTTAACAGGATGTGATATACAATTGGATATTTAAATTCTTCTGATTATAAAGACAGTTGCAACTCAATAGAAAAATGGACTTTAATAGGCACTGTCACACAGATTGCAAATTCTTACATATTTTAAAATGTATGAGTTGTGAAATGATCCAAGGAACTTTGAAACCACGTCAATTATTTTGCATCTGGCATTGCACACCACCTGCATAATGAGAGAGCAGAGGGCTTGATGATTTTCGAAACTTGTTTCGGTGAATAGTCACATGAGCACATTGTATTGTTCACCAGGCAAATGGAAATCTATCACTGTCCCAGAATTCCAAAATTACTTTTATTGAATCTTGGCTTATATTTGGCTTTGTTTGTTTGCTTTGTCACTTTGGTATATTTTAATATATCAAAACTTGAGTATTTTTTCTAAAGAGCAACTTAAATTATATACAGCTATATCCTTTGTACATGCAGTTGGTCTGCCCAGGGGATTTGAAAGCAGAATGTGATATATGCTGTCTGAAAGGGCACATTTTAATATGTGCAGTTTCTTTGTTTATCAGGTTTCAAAAAGACTCTGTAGCCAGAGTTAATTAATGCAAACCTTTGGCTCTTTTGTCATTCTTCAAATAGTTTTATTTTCATAAGAGCAGTGTTTCAGTGTTTCTGAAAATCTGACCCAGTATAGATGTGTTTAAGGGAAAAAAAAAATCAAGGGCCAGACCTTGCATCATGAGACTAATATTCCTATTGACAAATGCCAATTCATACACTGCAAATAACACGAAAATTCTTAATAGCAGAGTGTTAAAATTCTGCATCACTTGAACACAGCTTAGAGAAACCTTGGTGTGTAACTTCATAATTTGAAAGTCAAGAAAAAAATACAAAGGCTACTTTCAAGTAAAATCATTACAGTCTTGATATCCTCTGCTCAGTACCTTATGTGGCCATTTACACCCCTGTGAGGCAGCTGTTACAATATGACATCTTACAGACTTTTAACACCTATGTAAATGTGTAATAAGCTGTGTGTCAAGGTAAATATTATGTGCAGGCCAAAAGACACAAGATCCTTAGCTTATGATGGATCCTTAGCTTGTGAAACACATCCTCCACCTTCCTCAAACCAGATGGGTTTCACAGATGAGCCAACAGGAGACAATGGCTGAAAAGAAGGACAGTGCTGCAATTGCCATCTAAGAGGGAAGAGTAAGGCCTTCAGGAGGTCTGCCAGAGCTACAATTGCCTGTCCTGAGATCTTTTGTCTTGGGTGTTTTCCCAGAGTATTTGTACTCCTGAAATATTAAAAATATTAATTTGTGTTATTGCAACATTACAGGAGACAATAAACTTAACTTCCTCTGGCATCAGCTTCTGAAAAAGTTTTGGCTCTCCAATGACTATTTCGGTGAAGGTGTTCATGCAGATGTGAATTTTTTCCGGGAGGAAAGAGTCGACTCACAGAATCACATGAATTTGAAGGGTTCTCCAGAAGTCATCCACTGCAACCTTTGCCCTGAACAAGTCCAGTAAGATCAGGTTACCCAGTCAAGTACTGAGGCTCTCCAAGGATGGAGTTTGCACAACCCCTTTAGGCAAGCTGCTTTGGTATTTGACCACCTTTGTGCTAGAAAATGTACTTATATTGCATCAGAATTTCCCACATCCCATCTTTCTCATCGCCTTTCATCTCTCCATTGTGCATCTTCATCTCCTTTATGTTCTCTGAAAGAGAGGCTGTAGATAGCAGCAAGATCCCCATTTTATCATCTCTTCACAGGCCTGACAAACTCCCATTCCCTCAGCCTGTCCCCATACATCCTGTGCTCCAGCCCCCTGCCTTGACAGTCTTTGCTGGACCTGTCTCAGTGTAGAAATATCTACCTTAACTAGGGAGCCCCAGACTGGACACAGCACTCACAGATGTGATATCCCAGGTGCCAAACAGAGGGGAAGGATCCCTCCCCTGGAGCTGCACACAACACCTTTGCTAATGCAGCACGTGGTGGCTCACCCTTGATGCAAGGGCTCTCTGACAATCATGCTCAGCTGGTTGAATACAAGGATGTCCAGGCCTTTTTCTTCAGAACCACTTTTCAGCCAGTCTGCCCCTAGCCTGTTCTGGTGCATGGGGGTATCTTTCCTAATTCTTCCCCTGTGAAGAACTCAACATTTACCTATGCTGATTTTCATGAGCTTCCTGCCTGCTCATCTCTCTGAACTGGCGGGATCGCTTTGAATGGCAGCCTGGTACTCTACCACATCCACCACTCCCCACGGCTGGTTAGCATCCAAAATCTTGCTGAAAATCTGCTTTGAGATATCTGAAAATAACTTACAGAAGAAGTCATCTGCA
This sequence comes from Emberiza elegans, assembly GCA_024865655.1. Taxonomy (NCBI): domain Eukaryota; kingdom Metazoa; phylum Chordata; class Aves; order Passeriformes; family Fringillidae; genus Emberiza; species Emberiza elegans. Next base: position 28,559,398 of record JALJVW010000085.1, on the reverse strand, counting down.
AGAGAGAGCGAGGTACAGAGTTTTGAGAGGCACATCTCAACCTGGAACTGCAGCTGCCCTTGAAGTGAATGTCAAAGCTGACTTGCAAGGCTTATGAGGGCTTATGAGTTGCACACATGTCCAAGGAGACTCTTACTTGATGCACAAGAAATGTTCTGCTGTAGCAGTTCTGACAGATAAAGGCAGTGGCATGTATTTCCAAAACCCATTCTCCATTTTATTCTGTTCTTATATAAAAGCAATATATGGATTTCTTGGTAGGAATAACTCTTCTGCCTCACTAATATCTGTTAATTTCCCAAATACAAAAGGATTCTTTTTCCCTGCTCTCTCTTTTTGTCCTCCTGCCAGGGTAAAGTACGTGTAGTACAATAACAATAATTGAATCAAGTGAATGAGAAGTTCTACAAGATAGTTTGTATTTTAAAAGAGATCTATTTTGGATTTTTTTAACTTATCAGAAAGTATCCTTTCTCTATGAAAATAAAAGGCTGCCTGCTTTTTTCACTCAAAGTTAATTTTTCCTGCCAACTTATAAATATTGGAAACAAGGTGGTAAGAGAACTACTGGCTGACCTTTAATGGGAAGCAGAAAAAATGGCTTATCTCTCATAATCAAAAAGATTCAAAAGCTTCTCAGATGCATATGCAAGTGATTTATTTTTGATATGCATTAATGAGACATGAATTGAATAAATTTAAATTCATTGGAGTGACTGTTAGAAATAGAATTTTTGTTTTAATTATCACCTACAATAACAATTTGGTTAACATCTGATGCTAGCCAGTGTTTTGGGTAAGTAAATAAACCACATCTTCTGAAACATGTAGATTTCCTAATAACTTTTTCTTGTTACTACAGTTGCTTTATTCACTTCAATGTGAGGCATTTTGATGACCTTACTGTCTTCTCAGTGTTATATTTTTCTTTAATTTAAGAAAAGAATCAACATTTTTATTGACAAGAAAAGAAAAATCAGTGAAGTGAACCCTTTGAATTCAAGATACATGATTCAGACAAATAGAAGAACTTCTCTAGGAATAGGGATTTAGTTTAGGGGGTTTTGAATAGGATTCATCTATATTTTGGAGGACAGTTTGTGTAGATAAACATATCTGTGCTATTCTCAATAGAGTTTTGGTGATTTATGTCAAATGAAACAACTCTTGCACTATGTAAACTGATAGACCAAAACCATAGCACTTAATTGTCATCTGGCTGGCTCTGGGAAGAGACTTCAGATGAGATATATTAGAAAGGGTTGGAAAGGGTTTCAACTCTAAGCTGTCTTTATCTGTTGACCCCTTCTTCTCTCCCTGGTCCTACACTCCCCTTTTCATAATCCATGGAGACAACCATTACAGAAAACAGGAATATTTCAGAGGGGGGTTCATCAGGCTTAGATGCATAATTTAGGATATAATTATTTTCACCCTAAACATATCTATTGGAAGTAGATAGTCTTTAAGGTCTCTTCCAACCCAAATCATTCTGGTTTTTTATGGTTCTATAATATGATACAATTTACCCCAATAACTGTGAAAGGAATTTAGATTATTAGTTTATACATAGATTGATGTAATCCATCTGTGCTTAATCTGGAAATTTTCAAATTTTGCTTTAGGTACTTCTAACCTATTTGCAGCATAAACTTAGGCCAATACATTTAACTGAATGTTGACAATCAAATTTTCAGTGGTATTTCAATCCATCAAAATAGTGCTAGATGCCTATTGTGATGACCAGGCACATAATTAAAGGTCAATTAACGCCTAACTTTCTGAGATGCTCTTGAAAGAACTATGACATGCCTGATATATCATAAATTAACAAAAATACATTTTAAACTGGACCCATAAGTTTCTCATTTATTTTTTAAAATAAAACATGTCTGATACAAATTTTTATTCTAATTTTTCATATTTCCCTTTCTTTTCATTTAAACATTTTAAATAATATCTATCACTAAACTACACTAAAAGAGACATAAAGACAGTGGCTGTCAATAGTTAGGTACATAAACTTTTTTGGCAGCTAACTACAGAATGAAGTAGGATAACAAAAGTATTCTTCCTTAGTTTCAAGTACCCTCACAGCCCAGTTTGAAGGGTATGAATTGTGTGCAGTGTCAACAATTCTGTAACATGATAGAGTAGTCCAACATTCAGTGTTAGATCTGCCATTCATTTAGTGTTCAAAATTAAATATAACTCATTTCCTGTCATTGACTTATCATTAACATCAATAATTTCAATAATAACTTCTGGTAAGCCTTAATTCAGTATTTATTAAAAAAATGTACTAAGCTGATATTATGAGATATCATGCTGAGACAGATCTGATTTCTGCAAAAATCCTTTAAACTAGTAAAAACATTATATATAATTATTAAGTATAATCATTATAATAGACATAACCCTCTTGGCTGTCTAAGACAACCCTCTTGGCTGTCTAAGACTTCTTAAAATGACCTACTACAAAATAACTTTAAATTGTATGCCTTCATCTTTCAAAATGGACAGGAACAATTTTTTGTTTCCCAATTTTCTGTTTCCTTTACTCCGTAATGAGCATTCTGAGAAATTTTTCTTATGTAGGGCTATTCATTTATTTCTGGTGTGTGTGGGGAGATGACCTGCGGCTTTCAAATGTGAATTACTTTGCACCCTGAAATGCATTTTGAAAGTTAAATACAGTCAGCAATTTTTAAAAATTCCTTTATTTAAATTGTTTTCATATAGGAAAAATCTATATAACTGAGCTGGCATCTGCAATATTCTGCAATTCATAGTGGCAATGTTTTTTTACAAGAAATATAAGTGGCTATTTCTTGGTTGAGAAGATAAGCAGAAGAAGTATTAAAAAGGCAGAACTACTGGCATGATTTCTGGCAGCAGGTGCAATTTGCTGTGATTGCAGACATTACAGTCATTTCAAAGCCAGGCCAAATTTTACCCTGCTTTAAACTGAATGAACACAAGGAGCTCCTTACCTTGATCCTTCCTAGACATTTCTGTTCTTTTGGCTTAGAAAATTTTCCAGACAGCTGGTTTTGAATTGTGAAGAAAAAATTAGGAAAGGCAAAAGAAAAAAACAAAATAGCAAGTGTAGTATTGGTATTTTTTTTCTACCAATTGCTGTCTCTTCCCCTTCCTCTTTTCATAGCTCTGCCTGCCTTTACTGAAAGTGTCACTCATAAGCTCTGAACTTGTTTGAACTCTGATGAAAACTTGCCATCTTCTGAAGCGTTTTCTCTGGACAAATCTCCCACTAAGAGCAGAGCCACTTGAGCCTTGTGAGTGGGGCTCTTAGCATGGCCTAATGAAAAGCCATCGAAGCTTAGAATAGACTTTGCCTCCTGCGTCATCATGGTAATTGGGCTGTGGCAGTCATCATGCTGCAGGTCTCTTAGTACACTGCAAATGTGATTGCTGAAAGCTTTTGAATCAGAAATGCTTTGAGTTGCTTGGAAATACTTGGTCTTATAATTCCTGTGCTCCATGGGATTTGAAACAGAGGGCTGATCTCACTCCACTAAAGAAAGGAGGACATTCTGTGACATTCTCCCTATATTTGAAACCTGTGGAAGAAAAACCTCTCATGGTGTTGTGTTATTTCAGTGTCCTATTCTGTGGAACAGTAAAAGAGGTTTCAATTTCTTTTTCCTTCAAAAGAGATTGTCAGTTGCAACTTCAGACTATCAAATATTAGAATTTATGATGAAGCTACAAAGGCAGCTCTACCAAGGCATCTTTAAATACACTATATACACTATCTACCCTACATGTGTGGGTATACTTGCCTTTGTAATTAGTGGGACTTTTAATTTAAAACATAATAAACATGGCTATGTTTTTAAAAAACTGATTAGGATTAGAAATATTTTTCTATCAGAGGTTTAAGAATAAATATGAGATTTATTCTAATGAAGAAAATCAGAAGCATTAAAAATTACTTAAAATATATTGTTAATGGGTTCTCCAGAAATTGAAAACCGGATTCCTAGAGAAATATCTTCAGCATTTTTCTGGCTTATTTTTGGTATGGTGTCTCTCCCTCTCCCTCTGCCCTATTCCCTCTCTTCTTTGCTTGTCCATACAGGATTCAGGAATAAAATTCTTTTGAATCTAACATATATTTAAAGTTCAAATTTTCTTCTTAACCATCCTCTAATTATAAATGCTTTATCAAAACTATAATAAGTACATTTTAAATATTATATAGCCTTAATCTGCATATGGTTTTATTCATTTTAAAAGGAAGAGTTAAGCAGTTGGAAACAGAAACTGCCCATTATCAGCAACACCATCATAGGGTTGAATTTCTCATCCTAGGTTCTAAACAACTTGAACTGCTTTCCTGAATTAACCACAGGTCATCTTTTTGCTTAACCACAAATTTGTTTCCCTGGTCTCATATGGGTATTTAAGGTCTTGTTCAATTATGACTTAGACAAGTCCTCACTGAAACAAGCAGCTGCAGCAGTTTGATATTTTGCTTCCCATGAACCAGAGAATGGCACCTAGTGAACTTTGGCAGGAGAAAAGAAGTATGAACCTTCCTTATGTGTTTTAGCATGAAGCCTAGAACTTAGCTTAGTTAGCTATGGTCCTTTGCCCTTTTAGTTTACTGGTCACTACACTGAAACAGCTTAAATGTGTTCAGACTCTGCAACCCACAGCCAGAGGCAGGGATCTGTGGGGAAAATCCCTTAAATTGCTACCATTGTGCCATTTGTGAAGCAAATGAATGCCTAATGCCTACACCAGGGCACACATCCCTACACTTTTGCAGACAGTCTAAATTGTCTTCTTTTCCTTTCCTCTCCCCTGTCCTGTTTGAACACAGAGGAGCAGCTTGCATTCACCCCTTTCTGCTTGGCCTAATGGCCATGAAGCTTTGTAATTCTCTGCCATGGTCTGTAGATGCAGTGGAAACTGTTCATACCTTTTAACATCCTTGCAAACCCACAGAGCAAACAAGGGCACACAGTGAAGATTCTGTGTGTCAGTTACAGAATCCAGCTTTAATAACTGTAAAGCTTTCCATGCATAAGTGCTGCCAAACAGAGTAAAATATTAATGTGTGTTCCTGTGAATAATCTAGAAATGTCATCCTGTAACCTAAGAAAGTGGCTTCTGTAGTTTCCTGGCCTTCTGTAGAATCAGAACATTTGTTGTGCTACACAGAATGAAGTGCTGCTTTGTTGTCTCTAACCCCAGGTTTTCTGCCTCACAGCACAAACCTTGCAGGGTACATGGCTATGCAAAATATTGCTGTGATGAAGTGCCCCTTGTTATGTAGTCATTGCTGATGTAATATGATCTCTAAAAAATAACTGGAGTATATTTTCTATGACTTCTGAAGTTGAAAGGTTTTCTGAGTTGTGTTTAGTGCCCATGATGCTACCACGTTCAGCCCAAGAAAGACTGTAAAATCAGAATTTCTTAAAGTCTTCCTGAGATATTTTAGAAGCATTTGATTTCAAAAAGTGGTGCTACTCAGCTTCAGTGCACAAGTTTCCTTTCAGGTGACTCAGGTTGAAACACACAGCCACAGGCCACTCTTGGTGGTGTTGCCTCAGTCAAAACACAGCTGTCCTGCTTGAAGCCCATACCAAAGGGGTCAAAACTACCCCTCTTTTTAGGTGGTGGAGGCAGTGTGGGAGTTAAAGCTTCTCCCTGTCCCAATGTAATAATGAAACAAAGACTTTTGGTTATTGCAGCTTTCATGTATGTGGAATGCAGCATCACCCGTTATACCACACACTGCCACATAATAAAAAGTACGTCTCCGTGACTATTCATGGTCTTTTAAGTAAAAATCTGTATTTAAAGTTCTCTGTTTTTTTGGTAAAGGACTATTTCCTCCAACTTGTCAAATGTTGTCAAAGTTCCTCTGCCTCTAAATTAACAGCCAGCAACTGTAGAAAAAAAGCTGCTCTCCTGCAGTGCAAGGACACGAGAGGAGTGTGACCGTACTGGCTCCCTGAGAACATTTAATGGCAGGTGAAAAAGAAAGGGACAGAAAGCAGAGAGAAGACTTTAGACCAGTTGTGGCTTTAGGCTAAGCCTTCCCTTCCCTTCCCTTCCCTTCCCTTCCCTTCCCTTCCCTTCCCTTCCCTTCCCTTCCCTTCCCTTCCCTTCCCTTCCCTTCCCTTCCCTTCCCTTCCCTTCCCTTCCCTTCCCTTCCCTTCCCTTCCCTTCCCTTCCCTTCTTTTCCTTTGTTTGTCCCCCAGATTTCAGTCCCTATGAAGAGCAAGGGACATTCTGAAGCTGCTTGGTTTGCTAAGCAGCTGCCATCATACTTCTTCTTCCTTATGCAAGAAAACACATTTTCTATTTCTTTGTTGGTGTTGTTCCCATGACTGCATGAGGTTTCTCTGCAGAAGTGAGGAAGGAAGGTCAGTAGCTAACGCTGATCAGGAATTTTCCAAAAGAACTTGGAAGTCTTTCTGTGTTCATCAACAAAAGACCAACGGAAATTAGAAGATTCCAAAATCTGCCTCATTTCCTGCCAGCTCACCTTCCTTGCTGTTCATCACCCATGTGTCTGGCTGTCAGGGAACCAAGTTCCTCCAGCATGAGGGCTCTCAGATCTGAATAAGTCTAGGGGAAGAAATAACTCCAGTTCTCTGCCATTCCTCAAAATTCTTTTTTTTTACACTAGGCTGTCTTGTTTTTTCAGGATTTTAAGTTCCCTTACTGTTAAACTATATTATCATCTACAAATTTACAATTACTTCAAGATTTAAAATAAACCCCTACTTTCACTTCCTTCTTATTTCCCAAATGCTGCCTTTTACTACACACACACACACACAAAAATTAAAACATTTTAAAAAAGGAAATATGGCATTTATCTTTTCTTTTTTCCATGTTCCTCAGTGCCAGTGAGAGCAATTGGAAGCCCCCTTCCACCCCCAGATTCTCAGCAGGTAGTTGCACCAAGCATTAGGTGCACACATGTGCTATGATCATGATGTGCATTCTAGGTATGTTTAGAATTTTGTTAATAGGAACTCACATAAAGCGATTGTATTTCTGTCTTTATTTAGTAATGGGAAAATGGGGTCAATTCAATTTCCAGAGCACTAAAGGTTTGAAGACTTTGTTTGTAAAAAAATCTTTCTTTTACACCAGTAAGGTAACAAGATATTTTGGCTTGTATTGACTATTTATATCTGTTTATTTCATTAATTTTGTTAGGACAGCTTTGTGAACAGTATGGGTTCATCACTTGGATATGAAGCCAGAGCTCAGTTTATTTTTAAAGTACACTTAATACTCTAGAGATAGATCAAAGAAAATTCTTCATTCAAACCATCTAGTATGGGTATTTTGTTGTGCTTCAAAAATGTCTTGAAAAAAGGTCATTTTATGTTAAAAAATTGAACAAAAATTCATACAAGATCTGGAAATAGTTAATCATTTATCCACATTTCTAATGTATATTAAACAGTCTTCAGATATTCAGACTGCATTGCTTCCATGATACCCACTCTTGACAAAATAAAATATGACCAGATGCCCGGCAAAACACATACATTTTAGTAATAAATAAACAAGTTCCCAATAGTTCTCTTGCAGTCAGCAAGGGAACTAATTTCCAGCTGCTTGTTTTCTTATAACAGCTGAATAAATACATTCCTGGTATTATAATACCTTCTGCAAGAAAATGATTGCACAGTAACTCAAGACCCTGATATACTTCTCCTGCTGTTGTTTATCTGAAAGCAGGTGGGATATGGCTCAGGTATGTCTCAAGAATTTAATAAGATTCTGTAGATGAGAGATCTAAGCCAAGAAAAAGCTCTCTCATGGGAAGATGTAATTGGGATATTTCCCTTTCATTATTATATTATGGATGTACTATAGGTGACTAATTTAATGTGACTGAACTGAAAACAGAAAATTAAATTCAATTAATGTAGCTTATAGAAAATAACAAAAACTTTAAAAGATGGATTTTTGTGACATTATTGTGATCTCTAAGGGAATCATTCTTCCCAAAAATAAACTTATTGTTATTCTGTTTCCTGGGCTTTGGACTTTCAGCTTGCTGATTTTTCAAAATGCATCATTATCTTTACTCCTTAATAGCTTTATAATCAGTCCTACTGTTAATGTTGCAGTATTAGACTTAATCTCCTCAGCAAAATAATGAGGAATGTAATCTCTCGTCTTTGCAGGAATTCTGTGCACTGAGACCGCTCTCCACAACTGCATGTAACAGTCCAGGTGAGCAAAGTTCACACTGCAAATTTTAGTGCTGCTTTTATAAAGCAGCTGCCAAGATTTACACTTTATTCTTCAGAGGCATTGCATGTACTGTCAAGTCCCTCTTCTAGCCACTGAAAACACAGCATTTGTAATTCCTCTGCTGTACCTCAACTCTTATGGCTGTGCTAAAATCAATAGGCTTTAGGAATGGGAAGACTTTTGCCCTTCACTTGACCAAGATCTCAGGTTTTCTTGAAAAGCCATTTTCTGTGGAGCTCATATTGGACTTAGATGGTAAAGGGAAATTTCTTAACCACTTATATAGATATCTGGATTACTGAATTTCTTTTCTTGCTTTATTATGCCTACAGCGTGTGACAACCAGAAGTGAAAACCCCCTGATAAATAAGTGTTACCAAGCTCTGATGAGTCACATTTTCTTCTCACTCTTCCAGTAGGGGAGTACACCTGGTGGCAAGTGCTGTGTTCGTGCTGGGAACCGTAAAGCGTGGGCACAATCTGGGGACAGACGCACTCTTGCACAAGTCACTCAACAAAGAGCAGGTGCCTAGAGACTTTCTAACCCATAGTCTTACATTAACAATCCTTGCACAGGACTTCATTCAGACATTTCTGTTTTTCTTATTGTGGCTTGCTTTTCACGTCTTTCTTAACATTTCCTGTAAGGAATTACTGTGACACTCCAGCCATTTGTAGCACTGAGTCTGACTTAAGTAAATGTGCCTGACCAGGGCTCAGTGAAATCAGTCTTGGTGAGACTTAAAATATTAAAGGTGGGTCCATCCCTCAGAGGTCTAGTGGTAAGATACTTAAATTTTAAGTTGAGAAGAAGCAACACCAGATGGTAATGTAACTAATTCTAAAGTGCATGTCTGTATATTACTGGGGGAAATGACCTTCAATAAATATCTGTTTCTGTCCATTGACCAGAGAGAAAGACAAGGTTTAGGCTTAGGCAGTTGACTGAGAGATGTTTAATGTTAAGTAAAATGAATCACACTAGTGGTGGTTACAGCTAGGTCACCTAGTTTTACAGGTCATTGCCTAAAAAGCCAGCACCTGCCCTCAGCATGGTGAGTCAGTCCAGCCTAAAATAGGAATGGGGAAGCTAGTCATCCTATATATAGATGTATATACAGGCAGAGTGTGAAAACTCAGTACCTCTGAAGAATGATTCATGGGACTAAGTGCATCTCCATGACTCCATTAATCATGGGCCTTAAATTCTTCTATAGGGGTGCCCCAAGCCGACCAATGTGAAAATCTAGATTATGGTGCCTGCCCAGATCAATATTGTTAAGCCTTCTTTTGAAGAAAAGGCATAATTTTGGATAGTGGTCTCACAAAAGGAAATGAGAACATTAAGTTCTAGTCTTTTTCACTTTGAGCAAGTTTAGGCACTCAAGTCTTGTGTCATAGTCCCTCAACCATCACTTACAAATGCTGTGTTCTTGTCAGAAAGTGATAGAACCATGCACACCTTTCCTATTTGCTTTATCTCCTGCTTAAAAAAAATACATGTCAAGAGGAATGTTAGAAGTGCAGTCCCAGTTTGCTCCACAAGTTTTCCATTTAGAACAAAGGACCTTAGAAATTTTGGGACTAAAAAGGTGTATATTGTTTAATTTGTTAAAGTTTGGTAAGTGGTCAAAACAACTCACTGAGACATGGACTGTACTTGGCTCATACATCTTAGGTTTCAAGAAGAACTTCCATGAAACACTAAATAAAGAATTCAAACTGTGCTTTCTTCTGAAAATGGTTGATTTGCAAGTATCTTTGTCTGATGTTCTTATACCACCTCACAGAGTGTAAAATTGGACTGATAAAAATGAATGAAGATATCTGATCTGATGTCTATCTGATAAAATAGCTAGATATCAGATTAGATATCTAATTTGTTCTGGTATCTCTCTGTTCTTGGGGACAGATGATAGTGCCAGGCAAACTGTACTTCAGAGGATTTGGCCTATACCATAATGAAACTCTTGGTTCCTAATTCTGCTTCATATTTTCTGTTGGACATCAGGGGATAATGTAAATAGCCATTCAGAAACCTTATAGGTGAGCAAAACAAACTGTAATGCAGCTCTACATACACATTTAAAACTAGACTTCCTGTATCTTAGGTATAGCATACCACATGGTGAATCCATTCTCAGACAGACAAAAAAAATCACCTTATTTAATTAGATATTAGAAGTGAATGACTGCAAAATAATAGCCCTGTAGCAAGCATAGATGACAATTAACATGTCCAGCATTACTAGAAGAGAAAGATTATGCGAGACTTACAAAAAAGGGTGAACTCTAAAATGTCTGAATGGCATATCACCTTCCTATATCTTATTCTCATGCATGCAGGTGTGTCTTTCACACAGCAAGCTAATGGATGGCATCAGTTTCTCCTTAAATAACTTGATGATCTTGAACACAAGAGTTCACCTGCCATAGTGTGAATATAAAGTAAACAAGGTCAGGATGGAAATTATGAATCATTGCTTCCATCATTTGCAAGCCAACTCAAGTTGAAAACCAAATGTATTTAACATTGACTCAGACTGGAGCTTCCTGACTCTGTATGCACATGCAGAGAGAGGAAATCCTATTTAAAAGTAAACCTTTCAAAAAGCAGATTAGTCTCAGCAAGATTTCCTGTGACAGAAAGGTGGAAGTGGATCTCTCAAAAATTTTTTTACACCTTTTTGTGGAAGAACTGAGTGAAAGACAAGAGGTGATTTCATATGGAACAGCTGCATTGTCCATTGGGTTTCATGTTTTATTCGTGTTCAGATGGGTGAATGGAAATTGTGTCTCAGAACAACAAAAGGGGGTACAAGTTTTAAGTGACTCTTCACATTCAAGGAGCAAAATATTAGGTGCATTTCCTCATTACCTACTAAAACAAATGCAGCTGGGCACTTTTCAGCAGGAAATCTTCCTCTTATTGAAAGCTGTCTACTGAAAGCTCTAACATCTTTTAGGTAAACCCTTTGATTTAATCTTACTCTGTTTGGAAGTGATGATATGAATGCTAGACAAAATAGCATTCATAAATTCATAGCATTGTTAAAACAATTAAATGGAGATTAAAAATAGAAGGACCTCTGCTAAAATATTTGGGTCTAACCCAGCATATCATGCACTCAGTAGAAAGGGTATTAATGCAGTATTGCATAATAGATTTGTAACTTTGCAAGGAATTATTGCCCAAATCCTGAGAGCACTTGCATGCACCAGCAACTTCCTGTGTTTGAGCAGTCCCTTTCAGATAAATAATCATATTTATATTTGTAGGATCTAGGTCAGAATTCATAGCTATCTGGTGTATCTGTGGCTCTCCAGGGCTGTCACTGTAACTCAGCAAGCATAAAAAATATTTTACATACTCAAGTGTATTTTTGGGGTTTTTTAAGAGGGACCTGTTTAAATCATGAAATATGTCCTGTATGGATTTAATCTGTTGCAGTTAATAGATAGATAGGTCCAATGTTTCCCAATGAGTTAGAAATACAGATGTTATTGCCTTTCTGTAGAATATAGATGCCAACAAATCTAAATTTTTTTTTAAACAGCTTTTGACTGTCCTGAATTACTGAGGGTAAGATTCATCACTGCATGTCTTCTTACTTTAGCCACATACAATTTAAGCAAAACATCTGAGACAGTTGTCTAGGTTCTCTTTATCATCTACAGGGAGAGACAGGCAATCTCCAAAGAGCAATGCCTCCCTCTTGTTTTAGATATCTATTTTAGGATGAGCTAAATCACACACTAGAGGTGCTTGTCTCTCTCCATTGATGATAAAAAGAGTCTAGAGAGTTGCCTTAGATGCCTAACAAATAGACAGCAAGAGACAGACAAGGAAGACACTGCCTTAAACACACAGGAACACTACATTTATATTTTAAACTCTTTTACTTACTACCAAATGATGCCATTGTAAAGAAACATCCAAAAAACATCAGCCAGATGCTGAATTTGGTAGATAGTTGTTCATCTATTAAAAGAGTAAACAAACAAATAAACAAGAACAAAAACAACAAACAGCCAAACAGAAAAAGCCCTCACCTCTAAGGTCTTGAGTTTTTAAAGGGATGGTTTTAAGCCAGTCTGATGCTACCACACAAAAAGAATTAGTTCCTAAGATGTATTGAGAAATAAAGCTTCAAAAGAATGCAGGAAGCATTAATGATGTTGTGCAAGAGATCAAGATGATTCTGTTCATCTGTGCGCCCGAAGGATGAACGCAGACTGAAACAGACATAGTGAGAGACTGCCAGTGTAATAATGGAGTTTAGAGTAAGAAAACAAAAGTTGAGCGGAGCTGTGTTTGTTTTATGGGGGCAAGAATGGTTTCAGAAGAGCTATTTTAAGCTAGAGAACAATGCTGGCATTACAATACCTTAGTATAAGCTGTGCAGGAATAAATTGGTTTGGAAATTGAAACAGTTAGAGGAATGATGTTTTAAAACAGTCTTCCAATCAAAATAGAGGCAGAAATCTTAGCTGCTTGTTTAGGTGAAATCTGGGGCTTTAATGCATGGGATAGTCAGACATGATGCCTACAAAGCTGAGGAGCTGACTCTATGTCCTCACACACTCAAATATCCAGAAGTTAGTGGTACCAAATCCCACAGACAGCTCCAAGGAAAAAATATAATGAGAAGACCCTTCCTAACCATCTGTTTCCAGGGAAGGCTTTCAGACAAAAGCATGATAAATAAAAATGTTATTAACCATCAGACTTAATTTCCCTACTGAATTTAAAAGGTTCATGTTGATCCCCAAAAACATTAGAAAAGTAGTATGATATCAAAGAACTGAGATCCTGAAGAAACATTATTCAACTCCCACTTTGAAGATGAAGGGTGCTACCTTTATGAATTTACTGTTTTGCATGGGTGCTTGTGGTAGCTTGAGTGTCATCCCACATATTGTCTCTTCAGACCTGAGCTCCCCAGTTATTGCATCAAGAGGATTGAGTGTGACCAGACTCCATACCAGAATGATAGCTGTGACATTTTTTGCTACACATGTAAGAAGCCATGATCTAGGAGTGACCTTATAATCACATCTTAGGTTACTAACCTCTCTTAGGCTCAGTGTGAATGGGATCAGAACAGTCTGTTCACTCACATACCTCCAGCAGTTGTGTGTGTATGTTGTCATGTTGAACCTAAACAAAAGTTTGTATTACTAAATATTGAAATATGGCCATGTGCCCATGAATGAAAGCATTCAGTCATGGATCTCCTGGATCTCCAGTTATTATGTAAGTAGTTCAGGGACTTTCTTCTTTTACTGCCTGTGAACTATTTGATAACATGAGCAAAACATGCTCTGGAAAATGGAAAAGCCATCTTGTCACCAGTCTCCAGAAACATCCTGAAAGAAAGGACTGGAGCAATGCAGTTAATTTTGTTTATTTTACCCACATAGTTTTGTCATAACCCTGAGGAAACATTGCTGTGTCATAGCCAAGAATACTTCATACGTCAAATATATCCAGAAGTCTGAACATGGTTAAAAGGTGAAATTGCCAGTAGTGTTCAATGATCAGTAGGAACTTCAATCCAATTTCTTGTTTACTGTGTCTACCATGGGAGGATGCACATAAGATAACTATTTTTGAGGCCTTTTCCTTGACTGGACAGGAGTTAGTTACACACAGAAGCCTGAAGGTTTTTAATTCTCTTGAATATTGCCAGATTTGTATTTACGCAGATACAATGCAAGGGCCGAGGTCACAGCTACTCACTCCCCTGGGAGGAAACCACCTCTACATGCCTCAGCAAACTGTTCAGATATTTGTCAGCCTTTGACTAATATTTCAGAGCTACTCTGGGATCCTACATCACTTTTGTCCCTTCAGGGAAGCAGCAGTCAGACTGACTGGCTGGAAAAGCAGGTGCACTCCAATCTAACATGTTGACATCTAAGCAAAGAAGATGAACCAATTTAAATTCATCTGTTAAAAGTTTGCAGCTTATTTAGTAGCAATGAAAGAATGTTGGGGTTTTTTAATAAATATTCATAAAGTTTATTCTTTTTGATGTGAAGAAAATATTTTTGAATCAGCATCATTTAACCATAAGAGCATCTTACTAGTCACACTATTGATACAGAGTACTTTTGGCCAGCAAGGTTCTAGCAGCACAGTATTGATAAACAGAGCAAAAGAGAAAGAAATTTAGTCCTTTCCTTGGAGTATGCATGTACCTACAACAGATGTGTGATCAACAGGGATCAAAGGCTCTAGGTGGCTGAAATAAGGTTTGCATTGTAGATTCAAAGCAGGGCAGTGGATTAAACATAAGTCCTCCAATAGAATATGCAGACAATGAAGCTAAAGTTGAAGCTTGGCCTTCAGTGCTGCACTGGATGTGATTTTGTGCAGATCTATGGCTGCTTTCAGCTTGATTTTCTCAGGAAACAAAAATATTCAGTTGCCCTTTCAACTATGAGTTCACCATGCTCCTGGAGCCAAAATATTTTCTTACTGTGAGTCCAGGATAGCCACAGCCCTGACAGTCTTTTCCCCATTCAGATTTAAGGGTAGAAGTTATTACAACAGTGAAGGGTTTAGTAGGAGCCAAAGGAGCCAAAAGTTACCTTTTGGGAACAGGGAACAACAAATTAGGAACCCCAGGTTCACTCTTTGTTCTTCCTTGTTCATCTGAAGAAAATGAACTAATGAATTTTTCCAAATTTTTGATGACTTTTTTTGTTTGTTTAGCCTTGGATGGCCTACACTTACTCTCTTCCTTGAATTTGCTGGCAGAGATGGATTAGGTATTTTTAAATATAAACACTAGGGAGAGATAGGTTGGGTGAGTTTACATGCCTAGTGGAAAAACTTCCACTGAAGTAAACAAGTGGGGTTTGCTCTAAGGTGGTTTTGGAGATAAACTATACAAGGAGGAGAGCTTGGAATGCATCACATGCAGCTGTTCCATTTTTTTATTAAAATATAGCAAGATGTTTTCCCCAGGAGACATATCGTTATTAAAAGTCAGGCCACATAAAGCAGAAAACAATTACATTATCTTGCTTATTTCTTATGTTAAGTAGGTTAGGGCATTAAGTACAGAATCATGTCTGCAAAAGCCATGAAACTGTATCTTGAGACCTTGTAGGAATTGTCATGTTAGCTGTGTCCTGTCGGCAAGGTTTTAATAACAATGAAGATAATAAATGCTGCTTATCTAATGTTTTTCATCTGTATGGCTTGAAGCATGTTTCAAAGAACATATTATTATCCCACTCTTATAAATTGAGTATCTGAATCATTAGAGAGATCAATTACTTTAAGGTCATCTGCAGAATGGGGTTTTGCAAATGGTCACAAAAGCTATTGCTAAGATTGTGGTAAGTTTAAGAAAATGTGTTTTCTTTGAATAATCTGTATTTTTCAATTAGTCATTTGCAGAAACTATTTGATATATGTCACTGTTCCTTTGCTGAAGGAAAGCAGATTGTCAGGTTATGGTCTGTCAGATTTTTGTTATGGAAAACTAATGACATAAAACTAAGGGAATTTAGAAAATTCCCAATGAATTCTGGAATATTATTCATACTATACAGTCTATTACTTTGATGACACAACTACATCCAATGAAATCACTGGCACCTGAAAAGTAATGAGTATAACTTTGTCATTAAATTTAAAGAATGCATTTTTATTTCAAACATTAAGACAAAAAAAAGTAATTCCCAGTCTAGAAACAAGAGGTAAGATACTAATTCATATGTTCTGTTGATGAGGAGCAGCTTTCCTCTCTCACTTATGATTTCTGCCTCTTGATTTCAGCTCATTTAATGTTGCAGTCTGCCTCCTCCTCCTTCCTGCAAAACCCTTGTGCAAAACCAGCTCTCAGGCTGCACAGGAGTTTTTTATTTTCTGTGTGAATGGTGGTTTTTCCCAGAAAATACAAGTGAGAAAATACAAATGTGAAAATACAAGTATGAAATATCAAAATTAAAGAGTCAAAATTTGTGGCAGTGCCTGAAAACATTTAAGGTGAGAATTAACTAAGACACATCTAAAATTTAGAAATTTATTTAAGCTGGTTGAATAGGGTCTTTTTGCAATACAATGAGGGAGAGACACTTCAAGTAAGTAAACTAAAATAAATATATTTGATACATGGAATGTTCTCTTTATACTTCTATCTTATATAAGTGACATATGTAACTAACAGGAAAAATTGCCCAAGGTTATACATCCAAAATCAGGAAACATAAATTTCCTCCTTTGTGGTAAATCCTTCACTGCAGTCAAGAAAATAGCTTTAACCTGGTATTCTTGAAAGATTATTACTAGGCAAAGCCTAGCAAATATCTGGCTTTAAGATCCCAAGAGAGGGCCTTTTTTTTTTTGTATATGTACAAAGAAATCTCATTTCATGTATTCTTCCTTTCAGCACATCAAATTTAATCAGACCAACATATCATAGGGAAAATGCATATTGTGTAGAAGCAGTTATTTAATTTCCATTTCACACCTGAGTAGGCAGAGGTTTTGGGGACAACACCAGACTGGAACTGCAAAGAAACTGAGTAAGCTTTCTGATGACCAAAAGAGAATGAAAACTGGATGCCATCAACTTAAATGCAGCAGCACTGCCATCTACTCAGTGAGCCAGATGCTAAATGAGTTTCTGAAGGAACCCAAAACTACAAATTCTGTAAATTATAATAATCCTGATGGGATGGAGCAAAGATCATCCAAGAGAGGCATCTCAGCATCCTTGTGAGAGAGATACATTGTTGTTCATCACTGCATGCTGGGAAGAATGAAGAATAACAGGTTTTGTAAACTCAAGAATACAGCTGCATTCTCTGGACTTGTTTCTCAGTAGAACTAGGGAATGAAGATCACCTTTTGGGTTTTTTGTTGGTTTTTTTTTTATTTTATTTTCTAGTGAAATTTGATCAGTTTTGGTGTTAATAGTGAACATAACTTAGGAGCTGTTGAAAGCCCTGTTACTACAGACGCCTAGGATAGAAATCAGCAGAAGTCACATGGACAGTAAATGCTGCAACATTTCACTGGAGTAAAAATAAATCTGCAACAATAAGTTTGGTAAGTGCTTGCAGCAATTGCAACATTCTTCCATAAAGAGATACCACATGGAATTATGGAAATTATAATCTTCAGGATGTTAAACAGGATTCAGCTGACTTCCCTGGAGATACTTTCACTTCACTAGTGAGAAAGCAGTTGACTGTTGAGTATAAATTGGGATTTGGGGAATTTTTCATAACAATTCATATAAGAAGAGGTTTATAAAAAAGGAGTACAACCAGTCTCCTTGGGCAATGCAAAATGAAGTAATCTGGAAGATTTGATTAATAGTGATGACAACGATAACATTTTTACCAATAGAAGTAATAAAACGAATGTATTGCAAATTTTTCTCTCTTTAAAAAATTTATTAAACTAGGGGAGAAATAAGGTGAGGAAAGTACTTTTTTTGTTCTCATGTTTAGGCTAAAACCAACAGAAATTTTTTGGAAAGCAGAAGTGTATTTTATTTGGCAAAAAGTATGTTATAGCAAGCATGTTTCAAGTGATCACAATTTTTAAATACTTGACTGCAAGTTGTAAGGACACAGTGGGATTAAGCATGGAGATGTAGCAAAACATTTGGGGATTTTGGGAACAGGGTGACTTAGCTCCAGAGATGATGATACCAAGGGTCTGTAGCAGGTCAAAGAACTACACCAGAAACCTCTACACATACCTTCTTGTCATTTACAGAAAACTAATTATACCCTGTTTGGGAAGCAAAGGGTGTGGAGCACAGGCATCACAATTTCTAAAAGTTATAGAACATGATTTTCTGCATAAAGTTTCTGGTACTTGATAATGGTTTATTTTATCTGCTGTTAAGAAGAAAAATGTTTAATTGTTTACAAAGATGATTGCCTACAGAGTGGAGACCATGATCTGGTTCTATTGAATAGATAATTAAACAAAGGACAGTCCTAATCAGGTGCGTACATAACTCTTCTGAACAACTAATTTCCCAAAAACCAAGGGCAAGAATGAGTAATATTGAGTAGGTGAGAAATGCAAACAAAAAATGAGAGAACCTGAAGGGATTATTAGAAGCCAAAAAGCCATTGCTCCACAGTCAATAAAGAAAAATTTGGCCAATAGCCCACCATATTTTGGTGATGGTATCACAGGCCTACTGATGAAGTGAAGCAAGTAAATTTGTTAATAACTATATAGAAATGCAGTTTTCAGAACATACTAGTTTTAATCAGAAGATTTTTGAATATCCATCACTGATCAGCAAGGTTATTAAGCAAGTGTTTGATAAGAGTAGACCTTTAAAAACCAAGAAAACAACATTACTTTTATCCCAAAGTTAGAGAGATTTCAGACAACCAGTCTGCTGGTGCTCCAATATAATTTAGTTTCCTAAGGAAACAGTGCTTATGTGATCATGCTGTCTGCCTGTTGAGGTGTCTGTCTGCTGTCTGCTAACACTCCTCATTTTTTCCAAAATTTCAACTACATTTGAGAAAGTGGTAAAAGATTGAAGCATAAAAAAAATCCTGAAATTTTCCAGAATAGAAGTGCTATTTGGAAGTTTCAGTTCTAAAGTTGTGCACAAAAAAAAAAAAAAAAAAAAATCTGTCCACATGGTGATTTAGAAGATAGTGTGTATCAGGAAAATTATTGTGGTAAATTTAGAAATGTAATAATACCCAGAGATCAGATAGGCTCAGTATTTGACAGTTTGCCAAATAATCACTATTTTGATTTGAACAACACAATATCACTGATTTTTAGGCATTTTTCATTCAGTTCCTGCTAAAGTGGTTGTTATTTCCTCACACAGAAGCAAGGCAGCATCCTACCTGTAAAGAAAAACAGATCTTGGATCTCTGGATGTCCTGCATGGTAGGAAGAAATATCTGCTTCATACAACAATAGCAAGCAGTTTTAGCTAATCAGTCCTCACATTGGAGACAGTGACTTCCAGTTCCTGATGAGATTCAGGTTAGCTGGATTTGTGACTGTAGAGTCACTGCTGCAGACAGAAATGGGAGCCTGTTTCAGCTTTCAGTGCAAGAGAACAATCCCTTCATCTATATAAATTCAGTGTTATAAAAGGAATTAATTCAACCATTCCTCCTCCCTTATTAAACATTTCCAGAATTTTGATTCAACAAAAACCATTGATTCTGCTACCCCAAACCCAACAGAAAACAAGACCCTTGTGTGCTCCTGATGTTGCACATTTTTATTCAATGGTGCACATCTCTGCAATCTGCTCGGGTGTTTCACCTGCACCTGCCAATGTGATGGTCAAACTTCAAATGACCTTCCTGTTCCTAGCTGACCGGGTGGTGTTTGGTCACAGGCTGGATGATCACAGGCTCAATGATCTCAAAGGTCTTTTCCAGCCTAACTGATTCTGTGATTCTGCAGTGGTCAGGTTGATTATGGGCAGCACAGGAAAAGAAGCACAGAACCTTTCATGGTGTGGGAACTTGTATAGTATTACTGAGAGCACAGTGGGATGAAGAAAAGAAACTTTGTCAACACCTTCAGAGAAAAAAGTCAAGACAAATTTCTCTACAAAGGAAGTCTTCAAAAGGTTTTTTGGTTTTTTTTCAATTATTCTCATGTAGCAATTTTCCCATAACTTTTCATTAGCAAGAACCAGAAGATCAAAATGTATGGCTATTGCAAAATGTGAAAAAAAAGGTCAGCAGCTCTAAATCTGCCCTTAATCTACAGCATCAGAAATTACTGACACATTCATTTTTCATTCAGAGCCTATCCTCTGGAAAGAGTGCTGCAGTACTTTACTGAGGGGTTGCTGGAATATTTCCTTTCATTGTCCTCTCCCATGAAGTCATCCATGGATTTCATCATAAGAACAGATTTGCACCCTGTGATCTCCAGAGGGGTGGGCCTGCTGTCACACAGTGTTCAGTTCTTTGTCTGAGGAAACAGGCATCGCTCCGCGGATGCGCCGTGCGTAGGTTCCTGCAAGCCGGGGTGCCAGCAGGCAATCCGAGCTGCATGAGGACAAACAAACGTGAGTCACAGCAGCCAGAACTTAATGCCACTCCACACTCCAAAGGCAATGGCTCTAGCAGCAGCCTGTTCTTACTATGCAGGGGCATCAGTTCAGGAAAAACACAGCAACCTGCTGAATAGCTGGGGAGGGAGAAGGGTTGTCTGAGGGTTTGGAGGATTTTTTGATTTAGTGTCCCTTGATATTTTTTACTGCAGTCAATTACCCTAGATACCTCTGATTAGAGTTAAACCTGTTTAACTTGTTAGCACAGACAGGGTAAAGTTAGAAGGTTAGGCACTCAGCTTTCGATGAATTTAAAACCTGTTTCTCCACATACTTCATGAAAGGGTTCACTCCCTGCAGCCTTTCATAATACATGACATTGCCACCAAGCAGGACTAGCAGTTTACCTTGAGGGAGCAGTGCTGAAAAGAAATTTGTTTGCTCAGGTCCACAACTTTTGCAAAGGCAGCAGACATTTCTGGCTCTACAATTTGGAGACTCTGAGACCAGAATCAGGCCCTGGTGATATATTTTAGGATCCATACAGGCTATTAGGATTTGGTAGTTCTGCGCTGCTTCAAGTCCTTAAAGAATACCTTTTCAAATGAGTATTTGTCACTTCTACATCAAAGACCCTGGAAACTCAGTTCAGCTTCTTTCTCTTAATACTCCTACCCAGTCTGCTTCTCATATAGTCACAGTGTGGGCCAGTCTCTTTCTTGCTGATATTTCAGCTAAACTTCCAGCATCTGACTGAGTCACAAATCTCAAAACATTTACATGGTTCTTTGGGGGGAGGTTCCCTTCACCACCATGACCTGGAAGTAATCCTATAGCCCCTGTCCAAATTTTTGTGTGCCTCCAGACAATTTTGCCTTCTGTTATTCTATTAGCTTTGTTTTATTCTACTATTTTTTTTTTTTTGTGGAGTCACTACCTAAAGTGTGAAAGATCAGGTTGCACATGGCTGAAACACAGGTGATGTTCTCTTCTGTGATTGCTGATGACAGTCTCTGTTCTTTGACTTTGCGAGGAAAAGACCAGAAGCTGCTTGCAGTGCTACTTTGGGCTACATTGTGCATCCTCCCATAAGAATATAAATTTTGCTCATATTCATTTTTGGGAGCAAACAAATGAACCATGAATACCCTTTAGAGAAACAGGAATGCAGGAGGGATTTCCAAGAATGGTAGACTTGGCAAACATCATATGTAAATCCAGACAAATTCTGTGTCCAACAAATTCTTGTTAGATCCTAGAGCTGGCCACATTTTATTTTTCCTGCTATATTACCAACAGAAATCTTATTTTATGGTACAGTCAGTCAATCTGCATGGTTCTCACATTTTCCTCCCTTTCAAAATCCCTTTCATTTCCAGAAATAGCCACATCAATGATTAATTCTACCTTCAACTTTTCTTAAATCAGCCAATGTCATGCTGGGCTTTCTCTACCTGTACAGCTGTTGAGGCATACAGAACTTATACACTATTATTCTGAAGTGTTTCTTAATGTTATATTTCCATACTTCTTTATCACATTTTAATTTATGGTTCTTCTTCAGCCTCCCCCAGTGCAGATTTCCATATGTTTGACAGTGTAACTTGTCCGGGAGCCTGGGAACATTGACCATTGAGTTATAATATGTTGCTTTATTTTTTATCTGCTATTATGTAAAAAGACTGATGGCAGGATTTGCTCAGGAAGAATGTCTCGGGCAAGAACAAACAATGCATTGCCAACTAAGATTCTGCTTTGCTAACATCACAGTCTTTCCAAAACATAGCATGCTACGTTAAGATTGCTATTTTGTGAAATGGATCTTTTTCCTAATTTCCCTATTTATGCATGACATTATGTCAGGACAGAGACATTCAGTTGCCTACTGCAGTCATAACTAAAATAGGCAGTCACAACAAAAAGTTAACCTGGAAATTCAATAAGAATGCATCTCTAAATGTATAATTTAATTATCAAAACTAGATTTTGCTGCCCAAAATATTATGCAGGATTGTGGCTGAGAAGATAAAGTACAAGTCGCTTTCAAATAAACAAGGGCACCACAAAAAGAAGTGATCTAATATGTCTGCTATTCCAAACATGCAGGCCAAACATTTCATACTCGAAATCATTATCTTTAAAATGACATATTAGCTTTGGGCTGAATTCTCCCTTAGGAGTGTTCAGCACAAATAAGTAAGGAGGGAAAGTGAAAAACATGATTAGGATAGGATAGAAGGATAGTCAAGGAGGACATATGTTATATGTCTCTTCTTAGACCTTATTTGCTTGTCCATGCTAGTCTTTGTACTGTTTTCAATATACAAAAGAGATGGTAATGCCAGTTTAACAACGTCTTGGGGAGGAAGTCTTGAAAAGTGAAGTAGTTGCTGCTTTCGCACTATGCAGAATGAAAGCAGGAAGTTCAGCAGCTGATATTTACTTGGTTACTTTGTATTCCTAATAAATACACAGAGCAGCTTGCTGCCATTGTGAAGGCCAGGCTCCAAAACTGAGTTTGAGCCGCACTTTAATAGTCTTAAAAGACAGAAAAGGGGTTGTGTGAGTGTAAAAAAGGGGAAAGGTGACAAAATCTAGTAAACTGTAGGATATATTCTTCAAAGCTTTTCCAGTTCTTTGACTACCTCACTTTCTTAATGAATAATTTAAAATTATTTAGGAAATTTTTTTTCTCCTTTTAGCAGTCAATTTTAATTTATTGAGTTGTTAATGATGCTTCAAAAATCAAAAAATCATTAAACTGTTTTGGTTTTTTTAAATAATTGCTTAAATATCAAAAAATACAATCTATTGAGCTAATGTGTGCTCACTGGAGAGAAATTAAATATCTTGAAATCTCTGCACCTCATCTTCTTTCTTGAGAAAATATCAAAAAGAAACTCTACTTGTGCAAAGTGGAGCCCATGCATATAGACAGTTACAATTCTTAAAAAAAAATCAAGTTGTAAAAAGACATAAATAAATATTAATTAGGTCTTCCTATCCCCTGGCCAAAGATCCTATCCCCACACAAAGCTCACTTCATGTAGTAGAAATGCTGGTACAAGTAACCACATTATTTACCTTACAGGAGGATTTGGTTTCATATGCAGGTAGCTTTTCATAGCTTTGAAAATAACTAGCAAAGTCTCAGATTTCTGAAAAATCACAAAGGAAAATTTGTGTTTCTATTTAGTTTTTCAAAATAGTTTTCAATTCTTCTAAAAGATACATTTTAATCAATGTTTTCTTGACAATCAAAAGCAAGCAAAGTAGGGTTTTCATATCTCCATTTTCACTGGGGGTTTAGTCCTCCTAAAAGGATTTATTATAATTAAAAAGATAACCTTCAAATTAGCAAAAGAGAATGTTTTCAAGAAGCCTGTATTTTTTATTCATTAGTTTAGTTTTCTTGATCATGTTTAAAAACAAAAACAAAAACAAACCCGTGAAGTAATTTAGTCCCTTAAAATTCCTGGATTTTACTACCAGCCAGATACCAGATCTGTTGGTAAATTTGTTCTCTTTGTTGGTTATCACTCCAGATTAAAAAAAAAAAAATTCAGACCACTTTCATGAATCTCTTCAACAGACACTGATTTAAAGTGTTTATATAAGAGCTATCCATTATTACTCCAGCCAACGTACCTGAAATGTCAAGTGCTCCTATTGAAGAGCTCATTCAGTACACATGCCTGTTAGAAATTTTCTGTAAAATGTGAATTTTGTGAAAAATATGGTTTTTGTGATAATTAAGTTCCTCCCAAGAAATATCTCTAATTTGTGAAACTCATGCTTGCTGTCTAGTTTGGCTTGGTTTCAATTTGTTTTAGAAAGGAGGTTCACTTAGTTTCTTTTTGGTGCAGACTAACCTTCAGTGTTTTATTTCTCAGAAAGGGTTCCCAAAAATATTTTTTCCCCCAAAAAAAGATAGACTTAAATTCAATCTGTTTTCAACAGTAATCACCCATCTTTCCTTTCTCCTTTCCTCACAACGACATTTTTATCAAAAGAAGTTACAATTTCCCAAACCATTCCACTAGTTGTTGATGACCTATTGTAAGAAAATATTCTATTTCAGTATTATATATGTGCTTAATATTATTTTATATTTCATCTTATACAATTTAATCAGTTGTTGAACCATGTGGTTTCAGTAACCAGGCCTATCCACATGAGCTTTAGAGCACTATTAGGCCTATGTTAATTTTGGCACAAAGCAAAAAACATTTCATAACTATGATAGTTCTTGTAACTTTGCAGACATAATTAAAGAGAAACTACTAAAATCCAGCCACACACCCAGCAGGTAATAATAGTTTTCAGTCACTATTCTAATAGGTTTTTTGTTATTTTGACTGTTGACTTCAGAAAGTTGCTGCTTCCTTCATTTTTTTATTCAACATGCAAGTCCCATTAGTTTCTAGTCACAGCAATTTCTTTTGACACAATGTCATCAAAATTACTAATTCAGACAAGCCATAATCATCCTGCAGTTGGAAATGTGATGTCTGGGTCAAGCAGTGACTACATCACCACTAGAGGGAGAGTGCATGTATTAAAAAGTAGTTAAATATTCAATTCTGTATATTGCAATGGTCAAAAGGTCAGATACTTCATGGCTTAATTAATTTATTCTTTCATAAGCTTTAAGCTATTCAAACATTTTTATTTTAATGTATTTGGAAATGGAGAAGCAGAAAACCAAATCCCAAAGGAAAATGAGCCCCTAACAGACAAAATTTAGAGTACTAAGTGAATTATTGTATACACAAAATGTCAGGATAGTCCAG
Organism: Emberiza elegans; assembly: GCA_024865655.1. Lineage (NCBI taxonomy): Eukaryota > Metazoa > Chordata > Aves > Passeriformes > Fringillidae > Emberiza > Emberiza elegans. The sequence goes on along the minus strand of JALJVW010000085.1, from coordinate 28,534,308 downwards.
AAATTCCATTTATTTAATAACTAGTCTCTTCATCAAGTCTAGCACTTGAGCTAGAGCATCTTTGAATCACCCCCTCAGCTGAGTCACAGCGAAATTCTGTACCCTTTTCTGCAAATTAGACTGTTTTGGCTGGGACTAACTGGACACATATGTTGCCACCTGCTGCACATTCTTTAGTCTGAAGTTTTTCAACAGCTTGGTTTATATATTTGAGTAATTTCTTCATTAGAGAAGGTAGGAGTGAGGAAAGGGCAGTTCTTCCTTTGGTTTGGTTTGATCTCAGCCTGGCAAATTACTACCAGCTTGCTTCTAGGTGGGACCTGTTGCTGAAAGAGTACAGAGGTTTATGTGTCAGACACCTATTTTCACTTCTGAAAGAATTTGTTGAGTCAGTGCTGGAAAAAGGTTCCTCTACATCACAACATTTTATTCAGCTTTGTAGACCAGATTTTAAATGTACATATGCAGATTTTTCTCATATAAATTTAAATAATTTTCTAGGTTTACAAATGGGTTTGTAATTGCACGTAATTGTGCATGCATAAAATGAAAACTTAGAAAGAATAGTTGAACATTTAGCTTCCTTCATTTGCTGCAGGGATCACATCCAGTACCCAGGATGGAATAGCAACAGTCTCCTTTTTATCTGTAGTGCATTTTGTCATTGTCATTCTTCTTATCTTTCTCTCTCACACACACACACCCTCCCCAGACATTCAAACCAAGCAACAATAGTCATAGTCAGATTAAGACTATTATATATCCATGATAGCACCCTTGTGAAATTTTGTTCAGCTTAATAGAACAAATTCTTATACATGACTTCAGCCAGCATCAGACACCCAGTCAGGGAAGCCTGATCCACAGTGTCCCTGGGAACAGAGACTATCAGTTTGGTTTGCTATTATTGTGTCTTGCATTATTCACTGCCCACAAAGATTCCTCTCAATTATCTAATGTACTTTGTATGCCAAAAAGCTGTAGCATTTTTAGCACCTATGAGTTTTTGGTTTTAACCTCCTTTATTATTTATAAGGAAAGTTTATATCATAGTCTCATGCTCCATTATTAGCTCTACTGTCAAAATGATTCAGTCATCCACTCACAGTGTTATCCATTACAAATAAGAAATTTGGAAAGATAGGCAGAAAGTTCACAAACAAAACATGCTCTTAAAATGGTTATCCATAGTTTTCAGGAGACACTTATGAATAATAAATGCATGCATAGGAGGTAATCGGTCTGGACTTGTATGGGATAGGAATAGGTGATGGCCTACTTATAAAAATGTCTACCCTTAATGTTACATTAAGGAAAGCAGACTGCAGGTCTTTGGTTTTCAACTCTGGTTATTGAATTATGCATGAGCTTATCTAGAGAGTTCTAAACCAATTTTTGATTAGTAAATATTCATTAAGCTTGTTCACGCACGTCATCTTGAAAACCCCAGCTTTTAATGACTGTTGTTCTGAAACAGTTTGACCAGTTTGTCCTGCAGTCCCTCCCACCATCACAGGAGAGTGGCTGCACTCACCGTTGCCTGTGCCTAACAAAGCTAAACCTTGGTAAGGCTCCACAAAGCTAAACCTTGGTAATACCTGGCATCCACAAAACCTTCATCACTTCAGGAGCATCCAGACTCCAAACAACGCCATCAACCACTGCAAGGCCTGACCAGGCCCCAGTGTGTGGGACTGGAAACAGATTTTGGTCTTGTGCTTCTTGGGGTGATCCTTGGGAAGAGAAGGTGCAGGGGAAGGAATCTCCCAGCCTGGAGCAAGCTTGGGTGGAGGAAGGAAGGAGGTCAGGGAGATGCCAGGGAAGGGAGGGCTGGTGACAGTGCCCAAAGCCAAACAGAGGCAGTCCCGTAGGTGACAGGGAGCCCCTGATCCTGATCCTGATCCTGATTCTGATCCTGATCCTGACAAGGAGGGTATTTCCAGAAACCTAACTAAACAAAGTCTGTGTAAGACAGGAGGAGTGGGGAAAAGAGACTGTAAAGAAAGTAAAAAAAACCTAAAGATATTTAGCATACTTGTTAGCTTGGCAGTATTGAGTAATTTAGCAAGTACCTTCTCCTTACTAACCAGAACAGAAAATGCAAATAAATGAAAATAAAGCAAATTCCAGCCAGAAATACAGATTTTCTGACTGTGAGTTTTTAAATGCAGTTGAACACTTTTCGATATTAAAATAAATTTTAAAGTAATAATTACATATCATAATTTATGTTAACAGCTGTTCACATAATGTGAGGGAAGAGTCTATTATCCATTCTTCAAAATTAAAAATATTTATAGTAATTGAATCTAAGAATTTTAACATATTATGTTTTGGCTCCTGAGCTTGAACTTCCATAGAATTAAATGGACTTAAATCCATTTATGCTGGTGTTTACTATGTCCACAGGGGCTTAACCATAAACAATTTATCTTATTTCTATTATCATTAATATAGCTTAATCAATGTAAGACATAACAGAAAAAGAACAGACTAAACCAATTTTTAAAATAGGTATGCTTTTTTTACATCATCAGGAAAATAAATCTCTTTTCAAATATCATTGAGAGGTGCTGGAATAATTTCTCCCCATCGGCCTAATGGCCAGGTCACATAAATTTTCAGATAGAAATTCTTTTGAAAAAGAAAACCTTGCAGTCACCCCTGAAGCAATGCTTATTATTAAACATTAATACCTCCCTGTGAAGTATTCCATGATCTCCCCTTCTTAAGTGAGAAAGAAAGGTGCATTTAGAATGACTGGTGTCAGGCATAAGCAGAAACAAAGTAAATTAAAACTAATAACTTTTTTTTATTATCTTTTTACCTAATCTGAGGATATCTCAACAATGCTGCATTTCTGAGGGGCCTGGGGTTTAACAACTGTAAATGCTGGGTTTGCTTTAAGACTAGACAAACATGACACAACCACCCCCCAAAAAAAAGAAAATTAACAAAGAATATCAATTATAGAAAAATGGAGAATGTTCTGGGAAACTTAAATTACAAATCCCTAGAGCTCTGAAAAGAAGAATAAGGAAATTGCTTTCTCCCTTTGGGCATGACCTTTTCTTTTGAATGGATTCCACAGAATAAAAAGAGGAATCATCTTTTATTTAAACAGGAAGCAACTTGAGGCAGTTTGGGGCTCTTGGGAATATTTAAACACATGCTGAGAAAGAAATTGAAAGCCATGACTATTTCAAGGACAGAACTTCAGCGATCTATGCCGTTAATGTGATACCCAGTCCTCCTGACACCAAGAGCAAAAATAGCATTTATCCTTTTATCAATACGCAGCATTAGCAATGCAACTGCCTGTGATAATGCCTGAAATTATGGAGTGAGCTGTTTTCAGGGCCTTCTGGAAGGACTGGACACTGCTGGTAGGTCCATTAAAAGTTACATTAGGGTAATTTAATTCCTCCAGCCCAGCTCCATTCACAGCTCCTCCTTTCTTCCAAGTTACAGTCTGTTGAATCAATAGCCATTAGAGCAAATCAACCTCAGTGGGAAAACGCCCTTGTCAAACCCCAGCCTGACTCATTGTCATCATTGCAGATCCCCCTTAAGCAAGAACAAAGTCACTTTTGAATTCTCAGACGAGATGTACTCTATTCTAAAGCAATGCCAGAGCCAGCAAGCAATGCCATGGAGCTGTGATACCCATAGAGGAAACTCCAGCAAACAAGGTGCAAAACAGCTGAGACTCACTTCAGTGTCTCTTTTTTCACTTGCTTCTATAAGAGCAGCTGCAGCCTCCAAAATGAGACCCAGACTCCTGATTTAATCTCCTTTCTTGTATTTGCTGCTAAATGACATTTTACATTTGTTTTAATGACAGGCTATGAGCCTGTGGCTCTTTGTGGTATTCCAGAAGAGCTGAGTCCTTTTACACCATTTTTACTGGCGCTATCACACAGCAGGATAGGAGGGTCTAAATCCACTTTCAGTTCCTCAGGGTGTTCACCTGGTCAGAAGAGCATGTCCAGAGACCTGACATGACCATGCACATGAGTAAGAGGTGCAGGAGCCTTTCAGGATCAAGGCTGCATTACCTTCCCCTTGGAGACAAGACAAAGCAAGAGTTCTGAAGCAAATTAGGGGCCATAGTCCCCACAACACAGGGCATTACAGGACTTGGTGTAAAATCTGAATGCTCTCTAATCCACAAAGTATTAAAAGATACTACCTAGGGTTAGGAAAAATAAGATATTTCCAAGGAGATTTTGGCCACCAAAAAAAAAAACATTCTATCACAGTCAAGCTAATAGTATACACTCTATGAATATATTTGAGCTTGCACTTACGAGGGGGAACTCCATGAATAGATTATTCACAACTGAAAATGAGTTTTCTTTATGTGTCCTTCATTGCATCTTCCTTTTTTTTTTACCAGCCCTAATGTACTCTTCTTTTTTTCTTTTTTTTTTTTAACTAATTAACTGAGATAAGTGCCAAAGTCCTGTGGCTTAATGTACACTAATGACTATGACATGATTTTCAAGCTGTAATATGGAACACTGAAAATGTGTTATTCATGTAGGGAAAAACATTCCATACCTATTTATAAACCTCCTGAAATGATGAATCTTTCAATGCTGCTACCTATTTATAAACAGCTCAGAGGCATAAAGTACACTGACAATTTGATGACCTAATATCACATTATATTCTGATTTTCTTTGATACACATGCATTCTGTAATTTGTAAACACTCACATTGTAACACTTTATGGCATATTCGGAATATAATAAATTTGCAAAGTTTTACAGATAAACCACAATAGTCGCAATCAATTCTCTCTTATTTACTTTTCATTACTAATTATTTGTTTACTTCTCATGCTTATGTTTTAGATTCTAAGTAACAGAATAAGGCTAAGGTCCTAACCATACTTTGATCACACATTGTGGACTTTTTTCTTGCTAAGGGTGCTTTAAATACAAGTAAAAGCTAAGCATGAGACAGATGAGAATGGATGGAAAGTAAGAAAGCTTTGGTTTAACATGGCTCAAGGCTGAGAGGAATAATAGATGACAGGGAAATAAAAATTGATGCAGACTCTGCTATTTTAAACAGGAATGTGAATGGCAATAAGAAACAGAGGAGATGATCTGGAACAAGTTCAGATTAAGAACTGCTAGGCTAGTATGCTTTTTTAAGCATTATTGTAAGATTTAAAGGATAGAGAGCTGTTCTTCCTTGCTACCGTGTATAGTGATATCTTATTAAACTTGGGCTGATTATTGGAAATTTACTTTTGAAGGAAATGCACCAGGATGATGACATGAGATGCATATTGAAAGACTGAGAAGTCTTTCAAAGTCTTGCAAAGAGCCATCTCATGAAATCCATTTTTGCCTTTTCTACACACAGAAACCCTCATCCTTCAGAGACAGAAATATTGTTTCTAGACTGTAAATATAAGAGTGGGTTTACTAAATTTGGGATGCTTGAAATTGGTCAAAGGAAATCTTACTGATTTCCAGCTAAATGGGCATTAATTCTGATACACTCAAATCAGTGGATTGCAGACAAGCCTTTTAAGGGTTTGAAGCATGGTTTTCTTTGAAGGTTTTGAAAGCAAGGCTCACTTCTCTTGCTCTCCAAAAAAGAATTCTGATACAGGAAAGCCTTGACAATTAATTAATTAATTAATTAATTGCATGAGTGGATGGCCACTCATTTATTTACATTAACTTCCAACCAGGGACATGCTGGGATTCCAGGTAAAATGTTACTAGTATTTTGTAAATTAAGCACTGATTTCAGCAGAAGTGACAAAAATTTCCTTCATGCCAGCTTGCACGTTTTCTGAAAATGTTTGTAAGTTATATGTAATTGCTTTGCAAATTCAGGTAACTGCTTTTACAGTGTCCAGGTTTCAGAGACAGAAAGCTGTTGCTTTCTCACTGTGATAGTTTTATTAAAGAGTTTCTCTTGATTTCAATTGAGCTTCTATTTTCTAAACTATTCTACAGTAGTCCAAAAAAGATAAAATCCTTATCATACATAAAACTTTCATTTTAGAGGAACTGATTCATTCCAAATGGATGATAAATATGAACAGCATTAAATGAATAAACTTTGTTATTAAAAATTCGTCTTATACAATTTCTTCCACCTCTCAACTCAGCTCTAGAATGTGGTTAAATACAGATGATCCAGATATCCCCCAAAGTGCTGGCAGAGCAGTGTGAGATGAGGGTGAGGTACTCAGGTGAGGTAAACCCAGAGATTCAACACATCCCTGCTGATTTGCTCCAGACAAAGAGCCAGCCTGTTATTTTTAGCTTGTATATTTACTGGAATTTATCAGCACTTGAACTCTCCAGTAGAGCATCGGTGCTCCAATCTACAGCATGTATAGGGCACTAGCTCCTCTCCCACACAGCCTCAGATTGCTTCTGCCACTCTTCCCTCCAGCCATCCCTGAAGCTTGCTGACAAACCTCTCTAAATTACAATGAGGCGGCTGCCCACACAAATGTGCTGGCTGGTTTGCTTCGCGCAGACCCAACATACCACCTCCACAGTCACAGCAGCCTGTTTCAGTGATTACAAGTGTGAAAGAACAGCAACAAACTGAGCTCACACCCCAAAGATCTCAGTTTCAGTGGTGGAGGAAGAGTGGGCTTTGTACTGAGATTCTTGTTCTCTTTCCTGTGATCCATCACTCCTTCCAGGACTTCCTTAGCAGAAGGTTCATAAACCAAATGAACCTTCACAATGGAAGTTGCAGCTCCTCCTACACAGTGCATGGTGCCCTGCCATCAGGGAGGCAGCTTCAGGAGTTTTTTACAGAATCAAGTAATACTTACGTTTTGTTGAGTGATTTTGTTGGAAGTTTCGGTACGCAGACCCCACTATATCAAGATTTTGATGGTATATTTGTTTTTTTAAATGTCTGTATTGGGTTTGTGTGGCCAGGTTTTGGTAGCAGGGGATTACAGGGGCAGGTTCTATGAGAAGCTACCAGAAGCTTCCCCCACATCCAACAGTGCCAATGCCAGATGGCTCCAAGGTGGATCTGCTGCTGGCCAGGGCCAAGCTCATCATCCACTGGTAGCACCTCTGGAATAACAGAGTTAAGAAGGAGGGAAAGTTGTTGCATAAGATGATTGCAGCCAAGATAGGAGTAAGTATAAGTGTGAAACAGCCTTGCAGATACCTAGATCTGTACGTAAGGAGGGGCAGGAGGTGCTCCAGGTGCTGGAGCAGATTCTCCTGCAGGCCCTGATGGAGCCCATGGTGAGGCAGCTGTGCCCCTGCAGCCCACAGAGGTCCATGGGGGAGAAAATATTCACCTGCAGCCCACAGAGGGACATGGGGGAGAAAATATTCACCTGCAGCCCATAGAGGGCCATGAGGGACAAAATATTCACCTGCAGCCCATGGAGGTCCATGGGGGAGAAAATATTCACCTGCAGCCCATGGAGGGCCATGGGGGACAAAATATTCACCTGCAGCCCATGGAGGTCCATGGGGGAGAAAATATTCACCTGCAGCCCATGGAGGGCCATGGGGGAGAAAATATTCACCTGCAGCTCATGGAGGGCCAATGCTGCAGCAGAGTGATCCCTGTAGGAGGCTGTGACTCGGTGGGAAACCTGTGCTGGAGAAGAGCCTGTGGCTCCATGGACAGAGGAGTCCACACTGGAAGAGGTTTGCTGGCAGGACTTGTGGCCCCACAGGATGGTCAGTAGCCTTTCAGAAGAATTCATTGAATGTGTCTCTTTACATGGGAATAAATTTATTTCATTAATAACTATAAATCTTTTGAAACTCACTGTTTGATTGACCAAAAGTGCAAACTCCATAAGAGATAAAATCCATAGACAGAGTCAAAATATTCAAACACCTAAACTTTATGGATATATTAACCTAGAGATAGTTGCAAAGCTGCTATCAGCCTAAGCTATGTATACAGATGTTTCTTAAAACACTAATTTACTCCTATTTTGCTCTATTTGCAACATCAGGTGGTTTCCAACATCTTCAAAATTCTATAATTAAATAGCTAAAGCTTTTGTATACTTGTAGCTAAATATGTTGGTATTTGTGTGTAGTTTGTTTCAGTTTCAGACTTACATCTGCATCTGGATTTAACTGTTTTTCACACTCTGGGAAAGACTGAATATATATTTTTAATATTGAGAACTTCACAAACAATGCTGTAGATCCCTGCCTTGGAGCAATGAGTCATGAGAAGTGGCTTGAGGACTGAAATGATTACTTTGAAAAGTGTATTTTTAACTACAGGAGGAAATAACTTTCATTATCATCATATTGGCAAAGTACTTGAAGGTAATAGCTCCATCAGGCAATTTTTTCCCTAGTCCTTATGTCAAAAAATAAAAATTTTAAAAAAGCCATCTTTTTTTCCAAAACACTCTTCACAGCAGTAGAAAGTTAGATGGAAGGGCAAGATACAGACACTGTCAAAATAAAATGTGTTGAAGAAAATAACAGGTGCATAAAAGAGCAGGAAAGAAAAACTCCCTCAGGATAAATTGATTTCATATGGTACTTGTTTAAAGAGCTGTTAGGACCAGAAACCTTAAGACACCTAATTAAATTTTTTAATTAATAAAATTTTAAAAATATCGTTTGAAAAAAAATATATGAAGCCTATGCACCTATTATTCTGGATAATAAACTATGCCTGTAATCAGGCATCCTCCCATCAAGAAAGGAATCATTTTCACTGTTCTATTTGCTGTAAGACTTGAAATACATAAACAAGGACTAGCCTTGGGTTGTGTTCTCCTTTGCAGTCTGCTATTTCATCCAACAGGATGAATTTCTATATTCAGGCACTCCAGCAAGCAGCAGAAGAGCTCAACATGACTGTGTCTCTGGCTGTGCAATAACAACAGGACCTGTCTATCCAACAGCAAAAATCCAACATATCCTGTTTACAGGATGGCCAACATATCCTTTGTGTAAGGAGTATGTGCAAGGTGCATTTTCAGGTTGTCAGTAGGAACCCAGAAAATTCACATACCTGATACACAAAAATCAGTCTCTAGTGCTGCATTTTTCATACACATCTTTGCAATATTTGGAGCTAGGTTGAGTGACAGGAGATATTTTGAATCAGGTAGCTTACACGTGTATCTGTAATCCAACTTGGCTGAGTTGAAATATGGGCTTTTGTTAGCCTGTCAGCATAAGCTACAAGCCAGCACAAAGCCTCCTTACTCAGTGTAGATCAGCAGCCCTGCAATAGACAACAGTACCTCTCCTAATTTTCATGCCTAATTTTTATAGAAGTTAGTCCAAAGCCCCTACTTACAAACAGCCTTCTTAAAGAAACTGGAACAAGAGCTGCTTATAACAGAATAGGCCAAGTCCTCTATATCAATTATAGCTTCATCACTCCATTTAGAAGCCACCATCTGCCAAAATCTGGCTAGAGCTGGGGTGGTCCCCAGGCAGGGTATGCCAAAGTAGTGACAAAATGCTGAAACAGGCTTCTTTCAGCTTCTGGATGGAAAAATCACTGCTTAACGAAAACTTCAAAACATTTGAATTCCTCTGACCCTTTCAATATAGACAAGAATGTAGCCATGGGGAAGTTTCATAAAGTGTTGGTTGTTGGTCTCACTGGCTGATAAGTACAAAACAGCTTAATGTTGTGCACAATCTCTTTTAAACTGTTTGATCTAAGAAAGAAACTGTACATTTCCTAAATTATTTCATCCATATTTTCCTTACAAGTGGTCTAAAATGTCAATGTGCTTAGGCTGCCTATAATACAATGCCCATTGCAAGTCCCATACCCTTCATGTACTTTCCTGGGTGTCCCAAATCCCTGATGGATCAGCACAGCTCAGTAGAAGAAAGAGCACCAGACCATGCCCTGCAGTAGGACCATGCCAGGACACTGTGGCCATCTCGGGGGTTCCCTCCTTCCTCATTAAGGACTCGTCCCTGTGCAATGCATGTAACATTGTACCTGTTAAAGTGTGAATATATGGCATAATGTAAATGCAGAGAACACAAAGGGCAATAAGCCTAAATTGTCCCTGGTTTGTTTGTGTTCGTCTCAGGCTACTTCCTTATTCCTGACACATTTCTGGTCACTTTAACAGGTATAGCTTAGGTTTGAAAGGGCTGCTTATCTGAGGTAGTCACATTTTAACCTCCAAAAAACTTTCCCTGATTTTAATTGCTTTAGAAAGAAAACTTTAATATGGATTAATATTCAGTATTTTTATACACATGCCATTCTCTCTAGAAACCTGCTCCTAATATGCTGTTCACACAATGTAAGGAAATATTTCTAAATTTTCCAGAATGTTTAATTGTCATGACATTTTTATTAATTACAGTGATATAATGAACCAGACCCATTTACAGCCTCTGCAGACTTCCCACACAAGCAGAAGGTTTTAAATTCTTTGATTTGCAGTGTGGTTACAAGTGAAATTAATCAATACTTACTAATAAAATTTACAGCAGGAGAAAGAAAATGATTGAAGTGTGATTCAGCTTCAGCAGACCTAATTGCTTTCCCTGTCTCTCAGTACTCCAGCTCAGGTGGTATCTAGGGGGGGATGAGGTTTAGATTTTCTGTGAATATCAAAGCCAGCAGTCATAGCTCTATATGTGTTATTTATTGAGCACAGGGACTGGAGTTGCCTCAGTGCTGAAAATTCTATGGGGCAGAACAGCAGGGTGACAGTATCCCTCTGAGGCTGTTGAACAGCACTTGGTGAGTAAGACAAAGCAGACCCTTACAAAAGGAAGACTGACACATTCAGGTTCTTACATTTAAGTAGACGTTTTGTGTACCGGATTCTCTTCTCCATCACTTTTAACCCCCTCATGTGAGAAAGAGAAAATATATTTTGCAAATATATGGTTAACTATACAAAGGGCAGATAGCAAGGCTACAAAAATATTACTATGAGAGAGTTATTTTATGACATTTTGTAAGCAGCACAGATTCCTCTGGTTTGACTGGTTCCTGATCACAGCATTTTGACCTATTTTCCTGCCTTGTTTTTAAAACAGATAAACTGCTTTAACTTTGCCAAACACTCATCCTGTTGATCACCAGGCTGTCACTCAGCTGCTCTTTTGCATTCTCCTCACAAAATTAAACATTGGTTTTCGTTTTTTGCCTTGGGGAACTTGTATCAACCCTTTCACCTCTTACCAAAGGCAGCGACCTAAGAGTGATGTAATCTCCTTCCTTGACCTTCTGGGCACCCTTGGCTTGCTCTAGAAGTTTCCACGCTGTTTCAGTCCATGTTTTTTTTTGCCAGGCTGCCTATTCCGAGTGCCATGCTGGGCAGCTGCAGGTGATCTTTGTCTCTTGGGCAATGTGCTTTCCAGTTTGGTTCTTTTCAGGACAGCTGCTGTTCTTCCCTCCAGCTGTTACTGTGTTGGCCATGCTTGAGTGCATGAGATAAGAGAAATCAATATCTAGCAGAATCAAGAGAGTCTTGCTGGCTTTTTTTTCATCTAGAGGATTCACTTATTTTCATTGTTTAAAATGTCCTATTAAAAATGTTGGCTGACAATAATGCATAGTCAAATAAATTTTACCTTTAAAAGCTACTGTTTATTTTTTGTAAATCAATACATTTGGTGTCTATATAGGTTAGACTTTTTTTTTTTTTGAAAGAAAGTCTAACCTGTATAGGTTAGCCTTTTTTTTTAAGAAAAAGTCCCTTCTTTTCTCTTATTTTTATTTTTAATTATCATATAATGATTCATTTACTTGTTCACCTGTTCACTCAAACTGTCTCTTGGCTTCCCTGCTGTCTTGAGAGACTACCTAGGACAGAGATAAAGGAATAAAGTAGGTATTTATTAAAAGGCCTTCAAAGGATACACCCTGGGCAGTACAAGAGCCTGGCCAAGGCTACACCAAAGATGGACCCAAGATGGACTCCAAGTCCTGAGTTTTCCCACTTCTATAAGTTTTTGGTCCATTTACATATTGGAGTTAATTGTCCAATTACAGCTTCAGGTTATGCAGTCCCATCCTCCCAGTTTGCTCTCCTCAATTCTTGTTTACACTTTTTGGGCCCGAAGCTGCAACGGTGTCCTTGGTTCTTGGCTGGAGGATTGTTTTGTCTGACTAAACTGTGAGAACTTGCTAACACTTTATATGAAGTTCAGAATTACACACTAATGCAGTACAGAATCTGGATAATATGAAAGCTAAAACTTAAGGCATTAAGTTTTATTCCCAATGAACAAATGCATGGCAGAAGGAATAGATCTTTTGCTGGACCACAGTTCAGCTCCAGTGAGACAAAGCACTGCTATGTTTCACTTTTGTGTTTCTACATTTTTCCAGAAATAAACAACAGAAATAAACTGTAGAGGTAGGTGTTACACCACATAACACTGAACATGGAATTCTTTCTCTTTCCTCAAGCATATTCCCAAGAGGTGCGAGTACAGAGATGAGCCCAGTGTGGGAAGTGTATGCTCATAAGAGAAAGCTCATGCATGGTTGGGCTTTCTGCAGAACACACTCTCTGAGTATGCATGAAATATATTTCAAAATCTGAAAAATTAATTGCACCTTTTTCTACCTCTGTCTTCCAGAAAAATGGAATAACGGCTCCAATAAAATGTTTGTGACAGAAGCTGCCATGGCTAATTTCTTTTGGATTGCTATCTTTAACTTTTTCCACCACATACTGTCTGATCCCACAAGGCTTTGCCTCATGGTTTTATAATCCATGAGGCTTTGGAGGTAAAAGTCATGTTTTTCCTTTCATGACTTTGCCAGAAAATGGCAAATTGAAGTCTTGAGTATGTCTGGACATGTGTTTTCTAGATTCATTTCATCTGCTCAGTGATCTGCCAATATTTCATAGCTTTTCCTATACCCTACATTCATTATGATATTACACAACATTTACAGTTCATCATGTCTGTTTTTATAATTAAAGGATTTAGTACTTATAAACTGATTTTTTGCTTACTTATGTCTTTGGACAATCCACCTAGAAGATTAATTTCCTCTGTGCCACTTTCTAGGAAAGTATCATTTTTAGAGCTTGAGAAAATAAAATATCCAAATTTCTTTATTTATAGATCTATTCCAGGACCACTTTCAAATGCAATGGAACAAATTTGAAAAGTGAGGCTGATCAGAATAGTTTAGACATATGTGTTTTTTCCCAAGCATGTAAGATTGCATATGATTTAATCTTATAATATTTTGAGAATTTCTAACATTGATTATGAAAATATTTATACTCCCAACAAGTGTGTCCATTCAATTTGTGGGAATTTATCCAATTACTTCTTTGTCTTTTAAGCAGATTTATTCAGGTGAGAAAATTGATTCCTGGATGAGGGAGTTCAAGGTGGGTGGCTTTAAAACCATATTACAAAATAATAATTCAATGGGAATATTTAAAATGAAATCATGATGTGAAAAATGAAACAGTTGATTTACTTATTCACTGCACATTAAAAAATTGCTTTTGTATAATTTTAAAAAGTCTGGAAATAAAATCACTTAAACTAGGTCCAGGGATAACAAGCATAATGAACTTCCAAACTTGAATGAACATGGTATTTTCCTCATGCTTGAGTCTGTACTATAATCTTATCTACCTAATAGTAAGATCTATTCTATGAAGTTTTCTGAAGTCACAGTGGAGCCACAGAGGTGAAAAAAGGGTCGAATATTAACCTCAAGCTTTTCCATTAAAAGCTAACCTGAAATAAGCTGTGCTTTTACACCAAAGAGAGATCCTTGTCAACAGTGTTTCCTTCAATTATTTGTGTCGAAAAAGAGACCTGTGATATACTTCAAAAAGAGACCTGTGATATACTTCTTTTGACAAAATGCATACAGTGAAGGTATCTGCACCTAAGCTAAGTGCACAGACCCCCTTTGTGGTCAATGGGCAGAACTGGAAATTGCAGAGTGCATCTTGCCTCTCTTACAGTAAAGGTACATTATGAGATCAGATACATACCAGAAAAATTCCATTTCTGTTCAGTGTCTGCAGGCAAGATCTAATCCACAGTTCAAGTGTTTTTATTGTACGTAAGTGGAATCCATTTGAATCTTAATATTTCACCTCAATTAAAAAATTAATATCAGGATTTATCTCAGTGTACCAGGAAACTTCAGCATTTTTAACAGACCTCCTTATTTGGCATGTTTCACTTATGCCTTTGCCTCAAAAATTTCTTTTTAAATCTCCTTCTGTTATTGCTGATGTTTAGCTGCAAAAGTAACACAAATTCCTAGAAAAAACTGTGGAAAACAATTATTAGAAAATATATTATAAAATGCTTTTTTTTTATTGTTATAAATTGGCCTTTTAAAATAGTTACACAAAAATTGCCAATTTGCAAAAAAATAAAATAAGGGAACATCTTAACAACAAACTATTAAATATTCTCTGTATGAATGGAAGAAGCCATAAAAAAAAAAATTAAAATCTCAGAATGCATTGATTTCATCATAATTTTCAGGATGATCTGTCCCCTTTCTCACTACACAGTTACTCCCTCTTTGACAAATGCAGCAGCACAATAGCATGTTTTTCAGACTCTTCTAAAGGTTGATTGGCTTTTCAAGCTATGAACACACATTGATCCCAGCTCTGAAACATGCCAGTGAAAACAAAATCCTGGTCAAAACATTTGTCCTGATGAATCAATTATTGACTTTGAGGGAAATTATTTTTAAACTCTGTTTCCAAGAAAGGTACCTTGAATGCAAGCAGACTTCAGAAGAAGAGTGAAAGTTTACTACCTGCAAGGTTCTTTGAATTATCAACAGTTATATCAATTGTGTAGGTTTGTTCCAAAGCTCCACCTACTCAACCACATTATGAAAATCACTTTCTGGATTGCTTCAAGGATGAACTAAGACATATTATCCATTGCTGTTATTGCTGGCAGATTTTTGCCTTGCCATTATGCTCGGAGAAGAATGAGTGCTTTTCCTGCATGTCCATTCCTTAATAGGTAAGCACTCCTGAACTGGAATTGTATATAGGAGAAATCCAGTGTCCCACAAGCTTCAGACCCAGTGTAATACAAATAAAAGTGGGTGTTGTTTCTGGATGTCTGAATTCTACACACTCTTATGAAAGGTACTTCCAGAAATATGGTCAAAGCCTTTAACAGGCTGAATTCCTGACATAGCTTGAGAACAGCTTGCATTCCAGACCTTTTTTTCCCAAAATGAGACAAAGGTATTTTTCTCCAACATGTTTGTTTGACACTGACTTCAAAGAGCTAATAATGAAACTCTTGCTGTGGAGAAGTCTGATTGATAGAGTAATGGAGATAAAATTGCTGGGTTCTTTTGGTGCTCATTTCCAGAGGAGACATTTTTAGAACTTTGGAGGCTTCCTTGTAATGGTATTGCTGCTGTAGCACAACATAAACAACCTATTTTCAAGAAACAGTACGTTCACTCAACTGGACTTCTCTGCTATATGAATCATGTAACTTTAATAAAAGATATTGTCATTTCTCTGCTATGGTTTAGTGTTGTTATAGATTTGAATATGCAAACTACCATTTAACATGCATTTTCAAGCCATCAGGAGGAAAAGTTCAGAGCACCATATGTTTTTCCAGTGTTCATTATAAACATCAGGCACTCAAGAGAAGCCCAAGCGTCAGTTCCTGAGGTATTACTGATATGAGTGGGAAACTTCCTGTTCTCACCAAAGCCACAGCAGCATTTGCTCATATGAGTCAAAGGACATTCTGTGTCCTAACCAGAAATGTCAACTGCACTAAAATCTATCACTGAAACCAGTGGAGAAAATACTAATTTTTATTACATATTTTATTTTCTTTTGATTCTATCCTCACAGAAGCTTTACCTTGCCTTGTTTGTTATCTTTTTGTCAAAATTACCAAGAAGCAACTTATACTTTTGAAACATATTTTATATAAATATTTCATTTATAATTCTACATTTGTACTTTATTACACAATTTATTTTGTGTTGTGAAATAAAAAAATGTTAAAGTGAACATCTCCACCTTAAGTCCCAGCCACTTGCCATGCACTGGCTTGGTGTCAGTGTTCTGAGGTTTTCTCTGCTACTCCAAAACTTGAAGGTTTACTTCCTAATAATTTTAGAATCAAACACAAATCTCCTACAATTATTAAAGAATAAAAAGTGTCCAATTCTAAGCATTTATTTGTGTCAATTATGAACTTCAAAAAACAGAGAAATCTGTGCATAGTACTTGAGCAATATGAATGCAGGGCAACACATCTGAAATTCTATCTGCAGGTCTCAGTTTCACAACCCTTTTGAATGCAATGATGTTGCACAAGTATAATGCAAGACAGAATGTAGTCTTCTGCAATCAGTAGTCAAGAGCCAAGAAATTACTTCAAGTGTGTGTATAATGACAGCTTTTTGCTGGCCTCCAGGATACCAAAGACACTGCAAAGAGCCTCATAATTGTTTCATTATATTACTTTTAAGGGTGGGATTCAGTGCAATTGTTTTAGGAAACTTTTTCTGACCACATATGTAAAGAGATCTTTAATGCAATATTTCTGATTAAGAAATTATTCTAGGAATTCAGGAAGTAAATTCACAACATCCTTCTCCACAGTAAAGGAGAAACCAGATAAAATCAGTTCAAGTCCCTAGAAATCAGTGTTTCAGCAGCCAAAGGTTAGGCCCAGTTTGTTATAATGCCTGGAAATGACACACAAAATTTCCACTTTTCCACATTAAGGATGAATCATTTGTCTTTAGCAGAAATGCTAAACAGAATAGAGAAGGTGTATGCCAGAGGTAAGGGAGAGGAGAACTTGAATTTTGTATTGTTGAAAAGCTCAGTTTAATATGAAATGAAAAAAAAAATTACTTCAACAATCTGCAAATGAATGAGCCATAGATGAGGGAAAGCCATACTTTTTGTATTAAATCAGTCCATTCATTTAACAGTTGGATGTGTTGATAGATGAATTAGCATCTGCCATAAAAGCAGATGTTTTTCATTCGTGTTTTAATGAATCTTATTTTTCTAATCAACTTTGTACAGAGTAAAAATCTGCTTTTAAGAAGCACTTTATCTTCCATACACTGGACTACTTTGGCCTGTCAAAATTATAGACTATCTTATCAAATTAAAGTGTTTATGTGAGTGTGCTTCCTTTTATGGTCTGAAATGCAACCTTGCTCAAGCAGTGATTCTATCCCATCCTTTTCAAAATGAAGTAGTGATACTTCAACCTTTCCTAGAGCAAGGCTGTGGCAATCCATCTGCAATTTGAGTAAGACCATGCAGATATTGAAATAATTACCTCCCACTATTATCCATCGGCTCTCAAGTAATTACCTGCTTCCATTAGCATTTTATTTGATTCACTAATTACCTTCAGAAATGCTGGTAGGATGTGCACTACCTGAAAGGATTACATTCAAATTAACGAACAAAGGTTTTGTTAAGATGTCAGCATGAAAATAGAAGCCAAAGTGGTGTATAAGAATTGTCAAGCAGTAAAGTGCAAATCCTTTCATTTCCATTGGTCAAAGTCACAGAAAGTCTCATGCAATGTGCCCTCACAGCCCAGGAAGCCAATCATGTCCTGGACTGCACCCAAAGCAGCGTGGGCAGCAGGGCAGGGGAGGGGAGTCTCTCCCTCTGCTCTGCACTCCTAAGATCCCATCTGCAGGGCTGCATCCAGCTCTGGGGTCCCCAGCACAGGAAGCGCATGGACCTGTTGGATCAAGTCCAAAGGAGGCCACCAAGCTGATCAGAGGGCCGGAGCACCTCTCCTCTGCAGACTGGCTGAGAGAGTTGGGGTGACTCAATCTGGAGAAGACTCCAGGGAGACCTTGTAGCACCTTCCAGTACCTAAAGGGGTTACAAGAGAGCTGGAAAGGGACTTTTTACAAGGGCTTAGAATGGTAGCACAAGGGGTAACAGCTTTAAACTGAACGAGGTAAGGTGTAGATCAGATATTATGAAAAACTCTTTAGTGGATGGGTGATGAGTCACTGGAATGAGTCGCCCACAGAGGTGGTGGATGTTGCATCCTTGGAAGTGTTTAAGGCCAGTCTGGATGGGGCCCTGAACAAGCTGATCTGGTGGAAGGTGCCCCTGCATGTGGCAGGGGAGTTGATCTTTAAGGTCACTTCCAACCCAAACCATTCTATTATTTAAAAGCAGGAAAAAAACCAAGAGAATGACACCTCTCTCGCATCCATTCTGACCCTAAAATCAGTTTACTGTGGAACAATATTTACATCATTTAGGTATTGTTTATCACACAAAGGGTTATTTGAACACACTGGAGCAGAGTTTATTAAAGGATAGACCTCTGAAGTGTACATGGCACTGCTGTTTTAATTCTTTGACTGATACAAAGAATCTAACCCTGTTATCTTGTGAATGGACCCTCCTAGTGCTTTTCCTCAGTCATATATTTATACATAGATAATGATACTTGGGTAAAATGCCAGGTGTCCTGATAGATGCCTGTATATTTTTATTTTGCAAAACATTCTCTGTGACCCTTCCAGAGCCTCCTTTAGTGAAGTGTTGACCACTGAGAACCCTCAAAAGAGCTGTGTAAATTTTCACTGCAAAAAGGAAAGGTTTTTTGGAGTAGGTCAATTTACCAGCAAAAGCAGTTTGGGTTGGGTGGGAAGGTGTTGTCTGCATTGTCACAAACATAGAGAGAACCACCACAACTATCTAAAGGGTCAGAAAATTCATTACAATATTCTTGAAAGTACTTTTTTTTCCACTCCACACTGCCCAAAATGGACTTAAAGCTAAGAAAAATAAATTGAGACAGTAACGATTCTGCTAAAACTTGTCCCATTGGCCCTTATCTAGCACCAGTGGCCTTTTCACATCTGATGCTAGCCATCTGAAACATAGGCATCCAGGCTGTATTTTAGTCAGTAAAGAGGAACATCTCCATTGTGACATTCACCCTGATCAATCCTGTTCGCTGATATTGCTACACTCATTCTTGCTGTTGGCCAACTCACCCTCTGGAAATGGAAGTGTCCTACTTATGCAGCAACCCCATATTGCAATCTTTATGCAGCAAAACAATCTATAGGTAACATCATCTCAGTCCAGCAAAACAAAAGTTCTCGTGTCCTGGTCCTCGCCTGTTCTCCAGGCATGAGCTCAGGTAATCCTGATAAAAAGTATTGTCTTCTGGTTTCTATGGTAGCATGGATGTCAACATAGTAAACCTATGAAGGTCTGTTGGGTGATTGCACTGAACAATAGCCTTTCACTTAAAAGGACTATCAAACATGGTGTAGGCAGTGGTTTACATGTTTTAATATTTTACATGTTAGTCTACCACATTTATCTTATTGGCAGTTTCTTCTAATGTATGAATTTAGTTTCCTAGCTACCCCATCTCTCTCATCATTTAGAAAACACAAGTAGCTTTTGTTATGCAAACACGGCAAGATGTTCAGAATTGTCCCTTCCAGTCACAAAAATCTGTGAAAGACCATCTTGCATCTGCTCAAGGACGCCTTGTCCTCCCTCCACCACTCCCAAATTTATATTCTATAAGATCTCCTGCAGGCTATAAAAAGCAGACATTTCTTATGCTCTCTGTGGGAAATAGACATTCACATGAGTTGAGTTCCCCAGTGCCTCACCTGCAGTGTGGTCTGTGGAGCACCTATAAACCTGCTTTGAGCTACCAAACCAGCAAAGAAATGTGACAGCCCCCTTATCCTTCTATCTAATTTTCAACATATCCTTCTTCCTAAGATTTTGCTTTCTGTTATGCTTTAAATAAAAAACACATAGCAAAATATTGGCCCTTAGTATGTATGTACATGCAGATGACAAAAATCAACTTGCCATTCTGAGCTGCACAGCAAAAGGGGGAATTTTGAATTTAAAAACTGGGATATCAAATCGGCAGATGAGGTTGATTTACTCTTTTGTGGATGCAAAGGAGCTAAGACAAGAATGGAAAGTAGAGTTTGGAGCAATCCAAATATCTTGATCAAGATTTGGTTCCCATTGTGAAGCACCTGCTGCTATTTAAGTAAAACACTGCACCAAACCTAAATGAGAAAAAACAAGGACAGAAAAGATTCCCTTCATGAAATTGTCCTGGGTATTTTTAGTATTCACTATATGCATAAATCCCACTAATATGTATCAGTCAAGCAGAATTCTAGGATCTCATTTTCTATTTTCTGATGGAAATCTTGTGTCTTTTAATATAAATAGATTCTGTTAGTTCATTTCCTTTGTATCAGGTTTGCCTAGACTTTGCTATATTTAACAGTCCAAAGGGAAATGAATCATTACTTACAAATAATATTGTGTCTTTGATAGCACAGATTAATAATACTGGAAACAGTTTTCTGCAAGAGCAAGTGGATATTAGCTGTAGATGGCACTGAGCAGATCTACAGGTTTGCTGTGACCTACTGATTTTGGTGTAAATCAATAAACAGCCAGGGCACTAAGATCCGAGCTGATGGAAGGGTTAAAGAAAAAACTAAAGCAAAGCTTCAATGAAAATTTAGGGGTATAAGTCTTCATATATGGCTCTTATAACACACATCTGTCCAGTTAGTCATGGGAAAAACAGTTAGTGCTCACTTCTTACAAGATAGATTTCTTGGGTCTGGTTCTTTACAGAACAGTGAGTATCCCAGGAAACTTGGCCATGCTTGTTCCAGTTTCATATGTAAGTCCAGTGATGCATTAAGTGCACCACAAAACTCCCTGAAAATGAAGACTATGACTCAAAAATATGGGCAGCTTTTGTCCTTTGTACTAAAAGAAAGAAAAAACAGTAAAGCATCATGAGGACCAGAATCCACCACAGTTCACTCTATCCATGAAGTAGATAACTCTTGGGCAGAAAAAATAACTCCTGGGCAGAAAAAAATAATAGTTGTAATTTCTCTGACCTGTGATATAATTTGAATGCATAGAATTTGGAGAACCAGG
The DNA here is from genome assembly GCA_024865655.1 of Emberiza elegans. Taxonomy (NCBI): domain Eukaryota; kingdom Metazoa; phylum Chordata; class Aves; order Passeriformes; family Fringillidae; genus Emberiza; species Emberiza elegans. The sequence continues at coordinate 28,513,366 of JALJVW010000085.1, read as the reverse complement.
ATTTCAGATAATATGTTGTCAAAGGCCTGATTTTATTTCCAATTAGGTCCACTGTGCTTTATTTGTATTTATACTTAGAAAAGAAGAAAACATAAATTTCAGCCTTGTTTCACACATGTGCTAAGGATCAAAACCACTGGTGTCAGTTGTAAAAATCACTTAATTAATATATAGTCAAATGGTGTGAAAGCAGCACAATTCTTTTGTGCAATGCTGGCTGTTGCCCTGATAACTGCTGGATGCTGTCTATCACAGAGGTAACTGAGAGCCTCACAAGTGAATAAACTAACACTAATGACTCCATGGAACCTCTGAGTCTCCTGGTTTTAAGAGTGGGAAGTTGTACTGGTAGCTGTTTTCTAATTATGGAAGATGTCTGGGTGATTAAGAGCAATTGAGGAAAAGTAACATTTATTCTGTGTTAACTACTTAGAGAACTCATTCTAGATCCAATCAAAGGATAGCAGCATCCACCATGCTGACAGCCCCTGACACAATGTAGGATAATTCCATCTCCTTTTCCATGGTTTTCCTAAGTACATGGTCGATTTAAATTAAAATGTTCAGCAGAATAAGCTTGACTTGATATTTATCTATAAATATTGCATATGTCACACAAGAGATACAGTGGCACTGGTGAGGATGACAGTGAAAGACTGCTTTGGGACAGTCATGTAAAATACCTGTCCCACTGGAAGAATGATAGTCAGAATTTTCTCAAGTTCATTAAATTGTTTCAGGCAATCTCCACAGGGCACATTGTTTTGTAATTTAGCTAATGTTTATTTCTTTTATTTCTGCAATAAGTGCAATAAATATTTGCTTATTGATTTACTCTACTGACCAAGCATTGCCTGAAAGAATCCTGAAAATTCATGTTAATTTATTATGGTTGTTTCACAAGATGAAGAAAGCTCTGTTCCACTGAGCATTGCAAAGAAAAACAAACATTCTTCTCAGTGACCCTGAACTACAGGTAAGAAATCTCTCTGATTAATTTAATGAGGTATCTAAAATTAAGAAATGTAATTGTGATATGTAATAATCTGACTTTTAAAAAGTAAAACAAATAAATTAATTGTGCCAGAAGTTAAAAAAGAAATTTTTCAAAGCAGCAGAATGCAATCTGTTTCATCTTCAGAAAGTGGCAAAAGTGCCTTTTATTGGTCATGTTGGGCACAGTGTCATGGTAAAACCCCAGCTGAAAACAGCCACACACTCACTCTCCCCCACTGGAATGGGGGAAAGACTCAGAAGGGTAAAGAAAAAAATCAGAAATGTAGCCCAATCTCTTGTGTTGGGATTCAGACAGTTTTAATAGGGAAAGCAGAGGCCATGAACATAAGCAAAGAAAGCAAGGAACTATCTCACAACTTTCCATGAGCAGGCAGAAGTTCAACCACCCCTGAGAGAGCAGGGCTCCATCATGTGCCATGGTGACTTGGAATGACAAACACCATGACTCTGAACATCCCCCCTTCCCACCTTCTACCCCCAGTTCTACATGCTGAGTGTGATGCCGCATGGTCTGGGATATCCCTGGGGTCAGCTGGGGCCAGCTGTCCCAGCTGTGTCCCCTCCCAAATCCTTGTGCACTCCCAGCCTTCCTGCTGGCAGAGAAGTCCTTGCTGCTGTGTGAGCACTGCTCAGCAGCAGAAACTAAAACATCCCTGTAGTATCAACACTATTTTCAGCACAAGTCCAAAACACAGCCCCATAACAACAGCTATGAAGAAAATTAACTCTACCCCAGCCAAAACTATCACACGCAGCAACTTATTCTTAGTTATGTCATAGGAAATTACAACCACTTGTGCAGTAGAAACAATACATGAAAGAAAAAGAAGCACTATGGATAATATTCTTTGCTAAGGTAAAACACCTTTATTTTTTTTTGCATGTTTAACAATATAGTACCACTTAAAGGATGACTCATGCTTAGTTAGAATAAATAGTTATTAGCATTCTATTTGTATGAAAAGCTAATCTCTCAAAGATACTTTTAAAACTACTTTTTTAACTAACAATTAATTCCGTTTAAATATAATTTTTAGTTCAAGGGACTTTCATCAACTTTCTTCCCAATTTCTTCATCAAAGTAGACACGCATTCTATTTTCATAAAAATCACTTTGTATCAACTAATATATAGAAAATTTAGTAGACCTTCAAGACAATTAATCAGAAAAAAAATATTTTTATCCAAATTGAATAAAATTATCCTATTGGGAATGCCTTTTTTTGTGATTCTGGCAAGAATTATTCCTGTTTGAATTGAGACATTCAGTCAATGTGAATAAGGTGGAAGCAAGCTGACTAAAACTTCAGGGTCTATGACCAATGGAAGCAGGCATCTGCTGTGGATGCACCCTATGTCTCAGGTGCATTTCAAACAGAAAAAGAATGACTGAATGACACTTGAAAAATTGCCATCAAACAGAACAAGAATGACTGAATGACTCTTGAAAAATTATGAGTATTGAATCGAATTTAAAACCTAACTTCATGGTTAAATATGGAGATTATATATATACATATATATAAAGAGGTAGAAACTGTTCTACTGATCAGTGAGAACATCATGTATTTTAGCCCAGTCACATTTCACCTCTGGCATGGTTTAAGCCCAGATGGAAATTAGCCACCACACAGCCACTCACTCAATTCCCAGTCTCACCCCCCATGCCAATGGAATGGGGAGAAGGACCAAAGAAACCTAACAGAAAAAAAAGTTTCTACAGCAAAGGTATACTTGGATAAGATTGTTTTGTATTTCAAGGTAGACTAAGGAGCAGAGGATGTAGAGTTTGAAGAACATACTTTCTTTGTTGCAGGAGTCTGTGATTCAAGCAGGCATGAGAAAGAGGGTACCATGGGAAGAAGTCACTCTTCTATATTTGTTTTGTCTTTTGTATCCAAGGAAAACACACATTCCAATCTACCAGAAATTAATTAGTCCAGTCACTCCCTTTAACTGAAGGCAATGCATCCTTTTTTTAAAATAAATTGCAATTCCAGTAAGGAATTTTTTTTATTGTAAAGTATGAACAGAAAATGACAGAAAAGGATAAGGAAAGGCAGCAGCAGTTGCATGAGTCCTGAATTCAAGCCTGAATGAGTTGGTAAGTTCAAGCTCCTTCACAGATCATTGAGTCTGATGACAAAATCTCTGTATAAAGCTTTATGACCTCTAAAATAAGTAGTCCAGACAATGAAGAAGCTGTCCTGTGTGTCAGGGATGGGAGGTGTGCAGAATGGAGTATAAAGAGCAAGACTTTTGTGTTGTACCCAGTCATAGTGCCTGCTGAGACTCAAGTCATACTGACAATGTCGTGCAGAGGGAATGATTTCTTTAGGACTCCCCCTCCCCACCTACAGCTATACAGGATGGAACCACAGAGAAAGGAATTATTATTTATATTTTATCCCCATCTTTATCTACCTAATTAGTTTGAAAATTAGAATTAATAACAGTGTGTTATTTATAAAGACAAAAATCAACACAGTTGATGCAATATATTTACAATAGAAACTTCTTCCCAGTGAAATGGGAATAGATTCTTCTATTTCAGAAAGCAAATGCATTAAACAAAACATTTCAATTACTCAAGCTAAGAAAATAACTCCTGCAGTGACCTCAGTGGAAGCATTCCTGCCTAATTACTGGAGAAACTTTTCTAATCCTTTCTATATCTTTCAGTAGCACCCAGTGCATTCTGGACTTCCACTGGAGTCTCTCAAATGACAGCACACAGAGGATGCAGCAAGGAATATTAAAAATGTGGAACATAGCCAAAAAAACCTCAGTAGCTTCCTTCAAAAAGAGTAAGAATTTCTTGAGATTTACCCTTCCCTTGCAGTACTAAAGATTCTAGTAAAAAATTCCACCACGTTTTATGACAGAGCTGCATAGGCATTAAGTAACTGAGAAATACGTACTTCTACAAAAAACAAAGATGGACACAGATTTTTTGTTTTCTAATTCTTGTTTTCAAATGTCCTCCGAACTAGCTGATACCTTGAAACAGCATTTTGCATATAAATCTGATCCTTCCTAGAAGAATATAAAGGAGATCTTATACCTGAGATTATAATTACTATTTTAGAAATTCAGGATATTTTTCTCATGGAGGTTAATCATGGAAAAAATCCTACCAGAAATGTTCCTTGTCCAGTTTAGGCAGTTATAAATATGACCCACAGTACATTGCTACAGATGTAAAAGCTATCAAATGATCTGGGAAAGTTTTTCTTTAAATGTGGCTTTGCAGATGTCAAATCACTTGGCATTTACAAGTAGAATAAATATGGTGCCTATAGTATGTATTCCCATTGGCCTTCTGTGACTCAGGTTAGCTTTTTCCCTTAAAACATAAAGCATTGATGCAAAATTGCTTTCCTTTCCTCTGAAATATAATAAAATAATGATAAAACCATTTGCTACTGTATTAAAAAAGTAACATTTTAGGTCTAAAGCAATGTAAGGTCACAGCTAAAAATTAGTTATGGACAGAGTCCCTATTTGCTTTTTTTCCTACAAGATACAATTTGGAAAGCCTTTTAGAATGCATACTTTCATGTTGGAAGCAAAATATGAAACAAAAGGGTTTTTATATAATTAGCACTCAGAAACATTGTTATATATATGTAAATTTGGGGTTTTTTGTCTATTGTGCATTCCAAAAAAGGTCAATTTTATTTAATGATAATTATTAGACTGGGAGAAAAATCCAAGGTCAATACCAGCATGATTCAAGGATGACTTCTGAGTGTCATCTTCAAAGAGCTGATCCTTGATATTCATTCAATGGTGCTGGAGACACAGCTGTGTGTACATACAGGTCTGTGTGTTCATATCTGCAGCATGAAAGAAGCATGATTCATATGGAGGTTTTCAGTGGTGACTGGCAATAAACGACAAGAATTTATCTATTCTGTCATGCAAGGTTAGTTATTCTATAAAAACTGTTCTTAATGTCTCTGCAACTTTTTACATAGGGCAGGACCTCTTACTCTTTAGCTTAATTCACTGTGAGAGGAAAAGAGAACAGTGATATTTTTAAGATCACATTTTACCTTCAAAGGACTTAACTCCTGTTTGTAGATAAATAACATCATTTCAAGGCAATTTATACAAGTGACTAATTTAGAAGTTCAGCTGTTGATTTTGGATAAACTTGTTTACTATCCTGTCAGAATCCAAGGGAAGTAGTAAGAATACTATTTTTGAGAAAGATAAATGTATTTAATGATTTTTTTTTCTTTGCTGCAAGGTAGACATGACTGTGTTTAAAGATCACAAATATATCAAGCTGAAAACCCAGGAGAAGGGGGAAAGGCTGCTGTGTGGATGAAATAACTCCCATCCTTTCCTTTGGAAATATAAGGTGATGAGTTCTGATAATTCCATCCCAGCTTTTCTCCACATACACTTCTCCTGTTTATTATAGAATTGGATGGGTGGTAAGTAGGCCATATGGTACATTGTAGGAAAAATGTTTTAAGACACAAAGGGATATCAGATGTTTGGTTTTATTTCATAAATTTTTCCCATGACAACTACATTTAAAAAAAAAAAACAACAACAACAACAACAGAGTGGACAGAGTGGCAGGACAAGCAATAATTACAGGACTATGACTGAGTAATTTCAAATTAGATAATAGGAAGAAATTCTTCCCTGTGAGGGTGATGAGACAGTGGCACAGGCCTCCCTGAGAAGCTGTGGATGCTCCATCCCTGGAAGTGCTCAAGGCCAGGTTGGGTGGGGCTCTGAGCAGCCTGGTCTAGTGGAAACCCTGACCATGGCTTGAAACAAAATGATCTTTAAGCTCATGTCCAACCCAAGCAATTCTGTGATTCAGTTATAACAAGCAAAACAAACGGAAAAAACACCACAAATTCTTCTTTTGGCAATGAAGTTTCAAGAATCCTAAATCTAAATCAGCTGAAGATGAATTTGACTTCTGTAGAAACTTAATGTTAATAAAGAACTCTTAGGTATTGTAAATCTGCATCCTTTTTATAAGAATGATCTTTCTTAACAGTAGCTGGACGTCTAGTTCATGATTGAAAAATCAATAGAATGGCACAAAAAAAATCTGTAACTCTATTTACTTTTAAAAAACAGAATAAAACAGCATATCTCACATGCTGCTTTGGTTTTGATATTTTGGGTTTTTTCCTTTTAGGAATACACAATTTTCCATCCATGCTACTGCTCATTTCTCCCCATGTTTTCTACTTCATAAGAAAAAATTACAGATTATTTCTTATCGAAGTCTGTGCTTCACGGTTAAAATCAATAGATCAAAATCAAGAGAAAAGAATAATATTCTGCAGTGTGAATAGAAATATGCAATAATACACCTATTATTAAAAGCAGATGGAAATAGGTATGTGAGAAAACTCACCTGTTCTTTATATTGAATCTATTTGGAATTTCCATTGCAAGTTCTGCAATGCCTAAGCATCAAAGTCCAGTAAAGGAAATTGTTATCATTTATTTGTTTTAAAGTCATTAAATTAACTGATTACTCAACTATATAATCATAAATATATAATCATAATTTTTTCTCCTTGTGTTATGGCATCTCTCTCTATAATTCTTTTTTCACTCATTCGACAACGTCCATTTAATTCTGTCATGTCTGAACTTATAAAATCCTTTCTTTAGGTCATTGTTTATACCATTTTTGCACAATGAGACTTATGTGCAATTATAAAATAATACCAAAAAGCAATAATTGACTGTTAAGGTTAATATGAAAAACAGTTTTCTTTAAAATTATAAAGGATCGTATTTTTATCACTTTTTTCAAATTCCATCACCCTCCAAGGTATATAAAAGTTGACTTACACTCTCTGCTTCCCACCACAGTCATATCTAGCAGCTTTCCAAAGCATAACTCAGCACGGGTTTCTCAGTGTAATGGCTTTTTTGTGGTCAGTGACATTGAAACACATCCACAGAAGCATATCAGTTTGATTTAAACTTGCACTGGTCAAAGTTACTAAAATGTTTTATTTTTAATAAAATAGTCCAGGCAATAGTGTGAAAGACAGAGGTTCAAGTCATCTTCACCTTGGTTTAAAGCAGAAATTTAAAATTTGATGTCTCACACTCTATGCAATTGCCCCAAATGGCAGTCTCTGGCTGTTCCAGAGTGAAGTTCAGGCTGGGTGGAGATGGTGAGAAGAGAGGAAATTATTTTCTTTTTCCACAGAATTGAAAGGTCTTGGATATTACAATGTCATAAGGAAAAATCATCATCACTTTTCTGAATCTTAACAATATCAGTGTTAATTATGTGGGAAGCTATGTGAACTGAGTCATAAAGAGAAAAAATAATTTGCAGGAGGTATCTTGTCAGTGCCTTAATTTGACCAATGGATTGAATAGAGCAGAAGTGCTATGGAGGAATCACACATGAGGATCAGACATCTGTTCTTTGTAGTGCCCCAGTTTCCATAGGGTAATAACTCTCCATTTCCTGTATGTATTACAGGCACTTGCTGTACAATAAAAGAATGTTAAGTACCATCCTGGGCTATGGAACACATTTATTCCAGCTGTGATAGGCATGTTAGCTCTGCTTCCTTTGCCTTCCATCCATTCCCTTGGCAATATCCCTTCCCTGTCACTCTTTTGACTCTCATCTCTGTCTTCCCTAATCTCTCTACCCTTTCTTTTCTATGCCCACTTTTGTTGGCACTAATATCCTTAAGGAAATAATCTAGCTATTTTTAGACTTCTACTCTGAAAATATGTAAACAGAAACTTTTAAAAGCCTGACTGTTCAGTCATATTTAAGTAATTTTCAAAACACAGCAGAAGGCAAATTTCTGGAATTAAGTTGGTCGTGGCCTTTCTCCCTCCCAGACAGATTCAAGTACCTATCCAATCACACATTAAGGTGGTAGAGCTTCACAAATAAGCAGCTGTAAGGTTATCTTTAGATGGACAAGACTAGGTATTTTCAGAAAGAGCTGATTTATGTTCAGAATGACAAAACTATTTAATCTGAATAAAAGGTTTCCACCACATAATGAGTAATTTTCACAGTTTAAGAATCATAAAGCCAGTTTCCATACTGAAAAGGTCTTGTATAATATTAGCTACTAACAATTAATAGGTGCTGATAAATCTAATAGCCATATGTGAATAAGTTCAGCTTGCTCAGTTTAGCAGAACCGTTTACACCAAAATATATAAGATTAAATCAAGACTTATGCAGCATCTCCATAAAAATAATTACAGTAAAGCAGTCTGAGAACAGTGTGGCTGATCTGACTGTTCCATTAGGTGTGGGAGAATACCTACAGAAACATGGCTCAAAGAGAATAAATTCAAAAGAAGGCAGAACATCACATCTCAATAAGGAATGATGTGCATGACAGTGTTCAAAGTTGATCTGAACTATTAATCTTGTGAAGAAAATAATGCAAGATAAAGGGGGATGGTATAAAATTGTTTGTAGCCACCAGAAATTAATACAAATTTCTTCATTAAAATATCCATTATAATATGACTGCAAGCTGGGAAATCACTTTTGCTGAATTATTCATTTTGATTAAAGAATTTCAGCTATCTGCACAGTGCACCTGTTACTTGTCAGGCCAGGGTTTATTGTGTATAGAATGGGGATGAGAGGCTGGAGAGCAGTGCCATGGAAAGGGATTTGGGGGTCCTGGTTGATACAAAGCTGAACATGAGCCAGCAGTGCCCTGAAGGCCAGGAAGGCCAACTCTGTCCTGGGGGGCATCAGGGACAGCGTGGCCAGCTGGGCAAGGGAGGGGATTGTCCTGCTCTGCTCTGCACTGGGGCAGCCTCACCTCCAGTGCTGGGGGCAGCTCTGGGTGCCACAATGTAAAAATGACATTAAACTACTGCAGAGTGTCCAAAGGAGGGAACAAAGATGGTGAAGGGCCCTGAGGGGAGGCCGTGTGAGGGGTGACTGAGGTCACTTGGTCTGTCCAGGCTGGAGGGGAGGAGACTGAGGGCAGAGCTCACTGCAGTTACAGCTTCCTGGTGAGGGGAAGGGGCAGACACTGATTTCTCTGTGGTGACAGTGACAGGACCCAAGGGAATGACCTGACCTGAGTCAAGGGAATTTTGGATTAAATATCAGAAAAAGGTTCTTCATCCAAAGGTGACCCCAACCCTTTAACAAGAACGTGGCTGGGCACCGGAACAGGCTCCCCAGAAGAGAGGTCACAGCACCAGGCTGACCAAAGTACAAGAAGCTTTTGAACAAAAATTTTGGGCATGTGGTGGGATTCTTGTGGATGGTCCTGTGCAGGGCCAGGAGTCAGACTAGATGACCTTTGTGAGTCCCTTCCAACTCAGTGGAATCTGCGATTCTGTGATTGCCGCAAGACTGCTCTTTATCACTCAGATGTGCAACAGTAGAAAAAAATAATAAGTATGTAACCATATGATTCACCTAATCCTAGTATAAAGCAAAGGCATATATTCTTCTTCTCAGGAGAAACTAACATAGTAATGAAGTTGTCAGAATCCCATTGGAGAAAAATATATGGTAAAACAATGCTATATTCTAACCTTGGGACCATACTCTCAAACACTATAAATTAACATTTTCTATTTAGCTAAATGGCTTGTATTCATTTGCTCCTCATGAAGGTTTCACATGTGACATATTAACAGTGGAGATAAAATAGAAAATTAAAATCAAATTTCACAAAAAAAAAAAAAGCCTGAAAAAAATTTCTGTTAAGTGTCCTTTTATTTACATTCTCTGAAGCACCTGAAGAAAAAATATAAACTGGAATCCGAATAGAATTATACACAATATCTTGACATAAGGAGAATGAATGTTAAATTGACAAGCAGGTTAACAGTGAAGGCAAAAATTTATGGAAAATGAATACTTTCCCAGTAGTTCAGGAGTCATAAGGCAATCATAACCAGAGGTAACATGAATGAGAATGGTGTCTATTTACATCTAATTTGCAATGCCTGGGGAGAAGGAGGGTGAAGGAACTGGAATTCTAAGAAGTACTAGCAAAAACAAAGCTCAAAAAATGTGTTGAACCCACACTGAATCTATTTGTCAATTTGAAAAACTCCGTGAGCCAGAAATGTTAGATAGGAAGTTAGTGACCCTATTTGTTTTAACAGCATTGGGTATGAAATAGCTGAATCTTGTAACCATGCAAGTGTATGATGAGACTGAAACATACAGCTGTGTTCAGCATTCCTGTAAAAATAGCTGGACAATATCACACATGCCAAACAAAATTTCTTCCTCTCATATGTGAATTCTATCTGAAATGAGATAGCAGGGTTGGATTGCACATAAAAATCAAAGAGACCACAGCCTAGCATTTTATTTTCAAATTCATCCTACAGGTAATAACACTGGAGAGGAGGAAAAAAAATAAGTCTTACCTTAATGTTACTTAAAAATATGTGCCTTTTTCAATGACTTTCATCTGAAGATCTCAAAGGTTTTTATTAACACGAAGCCAGACTCTTCATTATTTTATTTTTGATGGTAATTGATATTAGTATTGAAATGTGTAAAACACGATACTATGATGCTTTGGACAAGAGTTTATATTGATCTTCTGTAGCTGTTGATAACTTCATGTCTCCCAAAGAAATCAGTGGAAAGCAATCCAGCACTCTTTGAATACTGTCATCACCTCTCCCACACCTGAGTGAGAAGCGTCCTAATTGTGACCTTCCAGTCCCTGTAGGAGCCCTACAAGGTGGAGAGAGACTCTACAAGGCCATGCAGTGACTGGCACAGGGGGGAATGGCTTCATAGTGGAAGAGAGTAGGTTTATATTATCTATTAGAAAAAATGCCTTCACTGTGAGGGGGGTGAGGCACAGAAACAGGTTTCCAATAGATGTTGTGGCTGCCCCATCTGTGGAAGTGCAACCAAGGCCAGGTTGGATGGTGCTCTGAGCAATCTGGTCTAGTGGAAGGTGTTTCTGCCCATGGCAGAGGGGTTGGAGCTAGATGATCTTTAAGCAAAATGCTGAGTCTATGATTCTATTCAGGATGTGCAGGTCTCCTAAACACATTAACTTTTATTGTGTGCAGTTACTGCTCCATCAATAGCATCAATTTCCTTGGATCTGGAAGCCTGTTCCCTTACACACAAATCTTTGTATTGTTATTTCACCAAACTATTAATATTACTGTTTCTCCTGAACTTTCCCTAGATTATCCCAAGATTATCTTAAGATTCAAGCATGGACACTGTCATTTTTTGTTACAAGTTACCTCTTGACATCTGACAGAATTTCTGCATTTTCCCACCAAAGGGGGGTATAGCATAGCATTCCCAGTTGGCCATGATTGGTTGAAAGAATCCATATTTGAGGAGGACATATAAACAGATGCTGTGGTTCAGGTGATCTGAAAATTCCTTATGTGGTAACTTTCTCAGAAGGGCAAATGGGTCCTTGGCATGTTCAAGGGATAAATATTATTTCAAATAAAGCTTTCTCTGCTGCTCTGATAAATTAAGCAAAACCATGTCCATAGGAGAATCAGACTCTCCTTAATGATATGTGTAAAGGCATCTTGCAGCAGTTAACATTTTGCTAACCATGTGACCTTGAAAAGGGTGATTGTTGTCCTTTCTTCTCTCACCATTTCTGACGTGTCTTGTTTCCTCTTGCTCATTGCACAGTGCCTGCAATTACTCTTTAAGCTCTTTACACCAAGGAGTCTCTCATGCAGTTTTATTTGCTGTTTAACACCAATTAAGATGGATTTGCTCTTCCCTTGCCAAAGTTATCCAAGTCACTCTATAAATATTGGAAAATAAACATGCCATTCTCAGGGCTTCATTGTTTGTTCAGGACTGTTGTAACTGTTATTCAAGATGCTGTCTTAACTAAAGTTAAAAAAAATAAAAATAAGGCTTGTGGGCTTTGTGGAATACTTATATGATGCCTAAATCATCTTGCCACTTAATCTACTTGGGATGAAGGAAGATTTCTTGATTGACTATTCTCAGCTGATTGACTTTCTCTCAATCTGGTTTTTTTTCAAAGCTTCCCTACACTAGCAATATGCCTCTGATATCTAAACCACTGAGGAGATATTTTATTTATGCATATTCATAGGTGATTAAAGGAAATTGCACTTGTTTATTTTGCCCTTCTGAATTGTAATATTAGCCATGTTGATTCCTGCCTTAGAAAAAGCTTCTTAAAAATCATGTGATAAAAGGGCAGGAACTCCCTATAGGTCTGTTCATGGTTAATTCAATTTTGAAATAACTTTTATGCACAAAAGGCCCATTTTATTTGATACTATAAGAATAAAGATTCATACTTGGTATTATTTTACTGAAATGATTTTGTAATGCAAATTAAGCAGCTTTAGTATTCAATTACTTTTGTGCTAATATAAATTGTAAGATTAACATATGCATACTATAGCTTCAGCAACTGGTATCATAAAAATTCAGCCAATTTCAACAGCTGCAGTTAAATGGTATCCTGTGATCCAAATACTGAAACAGAGGTAGTGGTAACAGAAATGCTTCTTTTGGACCCAATTGTGATAATTAGAATACCTCACAATGTCTGAGTCACAGTCATGAATAAACAATTTTAAAAAACAGAATAAACATACAGCCGATATTAGCCTTCGTAATGCTGTGTTCTCACTGCCGTGATGGATCGGGTCAGAGACCACAGGCAAAGGGATTCCTCTGCATCACCATCATGCCCACAGAGCTGTGGGTACTTGAGCTATTCTGGGATCACCTCGTGATGAGGAAATGGATGGTGGAAAAGAAATCAGCAAGAGCTCAATCCCTTCTGGAAGAGGTCCCTTAGGTGCTGTCCTTACATACTGCCTAAGCACAAAATAGATGACCTGAATCATCCACAGGTCATATTATTGTGTTTTATTTTACTTTGGTTTATTTTATTTATGTTATTTTTAACATCAGGGCGGACCAAAAAAAAAAAAAAAAAAAAAGAAAGACATGGATTCGACCACAGAATCTCTAAATAAACATAGACTGCAGAGCATCTCAGCTAGAAAGGTCCAGAAGCATCTGGAACTAATGTGACAGCTACTGAGACTGCTCCTTATCTCATTCTGAAGCTCTCTGGGGAAAGTCTACAGTTGAAAAAAAAGGGCCCTCATTCTCCCATTTGCAAGAACTAGTAGGAGACAGAAGGTGTTAATTAAAAAGACCCCAAAAAGGTGTTCATTCTAGAAACATACACAGTGTAGTCATTAGCTAGCCAAGGTAACCACTGTGAGGGGCTGCATTACAGTTCTTTCCCCACTACTGGTATAGCTGGATGCTCTTTAAGGAAATAGCAGACTATCAAACCATATTTTATGGACACATGTTGAAGCTGAGAAGAAAGCAATAACTGCCCTTATAGGCTTGACAGTCCTACAGCATTTGGATTTAGCTATTAGCTCCTGTGTTTACTTGAGATAATGCCTCAATTAAAGAGCTAGCAGAGCCAGGTCAGAAAGAGAGTGGCTAAAGATCACATTATGGTTCCTCCTACGCCACCACTCTGCATGTGGAGTGAGATGCTTGGAGCGTCTCATTCCTCAGATCTGCTCCAAGGATCATTACTCCACACAGAAAAATGCAGAATTTAAATTTTTCTCTATGTTTCTACCTCATGTTTTCCACCTGTTGTTGAAGATTGCAATGCAAGGTGTTTTCAATTGCCATCTGTATGGCAGATTATCTTTGTCAAGCAGTTTGCTTTATCTCTCTCTTTGAGTGACCACATTCACACCTCCCTTGGGAGGGGACATCTGCTGATAACAGACTATTGAATGTCACTGCATGACTGATAAGAACTATAACATCCCGTTGTGAGATGCTCTGCCCAGAGGGAGGAGCCAAGTATTGCTATCCAGATATAATCCAGAGGTTTTTGAGACACCAGCCTGGCTTTCTCCATGGGATTCCCCAGAGGAACAGCAGCTGTCTCTTCTTCCCCTGGATCTTCAGAGGAAGAATACATCCTTCTCTACAGGACGCCCTTGCTCCAACAGAACCACACCTGATGCTCCAGGAGGATTGCAGCCACATTTCCAATTGGACTGATACCAACACCCCACAGGCTGTCAGGTTGGATTCTGACTCTGTCAGTGTTGTTCTAGTGTACTGCATTGTTTATTTTACCTTTTTTTTTTTCCTTTCCCTATTAAAGAACTGTTATTTCATGCTCCCATATTTTTGCCTGAGAGCCCCCTTAATTTAAAATTTATAGCAATTTGGAGGGGTGGGGAGGGTTTACATTCTCCATTTCAGGGGAGGCTCCTGCCTTCCTTAGCAGACTCCTGTCTTTCCAAACCAAGACACCTGTCTCCTCACTCACAAATAAACATGCACATGACTCAAATGAGGTTTCTGTAGTTCAGATAATGAAAAATCTCCATAATGCAATTTGAGTGCTACCTGTGTAGTACATGAAACTGATATTAATTTTCAAAACATGTGAATAATTAGTTGCATATCATAGTTTTTAACTGAGTTATTGTTTTTGCTATTTTAATAAGTTACTGAACACAGAACAATCAAATTTCACAAAGAATAAACTCATTTTGTTTTAATTTTATACATAACTTTGACTGGGTTAAAGTACAAAGGATAATTATCTTTTCTATCATATCTTCTACATGATTTCTGTTGAAATGCAAACTTGGAAGATAGAAACTATTAAGGGATTGAAAATTCATTCAAAGTTTATTTGAATCCATATTATTCCATTTAAATGATCTTTCAACATAAACTAACAACTTAGGTATCCTTGTGTTTTTCTTCATTTGCTATAGAAAATCCTTGATAAAACAAAGTCCCTACACTTGTCACTTTCTGTAGTACTGTCTCATCTCAGTTTGCCTGCTACACAATAGCACCTATTTCTTATTTTTGAATTATTCATTTTGCAAAAGGGGATTAACAAGGGAGCTAAATATAAAGATGCCAAACTGTTGAAAAAGTTGGTTTATATGCAAAATGTTAGTTTATAATGTGATGAAGCATTTGAGTCCGAATTTCTTGGGATTCATTTCTCATGCAGTGAAGCCACAAGCATTTAAACAGTAAAATTCCTATAGAGACATTTTGAATCTCATTCTAGCTCTGATTTTTGTACAAGTGAGCTGTCACGTGGGAGTGCTTTGGCTGGGTGTTTTAATCTGGTTTCATTGTGAAGAGTGCACACAGTTGCTTAGAAGTGAGACATGGTGACCTCACTGGGGTCAGCCCAGAAATCAATATAAGCCAGCCCTGTCTTGTGCTTCACAGTGAATGAAGAGCTTAGCACCAGCCAGCAGCACTGGATGGAGGCCACTTCACAGCTCGGCTCTCACAGCCAAGCACAAGGGTCTCAAAATCCTGTCCACTGCATATACATCTGCCTCTTGTATTCCCAATTGCATCATATACATCCATAGCTTCCTAGCACAAGTGTGCAACAGAAAAAAAAAATGGGGAATTACCATTTAAACAAATTATTCTTGTGGGGAAAAGTGTTATGAATGAAGCTCAAAATATTGCACCTTCAAGCAAAGACCATTCTACCTGCTGTCCAGTGCCAGTAGTAATTCCAGGTTTAGTAAGAGCCTGGGGAATTCAATGGACAGCACTTGTGTGGCTGAATAAAATTTTGAGCACATGAAACTATAGAACTATGTGTGTTTATGCTCTAGTCTTCAAGTCTGTGTTATCCATTTGCTCATTTCAAGGCAAAATAGGAAAAATAATTATCCTTTCAGCAGAAAAATACTAGAGCTGTAAAAATTTCCATTGATTAGTCCAGAAATTACCCAAGAACTTGAAGTATTTGTTCATCATAACCTGTAATTTTACTGATGGGCTGAGCGAGTCTCTAGGAGCCAAAAGGGTTCAGCTGAGGTGACACAGTAAGTGCAGAAACATGCTGCTCCAAAGCTGCAGAGAATTTCAACTCACATCGTTAGCTTCAAGGATAATAGCTTTGAACTCCAGGGCAAACTTTCCTTACAGAGAACTAACGAGGTTTTGCAATACCTCAGAACATCCTGTACCTGCTGTTGAGCTCTGAGTTAAACAAGCAGAGAGGAAAGTGTCTCTTCTTCCAGTCCTGTGTTATATATTACTATATGGTAAGCCGTTTCACCTCCAGATAACAATTTACAGTTCCGATTCAAATTGTTCCTCTCCACAAATCTAAAACAGAACAGCTGAATTGAGGCATTGTGAAGATTTGGATGTTTTCTATGTCTCATATTCCTAGTAGTTAATTTCAAATGCATGTTTGTAGTAAGAATGGGGAAAAATATTCAAGAGATGGATTTTTTATAAAACTACAGTTTTATCAGAACCATAAAATAAAAAATAAATGCTGCTCTCTGTAAATAGGATTGAAACCTTTTAACATTTCATTTCAATTTATTATCTGTTTTCTTTTTCATTCTGAATTGCATATCACAGCTAATTTTCAAAGTCAGATGCATTATAATTAAATTAATTCTTAGTGTGTCCTATTCAACATGCCAAAATGAGATTAACTGAAATTACGAAACACAGCAATTTGACAAAATGAGAGAAAACTGTAATAGTGATTTAACAAAAATGAATTCCTATTCTGTTGGAGACATCAAAATTTTGTCATTTTCTGAAAAGGAAATCTGATGCCTAAACTCTGTAATTATGCACCTCAGGGGACTGTTGTGGGACACAGATGCGTGTGACGTCAGGTTTCTGATAATCAGAACTTCCCAGCTTCATCTGTAGTTTTCCAACTTTGCTTGGGCAAAATGCACACACAAATTGCAATTGTCACAGCTTTGGGTTGATGCTCCTCAACAGAAATAAAATGCATTGCTCAAGGTTCCTCATGACTGCAGTCCCCATGCAAGCAAGGTCTTCTTGCTTGTGTCAGGTGTATTCAGTGGGACTTTTACCTTCACAGAATGCTAACCCATGACATTTAGTCTGGGGATAAAGAGACACTGGCATTTTCCACTGGCTCTCTTGCTCCAGACTCACAACCATGTGATACCTCCATGAATCCCACAGCTGTAGCTTTTGCTGTGCCCCTCACAGCTGCAGCAGGTCTCATCACAGCCTTCCTTTCTGGCTGCCTGCACACCTCACCTTCCCCTGCTGCAGGCAACATCAGCAGCTCCAGCTGGAACCTGCCAGAGCCTGGCAAAGGTAACAGAGACTGCACAAACTGCCAAGACCTCAAAGAAAGTGTGTGAAGCACCTAATTCACAACAATGCATGGGACACATCCAAGATTTGTCCTTGAAAATCACATCCAGACTGTTATTACAAAATGACTAAGCACCTCAGAAATCTTAGGTTAGCTACATTGGTAAAGCCTTCTGGATGCACACGGTGCTGTCTGGCAGCAAAGCCTGGTGGCTCAGGATGGCTTTTGTCCACATGGCCTCTCTGAATCAGACTGGACATTTGACCAGGATCTTCCATACATCTCACATTGTACCTCTTGATACGAGTGTATATCTACCAAACTACCTTGTCACAAAGCTCTGTTCCTGGCCTCGAGAACTGGCTTAATTCTTAATTTCCTAACCTTTTTTGTAGAGTGATAGCATCCAGGCTACTGGGAACAGAGCCCAGATGTGCTTCTGAACTTTGATTAATAGTAATTTCTGTTAGTATTGGATGGTCCAAACAAAAATTGTGCAGGTGACTCTTCAACTACTTTAGCACTCAAGATGATGAGGGTGCAGAACCTGGTCTAATGCCTTCACATTTGGTGCAATACCTGGACTTCTCCCTGTGTTACTTAGTTTAAGAGAAGCTCTGAGACAAAATTAACAATTAGGTTTTTTACATTTAATTTCAAAATGCCTGCAGTAATGCCTGTAGTAAGGTAGGTCTGTTATTATTAGCTAGAGTGTTTTCTACATACTGTGGTTATTTCTCACACATCTTGGGATGGGGCTAGAGAACTTGAGAGGGTGGCCACAGGTATGTTGTTGTCCTGCAGAAACACTGATGTGCTGGAGGTGAGGTGACAATGTGTGAACAGGCAAACCTGGTTGGTAGTATGATCTACCCAACAGAAAAAACCATCTCTGGACAAAACCATCACTTAATCCTTGTGCCATCCATTTATTCATCACAGAATAAATATTTTCTTCCTCTCCCAAGAAGAACTGAAGTACACTAACGTAGATTCAGCAAGGATGTCTTCAGAGCCCTGACCTCCTCCCAGAAGCAAATAGGAGAGGTCACTTGTTTGCCAGTACACCTCAGGCCAATTCCAGGCTAAATTAAAAAACCAAGTTTGGAAGAATCTGTATCTTTTCCACAGCAGATTACAGAGATTTCTGTTTCCTCTCAGAGCATCAGAATAGTGATAGTGACATTAAAATGGTACATTTGTCCACAGTGTTTTGGTGTGACTTTGTATTCACAATTTTGCCATGCTTTATAAAACCATTCCTAGATTACACAAGTCTAGAGAAATGCTGATTAAGCTGTACAGTAAATCTGAGCCTGAAATATGAATAATTAACCACTGCAGAGGCTGCCAATAACTGCAGGGCAAGAGCTTCTTTTAATTTTCCTTCAAAAGCTGAAGGAAGAAATGTTTGATTGTGAGACTTCAGCAAGCTACAAAAGAAAACATAGTATAGTATTTCTTTGCTTTTGAAGTAACATGACAAAAATTACCAGTGTCTGCTTTGTGAGACAGAGAATTCTAAAGGAGGATTCAAAAGATAAAGAACAAATAAGTTATATATATATATATATATATATATATATATATATATATATATATATATATATATTTCTTAGAATAAGAAACAATAGTTTGAAGACAAGAGAAAGTAGTTGGGAGTCAAGAAAGGACAGAACTACAGGAGGACAGGGGGAATTCCAGCTTTGGTTCAGACAAAGGACCACTGTGGCATCTTGGAAAAGCTATATGCCAGAGAATTGCCTCAGATCTTCATTGTATTCTAAAAGCTAATGACAATAAACTTACATAAAAGAACTATATAATGTGCAAAATATACTTTATTCTCTAAGGGCACCAGTTATTAAATATGGAAGCATGAGAATCAGCAATATTTTTCCAGGATATGTTGCATTTGAGTCTGTAGGACTCATTTACTCAATGGATAAGCACTCTCCCCCCTGGCTCCTTTTTTACTGTGAGACCAAATCAAGAGGCAATTAAAAATGTCAGTGGTCTGCACTTTAGCAATATCTTTCAATCAGTGGACATGATGAGGTAGCAAAGGGAGACAGACTTTTCAAAGGAAAATATAGATTATTAGCTATTAAACTAGATTGTTTAGATTTTCCATACATAGATATTATTTTGTTTACCTTCTGGAGTTCATAAAATGGCAATGGGTGCTTTTTAAGACTTTTGCAATACAATCCAGCTTTCTGGATAGCCTTCTAGGTTTATCGTAGCATTATTTTACAGAAAATATACAGGAAGAGACTGAAAGTTCAAAGACTATATTCTCTTTCCTCTGGTGAATGAATTTATGTGATAAATTCCTATCTTGAGTAACATGTAAATAAAGATTTGGTCTGTTCTCTGTTCTAATACTTAATAATACTTTTCAGTAGCCTCTTCATTTATTGCTTTAAAATCCCTGCATAATGCTTTCTAGCACTACATATATATTAAGAGAAAGGCTCAGCTCACTCGCATCAGGTTCACAGCTGAGGCATACCAACACAAAATTGTTTCTAAATCTTCTGTTGTAACTGCATTAAATTGTGTTAAAACTACATCTACAGGAAAGCTGAGGAGATCGTTACTTGCTTATGGTGAGACTAAGTTGTCACTTCATATTTTGTCCAGATGGTTAAGTGACTGAAAGATGTTAATTGTTCAATATCCCACATGAAATGGGATGTGTGGTCTCAGACTGCTAGAGAAGGGTTTCACATTACAAGAACACCACCTCACTTGGCACTTGCTGGAAACTTTATTGTCAGCCTCAGCTGATATGCAAATAGAGGGATGCAGGGACTGACCAAGCAGCTATTAGGATGATGATGGTGTGTACACAAAGAGGCCCTGAAAAAGCAAGAAGCAGAGGAGAAGTAAATTGCTACTGTTTATTTTATATCTGGTTCATGAATTAATAAAAGGCTTCTTAGGGCTGGAAATCCACTATCTTTGACTAAAGGATAATTTGCTTCAGAAAGGAAATCCCATTTAGGAGAGAACAAAAGGAGACATCAAAGCATTTGGAGAGGTTCAGCTCTGGGACATGTCGCAGAATAGAGTGAGAAAAATCCCTCTGTACGGATGAGGGAATTCATTTGGGAAATTGGATATTTTGGGTCACATTTACCCTTTAGCTATATAAAAAGTTGGTAATTAGTTGCAAACAAATTATTTGTGAACTCAATGGAGAAAGAAAGAGAAGGGAAGGAAGTGGCGGAAGGAAGTGGCGGAAGGAAGGAAGTGGCGGAAGGAAGTGGCGGAAGGAAGGGGCGGAAGGAAGGGGCGGAAGGAAGGAAGGAAGGAAGGAAGGAAGGAAGGAAGGAAGGAAGGAAGGAAGGAAGGAAGGAAGGAAGGAAGGAAGGAAGGAAGGAAGGAAGGAAGGAAGGAAGGAAGGAAGGAAGGAAGGAAGGAAGGAAGGAAGGAAGGAAGGAAGGAAGGAAGGAAGGAAGGAAGGAAGGAAGGAAGGAAGGAAGGAAGGAAGGAAGGAAGGAAGGAAGGAAGGAAGGAAGGAAGGAAGGAAGGAAGGAAGGAAGGAAGGAACTGAACCAGTCTTTTTATCCTTAACACTTCTATTGTTTTATTAATTACAGAAGAAATTTAAATGATAATTCACTGTAGGCAGTCTAAGGGTTTGGATGACTCATGTTTCCATTCCTAGTGTTGGGAGAAATTGCTGTAAATCCTTATTTTCATAAAATAACATTTTTTATCAAATGGCCTTTGCTCTCATTTGTCTTCACAGAACACTGGAATTGTCCACTGGAGGACACTGAACCTTAGTCTGGTCCTGCCTTCAGGGCCAAGTATCTTGGCCACCAAGCTGTGGAGTGGAGCAAGCCTGCTCCCACTGTAATGCTAGGGGAAAATTATGAAGCAGAACTGGGAAAAAGAAAATAAGTTTTAAAAAAGTAGTTGATTTCAAAAGTCTGTCCTATGTCCATAATGTATTTTCTATAGATTGTGTTAAAAAATCACAGTTCATCTCAAAAAACAACAGATAAAAGGTAGTGTTTTTCATTTTTCCTAGTCATGACCCATGGTGGGATGAACTCGAGAGCCTCTGGCTACTAGTGAATATAGAGAAAAATGGAAAAAATAAGACGTGTATAAAGTGTCTGACACTTGATCTGTTCTCTCAGCTACAGCAGCAACCAGTTATATTGCATCTGGGTTACTTATGGATGTATTCCCATGAATTTCTCTAAAGTCTGTTTATGTCCATTTATATTTTTGGTATCCACAACATCTTGTGGAAAATTACCTCACAGGGCAGTTATGCAACAATTCGGAAAAGTGTTTCCTTCTGTTTATTTTAAACTCACTACCTGATAACTTTATTGTGTATGTGTCCTCCTGAGTTCCCATGCTGCAAGAGATCCAAGTATTCCCTGTTCTCCACAATAAATTTATGCAACTGTCATATTTCTCTAAGTTGTTCTTTCCAAGAGGAAAAGATCCGTTCAATTTAGTCTCCCTGCATATGGAAAACATTCTCTATATCTATCTACCTCATTGCCTTTCAGCCCTATTTTTACTATTACAACAATATGGTAGTTTGGTAGGGGGTTCATTTCCCACAAAAACAGCTGATACTCACAAAATGTGTACTATTTCTCTATTAGCATGGCCCAATATTTTCAAATGAATATGTTTCTCTTCAGCCAAAGCATTCAATTACCTCTAAGACTGAATCTTCAGTAACTACATGTGACGTACAATATGAGAAATCCATTCTTTCATCTCTCATGTGATTGCAGTTGTATTTTATTAAAGATTTTACCTATGACCATATTTTAAAGTTTTTTGCACATTATAAAAATTATCTAATAGTTTTAAAATTTGAGGTAGCTTTATGTACTGCTCATTTTAGTAACATTTCAATACCTTTTGATAGTGTATTGATTGATCCATGTTTAAGTATAAATACGAGATCTGCAAGAGATGTTTATGCTAATATTTATTATTAGTGTATCCTCTCTACATCTCTACTCTGCCTCATACATAAGAACAGCCAATTTTTTCAGCCCATAAAGTATCTTATCAGGTTCTATCACTTCTTATGGTAGCAGTGCTATTTATAAGTGAATTAGTGAATGCAGAAAAGAAAGAATTAAAAGGAAAAAGACAAAAAAAAGGAAGAAAAAAAAAAAAAGAATCCTTTCATGTTATTTATATGGAAGATACATTCCAGGGATGAAATATGTGCTGGCAAATGGACTAGATATAGGATTTGTATCATTTACTGGAAACCTTCTAGTAGCATAAACAAGAACTTCATCAAACTCACACTTCAGAGTCTTAAGGCTGACCTCACATGCTCTTTGTATCAACAGATGGGTCTCTCTGACTCACACTTGTTCCGTGTGCTCGGAAAGCATTCTGCCTTAACAAGCCTGAGACCCTGAGGAACTACATAAACCACTCTCTGAGCTGGAATACATGTTTCTTTTTGATGTTTGTTGCAGATGAAAGTAAAAAGTTCATGGGATTTGGGGGAATGCTGCTGACAGAATTTCAAACAAACAGAAGTGATAGAGAGTTCAGGAAACTTCTCTCTCGACATCTGATTTCTCACATTTTGAGTTTACAGGATGTGTCTGATGTACCTTTTGGTGTCAGTAAAGGTTTTTGTGAGTGACTTTTTTTTTCTTTTTTGAAATTTATTTAATTTAATTCAGTGAGTAAATTACCAAGCCAGAGAAGGGAGATTAAATACTTCAATATTGGCTTTTTGGTGATTTGTGTACTATATACAAAATATTTTTGTATGATTCTTATGTCTGAACTATGTGTTCCGGTATACTTTCTCATGACATTACCAACAGCAAATGAAGTAGAAAATCTTAAAATAAAAACAAATAGAATTCATATATCCATGTAATTCTGACCTTTTTTTCCCATGGGTCAAATACATTTAAATAACAGAGACATTTTCTATTATCAGAGTTGTGAGAAAAGATCTTGAAACGTGTTCCATCTAGATCATATAACTACTTCCTAATTGCCAGTCATGTGCTAGAGATCAGTTCCCTTGGTTCTTATCCTTGACTTAAGAATAAAAATTGTGGTTTAGTACTTAGAGATTCACTATGAAAAACATATTCATTCTGAGGCCATATGGATGATTTGTGAAGATTAAAACTTATTCTATGAGGCCCTAGGTTCTGTTCCAGCAGCAATCCATGACCTTCCTTTTAGCTTATTTATAAAATATGATAGCAGTTCATACTCAAATGTCCCCAGCTTAGAAGGCAAGCATGGATTTATTCAGTATAAGTGAATAAGTGCATGAAAATAAAAGCCAGGGTCACTAGATCTGACTAGTATAAATCCATGCCCTCAAGAAGTTTTCCCATCAAGTAGGAAGGAGTAAGTTACACTGCCTTTCTTCTTCCCTGCTGTAGTGAGAAAAGATTCCCTATAAAAAACCCATATTGTTCAGGTGAAAGCCCAAAATTTTAACAGGTCCACACAGGGCAGCACAAAACAAATGACCCAAGTGACACAGCTCTCTGCAAGCAGCATGGTGCCTGCTGCCCTCAGCATTTCCCACTCTCTGGAAATGAGCCCTCCTGAGCCTCACAACAAATTCAGATAAGGAGGGACTTCCCACAAACTACCTCTGTCCTACACTGACTTATAGGTTTATTTTCCTTCCCACAGAAAGAAGCAATTAACTACTACGCAAGCAAGTCTTATTATATAGAAGTTGTTTATAAGACCTGATGAGTCTCAAAGGGCAGGCAGAGTGCAGCCAGTCAAGAATGAGATTCCAGAATTTCAGTTTCTGGAGAGGTAGGCAAAAAAAATGAGACATAGATCAAGGTAAATTCTCTAAAGGAATGGCAAAAACTAGCCAGACCTGCTTTGGATCTGCTTTGCCATTCTTAAGCACCTTAATGAGGTCTTAAATTTTACATGTCTTACTGAAAAGGTATTCTTCAAGTAGGAGCCTACATTTTCTTTATGCTTAATAAAGAAAAACAGGTACCTCAGGAGACAGATCCATTTTGCCTATCTTTAAACATTCTTCCTTGCCTATATAAGCAGCTATGTGATTCCCCTTACAACCCTCACTTTATTAGGCACTTAAAATAGTGCACAAATTAGCTGACCAATTCAATGGATTGTATCAGGAGAAATAGCAAATAATATTGAAATGTTAAGTTCCAGGGTTTGGGAGCTGGGTTTTTTCTTTTATATTTAAACAAACAAGCAAAAATAATATATATGAAACATTTGTTAAACTGAAATCTTCTGCAACAGCTTTACATGAAGTATTTAAAGTGTCTTCATGGTGATAAATGTGACTTTTAGTCTGTGATAAATTTACTCACAGTGGACAGATTATCTCACTTATTATAGCCAGAATCATTCTCATCAGGACACAAGATGACAGAGATTATGTGCTTTAGAACAAGTTAATTTCAGCTGCTTTATTTTTATCTCTTAACAAATACAAGCCTATTTTCATGGAGGTACTATTTTCTTTTGACCTCTTTTTTGCTTCTTTAGTTTAGGAGTTAACAAGAATTTTAAAAGTGTACTTTTGCTTCCGAGTTTCTTTGACATCCCATAAAGCAAGTGCTGATTGGACTTTTATTTAAGTAGAATGAAGGCAGAACAGGCTATAGTATTAATGGGAATCACTTGGTATGCTTATAATAATGAATATCTAACAGACTACGAAATTTGCTTTTTTACAAGAAATCTATGCTGATTGTCTCATCAAGTGAGTTCTACTGTTTGTTCAGTGTCAATTTTATAGTCTTTTAAACCCTGCTAGGATTTGAGCCTAGAGATGCCAAACGTGGAGTGATAAAGATTACTTAATGATTCTAAACTTCTAGATACCTTAAGCCAGGGGTTGGATACAATAAAATTGGCAGAAAGTAGATATGTTTGCAGTAGAGTCCTGAGATTTCTGCTACTGAAGAGATGGAGTGACTCTGTGTGTGTGTCTCTGTGTGTGTGCGTACACAAAAATGAATGTTTTAGAGAATCTGGATCTGAGGTCTTTTTGCCTCTGTCATCTCTCAGAAGATAGCTCTGCCCCCCTCTTAATCAAACATATTTGTAGCTATTCATATTTTTTCTCACCACAACTAAGGAAGTACTCATTCATAGATTCATAGCACTAATTTTATATTCTCTTTGTTTCTTCTCACCTACCTCCATCTACTGTAGAGACATACTTGTTGCTCTTCCCACCATCCATCTGATGACTGTTATATTTTTACAGACCTTTATACACTAGTGTCATATTTTACAACTTCAGGTAATTAATTAAAAAGCTTTTTCAGAGTAGAAATAAGGTTGACTATAATCTTCTTTACAAGGGACAGAAAGCTGGCACCAATGTTTACCAGTCTGAAATTTTGGAGCCTGTAAAAAATTCTTTGTAACCAATGATAAAGTTCTCGTCCATAAGTGGGTTTTTGAATAGTTATAAAATGTGAATTCTTTGCATGAAAGTCAATAGTTTCCTCTGGCACAGGGAAGTTCTGCATCATTTTAATCAGACATGGTTTGATTGAGGAGCTCTCCATCCTCCAAAGAATTTCTACATAACCTGGTTAAGGAAAAAATTTTTATCTGTTGTGTAAACCCAGCTTCTTCTTCAGCTTCCAGTTTTCACAAACTGACTTAAATCTCTTTGGAACAGTGCCCTTTGGTTGTGCTTACATGCTACTGAGGGTAGCTCCTGCCAAAGCACACCAAGAAATTAAATCTGTCGTACAAACAACCTACTGCTCCCTGTTTTCGGGGACAAAAACTCCCTACTTTTAAAAAGTATAGTTCTTGTCAGGGATTCATTCTTTGTTTCTTTCCAACCCAACCTTGATCCAGTCAATGCAATGTCCCACTTGTGAACTTGTTAGGTGATGTTGCTTATGTTTTCTGACATAAGAGCTTTAGTCTGGGAAAAAACATTCTGAGGGCATAATAAGAAAAATAAGCTTACAGTACAAGTAAAATCCAATATTTAAATTGATTTCTTATCTTCATTTTCACAACAGCAAAGCAGATGTTCCTTAAAACAACATAGAAGTTAAAGATGAATATATTTTTAAAAGGGAGCTTTATTTTCTAGGGAGTACTGCTGCTATTTTATAACTAAAAGCAGGACTGTGAAGGTGAAATTGCAGACATAAATATCCAGACATAGCTCGACTTTCATAGTACTTTCTTTACAGTCCCTCAATTGTTTCCTTTTTTCCCCTTTGAAATATAGGACTACTATTGCCAGCATTGCAATAAGATTGTAAATATTTTTTAAATCCTTTAAGTTTCATGAACTACTGCAAAGGTGTTCAGCAAGTGAAGGAAGCCCTTTGAGCAAAGAGGGTTCTCGAGTTCCCAGCTATATGAAATTTGCTTTGAGCTTGTAAATAAATTCAAGTGGGAACCAAATTGAAGACACAAATCAATGTCCCCAGACTTTGTCACCTGAATGAAGAGCATATTAAGCACTTTAATATTTTTTACTGTTTCACCTGGTGTTATTAAAGAAGTGTCCTAAGTAACAAATCAGTAAACAGTTCAAAAATAAAAAATTCCGACAAACTGTTATTTGGGTGAAATTTCTACCCTACCCATAATTCTGACATTTCACTGTTTTCTCCACATTACACTATTGCAAAGTCTTTTATATTTCAAAATTTCTGTGCAATGGGAATATATGCATATATAAAGATATGCACACTTTAAATTGTCCCATTTGAATATTCAGTAATACTACATTTTAGCATTTCTGATTTTAAAAAAAAAACTTTTTTGCCAGTTTTTATTTGTTAAATAACTAAAAAATCTTTCTCAAGTAATCTTAACATTAAACTGCCTTTCCTTATAGCCTAGAGAGCCAATGACTACATTTTCTTTAGCTGAAATATTCCTCCCTTGTGCAAGCAATATGTGTTTCCTATTGACCATGTATCTCAGAGTGAAAATTGTTGCAAATACTTCTGGAATATTAAATTTCCTGGGAAGAATAGTAATCAGGAAAAACAGGGTTTAGAACCCTTACTTCTGCTAAGAATGTATTACAATAGGAAAATTTAGCTTGGTGTTTCGCTGAACTAATTTAGACAATTAAAAAGTTCTGGTTTACCTTGAAAAAATAAAAGTGAACAGAATAATTAATGGAAATTTTCGTTCATGAAAAAGTAAAAAAAAAATAAAAATTGAGATACATGCAAGATTTTCTAGGTTGTTTTGGTTTTCTAGAAGCAGCATTTTTCCTTATAGAAAACAACTTTGACAAAGACTTCATGTATAGGTAATATCTGGATCCAATGGCAAGTATCATGCTGTAAGCAGGCTACAGAAAGTACTCTCCACCAAAGGAACAATTTATTTCAGCTCTGTTCCCACAGCCCTTTGAAACCACAGCCACCTGCAACCCAGCAAAGAGAGCGCCAAGTGTGAGTGGGCACCAGGAGCCGTCAGAGCAGCCGCTGCTCTGCTCCACCGCTGCCCGTCCGCAGGAAGCTCGCACTTCAATGCCTTTGTTCTCTCCCTACCTCTCAATAGTCTGTCCTTTCAAAGTGAAAATTATTCTTTCTAAAACAAGAGCGTCTGTTTGAGAAGACCGAAGCTGAAGCCTAGAGGAAAATGTAGGAAATTCCTTAGCTGGTGTAGAAATTCATCTGTTAATTAGAGAAACAAGGACAGAAGAGTGGAAAAGTTATTCATCTTTAAAAAGCAAATTGTGACAACATTAATGGTAGGAGTCTCTGGATGTTAAATGAGGATGACACAGCAGAATCATAAAATTTGTCTTCAAAGGAGTTTTGGTTTCATTTCTGTTGTACTGAATTCAATTTTTTTCATTCACTAAATAAAAATTGAAAAGGCTGGCACTTGCAAGTAAATCAATAAATGAACTGAAATCAATCAAAATGTCATTCATTCATTGCTCTAAGATTCTTCTGTCAAAGAGCCTTTCTTTAACCTGTTTTCTGACTCTAGGTTAGATAGAACTCTGTCCTAGAATTAGTTATTCTGAAAAGTGCAGTTCTTTTATCCTTTAGACAACTCACTATAATCTCTCAAAGGAATAAATCCACATACAATGTCACTGCAAAACATCCTTTGCCTGGAGAAAGCTGTTCTAGCTACAGCACAGCAAAGCCCAATAAATTTGATTTTTTCTTAGCAAGCTGATCAAAATAGTTTGCAGGTGACAAAATACATTTCAATAATGAATGTCTACAGACTTCAGAAGATGTGAAATTAGAATGTGGAGAAGCAAGAAAACAGAAGTTTTGCCAAATTATTTAGTCTCCTACTGTTGCTTTCATTTCTTACAGAGCAAGTGCAGTTGTGATTCTGATGTCTATGTGAAACTGATACTGTCTATGACTCAAAAGCTCTCATGAATGACTCACCAGTGCTGAGAATAGCTACCAAAGGGTCACTCTGGGACTGTAAGGTTCCTTTCAGGAAGCAGAGAGAATAGAAATGTGTATCAGTTCCTGCTTGACAACAAAATGATAAAAGGGAATTTCAAATACAGTTTTTGCATAGAATTAAAATTATGTTGTTATAAAACAAAAACAATATACACATAAACACAAAAAGACTTTTAACCAAACTGTTGTGGTTAAACCCCAGCCAGCAGCTTCAGCCCCAGAGACTCATTTGCTCATTCTCCCTCTGGTGTTACACATTCATAGTGGGATGAGTGATAGAATTGGAAAGGTAAAAGTGAAAACAACACAAGGGTTGAGAAAAAGAGCATTTAATAGGTAAAGCAAAAGCTGCACATGCACACAAACAAAGCAAAGCAAAGCAGAACAAGGACTTCATTCACCACTTCCCATGGGCAGGCAGGGGCTCAGCCACCCCCAAGGCAGCAGGGCTCCATCACATGTGACATTGACTTGGGAAGACAAACACCATCACTCCAAATGCCTCCCTGCACACCTCCCTTGTCCTTCTCCCAGCTCTATATGCTGACCACGATGCCATATGGTCCAGGATATCCTTGGGGTCAGTTGGGGTCCAGAGTTCTGGCAACCCCTTGTGCCTCCCCAGACTCCACCTTGGTGAGGCAGCACAAAAAACAGAGAAAACCTTGATGCTGTGTGAGCACTGCTCAGCAGCAGTAACAAAAATACCTCTAGATTATCAACCCTATTATCAGGACAAATACAAAACAATACAATACAGGATGTATTCCCTTACCAGCTACCATGAAGAACATAAACTCTATACCAGTCAAAAACAGCACACTGGGACAAAAGTGCTAGGAAAAGGAGAACTGTGGTCTTAGATTTTGCCTCTATAGATATTTTTATTTCACAGGACATTTTCATTTCATTTCAAAGGACAATCTTTAATGTAGAAGTAGAATCTATTATGAAATTTATCATTTACATCTCACTACCCAACAAAATACTACAAAATAGAGCCAAACACCTTTCAGATTCTGAATTTTATAATATATTCTGACATACCATGATTTTCAGTATAGCTGATGGCATCAAAATGTAGAAACAAGAGGATGCCATAGGATGTGGACTTGGACATTGTGAGGAAGAAGTTAAACCGCTTTGTTCAAGAGTTGGTGGTGCTGGAGGAAGACAGATTAAATAATTTTCACTGGAGATGGAGAATCAGATAAGAGAAGAAGTGAAGTTTGGGCTGTGGCAGATCCTGGGGTAAACAAGAAAAAATTCTGCAAGAAATTCAGCAAAGAGCAGGAAGAGGGGAGAGGAGGAGATGTGAGATGTTAACTCTGGAAGTCCTGGGGTGGGGGAGAAAGAGAGGACCAAGAGGAAAACAACACAATGAAGTCCCAGTTGTCTCCTGCTTGGAAGCCATGGGAAAGACAAATGGGCAGGCTGCATCATATGAAATTTCATGTGATATATTAGGTCGTGCTTTGATTATCAAACAAAAGTCAGCACCTTGTGGGCCTTTCTTAGTAAAGACTTTAAGGGCATAAGGAATCTCTCAGTTTGCGATAGGACTGAAGGTCAGATGAAACCATGTAAATGACTGAGTGGGAGTCAAAGAGATTAACAATCACCTGAATGAAAGTTGACACCACAAAAGATTAGGCAGAAAGATACATTATCTCCTCACAGCATGGATACAGGTTCTCTGAAACAGTAGATTTTTTCCATCTCAAACTAACTCTCTAGGGCCTGGTAGTTCCCTAATACTCAGAGCTGATACCACACTTCTGATAGCTTATTACTGTAACAGCTGTGCACCTAAAGCTGTAGGATATAAAAAGCAGAGCCCTGCCTTTAGCCTTCCGAAACCCTAATGTGCTCTTTCATTCATTGTCAGTCTGTGGCTGTAGCAGGCTGTGATCTCTGATCTCTGACAGTAAGCAAGCTCCTCTGACTAGAAGGCCAGCAAAGGCAATGACAGCCTAATAGGATTTTATGATTGCATTTTGAACATTTCCACTGCGAGCAGAAGGCTTCTGACTCAGATATATTCATCTTCTTCTTAAAGAACAATAAAAAATAACAGGAAGGAAGCAACAAGTCATAGTAAAAATAACTCAATACCTCTGCTACATTTCCTTCTGCATTATTTTCATGTGAAATTACCTTACTGAAATACACTGAGAGTAATTTGGGAGTTCTGAAAAAGAGGCCAATACTTCCAAACCTGAGTAGATGGCCAGCCTGCAATTCTAAAAAGGAGGTTTTGCTGCAAATACACCAATGACAATGAACAAATGAGCCAAGCAGGGTAAACTGAACTTTGAAGGAATCTTGAGGACAGAAAAAAATTCTCCATAAAATGGTTCTGAAACAAAATAGCTTCCCAACCAAAGCACCAGGATATCTGAGGAAAGCCTGTGAGCATGTGCCCACAGTGGGGCAGAGCCACAGTACATGTAGGAATGGCTGGGCTTTGGACCCCTCAGTTTAAGAGACTCGTGTTTCACCCATCTAACCCAACAGTGCCTTTTTGTCAGGAAAGTTAAAATAAACTTTAATTTACTAAGTCACAGACATTGTTCTTAAAATGCATTCATGAGTTTGTACATCAGTTTGAGATTCTTGCCTGGCTGTATAAGCACAAAGTGTTATTAAATCATTCAGCATCAAATGTCCTTTACCTCATTATATTTTATAGCAGTAACTTTTTATTATCATCTGATGGCAATAAAGCGTGACACAGCTCATCTAGCATGCTGGGGCAAGGTCTTGATTGAAGTTGATTAAAGTTATTTCTGAGTGAGAAGTGAATAAAAATTGAGTTAAGGACTTCAAAATTTCATTTCCTAATAAGGCATTAGAACATATATATGAAAACTAAAAACTTCTAATATATATAGGTTGCTAATGTTTTAGGCTCAAATGACTCCTTGACTCAAATGACAGGGATATAAGCTCCACTAAATTTCAATTAATTTTTAATTATATTTTTTCTTATTACTGTTTCTGTCCTCCACATATCTCCTTCATTCTGCCTTTTTTATATCACAGCCATAATTATTTTTACTAAATAGTGAAAGCTTTTGTTCAAGAATAATGAAGATAATTATTAACATTATTGGCCAATTGAATGGAAAATACATAAACATGTGATGAAGACAATTTTGCAAAGAGAACTTATGTCATGAGGAAACTGTGTCCTCAAGAATTGATTTCTAATTTCACCCTGTGAAGCGGTACCCCTGAAGGAGCTAAAGAACAGTTAAATATTGGAAGAACAATGGGAAGAGAGGTCCATGATACAATTGTCACATGATGGACAAGACATCAGTGACCTGGGCATCTCTTCCAGACATCAGCACATAACTAGGGACATCACTAGCTGAAGAGGATGAGATAAATCAGGGTCCATCCCACTCCATTTCCTCTTTCACTTGCTGGTTTGGCTTTTTTGCATTCTAACACAAGTAAATTTTGTATCTTCTATTGCAATGTGATATCATTTAAAGCACTTTTCAGCTTTTTGCCTCCACAACCTTACTCTGAATAAATGCCAAAGCTTCCCTGACTTGTACCATTCAATTGAATATGTTTTTCAAACATGGGAGTTTCCCCCAGTCCTGATTAATGCTTTTTCTACCATCCATCACTTCTTTCTGTGGTACTGGAAGCAGATGTAATCTAAAAACTCAATTAAATTAAAGTATTTTTTGTGCACTAAGCCGACTTTTGGTCTCACTTCTCTCTGGTTATTATTAATTTTATAAACCCCTCATAGATATTTTTTTTGAGGAAAAATGAAGGAAAACAAGTTAAAAATAACTAGCAGGCAGCATCACCACAGCAAATGGTTTCTACAGAAAAGTCAAGCCATATAGAAATCCCCTATGTAGGACCAAAAAGAGCAGCCTAGGTCACTGGCAGTAGAGAGAAACTACTCAACACAGTGCTGAGGGGAATTGGTGCAGCAAAAGTTGGTGAATAAATACATTGCAGAGCAGAGACTCCGATGGAGTCTGCAGTGTGGTACCTGGAGAGAGGAGGTTCTTGCTCTTGGTCTTTTTCAAAGATCACAGCTCCATCAGTGAAACCAGCCTGTGTGCTGCAGGCACAAGCCAGGCATGCTGTTCTTTTGGCCAAGTGTCCCTGTGTCAGCCCAGCAGTGGGATGCTGGGATAGATGAGGATAAAGCATCCATGTTGGCTGAATAGCAGCATTAATTGTGGGGTCCCCAAACTGCACTATGAGACAAGCTTGCCTTCTGTTTCAAAATTATATTCATGACAACAAATCTGTTAAACTCCTCCGCTGACATGTTTTACTTTCCCAGGACGGGAACACTGTGAAGGCTGCTTTTTGGCTCAGCTCCAATTTTAATGACAGATTTCAGGCAGTGACCTAACCTTACTTGCTTTACAGGAAGCAAGATGGAGATTTAATCTAGCTATAGGAGCTTATTGATAAATTGACCACTGATATTTAAGAAAATAATGTATTTTCTGTTTATGAAAGACTATTCACCTCCAAGGTTGAAGAGTTCTGCATCTTTAAGAGAAGGAAGTTTTCTTTATGAATTAGAAATCTGCTTCCAAGGAAGATGTGGAAGCTACTGACTTCTACTGCTTATATTTCCCCCAGGGCAACCATGCAGCCAGAGCCAGCTGAAGAAGGTGGCCTAGGTCACTGGCAATAGGTAACAAACCTCTTCTTCCTACAGCTATTTTACTCCTCAGATCAGGATGGGGAAAAATGTGGGACTTTTATCAGATGGTTGCTTGCTGGTGAACAATAGTAGACTTTATTTAAAGACTTATAATTCCCAAGTCACTTCTTTCTAAAACACACATGGTGTTCACAGGCAGTCTTTACAACTCACCAAGAGACAGGAAAGGTTTACTAGGTAAAGAGAGAAAATAATCTCCCACAATTTAATGTCAAAGTCAAAGCAGGGAATTCTACAATATTCCTGTTGTGCTGATTCACTAAGAGGTGAATCCCATTTGTCAAGTCATTCAAAAGCACAACTGTGATCAGCAGTAGACTTAACAACTTCTGTCCCCTTCACCCTAAGGGATCTCCTGTCTGCTCTTAGTGCCTCTCCAGACTACAGGAATAATTTCTTCTCTGGACTGACCAGGGCTGAAGGACATCCAGCCTGTGAGAGCAGGGGAGGGACACTACCTTCTGCAAATAAAAACAACACAGCCACAAGGAGCTGAAGGAAAAGAGCAGAACTTGTACAGAAAAATCCTCCTGATCCATAAATGCCACATTTTCAAATCTCTGAAACTCTTGTCTTTCAAAACCTGTTGTCTCCTCTTCTGCCACCCTACCACAGGACAACAATGAATTTGAGTAATGGGGGATGGAAAAACAGTCCTAAATCCAAGGTGCTGCTTCTTTTCCATCTGCTCACCAAACCTGATGGCTACACATGAGCTGCACACTCAGTCCAGTGGGATTAGTTAGAGTGCACTGCACTCAGGCAACTCACAGCTTTGTTCCCACGAAAACAAAAATCCATTGTGTTTACATCACCTTAGTCTTTTTGCATACAATTTTTATATTAATTTATAAGGTCACCCAGACAATCTTTGCTAAGATTGTGTTTCCAGCATAAAGCCATACTTTCATGCATCAATCCATAAGGGCTCAAAGGGTGTCCAGCTTCCCAGTTTTAACCTGGTAACAGATGTGTGTCACTGCCAGATGGTGCTTCAGTGCTCCGGAGCCCCCTGCTCAAAGGTCCCTTCACTGACCACCCACACCCCAGCCCTTACTGCAGCTGGATGCGCAGGGCATGGTGAGCAAGAGGAAGGATGTTACTGAACAGTTTAACAGTCTGATGTCTATTAAACTTACCAGCTATATAATGTTAGTCCTTCTTGTACATCTGTTATGCTCTTCCCATGGGAGTAAAGCAGGACAGACACCAGATTGTCTATTTAATGGAAACAGAATGATTTTCCCCCCCCGCTTTTTTTTTTTTTTTTTCCCCATCAAAAGAAACAAAAGCAAAAAACAAATTGCGGGGGGAGGGGAATTAAGTAATTAGACATTTAAATCACTTCAACTGCTTTGATTGAAAAATTGTGACATTTCACTTGAATTTCAGTCTTTTTAAATGTTAAGAACATTTTAGTACAAAATAATTAATTTGATTTTCAAAAAGAATTTTCTAATTAACATAATAAAATGTAATTCCAAGTGTGTCAAAATAAAATAGTTTTTCTGTGGCCCCTAAAGCACCCCTTTTAATGTGGGGCCTAAAAAATCCATCTCAGATGAAAATTCTGAGAAAAAATTATTTCTTCTTTTGCACTAAGATTTATAGCAACACTCAAGAGAGTAATAAAAAGGAACAAACCCCAAAAAAGTTCTTGGTTGACCATCAAAATTACTTTATTTATCCCTGAGTTTTATGCAGGTAGCATTCAGAAGTTCTCATGTGGGCTAGGTCACCTTGTGGTAAAACCTATATGGAAAATCTATAGAAAAAAGACTGTAATACATATATATTTTTTAAAAGTAGCAAAATGGCAGTGCTAATTTTCTGCCTATGGCATCAACATATTTTTATACCCCTTCAAACACTAAAATAGGATAATAAAAATTAAAAATGACCCTTCAAATACTAAAATAGGGTAATAAAAATTGCTCTTTCCTTTTTCACTGGAGTCTCTGACGTCGAAGAAGAAAATGGTCTCAATTTCTTGAACACTGAAATCAAACAAGTTCCACTGAGTCAAGCTCCATTATAGGAAAGAGCAGCAGCATCCTGAACTGGTAACTCTGCAGCCCACAGACTCTACTCTGCAGTTATGCTTTTGAAATAAATCCATGTTTTTCGTAGCTAACATTGACATTGCAACTTTTTTTTTTTATTTTTGGGATAAAGCAATTATATACAGAACCAAATATGCACAGAGAAATCCTTTGGGCAATTCTGCCCCACAATGAAACTGTATATGCTCCTAGAGGAAATTAAATCAGCCAAAGCCTGTCTGACTTACCCAACCAATTTTTCTTCCTCTACTAGAGGCAAATTATGAGTTCCATTCATAATTAAGTCCAAGTTATTAGGATTCAGCTGATATTACCTACAGTACATGTTTCTATATAGCCCAAGCAGCCTGGAAAATCGGTAGAAACTATTTTTTCTACAAACACTTCCATACAGTGGGACTTGAGCAAAACATGTACTTTCAGAGGGGGCAGCCAAATTTGTGATGCCTTTCTGCACAAGGGGTCACCTTTCTAACAGAAGGGTATACCTGGGTATACCCACCCATTGCTATGATGGCATGGGGCTTCTCTGATGCAAGAATGTGAATGTCATGGCTCTAAGTGCAGTGCAAGCACTCCAGAGTCTGTCCAGGTCAGCATTCCCATTGTGTCAGATTGTAGATAAAAAAGGTCAGATGTTGACAGCTCTACCTTACAAGGAGGTGCACCAAGTCTGCCAGCTCAAGTCATTCATTACATCCAAACTCTGTTGGATAATAATGAGGAAAAATGATGATAAACAGGAAATAGCCTGAAATCAAGAGGGCAAACCTCACCAGACACATGCCTCATCATGTGTAACTATTGACAGCATTTTACTGCAGCATAAGCAGAGCCCACTTGGGTGTGAGGAGAGGGGATAGCAAGCCTGTGACAGCTGTTGTCTGATGGGAGAGGAGACACAGAAGTTCATTTCTAGGATGCCATTTCAGCTTGTAGTTTCTTTTCCTGCCTTGTCACAGATTTTCTAGGGAATTTGAGTCATGCCACCATTTGTTCTTCTCACACAGGTGTATGTACACCACTCTTAAATGAAGGACATGACTCTCAGGATAAAAGGATAAAAGTGTTAAACATTATAAATATAGGAACTGATATTAGTGGAGGGTAAATGTAGAAAATGTGGGAAAAGCTTAGAAAATAAATATTTTTTCTTTTCTCTTTCTCTTTTCTATTGTTTTATACCCATATAAAACAATAGCTAAAACCAAAACTAAAACAAAACTTGAATGTAGAGTTTTAAATTCTCCATTTGCATGCTAAGAAGCACTGCTCTGTAATAAATACTTCTGTGCTTCAGGACTAGAATTCAGAATATGTGAGGCCAGAATCCTAGTAGGGATAATTTGTTTAGCACAGATTATTTCAACATTCCTAAATGGATATTTTTTCACAAGTTAAAGATTTAGTGGCTGTTTTCTAATTCCCCTTTATTCCTTGTCTTTGTTCCATAACCCCAGGAAGATTGCACTTCACCCATCCATAAATTTAGCATAATAATATTTGTCCTCTCTAAAATTACCTGCTAGATACAAGGTGTTCTTTTTTGCATCCTTTCCTATTTAAATTATTATTAATTTTTATGTGCCACATTTGGCCCCCCCAGAAAAACCTGTTATTTTTTGAGGAGCACAAATCACCCCCCAACTGAGGTCCTGCCTGATCTGAGCACCAAGGGAAGGACTGTACTAACAGACATCTGATGCCATCTATAGCTGGCAGAGTGGCAGCTTTTCTCTGTTCACTGTGAGCACAGTCCCCACTGGGATCAATTTACTTTTTCATTCACACCACACAAAAGAATGTGTGGATAGTGCTGGAGCTGACGTCAGTGCAGTCAGCTGCAGAGAGCCGTGCAGAGTGCAAGGGCTGCAAACAAGAGCAGCCATCGACAGCACGCTCCCGGCAGGAAAACCTTCCTATTGGAAACCAATGGGCACATTTATGGAAGCTTTGTTTTGAGACACAGCCGACAACAAACCCAAACAGCCCAACGCACCAGAGCAGGAAGTTCATCATGGTGATTTTATCCTGAAATAATTTAAAGAGGACTGAGCATCAGAAAATTTCCAATTTCTAGAGAATTATTCTTTTGTGTATCTTAGTAATAGAATGCACACCGATTTTGGTGCATGATTCAGTGTCCTGGGAACAAAGTGCTGTGGCTGGGGGTCACG
The DNA here is from genome assembly GCA_024865655.1 of Emberiza elegans. NCBI lineage: Eukaryota > Metazoa > Chordata > Aves > Passeriformes > Fringillidae > Emberiza > Emberiza elegans. The sequence continues at coordinate 28,475,797 of JALJVW010000085.1, read as the reverse complement.
CTAGCCTAGCCCTCTGCCTGATCCAAAGAGCAATGTAGCTACTGGCTGTAAAGGGAGCAAAATTTAATTTGTTCCTTTAAAAGGTCCTTTTTTTTTTTCCCTGAATCTTCAACATCATTTATTAAGTGGTGTTCATAACTTCTAGTATTGCATAATATTTTTTAAATCTATTTACTATAGAAAGGAGAGACTATTGTGGTTGTAATAATGATATTCTCTTGACCCACAATATTTCATCAAGTATTCAGATGTCAGTTTGGTGCAGTAAAAGTACCAATACTTTGCCTCAGACAACAACTATGTCTAATTTTTATTTTAGTAATCAATATTTTATTTAAATTTAGAGATTTTTAAGGCTGTTTTGCTAAAGTAAATCTAAAAGAGTGCTTAAGTAGTCCCTTTCCAACTCATGTGTGATGCTTGGGTGCTTTAGGGGAGGTAAGCACTTCAGCAGGCTGATGAGCTGTGAGCCAAGCGCAGGAAGGTGCTTGCAAATGGGAACCTCTCCAGTGACTTCAATGCCCTGAGCCTCAAAGCCTGAAAAGTAGAAACTGGGGGCTGACAGTGGCACTTGGGCTGGAGCGGGAGGGTTAGCACAGCACACAGAGCTGTATCAGACTGGCTGCCATGGGGCCAGCTCGGGTCAGTGGCAGTGACACGGCAGTGCCCCCACGGACAGGGCTCCCCCGTGGCAGTGACGCATCCCGGCTGCTCTGAGCTGCATCGCAGGCTGAACACCGTGCACACGCTGCCTTGGGGACTGATGCCTTTTATGTAGGTATGAAAGAGAACAAGGCTTCTCTGCTGTCCTCCCTCTTGTGCATCCTGAGAGGACCAGACCTCAGAGAATTGCTGAGTCTCTGTGTTTGAGTCTTTGTCTCGCTGCTGACATTTACTATGAGCAAGCTAATTTGAACCAACTGGGAGGGGTAGCAGGGAAGAAAAAGAAGCCAAAACCACATTAGTTGGAATAAGATTAAGGAAATAAGTATTTCTTTTTTTTTTTTTTTTAATATGGAACTACTGGAGTGACTACAAGCCCATTAAACTGCAGAAAAGGCAATTTATTGACATCTTTAAGGTCTGGTTCAGGAACAAAATGAGTGGAGTCTGATCCAGCATTTTCTAAAATGAATGGAAAAATCCTCATCACTTTCAGCTGAGGTTAAATCAGACTAAACCACTTGGGGAAATTTAGAGTTTGGGGAAAAATAATGAACACTAGCCAACACAGACTGGTAGATCATTGACTTGTTTGAAATTCATTTACTTCTTGGTCTAGAGACTTCTCTGCAGTATCTTTGAGGACCTTAAGAGATTCCAGATTTTTCAGTGAAGTCAGAGAGTAACCATCATCACATTCATTCAGAAAAAGCCTAAAGCAGAAGGAGGGAGGGAGGAAAGAATTCTGATGCTCAGCATGAAGCTGTTGCTTATAAAGGGTTTCTGACTTATGTACAGTGGATAAAAGTTTCAAAATGTGGCCTTTCTTCTGTATTCTTACAGGCAATTCTGCTTGGAATATAACAGCAGAAAATTTCATTTTGCTTTGGTCAGTGAAATGGGAAAAGTCAATTGATGCCTTGTCTAGTGTTGCAAAGCAATGTTTCTCTTCCCTCTCTGGGCACACAAGAGTGTGGTAGATTGTAACTCTTGATTTGTTGTTTCACATGGGCAGACAAGTTGCATGGAAAGGATATTCCCATTTCAAAGGCAGGTTGCTGTTCTCTATTAGAGAAAAAAGCTTTGTATTTATGGTCTTACAGATTCAAGACATTCCGAATAACCTAAATGTTAACAATTCAGTTCTATTTCATACTATAAAATTATGCTGGGTTATTAATAAATTAACTTATATGAAAAATACACAGAGAGACACAAATTTATTTTTTTATACAAGCACACACACATACACACACATATATATATACATATATACATATACACCTATATATATTACATCCAGCTGGGACTTCAGCCTCAGTAGCATCTAGAGAAAGCACCAACCTCAGGCCTTGGGAAACAGCATACTGAGAGGAGACACCTAACCAGGCCATGGTGAGCAGAGTGGGGTCATGGGAATTAGTAGTATGCTAATAGAACCATCCTATATTTGGGCAGGATTCTGGTTCTTGTTCTCAGCTGGTTTGGTACCTGGTACATGTAAGGTCATGTTCCAAGTTCATGTTCATGACTGGACCTTTGCCCTCAAAGACCCCCATACCTGGCTGCATTTGCCACACCCATGGACCTTTGGATCTTACCCAATATACCCTGGGGTTCCCGTGTTTTGTTACTTTGTTATTAAAGTTTTCATTTTCCAGGCAGAACCAACATTCCCATCCCTTATTTCACCAGCTCCCTCCAGCCAAGCCAAATGAAGGGGTCACAGCAAGCTCTGGACTGTGATATATATATATGTGTGTGTATATATATATATATATATATATATATGTATGTATATATATATATATATATAGTGAATAGACACACCGGGGAGGGAAATCCATATACATTTAATAAAGGGAGGATTCCTGTTAAAGAGCAGTCAGGGAGGCAGTCATTCTGGCACTGTACATTGCCAGAACATGGATCTGGATTTGGTGTTGGGAACAAATATCTGAGTAGATATATGTATGTTTTCTGTATATACTGTGAACATATGCAATGTTCATATAGAAGGTGTATAGAAGCTTATATTAGGGATAGACCATATGAAGGAAAAACCTGTCATTTTTCTTTTTGACATGCTCCAACACATTTTGGTTGGCATCTTGGTGCACATTCTATGTAGCAGCATTTATCACAGTAATAACTGTTGGGGTACTTTAGCCTGCCAGAGGCCTTTGGCAGCTGGACAATATAGATGTTTAGTGTCCTGGCAGGCTGTAAAGGTTTTTAGCAGCAGCAGCCTCAGCACCATGCTGCTGCAGCAGGTAAGTGCTGCTGGGGTGTGAGGCTGTGTGAGAGGAGCACGGGTTGGGGCTGACCAGCACTTCTGGAGTCAGTAGCTGTAAGACTGGTTTCCTGGAACACAGATGCAGGAGGATAAGAGAGAACAGAGGTGGCAGAAAAATCAATGGGCTGTGTTACTAGGGTAAGTGATAATGGAAACAGATCATCCAAATTCAACCTCAGTGAATCAAAAATCCAGCCTTTATGTAAGACAAATGTAGTGTGTAGGAGGGGCTCTCCTTTGAGCTTCTGTCAGCACCCCCAGGCAGTGCTCAATCCATTCTTATTAGTGAGTGATTTTGCAGCCCTGCCAGCAGTTGATTTTGTTTGAATAACACCTGGATCCCTACATCTGAGAATCCCTCAACGGTAGCAGCCACCCACCCTTTCTAATACTCTTGGGACAGTCCTGCTTTTCACAGTTGATGCCCTTTGAAACAAACATTCTAGACATTTGGGTTTTTTCCTTTTCTTGAGAAAAGCCATAGCTGCAGCCTTATTACAGATTTCCCCTCTGTCTTGCATGCCTTACTGTTATAAGCTTGCAAAACTACTTGTCTCCTCTGGGCTTAAAAAGTGTACAAATACTGAGTAATGCTATGCCATAAAAATGTCTACAGAGTCACAAAAAGAGGACTGTACCACCCCTGTCCTATTGTGAAAAATGCAGTGAATAGGCATCTCCTTCTGCTTTTGGTGACACAGGAATGACCTAATTTACTTTTGGGCCAGGGACAGAACCTGCAGAGAGAAGGGAAAAGTGACTGTCATTTAGACATGTTTCAAGGAGCAATCAAATGCTTAAACACTTAAATAGATACAGTTTCGTCTGCAGATAATTACAGGCTTAAAGAAAGAACCCAGTAAGGAAGGGATGAAGACAGGGTCCTAATTTGTCCTAGAGCCCATAAAGGGTTCCTTGAATGCAAACAAAAGAGGACTTCAAAGGCACAGTGAATGAAGCAGATTATTTATATCTATATAGGACTCTGCTTATCAATATCCCAAACCATTTTGTATTCATTATTTGATGGTAAGACTGAGGATCTCACAGTGTTATCAAAATTAAAAACTCTGTCACTAGGCTCAGATTTTAAAAGGACAAGCTGTGACAAGTTAGTTTTTTAGACAATGACAGTGAGAGAAAGATAGAACAGAGAGATACAGATGAAATTGTAGAGTTACAAAAGTGACCTAGTGATTCTCAGTACAGGACAAAAAAATGCTTAATCCTTGTCCACAACTCACTAGTTGCTCTTTGAAAGTGTGGATGCTTCCTATGAGAAAGGAAAAAAGTCACAAACCAGCTGCTAAGTTATAAGTAGCTACATTTCATTGTGTCTGCAGCGCAGAGATATAATCCAACACGAATTTTTATTTTAAGTGACAGTAAACTTGGACAAAGCTGCATACCATTTGTCAAACATTAGCTCTAAAAGATGTGCCAGAGCTTGTACTGGTGCAGCATGAATGCTGGAACCATGCCCTTCCCATAGGCTTGCCCATGGTGGTCAGCAGAGTGTCATTATGCTAGAACGTGTATTTTTCACCAAATTTTTTGCAGGAAGACATAGATTTTTGAACAAAAATGCACCAAACCACTGAGAGAATTTGTGAACAAGTAAAGGAAGATTTTGATGGGTTGGTTTGGTTTTGTTTCCTCACAAAAATGGGGGAGGGTATTAGGAATTTGGTGCATATGACAGCAGACGAGACTATCACTTCTAGAGAAAATGGGTCCACTCTCTTTCTGGCATGAATCCAACACCCCTTGGAATCAATGGGTATTATTTCATTGACTCAGTGTCTGCTAGACCAGGCTCTATGAACTACACAAGAACACACATGGTTTTAAAAGCATAGGAAGAAGGGCAGTTTGAACTTTTTCATCTTCAGTATAACAATCATTTGTGGCCATTAGCTGCTGTTTTCCCCAGAGCAAGGCCTTCTTCTGCCTGTATCAAAAAAGATTGCTTTAGTATTTTGCTTTAAAAGAGCCACAAAATTACAATTATCCACATTAACTAATAAGATCAATGACATCTAAAATGGTAATGCCGTATTAAATCACCCTGCCAGTCCCCATACTACTTCCTCAGATTGCCAAAGGATCCTAGCAGCTATCATGACGTTAGTTACATTCACTTCATATTTTGAACTTTGTATTCAACCACAAAATCATGAAGTTTAGTATTTTTCAGATGAGATGCTGAAGTTTGGTTGTACAGAGGAAAAATTATTGCTGAAGAAAGCAGAAACAACAGTTCACTTTGTAAATACTGTTAGTTGCAGGGTGAATGTCTGCCAGGTTGCTTCTGGGGAAGGAAGTCAGGAGCAGTAAGGAGATATTTCACTTTCTCGTCCTTCCATTAGTAATGACAGGTTGAGCACATTTTTTCAGAGATTTCTGAATGTCTGAAAGATTGGAGGAAATGACCACTGCCTATTTGGAAAAATCTCTGTGAGGTTTGTTCCACACCAGACCTAATTGACATGCTAGAGCCTGGAATGATGCAGCTGAAACCATCCTTACCTGCACATCAGTAAAGCACTCTCCTGCCAAACATGGAGATTAGAAGGGATTCACTGCATGTACACTGCCATGCTTTTGTTTGGAATTTCCATTTGATTCAGGGATCCATAAGGGTGCAAAAACAAATTACATAGAGCTGGGTTCAGAGCAAAGCAGCACATTTACGTGCGCTGACTGAGCGCAGAAGAGCAGCTGAGTGTTGACTACACCCTCTACCACAGACATTTGAAGTTGGTGTTGGCAGCATAAGATACCTTTGGCAGAAAATGGTCTTCACACTATCAGCAGAGACATGGTAGTTTGGATATTGCCTATGGCTTCATGCCCCAGGAAAGAGCAAAAACGTCTTCACAATTTCTCATAACACAAAAGAAGTTAAAGTTAAAAGAACTATAAATTGGATTACGTACCTAGTCTTTGAAATTTTTTATTGTCAAAACCTTAACAGAGGCTGAGACTAGGCAGTGGACCTAGACTGAAATTATTACATTGGAGGAAAGAAGGAAAAGAGATGTTGAAAAAGAAATGTTGAGTCATGGCACATTAACCATCACTAGGCTAGGTAGATTGTCTCCAAGTAATTTATTATTGACAACAATAATAATGGTAATTCAAATACACATACTTTTTATTAACAATAATAATAATGATAATTCAAGTACATGTATTTTTATATTGAAACTACAATTTACTGAAACTGAATCTGTATTTTATACAAGTAAATACCACTTATTTTTATAGACTGTGTATTAATTTCCTGTGTAATTACTTAATCTCAATCTTATCTCTAGAATGTATATTTTTAGAATCTAGATGCACTACCTACATCATAATTATATATCATAATGACTCTAAAATTATATACTTAGTTACAACATGTACTATAACAAATTCCACATTTAAAATGTTTTAATTATAGAATTTAATTTCTCGCATAAGCGCTCCAGACCTCAAAACCTGATGTTTGTATCTTAAAAAAGGCAAAAGCAGTAAATATAGAATTTCTAACTTTCTAAACTGGGTTTTTTCATTTGGATTATTATATAACTCAAATTTTATCTATTCAATTAAGTACAGGGCTAATCTTAAAAGATGTCAAAAAACCAGCTGCTGTTTCTCACTTCATCAAGCAAGGCAACCTAAAAAATATGAAGGGTTTTTATTGTACAGAAAAAATAAGCTACAATATAGATTAACTGTCAGTGCATTGTAGATGTTAAGTAAAGCATAAAATTGAGATCCTAAGGTCAACATTGTAGATATCCTCTATATTCTAAATTTATCAAACTGATTTTGAAAGTCTGTATCCTTATTTCCCCAGGCTTGCTTGAAGCACCCATCTTAGTTTTTAGTGGTTTTTTTCTGTAAATACTATGTGTGGTTTTTGTTATTTCACAAGAAAAAATTATTCTGTAGCAAAAAATATCAACTTCCCATAGATGTTATAGCAAAGTGATCAGCCTTGTTACTCAGACCTTCTCTCTGGCTTTCAGAAAATCTGTAATAGCTGTCAGAAATTGGTACAGGCAAGGATACAATTGATAGGGACTGCCTTGTGATGAGCTGGGAATTGAAGGAAGAATAATGTTTTAAGCCTTTCAGAACCTGGAAGCAGAAGGGCAGTTGATGTTTTGCAGACAAGACCCTCATTAAAGCAAACTCTCTTTCATCTCTCCCATCTCTAAATACTTACATTAAATACAGGAACCAAAATTGACTTGTCTTTAAATGTGCCCATTAGCAACTACCTGGCCTGAATTTTGGATTCAGGCCATCTGTGTGCAAAAAATTACAACTTAATGGTCTAAGTTCAGAAACATCAGTGTGCTGCTTTTACATAATACACTCTAAACAAATATTTGAAAAGACAGCTAAAATCTTGCAACTCCTTATACAAAACTTTTTATTTACAATTTGTGAAACATATACACAACTTCATGGCTGTACTTCTTCAGAAATACAATAAGAGCTTTTCAATGAGACAGACAATATTATCTGACCTGTTTTAGGATGAGCTGAACACTGCGTTGACTGCCCTAATTTTTCTCCCTTGACTATCAGTGACTCATTCAAACATAGCTATCTAAATTTTGGATGTCCCAAAAAGGACAGATAAATTCCACAGTTCATCTATTTAATGCAAACAGATGTATTCAAATGGCTGACCAAATAAGCCCATTATCAAACAACATGGAGTCTACACAATTTATCAGCTGCAAGTATTTTAACAGAGAAAAACCTCTGAGCTTTGACAAGTTAATGTTGTGAGTGAAGAAACAGGTGTCTTATTTTACATGCCAAGTACCAAAACATGTAAGAAACTGGAGCTTTAACAGATATCATTATATAAAGCAATTATTTGAAATGCCCAGCGTTGCAGTATATCTGAAGGTGTAGCAACTTACTTCAAAATATGTGTATGCTCCATCAAATATACTATTCTGGTTTTCTGTGAGTTTGGGGGCATTTGGGTTTTTTTTTCTTATTTTTATTAAAAAGGCAAGTAAACTAGTTTTTGTAGATCAAAAACTGTCACCTAATTACAGGATGCTTTGGCTACAATCCAGAGAGGCTTTGATTGCATCTATCATTTTCTTTGTATATCAAAATAGGCACATTTAACAGTTCTACTCAAGTAGATTAAGCTTCATGTGTAGGCAATTGTAGAATTAGGACCTTTCAGGTTTGCTTCTTGATCTAGAAACTGCCTATTCAATTCACATGGAACTGAATCAGCAGTCAATGAAATGAGTGTTTAAATTCTGCTGTCACTGAAAACTTGGCAGCCCAAGGGATGCTGATAACACAGTTCCAGTCCAAGCACTCTGGCCAAATCTACTGAAGTTTTTTAGCCTGTGCTATCTATCTTTTCCAGCTCCCTACTTAGTGCCATTGCATCTGACTGGCTAAAAGTCATTGCATTTTCCCCCACAGCATGCCTCAGTGGCTGAGCAAATGCTTCTATCTTCTATCACAGAGGAGGACAAAGGCAGATGAACTAAATAATGCAGGCATCTAACTTTGTTTCTTCAAATTATCACAGAGAAAAAAAAATGTAAAATAGCTTCTGAAGAGATTTCAGAGATTATCTAACCTACCATGATGTCCCAGCCCAGCATCAGTCATACCTCAGTCATTTTTATCTGATAATTCTTTAACTTATATCTTAAAACCCTTCTTTAAATGAAATTCCACAGGCTGCCAAGACAATTCTAATACATCCCTATCCATCATGTAAAAAGATTTTCTGAATGAAATCTTTCTAAAATTTTAAGCCTTGCCTTTTCTCCCCTATGGAAATGGAGAACACTTTATTGTCCTATTTTTTGTATCAGAAGATATTTGAAGCAGACATATCTTTCTGAGCAGACATTTCTCCACTTCTTTGAACATCACATTTTCTACTTTTCTGCTGATCCTATGATTCTGTGAATGTCTCTCAAGTGTGGCAGAACTCAGACTTGGATGTTCCAAGCTGATTAACTAGAGTTTTCTTTCAGCTTGGATATGCAAGTATCCAGTATATTTTAATTATATCCTTGCATACCTAAGCTGAGTTGCTATTTACATGCTTCAGTGTCTCAGTTCAAAGCAATCAGGTTCTTGTAGAGTTAAATTTTGAGTGATAAATGAAAATCAGAACTTGTCACAGTAATACCATTAAAATTGAGACAAACTTTATAATTGGCTACTAAGATATGTTAACTACGAATAGGATATTAATAATAGTTCAGTATATCAACATCTTAAAAATCAATCCCTGAAAAAACTCTTCCCCTGAAGAAGGTGTTCTGAAGAAGAGAATAAGAGTCTAGACCTTTATTCTCAGTTACTCTAAAACTTACATACAGTCATTCAGAAAAGAGATTCAAAACATGAACTCAACATCCAGAGAGAGGCTTGAATGCGGCATAAGAAATGCATTAACTCTTAAAAAAAAACTGCACTCAACTATATAATGGATAAATTGACTAGAAATTGCTAGAGAAGTCTGTCTCTACTGCAAAGAAGGAATTATCTTAAAATACTGCACATAGCATATATTCTGGAAGGCATTTTATGAAATTTAATGGTTAAAAGGAAAGCTGTTATGTGATTTAAGTCAGAGGGCAAAGGCTCTACCAGCAGTGCTCCCCAAAACCTATCTCAAATGCATCATCCTTGATGATGTCTATTCCCAGCATAAGAAAATTGTTGCAAGTATGTATTATAACATTTAGCACAGAGTGATCACAGCTTTGGAACTGCAACTGCTCCCAAGGCTGTCTCAGTGATCACAACTATTTCTCTGGAAGGACCCAGTGGATTGTTCATACATATGATGGACTGCCTTCTTTGAGTAGCCTCAGTAGCCATTCATGCAAACTGACATCAGATAAAAGCTACAAAGGAATAATGGAAAGATCAGTTGTAACAAATCTGGCAGGGGAAGACAAATCAGCACAATTCTGAATTGTTTCTAGGGTTGAGAATATAGAAAACCAGTATCATAGAATCAGAGAATATCCTGAGTTTGAAGGGACCCACAACAATCATACAAGTTCAGCTCCTGACCTGGCAGGACAGACCCAAGTCACACCATGTCCCTGAGAGAATTTTCCAAATGCTTCCTCAACTCTCCCAGGCTTGCTGCTGTGACCACTTCACCAGGAAAACCTGCTCCATTATGCAGCCACCCTCTGGGTAAAGAACCTTTTGCTGATATCCAACCTAAACCTCTCCTGACACAAACTCAAGCCATTCCCTCAGGTCCTGTCACTGTCACCACAGAGAAGAGATCAGTGCCTGCCCCTCCTCTTCCTCTCACTTGGAAGTTGTAACTGCAGTGAGCTCTGCCTCCTTTCCAGGCTGAACAGACCAAGTGACCTCAGTCACTCCTCACACAGCTTCCCCTCAGGGTTCTTTACCATCTTTGTAGCCCTCCTTTGGATTCTCTCTAATAACTAAATGTATTTTGTGTATTGTGGCACCCAGAGCTGTCCCCAGCACTGGAGGTGAGGCTGCCCCAGTGCAGAGCAGAGAGGGACAATCCCCTCCCTTGCCCAGCTGGCCACGCTGTCCCTGGTGCCCCCAGGACAGGGTTGGCCCTCCTGGCTGCCAGGGCCCTGCTGGCTCACGTTCCAACTTTCTGCTGACCAGTCCTCTTTCCCAGCACTGCTCCCCAGCATCTCATTCCCCAGCCTGTCCATACATCCAGGGTCAACCCATCACAGATGCAGAATCTGCCACTTGTGTCTGTTAAACTCCATATGGTCGTTACCCATATTCTGGTTTGAAAAAGTCTCTTTGTGGGGCCCCTCTGCCTTGAATGGGCTCAAGAGCTCTTCCCAGTTTAGTATTGTCTTAGGATACTGTTGTGTAAAAAAGGGCAATATAGAAGAATTCTATTTTAACTCAAAAAAGGTACAGCCCAACCAAGTTGTTGGGTTTTTTACACTGAGATATGTTTTATAAAGTAATAATAATGGAGGCCTTATGATTAGGTGGCAAAAGTTAAATTCAACCGCTGTTCTTGGTCTTTGTCATTTCTTTTTCTTGAAATTACCACCTGTCTTCTTGTATCTTATCACCAAGAAGTCTGGACAGTAGGTAAATAGATTTTAGGTCACTTTCCTGCATTACATTGATAATGACTTAAAATATTCACACCCAAAATGATTTTCAGATAATAATAAAAATATAAGAGTCATAGAAATGTTCATACATGTTCATCAGTATGCACTTTATTTTAAAAGACCCATCCAAAATCAAGATACGTGGAGATGTTTACAAAGCATGGAATGTTATGTTCAGATTGTCAGCTAGTACAAATTTTAACAATTTCACTGGAATCCATGCAGCTACACCACTGCATATACACCAGCTGAAACTCTGAGACATTGGTCATGCCTAACCACACATTTATTAATGTGGATAGCAGACACTGCAGGGGAATAGTGTATCTCCCATCTAACTAGGTTCCTAATGACATATAACAAACACACAAATGTGAGTACGTTAAGAAAAACTGCTCAGAACTGTTATCTACTGCTTATTTCCAGGACTCAAACACAAGCTCTCTGAGCAGTTCGGAAGGCAAATGAAGCAATTGAAATCCTGCTGTGGATGAAAAGCAGATATGATCTTTGGCTTTTAAAATGAGACTCGGAAAACAGTAAACTGAGATTTGATAAATTAAAGAGAAATTACTAGCTCCATGTCCCAAACCCACTCTTTTCTCTCTGCGCCAGGTCTTCTGTCTCCTTTATTAGCCTTGATATATCACAGAGTTTGCTAAGGGATATTGAGGAAAAATGGCTGGTTTTCCTGGGTTTTGGTTTTGTTTTGTTTTTTTTTTTTATTTGCAACAATCTATTGATTTTACTTTTCTTGGCTTTCATTTTTTTTCAGTTTAGAAATACACCAGTTATGAAACAGGATGTATGACACCAACTCAAAATTCATCATCTCCTACATCATTAATTGACCAAACTGCATTACAACTTCTGTGTTAGTAGGCAGGTCTACATAAGCATGCCTTTAAGTGATGGATCTTGAAATTTCTCCTGGCATGGGGTTAAGTACAAAACATTATGATCCACTGTACATTTCACTGTACATTAAGCTTGCCTAGGAAGTAGTCAGTATTTTGATGTTCAATTATATCCTCCTAGGCCACCACAATGGACTGCCAGCATGTCTTCCAGGAGAGGAAATTAAATATGCATAGAATGTTTTAAAATAATCAGTACCTTAGGAAAAGAGAATTGCTGCTTAGTAAATCTTTAGCAAAAACATTTGTGGAAACTTTATTTTATCAACACAAAATTCTTACTTGCAGACACTCTAACCTCCTGCCCATTACTGGACTCATGGTGAGGCAATCTGGGGCAGAAGAAAATGCTCTTCTTCTACACCTCAATTCTTAACACTTGTGGGAAAATGGAATAACAGTAGTAAATTGCTGAACTGCTTTGTTTCTTTCAGGTTTGTATTATAGGTAATATAAACAGCCTTTCCACTGACCTGGTGTCCCTGCTAGTGACTGACTTCTGCAGAGTAGGAGAATGTGTGGTGTCCACAACAACAAACCAACAGTCAGGTGGTACCAGGGTGTCAGTGTCACACCAATGGTTTATACACACCTGAAGTGTTCCCACACGTGTCCTCTAAAATCACTTTGGTTGCTTTGGTCCTCAATCCCCACTTTTATCACACTAGAACTTATACTGGGACTTTAAGTAATGTGTAAGCCCGAAGAGATTGAAGAAAGGTTATTCCTTTAAAGATATTTGACATTTGGATCTGATTTTTGTGTATGGGCTTGACATATTTTTGCAAATCTGCAGCATTATTAGAAGAGCCATGACTTTATTCTTGAGCCATAGCCCAGCGTTGTCATGTCAACATGTTCTAGGCAAAAAATGGGTGTTCATTGGTTATTTAAAAGCATTTCTTGAGCGTTGAGAGAAATTTAAGTGATCCATATATAAAGAGCTTGATCCAATTCCTTTAGAACATCCGTACATGGTGATGGAAAACATGTCATCTAGATAGTCTCAACCCTAAAGTCATTCTAGCTAGGGAAAAGCCCAGAATTTGTGTGTAAAAGGTGGAAGCCAGAGGGCAGGTTCCTAAGGGCAAATTTGGAGTGCAATGCCTATGTCATTGTGGTGTGAAAGTCAAGACAAGTAAAACCACTATTGATACACTAATGTGAAGGTAAAAGAGGAGTTTTGGAAATCATGTATGAAGTATACAGCAATGTTGATAGGGGTATTTGAGAAACACTGAAGATATTTCTCAAACACCTGGGCATGGTGTAAAGAGACACATATGTGGGTTTTAAAAATGCAGCTTTTATTGAAAAGAAATTTTAGTGGAAACTTTTCACACTAACTCAAGATTATTGCAATGATCACAACAGAATTTTAGCTTTTTAATCCCAGGCAGTGGGACTGGCAAGGCTGCAATGAAAGATAAATGTGCCTTGACAGCAGAGCTATCAGGCTGCTTGATTTTCTCTTTTGATAGGTTTAGGTTTCATGCCAATCAATCCAGCTCTACTGTGCAGCATAGTCACATTACCTTTATAACGTAGCCTGCTGCCAGCCTAAAAGCACTGAAGAAATATACTGTCCTCTAACTAAAGCAGGCAAAAATAAGTTGTGTGAGGATGGGCAAAGATTATTTTAAGATTTTTTTTCCTTCTGTAAATGATTTTATCTAATGGTTCAGATATTCAGATCTCAGCCCTTCTGATGATAACACATTTCGCCAGGGGGAAACATATGCTCAATGCACTCATCTTGGGGTTTCCCACTTACTCATTGCAAGAATAAAGAAAAAACTCTCTAGGAAGATGTCTCTAAGGAGTGAGATCTCATGGTGAGTGATTCACAACAGAGTACATTATTTTGTTGAAAAAAAGAAAGCCACAGACAACAGCAAATATTAGATCAAATGTTGAAGTAAATTCATAATTACTAAGTCTAAGATTCTCTACTAAGATTCTCATCTCAGTTAATAGAAATGTGCATTCGGACTGTTTATTTGTGTGCTGAAGCTGCTTTGGATTTACTCCATTTTAATTAAGATCAGAATCTCACTCTGTTGGTTTAGATTTTTTTAATAGCTAAACTGTGCCTACATACAGCAAACAGATGAATTCATTTCCGGCCCTGTTCATTTAATAAAAGCTTCAGCAGCCCTTAGTACCTTAATCTCACTCCTAGAATCAGGACAGTGCTTTGGGGGTATACCTAGCATATGCTGCAAATCAAGTTATCTCACTCAAATGTAATATTGTAACAGCCCTGACTTCTAATAATCAGTGAACTGTAAAATCTCAGTGCAGGTTATCTCAAATGAAAATTCCAGAGACAGAAACAGTTTGGAGGTTAATGGGATTATCTGAAGTCCCAGGATGAGGGACTACAATATAACTTTATGCTGGATCTGCAATACTGGGTGGACTAGCCAACTTGAATTCTTTTTTATGCCTCTCCTTCTCCCACTCTTGCTATTTCCCTAGGTTCTATGAAATAATGTGAGGCTTTTGACAGGTACTCTAAAAATTAATTCTGACAAGCTATATGCAGTATAATATAGCTTCTTCCTTCATTTTAAAAACAATTCTCCTTCTACAAACACTCACAAACATGTCTAGTCCCATTGCATTGTTCCAGCTGTGCTCAGCTATCCAAGTGGAATGGAACTCATCATGTATCATAAATCTGAGTCACTACATGCTCTGATGGTCCTGAGTTTATTTTAAGGAGCAGAGGATAACAGATGAGAAAAACAAGCAAGATTCAAAAGTAAAGGGAGAGCAACTGAGAAGCATTGCCTAATCCTGGTCCCAGGTCATGCTCTGAAATACCTCAAAGATTTGGGAAAAAGAGTCAAAATTTTCTTCAAGCATGGCAGTAGAGTGTCCAGCTTGGGGGATCTGAGCCTATTATAACATGAAGGATCAATGAAGTTGGACACAGTTTAAGAGTAAACAGACAGACTGAAACCTGTGGCTAGAAATGGGCTGGAAAGAAAAATCAATTATCTTAATTTAAACACAAAAGTTGAAGCAAGGTTACCAGTTTTTCCTAGTAAACACATCTAGTAATAGTTTTTAGTGCAAAGAAAAAAACAGTAAAAAAATTGCTATAATTAGAATAGCATCTGGTTTGGCACGAAATATACTGTGAAGGTGAGAATAAGTATCTAAGAAGAAGAAAATCTTCTAACATGGATCAAATGCCAACAAAGGTAGTTTCCACATTATTAGTATCTGATGTCCTCCTTCTTCTACCCCTCCTTGCCCTACATCCCAGTGCAGATGGCTTCACTTCCCTTACTTATGACAAATGCCCAAGCATTGTGTCTGAATTCTAGATAAAAGAGGGCAGAAAAATACTCTCAAGTTCTACAGAAATCTTTTAAACTGCAGTGAAATGACCATAAGAAATTACCCAGTCACCATCTTAAATTATAAAAACCAGATAAGGTACAAATTAAGTATTTTGTAGAAGCCACAATGGATTTGAAGTAGTGCACTAAAGGTTTGACACCAGAGACAGCAGGAGTTTAAACATTTTTCCCTCCCTTCAGATTACATCTGCCGATTGTTTATTCCATTTAAATAAAATGTAACACCACAATTGTTTACATTTCCGTCAAACGGCAGCCACTGAAGAGGTCCAAGGCATACACTGAAAGCTCAGGGTTTTACTACTACAAAGAAGTGTCCTTCAGTCCAGCCAGGACTGCACTAGAGCACAGGTGTAGCAAACCTGCACACTAAGCATTTATATCCACTGGCACATTGGCTTCATCTGGGTCAGATAGGCTGGTTCTTATCTCCTGGCTTGATGGGCCAGTGTTGTCAGGCAATTTCAGCCAGAATTCTCAGTATCTTCAACTAGAATTATAGTATCTGTACTTAAGGGTACCTTAAGGTTCTGCAGAATGAAAAATGAGCTAGCTTCTTCAGACATGAGCTTCCATTTCCTTGTGGTCTAAAATCTAGGTAGGAAGATGAGCGCTGACAAGCATCAATGTAAGAAACTGGCAGATAAAGCAAATGGCCACATTACAGTATAGAAAAACCATTTTTTAAATATTAATTTCAGTGATGTAGGCAAGCTGAACGGTGTGCAACAGCCATTTCTGACTCTCCCTTTCTCCTCTGAGACAGAAGCAGTGTGCGTGCAAATGTAAAGCTGGGATATGTATAACTTTATTTTCCGCGCTGTGCACATTTGCATTTTTCAGTAGCAGCCTGTTTGTCCTTATGTCTATGCAAGGCAACGATATCTCAGATGTCTCCAAATGTCCTCGCTGTGGAACAGGAAGCAGCATAGCTGCATCAACATGGCAGAACTAATCAGTCTGGGCACCGTGCCCTGCTGACGCAGCTCTCCTGTCTCCAGGACCCCAGCTAACATCTCTGCAAGGCACAAAGCACATGCTGCTGAAATTCAAATACTGTAGTCATGGGGACAGACAGAGAGCAGCCAGAGATAACCAGACCTTACAGACTAGTGGGTCAGGCACATAAAGGGGAAAGGGGAAATTTATCAAATATTATGCAATTATTATTTTTTTAATCTGAAGGAAACTGTGCATGTACTTAGCCTGGAACCTCCCCAAGAGGTTGTCCGAGCTACTAGCTTAGGATTAGTGTGCCAAGTGCTCTTTATGCTCTTGGTCATACCCACTACATCTATACAGCTAAATTTAACAGTGTCACGACCCTTTCTTTGGCTCGGAGATCAGCAGCTTGGCCCAGATGTGTCCATGCTATGCTTCCAAAGTGTAGCTGCCTTCAGGCAGCCTCCTGAAATAGACGCCAGTCTGTGCTTACTCCAGGGATTTGCTCAGAGGACACTTGTTGACTCAGGTCAAAGTCATGCTGGGAAATATGCTATGAGTATGCAGATGGTGTCTGAGCCCTGGAACTGGTTAAGTTGTTAGCAGTGGTGCTGCACTGAAAAATGATTGAAAATACCCAATGTGTTTGAAGAGTGACTGTCCAGCTTCTGCATGGTAAGAACAAGACCAATGTGTTCACATTAATTGCCACAAAACCCAGTGAAATCCAGACACAAAACAGCAAATATAAAACCGTGAGTTCCTACCCTGAGCTAGACTCAATGCTTTCTGAAATGTGCTGAGTGCATCTGATGTTCTTTTGAACTCAGGAGACAGTACTTTTCAGGCTTGAAATATTGAGAATATATGAGCCAAGAATGATTCACACTATCAAGGACCTGGAAAAAAGGAGAACACATGAGAATATAACAACAAACTGAATTTGGAACACTATCACTTTTGGTCCCAAGAGGGAACAAAAGAGGTTGCTTACACCATAAAAATTCTGTAGCACCAAAACAAAAATCCAACAAAAAATTTACTTTGTTTCCCAAGTGAATTTTTTTTCTCTTGTTCAATACAGCATTATTCTCTATAGCAAATACAAACACAACCACTAATCGACCAGCAATTAATTTTTCTTCAGACTCCATAAGAAATTCTCTACCAACCTACTTAGAATAGCAGAGCGATCTTTTTTGTATTCTTTTTCTCTCCAGTAGCCTAAGAAATTCTAACTTAAACATTACCATAACTCAGGCTTCTATTTAACTCCATGATCTAGTGTGCCATGGCCTTTAAAGCATAAGCATATTTAATATCAGTATTTTAAGGAGACTCAATGTGCAGCATTCTAGTGCACCTGATTAATAAAGCTTTTTCTGAGCAGCCATGTGTGTTCTGTATTGTATGACAGCAGCAAAAAAGACCAGAGGAATCTCAGAGGAGCAGGATAGGAATACTGATGTGGCATTGCTGTACTCGCTTGCCATAGGGGAAAAGAGGAGGAGCACTACTGGGAACTCCACGCTCCCATGCCTCAAAGAGCAAAAGGATTCTGGGCTTCTGGACAACAAATAAAGCCTCCCATCAATGCAAATGTCCTTCTCTACAGCTTTGATCATGCTGGAGCCAATTTTGCTTCTCCTCAGTTCAGACTCTGGGGTACAACCACAAGATGATGTAAAATGATCTAAACTCATGACATCCTTGATGGGCATATTCCATATTTTCTTCTGCATTCTTTGAACTTGTTTCATATAATTTTTTGACAAAGATTTCTCAAAATGTGAGCACAAATTCAAGCAGAAATGACTCTCTGCTCACTTGCAGTGCAACTATAATGAGGAAGCCAGGTCATGAGGGACTCCAAGGCAGAACAAAGAGCTGCAAGGTTTTCTCAGCACATGTAAGATGGCCAAAAAATATCTCTCATTTTTCCCCACCTCTCTCTCTCTCACACACATCACATCACAGGAAAAATAAGTTGTGGCACAAACTGGAATATCAATATATCCTTCATCAACCTGAGGCTGAAATACACCCAGATAAAATCTATTTTTACCCTACCTTGGACACAAGCCAGAATGAAACCAGCAAGAATAAGATTGCAATAAATGCTGGTAATGTAAAGCTGTAGCTAGGAAAAGAGGACCTTAATTCATATTATGTGAAGTTGCCCCTTAGTGAATCGACTCTGAGAAGATTTTAATAATGGAGTCATCCTCATTCTTGTCATTGGTATTGCCTTGTTTGGACTTAGCCTTGGTTGTCGGTTTTCAGCCCACCTTATATTGCTTGGAAGAAGCTGGGCAGCAGATACCTTTATGGAGCCAAGGCCACCCCCTGCAAAATTGACAAAAAGCTGCTTTTTGAGAGCCTGATTATAATAAAACTGTTTCCCAAGGCTGTGACCCGTCCCAGCGTACTCGAGCCCCTGATCCGTTCCAGCGTACCCGAGCCCCTGATCCCACACTACACATGCACATACAGACACACACACCAATGTGTTTGAAATAAGAAGGTCCCTTAGAAAAGAAAGGAAAAGAGATTCACTGGTCCTGCTTTCCCTTTTCCTACTTGAATGGTCATCTTGGTGTTTCGATACATTTCCTTGGTTGTATTTGCCTTTCCTGGCAGCAGGACTGCACAGCTTTGCTATCAAGGGTCCTTTGCAGCTCCTGGGAGGGACAAGGCAGAGGGATTTACCATGAAAGAGATAGGTGCTCTGAGGCAGCTCACAGCATCCAGAAACTGCTGTTACGAAACTGGGCATTTGATTTACTATTTTTTTCAAACATGAAGGTCCAGCCTGTCCAAAATCCTCTCTCTGGCAACAACCAGTACCAGATGTCCAGAGGAACAAGACTAACATAGGGTAATTAAAGTATACACTAATACACTAATGCTTGCATTTCTCCACTTCTTCCTGATAGTTAAAATTTGAATTAAACCCTGAAGTATACATTTCTTTTCCAAAACTTTGTAGTACTAATTTTCACAGCTCTAAAAATTCTTGTAATTCTTGATTCTTCTTCTCTGCTTGTGAAATTCTTGGTCTTAAAAACATCCTGAGACAATGAGTTCCAGGAGCATGGTTATTTTATGTCCTAATTGCATCCTTTCTAATTCTAATTTCTCTTCAGTTTTCATTCAATCCATGTTTTGTCTCTTCATAATTTGATGGGGAGACAGAAATTCCTGATCTGAATTCTTTCAAGACTTATCATTTCATTTAATTTGATATACTTTAGGTTTTTCAGTTTATTGTTCTGCTTTCCAAATAATTACAGTATTTTTAATCTCTGTTCATGTAAATCATTGTCATGCAATTTCTCAACTCCTTCCCACAATTCATATTCAGCAGTAGCATCCCTGATTGTCTGGTGATACTTCACAGATACTTACAGACCCATGTCAGACTACACCACTCATGTGAATGGTCTATTTTTGCCCTTATATTTTACAGTGTTTCAAATCCATATGCAAAAAAATACGATTTACTTAAAGCTACTTTTAATTATTCTTTTCTAAATAATAAACTAATTTGAAAAAAAAATCTGATTTTACTAACAAAGTAACATTACAGGCATAATATACTGCCCTTCCTATATAAAGAATAACTTCATAAAACAAAACTTTTCAAGGACTGGTACAGGCCATTAGCAGCAAAATGTAAAAATATGGCAGGAAATATCATGTCATTATTGCAAGTCAGGTAATAGTCACTAAAACCAGTTCATTCCCAAAAACACCTATTTTAAGCAGCAAGACAAGGCAAGAGGACAAAGCTAATGGGCAGTTCAGTATGATAGCATGGATTGAGCTGAATGATTTTCAGCTGGAATGCATTGATCTCAGAAAGCATTAGAGAACTCAAAGTCCATCCTCTTTACTCATCTGTATGAGTCATCCTCATTAAATTCAAAGGATCTCAGAACATCTGTGTAACTGTAAATTGAATTTTAACACTCAAATGAGCAGTGACTCAATACAGCCTTCACTGCCTGATACCAAACCTGGCAAGTGAAGAATTGCCTGAAAGCAACAAAGCAGTACAGAAATTTGCCTTAGAAATGTCAGACTCAGTATATGACAAGTTTACAAATTTATTTCCCATGGATTAATAAAATACAGCTTTAAAAATGTTTCAAATATTAAAACTATCAAAATATTAGAATAACAAATTCTGTACAGAGAGGATTAAACCTTTTGTTTTCTCAAAGATACAAGCAAATAGACACAATACAAAATGTTAAACAGAAATATGCAGAAGATAAGGATCTAAAGAAAAATTCAGTACTATTGAAGATGACCAATATTTTCAACAAAGAGTCCATGACATTCAATGAACCAGAGGTTTCACTTTAACACTCATCACATTTCAGGGTTGATTTATTGATGAAAAAATTATGTCAAGTAAGATCTAAATGTTTGTAGTTTTGAGTGTTATAAGCAGTACTAGAAATATTTGTAAATGTCAAAGGATCAGATGTGTAAAAGTATTTAGATCTAAACATCAAAATGATGATTCAGGATACCTTTCTCAACTCTGAAATAAAAGAAAGTTAAGTACCAAGAATCCCTCTGAAAATCTCATTATTTTGACTGGTTTTTTGTTGTTTTTTTTTTTTTTTTTAACCTGAAAACCTTTAGTATCTTGTCTTTTAGAAACACACTTGTTTGAAACATGCTTGTCTGTTAGCCACACTGGTCTTCAGTGTATAAAGTTTTCTTTTTTTATAAAGTGGAGCTCCTAAACTACTTTATTCACACAGTTCATTGTATGGGCACTCACAATTTTGACCTTGGCTTTTGGTTCACCCATGAATGAGGCACATGTTCGTGCAACCAGCAAAGCTTCATTCCTGACTATAAGCACGCAAGGAAGTTAAACAGCGGAAGGGAGCACTCTGCATGCTTGAATTTGGTCACCTGCAATTCTCAGATGTTAGACCATTTCCTGGCATGCTATGGCTTTGCTTTCCACAGAGACTAAATGTGAGTTGAGACCACAGACTATTTCCTTTAGGCATTTTGGACACAGTCACACCACTGCATGAGGTGAGTACCATGGGCATGGACTTTATGTACAGGGTGCCACAGAAATGTCCTGGGCACTGCAAGGTGCTGGGCACAGCTCATGAGTTATAGGATTGTCACAGTGAGATTAGAAACCAGTGGTTTGCTGTTTTTTTCTATTCCTCCTATCTGAAATTTATTAATAACCAGTGCAAACTGTACAAGTAGTCCAGGAAAAATGGACTGGCATCCAGTTCTGTCTGCTTTCAGAAATGTGCTATAACCGGTAGAGAATTGTGTGCTCTCTGCACTGTCCCTTTTGCTACTTGTTGTCCCCATCATCACTGCAAACATGATCAAGCCCTGACTCATCAAGCTAGGTTTGGGATCACTGGATGGATGGGGGAAGCTGATTTATATTTCAATCACCCCCAATAGTAGAAATCTTCAAGGCTCAAATTTCTCACCTCTCACTTCTTTCAGTGACCACTGCCTGACACTCCCTCTGCTCTTTGCACTGTATCCATCACTGTCCTGTTTCTGCTCAGGGCATTTCTGGCTGCAGGAGAGCTTCCATGACCAAGGGTTTAGATATCCTACTGAGGGCTCACTGAACTGCAGCAGAGCAAAAGCAGCATTTTGGTGCTTAGTTCCTTAAACTAGAACTTCTTCTAGTTATAACACTACTATGTGTTTAAGTTCAGGCACAGACAAGCCTTGTGGTGCTGAATGAATTTACTCATCTCTGAGCAGGGTACTTGCTGGAATATGAAGAGCTGAAACCTCTCTTTTTGCTTAGACATGTCATTTTCAGGGAACTCCTTTTTCAGCACTGGAGTTTGGGGGTCTGGCTGTAATGCAGCCATTTGTAAAGTAACTCTTATCTTTGCTGTGATAGTCAGAAATCTTTGAATTTCTGGCTTATACTCCTAAGTTTGGTTGTCCTCCAGCATTATCCTTTGGCTTCCTGAATTCTATTATGTCAGGACCAAGTATTTCAGAAAGGACATAGTGACCTTGCTCTAGGGTTTGGTCTGAGAAGGATTTCTGTACTTTCAATTATTGAAAGCTCCCACTCCAACACAGGCTAAGAAAGACACTGTCATAATGGCCACTTGTATTTTGTAGCGTTTCTTGGTGGATTGTCATATGTAAGGCTGCATGCAAACAGAACAAAACATAAAAATTATTTTAGCATGGCTCTGAAAAATAAAACTCTCTAATTCTCCTGTTACTAAAAATGTGAAAATACAGAAAATGACAAAGTGATGTTCTAGCAAAACTTTACCCCAAAACAACCACCCATTCAGATACATTCATCATTTAATTCTGACAGAAAATGCTTTTCAGGACTCATTCATGCTTGAAATTATTCAGTTTTGTAGAAAAAACCCTGTTTATTGCAAACAAGATGTTTCCTCCTTTTTTTAAACTGAGAAAACATGTGTTTGTTCTTAAAAGAACACAGTTTTCCCTCTCATTACACATGCCTTAAACCATGGAATGAACATTTTTCTGACTGTTTTTTCTTTTGTGCTACAAAGTCAGTAGTGATGACAAAGCCATTTCCTGCATAATAAAATCTATTAGAAATGTTACAATATCTGATGTAATTAAATAGTTAGAATTTTAGCAGTATATCATAATTTAAAGCTGCTAATGGTAACATTGGAAGACACAATTCTGTCCACAAACTAATTGAAAATTTGAATATTTTTTCTCTATTGGGTCAAATATTGTTTACTGGGGGAAAGTACTTTATACGTGTATTGTCATTAACTATTTCACTTTGCATAATAGATTATCAAATACTTTGTCACTTTTAAGAAAATTTTGGAATTATGAGGGATTTGTTTTGTCATTGTTACGTTCATGGGAATTGAAGTCTCTCTACATAGAAATAGTTTGCCTTCATGTACCTTATTTTCTATTTTGCTTGCTGTGTATTTTAGCTAACACAATTACTCTGGCCTGATTCAGCTACTTTCTCTGCAAAATGTTGACATTTCAGAATTCTAAATATCACTAAAATGGTGAAGCTTTGGAAGAGGCTTGATATACTTTATCTGCATAAAAATATAGTGTGCCAAAAGCTGTAATGAATGCAGTAAAAGGCATTAAGGACTCCCCATGCCATAATTTTCTCCAGCCCTAAAAAGTCTAAAAATGTTTATATATCCATTCCTAATTGAAACAATGAAAATGAAAGAATAAATTCCATAATTTTAAAAAACTTTGGAAAGACTGCAAGAATTAACTAATATAGATCCTGATAAAAATTTCTTTCAAATTGATTGCAATGGAATAAAAATCTTCATGGCTGGAGTTTTTTTTCACACACTCTAATTGAAATGCAATAAAAATTATGCTTGATAGGAAATATTTAAACAGTTAAACTTACAATAACCAAATTATACACTGGAATCACCATATATACAGAGAAAAAAAGTCCAATAGCTGCATTTCCAAATTATCCCTGTTAAGATAAAATGTTGACTGTGTCTTCTCATGTGTGTTTGTATTAATGTTTTCCACCCAGGAAAGATGACAAACCTATGAAATCTGAATAATGACGCATGAGAAGTATTCACAGCCTGGGAATTCTGTCCCACACATAGAGAAGAGATTTGAAAATTCCACTGAAGTTAGAAATTTCTGTCACCTGAACACTTAAGGCAAGGTTAGTCAACAATTTCTGCCATTATAATTTGATATACAGGTCCCATCTTCATTCCAAACTGCTGAAATTGCATCCTGACCAAACAAACCCTGTGATGTTGCAGTTGCAGTTTTTAGATCTGTGGAGCAGAATTGGGTTATAATAATGCAGTCTGGAAGCAATAAGAGGTATAAATTACTTTGACTCTATAGTGCTGATTGACAAAATTATGTGAGAGGAAAGATAGAAAAGATCTATTAGGTCATCTTGTCCATTCCCCATGATACACTGTAATGTCTCCAAAGAAAATGTCATTATGTGTTGTGACAAGGACCTGGCTATTACTAATGCTATTAATAATTGCTGTGGCATTTTTAATTCTCTTCCTTGGGTATTTTTTTCTGTAATCTGATAATAGATGTCTTGCTCTTTTAGAATGTAACCAATACATGCAATATGGTTGTATAAAATGTAATGGAATGTCTGATTGTCAAACAAAATTATAATGTGTCAAGCTATAAACTATTTTTGTGTGACCATAGTGTTAAAATGTTACTCTATAAAAAACAGAAACAGCAAAATTTTTCAAAATTTATGTACTCGGGTCTGATCTCACTTCTCATACAAAATAGAAAGGAACTTCTAATCCTTCCTCTTGTCCATTCCCCATTCTATGGAATCAAATTTTTCAGGGCTTTAGGACTGAGCAGGATTTGGGGATCTGTACCCTGCATGCAGAACAAAAAGTTTAACTATTATTCTATATTTTCTATATAAAACTTAAAAATAGTCTAATTTTTTTTCTTCTAGTATTTTCTACTCTGTCCCTCTTGGTGGTTGCAAATCCAGACAGTGCTACAAAAATCACCCTAGAAAATATTGGTCAACCTGATGCAGAGAAGATTTTTACCTGTGAATCACCCAGCATCCAACCTTTGGCCACACATCCTTGTGGGATTAAGACTTGTTCTACTGTGCACAGGCATGTAATGCCAGCAATTCCACATGGCTCAGGAGATGAGACACAGGTCTGGGTCTTGGGTTCAGGATTCTCAGCTCTATTAACATCCTATCTGCCATCAGACAAGTCACCTAGGTCCTTCATGCAGCTGTTTCCTCTCTTAATTTGTACATTCCTTCTATTTACCTTGCAAAGTTTACATCTAAACCACAGCCAGTCCCTGGGTAAAGTGTGGGCTGGCACTTTCTCCTCTCTTGCCCCAACCACTGCTTGCTTTGGTTCTTTGGGAGAAGAAATAGAACCGTGGAATGGTTAGGGTTAGGTGGGGCCTCAGAATCACCCAGGTCCAGCCCTTCTTCCATGGGCAGGGACACCTTGCACTAGAGCAGGTGAAATACAGCCCCCCAGGTGGTAGAAATACAGCCTCCCAGGCAGGATGAGTCCATTGCCTGTTCCAGCTGATATCCTTGTAGTGCCTGCTGTACCTCTGGTGTGATGGGACCTGCAATGACATCTGGCTGCAGTTTAGCCTGTCAAGATGATAATCCCAGGAGTTTGGTACTGTACTGCACTGCAGATAACTAACAGGAATTTCATAAACTGATGTATTTCTGTCACGAGTTCTTCAAGGCAGCAGTAGGAGGTACAGGGCCCCTGACCAAACTGGATTACCAGGAGCTCTTCAAACAAGCTGAACAAGATTAGTGCTGCCATTTTTCTTTGTAGTCTGCATTGTTTGTTATTTGATCTTTTTCACCCCCTGATGTAAATTAGAGAGATTTATACATTTTATGTGAAAAATTTGATGGATTTCTATGCCAATTTCAGTGAACAAAAATTTTCTAAGACAGTTTTTGTTTATATTCTCACCAAAAAGAAAGCATAACGACCATAAATGTAACTAATTATAACCTGATAAGGCACTATTAAGTCCAAAATAGAATTTTATATAAAAAGTGTTTGTGCATTTATGTGTGCAGGATCTTTATTAGTACTTATGAAATAACTACTAGATGCAGCTAAATTAATTAATAACTTATTTTAGAACATATTTTTACAAAAAAAAAATTAAGAATGAATCATTAACAAACAATGTCACAGCTAGCTGCTATAACAAATTTTGTAATGTAGATTTCATTAAAAGTGTGCACATGCCTGATTAATATAAGAATTCATATGGTAACATAGAATCCTTTAAAGTACAATAAACTCATTTAATAATAATAAGTTGTACAAAATTATATAAAAAGAGTCTGAAACTGGAATATAAAGCCATCTGTAATGGAGTAATCAAACAGTCTTGGGCTAACTAGTTTGAGAAACACAAAGAACAGCAAAAATTAGAGAGCACAACATGAACATTTTGTCTAAAATAAGTACTGAAAGTTCATGCACAGATGTCATCTATGAATTAAGTAAGTTATGTGATGGCTTGTTTCTTCATTTTTTCTAGGCCACAAAGGAAGAGATTCTTCAGGAGGAGACTGAAGACAGCAGACAGGGTAGGAGCTCCACATCTCCACGATGCCACCTGGGAGAACATCTCTCCTTCTACTGACTATTCAGAAGGTCTGTGGAGATATTATATTGCTGAAATACACAGTTTAATTACTTTGCACAAGTCAGATGCTGTGATTTCTCTACTAATATCAACTGCCTGCAGAAATTGCTCCCAAACCCATCATTTACCTAGCTGCACATGCTACTTTGGAGCTATTTTGCTTTGAGATAACCATGAAGACTTTTGAAGACATGTTTTCTAAAGCAAGCTCTATGTGCTGGCTCTAAAGCTCACTTTTAAAAAGCTGCAGTCAATTTTATCGGTTGAATGACTTTGAAGACCAATTTTTATGAAGGATTCTTTCAAACTCAGGCTGTTAATTTATTACGTGCTGATCAGTAATATGAAAGAACTCTGTGTTTCGGAAGTTCAGTAGTTCTTAATTATGAACAAGCTTTGAAGCACCCAGCCATGCATGACAGACTTCCTGATGCCTCCTTGTCTCTCTTCCTGCAGCCTGGGCTCTTCCCTCCAACACTCATTGCCTGGAAGGGTTTGCCTTTATCTTGAAGACTTTTTTGAATCATCTGAAAGATTCAGAGTACAGAACGTGACAGATTACCAGTATGATTTAATATGACAAATCATATCCTGTGCAATATTGCAAATCAGGGAAGGTTAATTAATACTTATGTCAGAGCCAGAGGACTCCATGTTGTGTGCGGTTGTCCTGCCTTCAGCATAGAAATTAACAATTATCCGTTAGAAATACAGAGCCACTTTCTGATCCTGCAGTATTTGACGAAAAATTCCGAGTGCATGTCAGTGATGCCTGATGCATTAGTAACAAACCTGGCCACAGACTGTGGGGGAATTCTCTCAGAAATATATATCTGAACAATCCCAGGTTATAAATCACTGAGCAGCAAACTTCTTCCATTGAAACTATCAGTTAATGGGGATCCTGCTAAGACAGAACAAACTGGTCTAGGCATCTTGGTTCAACTGAAAATCAATTAGATTTTAAATGACACCAAGACACATTCTCATAAAATGCAACACTTGTTTTCTAACTTGCAGTCTGGTGTTGACAAAGACCTGGATTCATTCATTCTACTCTGTGCATCTAGTATAAGGTGGTTATCTAAGTTTCATGTGTAATTAGGAAAGAAACAAAGCCCAAAAACCATGGAATCAATATCTCTCTGAAAAATCTCTTTTTCTGCAGTGGCTGTAGAAGTTGCTTTGATTAAGTGCACTAGTTCTGGACACCACAGATGAGCAACCTTCTCCCTTCTTGCCCTTTTTTCATTGTCTAGGTATGTCAGGAAAA
Organism: Emberiza elegans; assembly: GCA_024865655.1. Taxonomy (NCBI): domain Eukaryota; kingdom Metazoa; phylum Chordata; class Aves; order Passeriformes; family Fringillidae; genus Emberiza; species Emberiza elegans. The sequence continues at coordinate 28,447,985 of JALJVW010000085.1, read as the reverse complement.
TCAAAATTCATACAAATCATCTATAATGGAATGGTACTTTTCAAAGAAAAAAAATTGGTCAATGAAAGTAAATTTCTAAAATGAGGTGAGATGTCAGGACCCCACCTAAACCAGGAATTCTTAGAGGAGGGCAATGGTGTCAGAAGTTTCCTTTTGTGTACTGTATTACTTTCTTCCTGCCATTTTTCAGCATGTGAGAACAGTTAGTCCTGCACCAAAAGACTTGGATTCTACATCTGAGCATTTCCATCTCCTAATTGTTTTCTGACTTAGAAAGACTTTAATAAATCTGAGGGATTCAAACATGACAGAGATGAATGCTGTGTCACAATTTGGCTAGATACATATTATTGTAACTTTGAAAAGATTCCCTCTGGACAAACTCATGCACTTCTATGAGTTTTTCCTTTTTTTGCTTCTCTTCCCTGCACCTCTACCTCTAAGCAGTCAAAAAGGAAAAGACTGAGGAATAAATCTTTTCCTCACATATTAAATTTCTTTTAAAAAATATTTTCCAAAACAATTGCATGAATTATTCATTACCTCTCTTTCTTTGTTCCTATTAATATCAGTTTCCAGAGCTCTGTTTGTTTGGGATTTTTATCCAGTTCCTTTTGGTGCTTTGCTCATTTCCATTAATGGGGTGTTATTTATTTTGAAAATTGAAATGCCTGCAACTGAACTATTAATCCTAGAAAGGCTTTGATGAAATTATTTCATTTCTCAGAATAGTGGAAATGCAAAAAAATATTTCACCTCTCTGAAGAAGGTTGCAATGCTTAACGATTTTCAGCATGCATTAGAGAGCTACAGTAAACTAGCCAGAGAGAATCTGTCAATATTTGCTCCAAGGATGGGCTAGGCCTAGAAATACTGAATGAAGCAAGAAATCCATGTGCAGCCTTTAAACCAAGGCCATGAGACCCAGTATTCCTCCATATGGATGAGTGCCATAATCTCTAAATTACAGGGTCACCAACCATCTCTCTTTCTGTCTCTGGAGGGGGCATAAGAGGGGCAGCTAAAGAATCCTGAATGATATTTCACATGGAGGTGGACAGTCTTCCCTCACTTCCCATTTCAGCTCCCACACCACAGATTAATAATTAGGGCAGGCTCCTATTCTGAATTGTCTCAAAGAGAAGAGAGAGTAAGTCCTGTGCTTCTCAATGATATCTTTCAATCCAAGTCCTCACACAGATGGAGACGAGACCTGGGGATGCTGTTCTGTTTTTCTCACCTTTCAAAGAGAAGAGCAGTCCCACTATGACTTTTAAAGGAAGATTGTAATTACCTATTTTGAACCAAGGGCTCCAAGGTGCAATGCACTCAATGCCAGATTACAGTGTAATGCTTTTTTTTCTCATTATGGCTAAACAGAGCATGAAATGAGTGAATTCAGACACAGCTCTATGTAATTTCATTTGTTCAGAATACAGAGACATAGGGCAAGTAGGAGAGCAGAGAGATGCTCTTTACCTCTACTCTGCATTCCTGTGGCATGCAAAGCAGAAGAGCTGTAACAGGGAGGATCATATCCATCAGAACCAGGAGTCAGCTGTAGCCCAAAAGGGACTGACACTGTCATTATCATCTGACAAATAGTTTCAGCAGGAACTGCTGCTTACAGTAAACTTCCAGATGTTGGGGCTAAAAGTTATCCTACAGAAGAGGATGCAGTTCTCCAAGCTGCTGGGCTCCAAACCCAGCTGTGCATGTCCAAAGCCTTGCCTCATTAGCACACCAAATAAGTAAAACCTTCGGTCAGTTACCACATTTCCTCAGAAGAGTGGTTTGAAGGCAGCACAAGCTCCCACTGTGGTGTCAGGAGAGATGAGAGCATTGCTGACTTCCTGTTGGTGTCATCTGCTCATAAACAGAGATCTGCCTCCCTGCTCTGGCAGCCAGACACAGACCACTCTAGGGAAGATGATCTGGGATTTCAAAGCCTGCAGCATTTGTCAAATAAACAGAACTACTGGACAGTTGTGCCCTTAACTTTCCTGCATTTTTCAGAGTATTGAGTTACAGCTGTTGTCCTGCCCATCTCACAAATGCTTTTGCTGATAGCAGTAGGGAGAAGTAACCCTGAACCTAACCCTGACACTGCCCCAGGCATGAGGCCCATAAACCAGGACAGATTTTGCCCATCAGGACTCCTGGCTGACACAGGGCTTTGCCAAACCCTTCCAGCTGCTGTCAGGCCAGTCCCAGGTGAAGCCAAGGCAGCCAGCTGGGAGGCACAGGGACAGCCCCAGCCCAGGAACCGGGCACCTCCCTGGAGGTGGGACAGGCCACGGCCAGGCCAGGCCCATGGCCAGGCAGGGTGGGTTTGGAGAGCAGCAGCATCACTGGGCCAGGGGCTGGCCCTGGGGGCTGAGGGCTCCTGCTGTTGATAGACAGCTGAACCTGTGTGTGCAGCTTTGTAAATGCTCACCAGATGCAAGAATTCATTTACTTGTGCTACTTCAAGGGAAATAGCCAAATTCTGGTAAAACGGTCCCTTTGAAAACCTGGCTCAAATTTGACAAAGCAATAAAACCATCATCATTTATGTCCTGCTATCTCCTCCCTGTGTTTTGTTTCTTGATCTTAGTCCAGAAGAAAGAAGCAATAAGCATAGTGAACACATCATCAAAATTCTCTTTTACTTCTTGTTGTCAGCAGAGTGTGGGGAAAAACAACTGGGATTTGGAGGGTTGCAAATCCCTCCAAGAAGAGGTAAGAGTTTTTCTCAAGATAAAAACCACTTAGAGGCTATCATGTCTGCAGAGAGGAATATAGCTATCATCCATCAGCTACAACTCAGAACAAAGTGGCTGGAAACTTAGGAAAGAAAATCATAGTCCACATAGTAATAACAAAAAACATATTACCATTGTGTTCAGCAGTTCCTGTTTCTTGCAGGTGCTTTAGGAATGTTTCAGGTTTAAGCATGTTCAGAAAAATATTAAAGGTATATAACAGGTAGAATCCATCCCTCTGAATATAAAAATGGGAGCCAAAACTTTTGGGATTAACAATCAGACAACTGATATTTAGCTAGAAGGGTATTACTTTCACAATACAATAGTGCTTGAATTTCCCTTAATTTTCAAGGCATTCTACAATAGAACACTAAGAGAAGTCATTAATTTGATGCATCTTCAATTGTTTATTTTTCAAGGGTGCTCAGTATCCTGCCATCAGAGCAGTGGCTGTGCAATGTTAAACACAGGCCTTGGGTTGTTGTAAACAGTTTGAATCACAGAATGGTTTGGGTTGGAAGGGATGTAAAACATCATCTGGTTCCAACACTCTAGAACCTTCCATGCTCCAGAATGTCACAGGCTTTCTGTAGATACTCTGTTTTACCCATAAACTCATGTGGTTGTCTGAGATGCTCTCAAGATGTCTGTTTAGGGAACTGAATTGTGCCTTCACCATCATGAGCATTCATCATTCCATAAAACTCTTCTAGCTGTGAGATGAAGTGCAAGTCATTTGCATGCAGATAAGAACTCTGACAATTGCTAACCTTATTTAAAGAAAAAAAATAGGAAAGGAGCTAGCAGGATGTTAGAACTTTTCTAGATAATTCTTATACAGGCATTAATAGTGGAAAAAAGATGGGCTTCTGAAAAGAGCACATCTCACTCTCTTGTAACTGAACAGAATTGCAAGAGGCAATGATGTCTATTCTTAGCTGTCCCCTGCCTGCTTGTTTTGGTACTCCCAGAGAGATCATTCTCAGCAGACACATGGCATAACCTTGCTCTAGAAAATCTAGAGTTTTAGCTGATTTCCTACCTGGATGACCTATTCATAATGCTACTCAAAAAGATGACAAATGATTGGCACCAAAATCTGTCTGTAAGGTTGTGCAGATATGATTCTTCACACACAGAAATACTGAAAGTCAGGATCCCACTGCTTCTGTTTCAGCAGTTGCAGGGCTTCCTCAAATTTGGTCTTTGCACTGTAAGGAGGGTTTGAAAACAGAACCTTCAAATTAGTGATGCAGTAAATATATTTCTTGTACCTCTAAACCACTGAATTCTTACAGGACTCCTAGCAGAAACTGAAATGAATAAACGTGCAGAAAGTGCTAATCTGCAGAATGAACCATGAGTGGTAATTTATGCATCTCATAAACAGCTAGCGGGCTGTTACTTTACAAGCTCCATTTTGAGGTTTCATTATCTCACAGAGATAGGCAAATCTGCAACCTTTTACTCATTCAGCAATCTGCAGTGCTTACTTGTACAATGTTTTGGAGTTTGAATAAGAAGATGCCACTTAAAACAGGGAATTATTAGGAAAAGCAGTGTGGTACACAATTAGCCAGAACAGTACTGCAAGCAAGAATATGCAGCAATAACTTGCAAGAATAGCACAGGATGCCTCAGAGAAATAGAGTTTAGGCAAGCACAAAGCACAGTGAGCTCAGGCTTGTGGTCAATATTAGCATACACATTCTTCAGCCAAACAATCTTGAGAGACATGAGGAATTGTACCATCACTTGCATCCTTGAGCACCATTGATGGCCCTAGCAGTCATTGTGGTAGTCTTGAAACAGCCTGGAGAGTGGATGACCTTTCAGCAAAAGTTATTTATTGCATTTGGTCTAGCCATGTTCCTCACAGTGCCTGCATGATTAAAATGGTCAGAGTTTTTTAAAGGACACAAGAGGTTTCTTTTAGACATTGTCCACAAAATTGTAATTATACTTCTTTGTGAAGATACAGAGATAAACAAAAGGTCAAGGATGGAGTCACATCATTTGATATGATATTCCATGCACTACATTAAGTTATGCTATTCCAAACTCACACATGGTGACACCTGATTAATTTTAGTCAGGCAGTACTTTGCTGGATCTTCAAACTCTCATTTCTCTCTTCTGCTGAAGCATTGAATAGGAGACTGTACAGTTAAATTTTTTTAAAAAGCACTTCACAAAATGTTCATGTGATTTTCAGTCAAAAGGGAAACAAGCATATATTTATGCCTGTATGTGTGGCCATGTTGTGTGTAGCAGTGCTCAGATATACACACACATGCTCATCTGTATACCTCATTACAGAGCATTTTTTAAAATTATGTAAAATACAGTTTATCTAACAGTGTATAAACTAAATGAGAAAAAATATCAACAGCTTGTGTGTGCTGTTCCTAGGTTTACAGTTGTTCATTGGTTCACTGATGGGTGGGAACACATCTGCTGTTTCTATTCAGAGTTGTTCATGAGCTGTGTGGTCTAACCCCCATAGGTGGTGGTCAGGAATAGCAGAAAAGGGTGCTTGACTCACTGAATGAAGATTCTATTTTCTTATTAAGTGTGGGTAACTGAGTTCTCATCAAGGGGAGAAACTGACAGCCCATTGTAAAATTACTGATAACACAAACTGGTCTCCAGAGTTTTGATTCAGCTTTCAGCGTCACTTCATAGCTTCACCCCTCCCATTCTTCTGATTTTCTACTTCTTCACACAGAATGTGTCTTCATGTTGGGTTGTGCAGTGGCTTAATAAAATGGAATTATGTCTACCCAGGTCTAAAATGTTTAGAAAACTTTTACAGATGTTATATGTTCATCTTGCTCTTCAAACCCAGCCACTTCTACACATAGCCCTAGAGTCATCTATCCACCAAAGGGAGAGAGTGATGTCATGACAGAACTATCACAGACCTTCTTTGGACCTCTATCCCTGACACATGAGAGACTGCCATGTAGGGTCTTTGATGGCAGGATGAACTCTGGGACTCAGGGGCAAGGGTTCAGGAATATGCCACAAAAGTAATTCCCAGCTAGGAGCATGCATTTTACCAGTGATGCACTGAGCTGGCATTCCAGGAAATGGGAATGTCTTCTCCCTTGCTGCTGTGATGCCACCAGTCAAAAGAGGTATTATATGGCATGTGGGACCAAGAAAATTCTCTCCATAATGCCTCAAGTGAAGGCACATGAAAATCATTGATAATGATAGTGAAGCAACTGAGCAAGTCCCATGCACAGACCAAGAGAGCTGGCAGAATTTGGTATGACAAGAGAGAAAAGTCACCAAAAATTTCCTTAGCTACATTCACACTCAAAAGAAGATGGAAGATCATAGCAAGAACTGCTGCTCTCTCATGTAAGAGTTTTATAGGAATTTGCCTTGAATGTTCAATGCATTAGAACAGCTACACAAAGGGGGTCCTGGACAAAATCTGTCTAAGCTGGAATTTTGCAAAAAATAGTAATGATAAAAAATAAAATAAATAAATAAATGTTTTATTAGAAATTCTGGTTTCAACACCTAAATTACTTCTAGCCTTCCACTTTTGTGTGACATCACAAAAGTTCAGGCAAAGCAGAAATAAACTGATATAGTGCAAATAGTAGAAATAAACTTATAGTGCCAAACAGCAACCTGTTTTGTTGCTGAAAATACCAATTTGAGCTTGCTCTTTCAGAAATCCTTACCATCACTTTGGGCTTCGACTTCTTGGAAGAGCGGCAATCCTTCCCCAGGCAGATTTTCTCAGTGAATATTGAAGGCTGTACTGTTCAACATGTGAGCCAGGCTCAACCTCTACTTTAATTTTTCAATGTACATTTACAAAATGCTTAATCGGATGCTTTAAAAAAAATGAAATGAAAATTATCCAACCCCACACATCAGGTTCCAATTGGAATTGCTTTAATGGAAAGCAATTTTTTTTCTCTCATCTTTCAGGTCACCAAATTCAGGCCCTGAAACACCATTTTTTTATAAATCAGTGCATAGTTTTATTACCCAGTACAGTACCTCTAGGGCACAGCAGTTTGGTAAAAGTATATATAATTTCCAAAGGGCAAAATATTTTGCCACCAAGCAAAACCTGCAAAAATTGCATTATTTTGGAGTGGTTTTCTCCTGGATTTTGGTTTAAGTTAAATGTATTGGAGGCATTCAATTTCTGCTCTTAATCCATTTGAAGTGTGTCTCATAGGCAACTTGTCAACCTCTTGTATCGGCTTCACTGGTGAGAGCCTTGTATTTAGTAAAACAACTGTAACAGAGCAACTGCTTTGTGGTCATGGCAGTTATATTTCTGTCAGGTTCTCTTTCTGTGTTTGAATGATGACTATCTTTCACTTCTGCATTGAGACATTTACTAAAGTCATAAGGATTGTCGTGCTGTGAGACGTGCACATGCTGTGCTGTCCTCCTCTTGTCTTTTGAGGCTGTGTATTCCTTTTGTTTCTGTAATTATTTTTGCAATGCTACATAATAAAAACATTTGCAATATCACTGTTCAGTCACCTAAAATACTCAGACACAGGTAGAAGGGTAGGTTTGGCATTATAAGAATTTTTATTAGGCAGCCATAAATCTCTTCCAAACAAAATTATATCCATATTCAAATACTGGGGGTTTTTTTGTTGAAGTCTTACTGTGACTGCTGTGAGAATGCTGTGAAGTGGGATAAGTGTAATATAAGACTTGGATGAAATTTGACGTTCAAAACATCATTTCTGACCTTTAGTAAGTGATGGATTGAAGAAGGATGCATAAGTCATCTCTCACACCAGCTTTCCTTCTGCATCTTGCAGAATCTGGGGAGACTGCCTCAAATCTCGTGCTTGAGCACTGCCTCCAACCCTTGGACACTTCAGATCTAAGGCTCCACCTGATCAAAATTCACCTGTCCTTACCTGGCCTTGCAGTTCCATAAAGCAAAGAAGACATATAAGAATATAGAGACCTCTTTCTCTACAAAACCCAGGACTGTGACTGTTCAGAATAGTTTGGACTTTCATTTGAAACCTTTTATATTAAATTGACATTTAATTTTTTTTCCTCTCTTTTCTGGTTGAAAATAATTTTTGTCATTCCAAAAGCCAAAATTACTAAGAAAAGTTATTCAAGAATTTAAGGATTTATTGTAATTTTAAAATTTTCCTTTAAAAACATTCTCAAATGAACAAAATACTGATTTCAACCAGCAATATATCTTGATTAAAATATTTTGGTTACTGGTAGAGCTATTCAGAAAAGGCTTCAGCAGACACATTTGTGGAAGTCTGTGACTTAAAAGACATTTGTGCTTTATGTAACTTTTGTTGTGTAAAACCAGCCTTTCCATCATGACCACAGTCTATACCATTTTCTAGAGTCCAGGTATTTTGGGTTGAAATCTTCAGGAGGTGGATACAGTGGAGTAGTTTAAATCAGCAGGACCCTTTACATGCAGGAAGTGAGATACCTAAATGGTTTGCACAGAATATTCAGGTTACTGTTTTACTGAGCCCTTCAAGATGAGACCACTGTTTTAAAATCTTCAAAGCTGATTTTATGCAAGAGAACACAGCTGAAAAAGAGACTGCTCAGAAGCCCTTAACTGCAAATCTAATTGTTACTTCATCTTGTGTGACAGTTAAACTAAATGGAAACACAGTGGAACATCATAAAGTAATCAATTAAATCATGCTTTCACAGTAGAACAGCTACAAAAATCTGTAAGATATTCAATATTTGCTGATAGCTAATATTCTTTTCTTCCTAGAGGAAGCATGAAATTCTATCAGCAAAGTAAAAAACAGCAAGTGGTTTTCTTTTAGGTCTGGGAGCCTCTTAAGGAAGCATATTGCAAATGAATTATTACAGAGGGAACTCATCTAAGAAATGGAAAAGATAGAGCTGGTTGTCTGTAGAAGTCATACATTAAAATTGGAGAGAGTTCAGGAGGAGCTCTGTAGTTTTCAGAAGAGCTTCCAGTCCTGCTTCCACCATTTACTGTAGTTAGGAGTGAGCCACATCGCTGATCAATGGCAATTCAGGCACTTGGAAACTGTATCAAATGAGTCACCATAACACCATGGCTGCAGAAATTCTCTTGGATATATATTCATGGCAGTAGTACTTAGTACCTTTGTAGACAAAAGGTATCCAGGAAAAAAAAAACAACTTGGAGACTCACTAAGGTGTCCAAATGTAGATGTCTATGTGTCTAAACTGTAGATGATGTGACTGTAATGATTCAGCCAAGCCTTCATGTCTGGGAAAGCTCATCAAAATGGCATTGTGAACTCTGCTCTAATTTATCATAATAATAATTTATCACCACCTTAGGGCCATGTTCTCATTTTCCTTTCATACTTTTTGAAGCTAAAGGCTATTCCTGAGGGAAAGGAGCTATACAAGTAGTTGGAAAAAGAATGAGAATGTCCTGTTTTGAGGTAGACATTACCTCTTTTCAGATGTATTTCAGGGCCCTGTTTGTGATTGTGTGTCCTGGATGTCAACCAGCATCAAATTCCCAGCACTAAACAGAATTCCACAGGGCTTTTTTGACACATTCTTTTCAAGCTATCAGGTGCTAACACGGCCTTTGACTATGTGCTTACAAAACAGGTCCTTATTTTTATGTGTCTTCAATCTGTTACAATCCTACTTACATTTACAGAACTGGTCACATTCCATCCTTATATCTCAATTTTTACAGCTTCAGTCAGGATATTTTTTCTATTTTATTTTTAAACTTAGATCTCTGACATTATGGTACTGATGCTCCTGGTCAATGCAACTGTACAGCAATCTGAGGAAACCACGTGCAGTTTCTCTAGTAATACTCAAGGGTAATAAACTAGAGCCCACATCCATTGAATCCATTAGATGCTTAAACATGAAAGCTTAGAGAGCTGAAGTTCACTCTGCAATAGGAAGCAAAACTTCCTTGGTCTCAATAGTCTGAAACATAGGGCTCTCATCTCTCCCACCTGCACTGAAAACCTGTACTAATGTATTCTCAGATACTGAGATCCTTTGGGCAGTGTTCTCAGCTGTGTCACAACACTTAAAAAATTACTGACCACAGGTAGTGCCTAGAAATCCCTATGGATGAGGGATTAATGGCAGTGATAAACGTACAAGCATCAGTCCTACTCTTGTCATGCCTGTTTCCTAAAAAGTGCAGAACCAAAATGGACCATCACTGCTGCTGAGAGTTTGAGTTCAGTTATGCCTGTGGTTAACCTGCAGAACTTCCATCTGCTTTCCTCCTATAGCTTCTCTGCTTGATGGGAATCATAGCTTCCAGCTAACTTTCAGAGCCTGCATGTCACATTTCAGTAAATCATCTCATGCCAGGGATAAGGACAGAACATATTGCGTGTCAGCACTGTAAACTGTAAGCAAGTTATCGGTATGCAAGGTGTAAATCATTGCCTAAAGGGGACTTTAGCTTTATGTTACAAATCCTCCAGGTCAAAAATAGTTCATGGACAGGAAAAAAAAAAGTGAAAGTGATCTATCTTCATTTAGTTAGCCTTATTTTCATCCTTCTTTAATTTTTTTTTTTTTTTTTTGTTTTGAGGATTCTGAACTTCAAATCTCTTCCAGTGATTTATTATTGATTTAATGTACCTTTAAATTTTATGCTTCAAATAATCCCTTTGAATGTCATAGGAATTTGTCCCTTTAAACCAAGATTGTGAACCAATGTGCAGGGATGACTGTACTTGACCTACTTAGGGCTGAGCTTTCTGTTACACAAGACAGAAAATAAAGTTGGATCATTGCATACTCTCACACACACAAGATTGGCAGTCTTTTCCTTCACTATAGATCAGTCAATGATCAGTCTTGGTATGAAAGATCCAATTTATTTGCATAAGGCAGAGATGCTCCTTTGCTTTTTGAGGCAACACCCACTTTTTTTGTTTTGTTATATATAGTACCCAGTACTAGAAATCCTTCTTTACAGCTGCAACTCTTTGGTCACATTGCATTATAACATTCTCAGGAGTGATGAGCTTGGGATGGCTTCTTGGTTTGTTTAATATGCATTCTGGTCTTGCCCAAAGAAGTTAGCTGAGAGTCAGCTTTGTTCTCCTTGGTATTAGAGGTTTATATATATTCATGTATATAAATATAAAGTACCCACCCCCATAAGGCAATAATTTAAATGGCATGGTTGATACAGAGGAAGTAAAAGAACCTATGTCAGTAATTTCAAGAAACCTCATCCTTCATGCCCATGCCTGGCTTTTATGCATGAATCCTCCACATCTTCAAAAATTACACTTGTGCAGAAATGTTTAAAGCAGAAAAAAATCATAGCCTGGACATCCTCAGTGTGCAGATCAAGAGCATTCAACTGGGTGGATGCGCATTTCAAAATGTATGTTTAGTGTTTGTAGAAACTTTGGCACAGCAGAGCACCTACAAAATGCATGGCTCACCCTCTCTTGCTGCACTTGAATAAGCTCACACTTCCTATTGAACATTGTCTGTTACATGTTCATACAGCCCCATGGGAGGCACCTGCATTAATGTCATTAAAGAAGTGTAAGACAAGAAACAGACATTCCTCTGTGTCCTGTACCTTACCTCCAGTTTGCAGAGGCTATAACAGATCTGCTAGATTACCTGGAACCTTAATTTGGGGCTTGATGAGAACATGCATTGACATTGCTATTTCTATGTGAGTGTGTAAGCCAAGAATTGACATCCACAATCAGGTTTCTGGAACTGATTACAGCGATCCCAAAATGAGCTTGACACTGTGTTGTCAGAGCTGTTCCAAGTCTGTTGTGTAAATGTGAATTTACCCTCCAGTTTGTTAACTGCCTTGCAGTGATTTTAGTAATGGTCAATGTGGTGGCTAATTCACCACTGCATTCTTAGTTTTCCTTCAGGACATCTTTAACTGAAAGTCTCGACTCTGAAAAACCTCCTTAGCTTTTTGAATGTTAAGAAGCCAGATATAATATCTCTGTCAGCATGGAGGAATTGTATATGCTTTTGCTCTGCACAGCTCCAGGGGCCCTATTCTCACAGCATCCTGTGTGTTGAGTCCCCAAAAATGTTATAAAATTATATCACTACTATTTTAAGCAGATGATGATGAATCATCTCCTGCCTTCCAATATCAGCACTACCCAGCCCTCATGTGATACTTGATGCTACAGATCTTACACTTCTGTTTTCTAGTGAAAAACAAAATGTCTAGTAGTAATTCAATATACAGCCTTCAATGCAACTTGTTCTACTTGTACTATTTCTGGCACAGAAAATGGCAAAAATCAACATTTCAAACAACTCCACTGGAAAGTCCTCAACCAACTCTGTAAACAAGGCAACAATCCCCAGGTGACATGTTAAATACTTCTTCACAGCTTGGGAACAAAGGGGAGATGTGCAAAAACAAACTTTGAGAAGATTATTTTCATCTGATGAAGAAAGACAATTTTAAGATGTTATGTTACGAGCAGGCAGCCAGACTAAATGATCATCATAGATCCCTTGTAAGTCAAGCATTCTATTCTATTCAAATTCTTAATGTCTCTATTTTGTTTCCTTGTCACCCTGATTTTTTGAGATTTTCTAAGCCTTCTGATGTTTACATTCTTGTAATGAACTTTCTCACACACTTTATGCAAATAACTTATTGTTTTGCATTATTTTATGGAGGAGGAGAAATTTAATGGATTGTTGGTTTGTCTAGTGTCATTGAAGAGGTGGAACTTTCACCACTCTCACTTTTAGAAATCTATAAGAGTCAGAAATTAAAAAGTCCCTTTTTAACCTTGAAAAGAGCAGTGTTACTGTGTCATGGTATTTCGTGTCCTATAGTGACACTTCCTTGTTAATCCGCCTGCATCTGAGCCCCACGAACTGAGAAGGGACTCCTGACCCCTCCTCACCCAATATGTGAGCCACCTCTCATTATGGGCCTGGAGAGTTTGGCTGTGTCTGTATTAATGAACCAAACTGGCTGGGACTCGAGCTGAGCGCTCACTCCTGATCCGTGCTGCTGCTTGCCTGCTGCTCTCCCAGGGCCATTTCCTCCCAATTGCACACAACACCCAGACTGAGATCAGGGTTCAGCACAAGCCAGGGACTATCCCCAGTATGGACGATTCTAATTTCATTTAGAAAGATGGCTTAAACTAATGAAAGTCTTTCCATGATACTTGTCCCCCACTGCACACAGTAATCTTTAAGTCACTATGGAATTATAGACAGAACCTAGAAGGCTCATGATTCAAACTGTCCTGCCCTAGCCTAGCCTGAAGAAGTCCCCTGCTAACAATTAACTGTCTTGATCCCCCAATAGCAATGCCTTCTTTAGGCCCCAATCCCAAAATGTACATTGTTTAGGATAAATTATTTATTTAACTTAAGCAGAAAATAATCAGAATATTATTTCTCTTTTCTGGTTATACAGCACCCCATACTAGACATCCTTCTCTACAGCTGCAACTGTTTGGTCACATTGCATTATAACATTCTCAGGAGTGATGAGCTTGGGATGGCTTCTTGGTTTGTTTAATATGCATTCTGGTGCTTGCTTGCTACAGCACTCTTTTCTGGTGCTGTAACTTGGACGCTGAAATGCAGTTGGGTTGCCATATGAATGTCTCACTTGCTTTGGAAAAAAAATGAGTTTTTCTTAGAAGGAAGATATCATATTGTGAAATCAAGATTGAATCTTCTACAGATTTTTGTCTAAGCAAACAAACATTTTGAGAGAAGAAATTCACGAGTGGGGAACAGTAGCTAAAAATAAAGGAACTGTATTAGTATGTTTGTGACATCCATACATCTAGGATAAAGGGATGGACACATAGACCCTGGACTGCCTCCCAGATCTTTGGCAATGTGTGACAGTTTTTTACTTCACCTTCATATCACACACAAATTAAGTGTTCTTGAAATTACAGAATTTGACTTCCTCAAATGTATATATAAATCCAAGTATCAAACAAGATAAACATGTCCTAATGTAAGATTTATGAACACAATGATCAACAGAATAACATTGGGACTTCATCTAGAGTGGGATTTGTCTCACCTACTCATCATGGCTGTCTCTTTGTCAGCTTCAATACTCAGTGGAAAGAGACAGGTGAATGTAAATGGCATTTCATTCCATCCTTCTTAGACCCTGATTTGGAGAAGACAAAAAATATTTAAAAATTTGTTGACTATCTTTCCTTCTGAGGGAAAAATTAAATATCCAGAAGAACTCTTGTTAATTTTCCAAAGATAGTTGATGATTTGTTACCTACAGGGAAAGTTTGCACACTCTTTAGTTATAGCTCTTTAATAGCTCTCTAACTATTTATAGCTGATATTCTATATGCCTGCTCATATACAAGGATAAAAGTTACCTTTCTTTTGCAAATGAGTTTTGTCCACTCTAGATCAAGTCCACTTACAGCACAGCATTTGCATTCTGGAATAATAAGCATATTCAATCAGCTATTCTTCCCATCACCAATAACTGGTGCTCAGTTTCCTTCCCTTTGACACAGGCTACAAAATTCAATTTTACAGCAAAATATCAATCTTCTTTTCAAGGAAAACACCATATCTTGGAAGACCATCTAGAATTTCTGGTGTGTTGAGCTGGGACTTGACTAATTTTTCCCTGACACACACAGGGAACAAGGCTTAATCTCTTCAACATTTCACTTCTAGGAATACAAGAGTTATTATTGGCTCTGTGTGTTCCACATCCCCCTTTGTGAACATTCACTTGCAAAACACTTAGGAAAATTCATTAACAAAGATATAAAGTCTGTTCACTGCTTCTTGCAATGAACAGGGTAAAGAAAATATTTACTAGCTTGTTTTCTGCTAAAAATAAATTGTTTTCCTGCAAAAATCAGAATTCTACAGGGAGTCATTCCAGTAAATGTATTGGTTAGAGAAAATATTTGAAAATCAAAACTGTGCAGGTTATTGGGAATTCTCATGTCTCTTCATGATGCTTAACATGGTTTGTCCTCAGTTTACATATTGCTCAAATGAAGACTGCAACAAAACTTTATTTCATAAGATATGAAAATTTTTCAGTTTGTGGATTTCTTTATTAATCACTCTGAATTTCTTAAATTAGAGAACTTCATTAAGTACATAATGTTTTTCCTGGAAGACCACAGGACTTTGAGATATAACTGCTACAATAAGCCAAGTCAGAACACAAACACAAAAGAACACAGGTCACAAGAGGTCTGTAAATGGAGTTTCTGAGTATTTAATATTGCCAGCATTGAAGCAGACCAAGGAAGAGCTACCCTGGGTTCAGATGCTGAGGATTCAGTCCTTGGACCAATAGAAATATCATTCAATTAAAGACACAAAACTCCCAGTTTGAAGATGTATGTGACCAACATGTGAAGAGTCAGTTTCGGTGCAGTGGGAAGTGCTTTACTCCTGCAGGTCACCACCTGCACACGGAGCATTCTGAGATATAAACATTCCCACAGATCATGGGAACAACTTGTTTATGAGAAGAAACAGTGCATCCATTTTTCTCAGTCCAGAAAAACGGAAGTTCAGAGGTTGACATAAGTGTTCCACAGCAGTAATAAACTGTGAACTCCCTTTAACAAATTTTTTTAAGTGGTTTAAAGGAAGGATAGCTCAAAGAGCCAGTCATGAACTGGGAAGAATTTCTGCCACAGGGCAATGGTTTAAATATGACCCAGTCCTGTGGTCTAAAAATCCTTAACACTGGAGGCAGTACAGTGGTCTAAATAAAAAGATTTTGTGGGATTAGGTAATTTCGCATCATAAAAAAATTAACACCACTGTTACTGGAACGAACTGAACCCCTGTGTTTGCAGTGCTAGCGATAATGCATGATAGAGCAAACATTGTCAGTTCCCCTCCTATGGATCTGGCCCATAAGCATTGGGACCAGCTAACCAATGTCCTCAATGGCCTTCTCAGCAGAGCCACTGAATATTCTCACTCTATAAACACTCCTGCAAATGTGTTCTGCAGTGCATTTCATAGCACAGAACACAGCACAAACATAGCACAGGTTGCTGTTGTCCTGCACTCAGCATAGAGATCACAGAAATCAGACAGAAATCAGGAATGAGGTGAATTGATGGAGAAGTAAAATTATTTAAAACCCCTCTCCATTCCTCCTGTGGCATTTCTTCCAAGATGCAATTGACTACATATTCCTTTGAGCAGAACTTGCATGCCTGTCTTTAACAGCACCATCTTGTGATTTCCAGCACTGCAGCAGATTTTGCTTAAATGAACTGGGCATGTAATAAATTATGACTATAGCACCTGAAGGTTGTGTGAAGGTCTCATCTTCTGAGTAAGAAGCAATTACATAGCTTTCCAGTACATAACAGTAATGTGTCCTAACCAGGAGCAAGTGCCATATTTTTTGCAAACATTACAGCCTGTTCTGCAAAAATCTGCCTCTGGATGATAGTGAGGAAACAGAAATTGGGTGCATGTAGCTGCTGCTGTTTTGAAATGCTTCTGTTACATTTTGAGACACAAGTGGTATCTGTTTCTACATTCGAAACCTTGTGTAATATGCATAGTTTCTTTATGAGATGTGATATCCTGTTTGAGCAATTTTTTTATCTCATGCCAGAAATAATCCATTTCAAACTTATTGTACAAGACCAAAATAAAAGAAATTACAGTGCCTTAGAGACTTAGATGAAATGTCAATTTTCAAAGACACTCATTTAGATATAACTAAGAAATGTCAATATTAAGTTGGAATAATGAGAAAGAATGATCTGTGGAGGAAACAGTCTACATAGGAAGCTCTGATGAATATTTCAGTGGTATTGGAATCAATATTTACTTTACTTGGGTTAGCACTGTATGATATATCTACTAAGCAAATAAAAATAAGTCTAAGGAAGCCAGGAAAAGCTTTTGGAAAGTTATTGCAATCAGAATGGCCAACCAGTTATTTTATTGACAGCTTCTTGCACTACATCTCTGAACCTCATGGCTTAGAGCCCACAGATCTTCCAGAGCCTCTGATCCCACAGCCAGGGGGAAGGCTGTGCTGGAGGGGGTTCCACACAACAGGTGTTGCCATTGTTTTTGCTGCTCTGTGGAATGTCCTGGCCTCTGATCTGAGACATTCTGCTCTTTCTTCCTTGCTCTTAAGCCCAGCCTTAAAGAAATATTATCTCTATATAAATATCTGGGTCTGCAACATTTTTAGATGATGCCTTATTAGTATTTTAATACTCAGCTTTTATCAGGCCTTAGCATGTTGTGGTGGAAAGGTCTCCTTCAAGTCAAATGTACTTTTGGGTAGCACATAGAGCTAATATAACTGCCCTGAATTTGATGTTATCTGTGGATATCAGATGTACTCAGAAACTCCAGCCCATGACACTTCCAAACATTCATATCCTACATAGCATGTGGAATATATAAAGACTATGATTCAAAGCATTTCACTTGGAATTTTTTGAATCCAGAGGTTGAAATCAGCTCTTCAGATGCATTGCTACTAAGAACACTGATTGAAAAATAACATTGGACTCGCAAAAGTCTAGCTTTACATTTTATATTCACTTCTAGTTCCAATCTAAAATGTGATTTGAGATCTGTCTTGAAAAATAAACTGCGAATGTCGGAAAGTCTGCATGCATAATCTATAATTACAGCAATAAAGTAAAAGGAACTACTTATTTTGTTGGTTTCTTTTTACAGAACCATTTCCACATCCTGTTTTGTGTGGTGGTTTTTCCAAAAAAAAAAAAAAAGATTGTACACATGGTGAGGAGCAGAAAATCCCCCGTGGGGATACGTTGATGTTTCCACGATGAGGATGGGAAGTGAAAATGGATTCAAGTTCTTTGAAATATTAATGGCTGAATGTAAACCACACCAACAACAGAAGTCTTAATGACTGACACCCAAGTTAAATAGGAAAAGGGAAAAAAATTCTGAGCCAAACCAAGAGTAACTGAAGAGCAAAATGGTATTAGAATCAATAGCTGCCCCCAATAGATTGAATGCATCTGTGCAAAAGATGTGTCTATTTAACATGCCACCAGTGCAAGGCTGAGGAGCAAAGTGTGGCAAAGGACAGCTGCTGTGGGAGGATGGGGCTGCCTGTGGTGACATTGTACCACTGGCTCTTTCCTTCTGCTCTCCAGGGAATGGCCTGGTAGAGCCAGGCTGCCATGGGCTGGCTTTCACATCCGGACACAACCAGGGGTGTTTACACCAGCAGTTACCCCGTGGCAAAGTCTGGATGCTGGGATCCAGGCCACCAGCTGCTGCCTACTGTAAGTTCCCAAAAAGGAACCAGGCCTTGTGTTAGATGCCTTCCTGAGGAAGAGATTTACTGATAGCTGGCTCACCTCAGCTGAAGCTGAGGCGTCTAAAACTGTGACTGTTACAAATCACCCCCATGCTGCACAAAATAAAATCAAAAAGTGATCACCAGGGGGTATGGCCAGTGGCGGGGTATGGCTGCATAAAAGGATGTGCTTGCACAAGCTGGTGATTAGATCATGGCAAATATATTCACCAGTTTCAAGGGGAACCATGCACACAGAGAGACCTCTTCAAGGCAAGGTACCAACAACAACCTGCCCAAGAATCAAAGTCAATAACTGAGCCTGTTTTTCTTTATGAGAACTCAGCCATCTCTATCACACTGCCTTTATTGCTTAAATGATGTAAACATATAAGAGCACAACAAAAAGAGGAGTTAAGTGTTAAAGGAAAAAATAAGTTTCAATTTCTCTTGTGGTAGTTTTATCATGTTACTTCATCTACTTTTTCTAACTCAAATTCACTGGGGTAGCTAAAATTTCAGTTTAAAAATAAATATATTTCACATGGGGAAAAAAATAGAGAAACTACATAAAGAACAGTCAAGCCACAACAGAAAACATACAGTCTATAAAAAAAATGCTGGTCCGTTCCAAAAAAAACCCAAAGCTGTTTCTGATCAAGTGAAACACAATGTAATTTGAACTAAAGGTTTTGCAAACAATACAGTGCAGGTGGGATGCTGTTAACTTCTGCAGGATTTTGCAAGCAGGTACAAAAATTAATCACTGTGGACAAGGCAGAGAAATCAGGAATGCTCAAATTATTATGCAATTCACATAATAAATGTACTACAAATAGAAAGGTTAAAAAATGGATGGAAGGTTCTTAAATATCAGGAAGACATTGCCTGCTGAAATAGTTTTACTTTGTGATGTTGAACTAAAAATTATTATGCATATAAGCACATGATTGCTAAAATGTTTCAGCTGCATCTGGACATTGTATTAATCTTTGAGAAATAGCACCTCCACCATAAATAAAGATCAGGAAAACTCAAAATTAGTTTATATTTGGATTGAATAAGCATTAACAGTTGCAACTGCAAAACAGTTTCCTCACAAGGCTGTAGTGACTTAACAACCAACATTCAAGTCATGTCCCCATTACCTTATAGCCAAAGGCTAATGGAGTTTGTTGGGAATGTGGCTTTCCCTGCTCTTGTATTCAAACCACCTGCATCTCCCTCACCCAGAGGGTGAGAAAAATGGGTTCCCCATATTGCTGGTTGAGGTTTCTATACATCATATCATTGCTAAACTTTCCTCAGTATGGGAACAGGTTCCCAGATTACCCACCTGCTTGACAAGTGTCCTCATCAATAGGTTAGAGATATTTTTGTCTTTCCTCAGGGCCAGGATATGCCACAGTAAAGGAGAAGATGCTGTTGCCTGATCATTATGCCACTCACTTGAATTCAGTTCCTTACCCAAAATCAGACAGATAATTTACCAGCAAGCATACTTCTCAGATGATTTATACAGCCAGCAGCTTGGATGTACCCTGAGGAACAATTCCTTCCATCCTGCTTTAGAAGGCCTTTATTCCTATTGGAAAAATGAACAGCTACGAGCAAAATTCAGCTCAGCCCTTCCTTTCATACCTACAACTTGGTGTTACCTGAAAACTTGTCACTTCTACCCAGCTGCCCAAGAGCTAAACATGCAGGAACAGGTGAAAGCATCAGCAGGTTCTAGCAGCTCTACAAGTGTTTCCATTATTTCTCCTGCATTTCTTGCAAGCCATCAAAACCCTTATTTTCCACTTGAATGTAGTACTTTGTGGCAAGGCAAATGCAATTTGTTGAGGAATCTTAGGTGAAAATCCAAAGTAGATTTACTTTTGGATCCTCCATCCCAAATTGCCCATCCTTACCTCCACTTTGACCAGAGAAGCAAGGAATAATAACAAAAAATCAGTCATGCCTAAAGCCATAATTATCATATTTTAATTTGGCAGAGCAATAGCTTAAGTGGTTGTTTGGTTGAGTCCCGCATATACAGTTACACAGCACTCTCATTCTAACTTTGCTTGAGCAATTACTGTAACTTTCAATATTAATCCTAATTATAGGACTAAAATGCTTTCATAAATAATTTTAAACTCTGTTCAAATGACTAATAAATAAAATGAAGAGCAAGTATAAAGCAGGATGTATCCAGTTAAATTACTCCTCAGTGTCCAATATCCATGGCATGTTTAATGATTATACTTCTGTCCATCTATAAATAATTATAATTATTTGCATTTATTACTATCAAACCCAGTAATTTGGCTAATTACTACAACTGTAGTTAACATATTTTCAGTTTTCAGCAATAAGTCATTTCTTAATTTCTAATTATCACCATGTCCTTTGCTTCTCTTATTCCTTATGTCATTTAGCTCTGATAAAGTGTCAGACATAAGTCTTCCAATGTTTCATAGCAATATCTTCTCCTTCATTTAAACAATAGATTTTCATCAGTACAGGAGTATGTCACTATATATTACCTGGAAAGATGTTACAGCCTGTAACTTTCAGTGGGGATTGGACCATTCAGTGGCACTCTCATAATGTGATAGCCCTCTTTGTCTTCTACATAGTGACAGCTGTCCCACTGAAAGTCACTCTGAGCGTTGCTGCAGTTTTGAAATCACAGAATGTGAGCCTTACTGTAACAGGTTCCCATTAGTGCAAGTCTGTTGACTTCATTGGAATTACCCTTCATTTAAAGAAGCATTAAAATAAAGTTTTTACTTTTAGAGCTCCTTGAAAAATGAAAGATGTATGAATTGCATCAGCTGAAAGGCATTTGAACTTTTCAGAAATCCTCCAGCACAATACTTTTATGCCAAGGAATATCCTTTCACAGAAATAATGTTCTGCGGAGACCTTTCAAAGCAGCATGGAGCAAAGGTTCCCACAGAACCAAGCCTGCCAGGTGGGCTTGCAACCTCTGCAGCTTCAACAATGAGGGACTGGTAGACAAGTGAGATTGTGGGAATCCTGGATTTCACCTCATCAGGTCCCAAGTGCTGCACAGATGGCCTTTCAGGAAATTCTGTAGGCTCCTACATGCCAGTTAACAAAGGGACAGGAATCTAACTTTCAAACTCATTGCTGCTCAGCACCTGAACTCCCAGGCTACCAGCATTTATGGCTCCAGCTTATTGCACAAGTCACCATGGCTGGTGACCCTGGGTCAGCCTATTAGAAGGATCACCCTTGTAAAAACCTATGTTTACATTAGAAGAAACATTCATCATTTCTGCCATTAATTCCTTCAAAAAACAGAATTGCTTTTTCTCACGTAGCTCTTATTGGGACTGCCATTGTGCATCAGGCTGTTATGAGCAGTGAATTGTAAGATTTCTATTTTCCTTTTGTGCTGATCTTTTTCACACATCCCAATTCACAGTCTGAACAGCCCAGAAGTCTTTCACATTTTGTGTGAATACATAGTTCAGGTCACCATGTATCCACAGGGAAGTTCAGACTATAAGGATGCACTCTTCAGAGCCTTGAGCCTTCCGATGTTGTTTGTCACCTCTCAGAGAGGCTGCAAAGAAATCTCCCATTCCAACTTGATTGTGATTTATACCTAGAATGAGCTACAGCAGCAGCAAAGGGAGCAATTTAAGGTATTTCCATGGACTGCAAATACCACTCCCATAAAAATATGAGACATTGCTCAAATTCCAATTCTATTCATTATACAGATAAAATCCAAGGATTAACACAATTTATTTATTCTTTTCCCTTGAAAATGTTCTGAGCTGGAAAAAGTCTTGGTTTTGCTGCTCAACATTTATCTTTTCAGAGATTTGAAAGAGCTCTTGAAAGAGGATGTAAATTTCTATTTATTGGTCAGAATAAAGATGTTTATTTTATAAGAGAGAGAAATTATTGTGGCTGATGTTAGAGAGAAGCATGCACATCCATGGTAGAGTAGAGGGACCATTCATGAATCATCCATTCTTACCCCAGTATTATCCTGGCCACCAAAGTCAGCGTGAGCTCATGCTACCATTGTACCAGAGCTGGCCTTGAAACACAGACCTGCCCAAGGGTTATTTCAACTGGTACAGCCAGCTTTTCTAAAAATGTGTGTTTGCAGACTTGCAAGCTTGGTATGTTCAACAGTGGGTCTCCCTGCAGTTTTTCTCCATGCTTGTCTTCTTGCATGTTCACTGCTCAGCCAGTTTACCCTGTTGTCCTCTGAGAAACCTGGGCTGGGTGCCACAGACTCCTTCTGTGTTCTTGGCAAGACATTTAGGATCAGAATCTTAGTCACGCTTAATTTGAAAATATTCCCTTGGTTTTAGTGGGATGACCCAACGGGTGAATTATTGCACAGGGACAGTGGAGTCATGAAATTTTAGACATTTGGATATTTTTGTAAGAGCCAGCTCAAGAGCCCTATCCTTGAAACTGGGTACATGAATGAATAATTTTGATCTGAAACAAATTTGAAAAAGATGACTTCTGAAGAAAAGCTGTTGCAAGAGACATCCACAAAGTGAAACTTCTTGCATTAGGCAATCCAAGGATCTCCTTGCACCCCTTGTGAATTGGTACACGTCAATATGCCTCTTATTTTAGCAAAGGATTTGGGTTTTTGAATGCTTTAAATTCTTCCTTACAAGGTAATTTTATCCTTACAAGGATATTTTTTCTGAAAAACCTCTTCCCTGCACAGTCATAGAGAGGATGCCTGTCCTTGATACCCAAAATGGGGCAGTGGGCAGCCTCCCAAGGCATGGCTATACACAGGTTCAGGGCCCCTCCCTGCTGAACAACCTGCATGTTATTCTTAAAAGCTAATTCCTAAAAGCTGTACAGTGAACTCTGCTGTTTGAAATAGAAAAAGGCCACCCACTCCAAGTGCTTTGTTTCTTGGTGTGGTTCAAAGAGGAGCTAGAGATGTGGGAAAAAGAGTAGTTCCTTCTTCCTATTTCCCCATTTTCTTTTCAACTTCCTACTGGTCTGATTAACATAGCAAGTTTTGAATAACTTCCTTTTCTGAAGTACGTGACCTCTAGACAAATGAACACCTGAGTAAATGTATTTCTTTCTCTTGGTGCTAGCTGAGAAACATGATATTTGATAAAAAGGTCAGAGATGTTTGCACAAAGGTTGCAGATAATGAAGATGATAATAGAAACCTGGGGCCAAATGTACTTTTCATCATCTTTCAGAGAACAGGGCTCTTTCTATATAACCAGCTTTGGTCTTTAGTCTTTTGCAAATTTTTATATTAATTCAAATTTGGACAATTAAATTTGGGGTCTCTAAATGAGTAATTTGAACCTGGACCTATACCAGGAATCTCAAAGGCTCTGCAAGCACCTCTTTGTGCATTTGTTTACTTCCGAATCTCCAGTCCTGAATGACTGAATGTTCTCCAGTCCTCTGATCATTCCTGTGTTGGAAAATTGCTCAATGTAAGACATTTTATAAGATTTGCTCTCCTTAGTTAAAAAATTGAAAGAGTTTCTCACTTGGGTTGGAAAATCTTCCCAAGAGGTGGTCCTGAGTCTCTCTGCCTGATCCAAGGTTGGGGAGATCTAATACAAACAAGATTCAGCAACAAGATCAAAAGCCCTGCACAGAAGAAAATTGTTATACTGTCTTTATGCTCTGTGTATATAAAGAAGACAGGTATTTTATGAAACTTTTTCATTGTTTGGTTAAGTTTGGGGTTTTTTTAAATTCAGAAAGGAAATGGAAAACCAATGCAAAAGTTAGGTATGACATTCACAGTCTTTGATAGTGGTTTTACACTTGCCCAGACTTTCAACCTGTACTACTGAAAAGTGGATTTTGGCAACTAAGTGGCTGGTTCAGACACATTCTTTGGAGACAGATCTTTGTTCACTAACATCCCTTATTCCCAAAAAGTAAACATCTCTGTAGAGTGCCTTTAGGGCTTAAAGACTGCATAAATTACAGACAACCAACAAGCTTTGGTTTCTTAACTTGTGCCATCTACAGAAGAAAAATATTACCATTAAGTTTTGTTTCCTTATATTTTCCTCTCTCTAAACCAGCAGCCTACACTATTTACAGCAGTCAATGATCTGTTACCTCTGGAACAATGTGCTTCTATTCTTCAGTTTGGAACCAAATTAATTCAGTTCTTATTAAGGTGTCTAACTGTCCTTGAGCTAGAGATCTAAGAAGATCTAACAGGTTGCCAGTAGAACACAGTCACACAGTTCTGCCTCCCTCCACTCCACCTGCATTTCAAGCACCAGCAGCCCAGGAATCACTGACACCCTCCAGAGCTGTGTGTGCCATGCCTGGGGTGCAGGAATCTGAGAGGTGCACATCTGGAGCACAGAATCTTGAATACAAGGAAATATATTTCCTTTGTGAACTTAGAAGCTGATTAGTCACAAACAGCCCTAGACCAAGGCAGCTCCACTCTCCCCTACAAAATTAAAAGAGAGCATTACTGTAACTGGTAGGGATGCAGTCATGTAGAGGATAGTGTGGGATTTCAGACTTGCATTAAGATTTTTAAAATATGCTTTAAAATATATTGAATTTATTAGAAAGGAGCAATATTTCAAGACCATTGTGGAAAATACAGGACTGGTTCTTGGAAGGGTTTTAGGAAAAATATTTCCAAATGTTTAGCACAAACAGGGCATACCAAGCTCCTATGAGCACTAAGCTAGTTTCATTGCCCTTGGTCTATTTTCTCTGTTTTACTTTCTGAATTCTCAGCCTCACACACCAGAAAAGATGCTGGTTTCTCTTAGAAAAACTGTGCTACCTATTCAGATTCCCATAAATAAATTCAAAACAAACACATTGCAGATTATTTTAAAGTTGTGAATTCAAATTAATTGCAATTTTATTCTATTTTCTAATATTTCTCTGTCAAAAGAACTCTTTTTTTTTTACTTCTCTGTATACTCCTTGAAGAAGACTATAGGTCAGGCTAAATAAAAGGTGTTGGACAGAGGAGAATTACAGATTTCAATGAACAATGCTGGAAAATCTACATTCTCACAGGAAAGTCAAACACTCTAAACCAAACTGAAGCTAATTTTAAGTAGATAAAAGAATTTCTTTTTCTTTTTTAATGCATTTATTTTGGATATAAATACATATGGGGTCACTCCCAAATTCAAATTCTAACCTAAATCTTTTGTGATTCAGTCAAAATTGTGTTTCTATAAGTAAACAGCCTGTGAGCACAGATATTCAAAAGGCAGAGAACAGGGGAAATAAAGAAAATTCACAATGTAATGATATATCACTAAAAATTTGCTGGTGTCATTAAAAACACAGAAAGGAAAATGAATGATGGATACTGAAATTATAAGGAAATGCTTTGAGTTATTTCATGAAGTTTAGTGTAACTATATTTCCTGACATTTCAGACTTCTGATTTTTCTCCTTATCATTAGGAAGTTTTCTGAGAACTTCTAAATACAAGATAAATATTTTCTTTTGAGCTTTTGAACAGAAGAATGCAAGTTCCATGGAAATATTTTCCAAACCACCTTGTTTTCTAGGCCTCCTTAGGAAAAATGAACAAAATTTAGACTATGTCAGCCAACAAGATTTTCAAAGGCACCTAGGGATTTTAGACATATCATCTCCTTTGCCACAAAGAGGAAAAGAATAGTGCACTAAAGAAACAAGTACCTCAGCTTCTTAAAAGAGCTTTGAAAACCTCCTTATGTGTACAGCAATATATATCCCCTAAAATTATATCAGTGCTGAACCAAGTGTATCCTTAAATTATTAAAGAAGATGCAATTTAGGCAGTAATAGGAAAATAAAACTTTACTTTGTTAAAAAAAAAAAAAAAGTGCTAACAAGATTATTTTTATGAATTCTGGCCTGATTCATGCCATCATTCATTGTCAGGGATTGTATTTGCCATGTACTTGCATATTTTTTCCCAGACTATAGAACAGAACTCATACCATAAGTGCTGCCTGTAAATGGTAACTGTAGGAAACAAATAGAGATATAAGCAGATGGGGATTATGCAGAAGCAGCCCTGTGATGGTGGAATAAGTTACCATTCTCAGCCTGTCACCAACTGCTTATCATGTCCGTATCTTAAAGGCTGTCCAATCTCACAACAGGGTTGCTGAAGGGGAAACTACTGTACCTGCTGCAGTTGAGATAAGACAATTATCAAATTCCTAGTCAGAATAACATAATTTTGACTGAGACAGATGAGGGAGCTTGCAGGGGCAGGTGTCTCTGCAGGCATGCAAAAGCAGTGGTCTTCAAGGAAAGTCAAGACCAAAGACTCAAAATCTGTCTGCTAGCACAGGAGGACCTGGGGTATGACATTCATCTGCAGTTTAAAACAAATTCTTCAGATTTTGCCTTCCTAATGCATGCAGTTGATATTCAGGGGAATAGGAACAGAGAGGGATTGTCTCAGAAATAATCCTAAGAGGCAAAGTTTATAACCCACACAGTCTTTTTAAAGCCATGCTTGTGCTTTTTGCACTGAACAGGAGTAGATGAGAATTTCTGCAATGTCTGGAAGCCTTTTGGTATACTGACTATAAAGAGATATTATTCTCCATTTCCTCAATTCTTCATTCCTGGGCATTTATTTGACAATCACCCATTTTACAATCCAGCTCTAAATCCTTGGCACAAATGGCTTTGATAAAATTCTAGGTGCTCTTCTGGTTTTTTAACCAACTAATGGCTCCCCAAATTCAAATTATTTTGAACTCTGGTTTTAGTCACACAAGGATCTATAGCTTTGTCTTCTTGCTTTTCTTTTCACAAAAAATACTGCCTTTCTTACATCTTTCCTTTTTCTTAAGGGACTCACCCAGAAAAAAATTTCATTTCTTTGTCTGCCTTTCTATAATGCACAAAGCAATCAAAAGGCCTGATTTTTTTTGACATGGAACTTTTAAACTATTTTTGCACCCAGAATCCTGGGAAAAGAGAGCAGATAAATTTTTTAAGCCTCAGAAAAGAAAATCAGAATGGATATTAGAGATTAAACACAACACAGTTTAATCTAAGGGTCTGTCTACTCAGAGAAGGCATACACTTTTCATGATAATGCAGTCAGTAAAGAAGCTCAACTCCTTCATCCCCAAAAGTGTGGATTTCCCTAACCTTCATGCCAACTGGGCTACTACACTGTAATTACTGCTTAGGGAAAGGGATCATTGCACCTTTGAAATTATGTTTCCACCTTTAGACTCAGGGAGACTTTGAATATTTGAACAGATTAAAGCCCATCTGTATGAGAGCAGCAGCTGTTGATTCTTTTAGGATCACAAATTACCTGAGTCATTTGTGGGAAAATTGAGGGAAAATAGTAGTATATAGAAAAAAAATACCTTCTCTTCCCAGGCTCAAGGAAGTGTTGCTAAGCTTAGAGGAGAAGACTGCTTCAGTCCATATTAAGTATTCTTAGCATTGTAAAAATAAATTAATTATGTCAGCCTAAGGAAGAAGGAAAGAGCCTGGCTGGAGCAGGATTGATCCTACCATAGGATGGAATAACTGAGTGGGAGAAGAGTGGAACAAAAAGTGAAGTGACCTTGACAGCAAGGTAGTCTGCTCCCAACTGCTATGAAGGAGACAGCTTGGATAAAGGAAAGGGAACAGAGACTGCTGCTTCTTGTAAAGCCAGTTAGGAAATTGCTTCCTTTCCTGGAATTCTCTCTACTGCTGTTATTTTCCCCTTACACTGGTATGAGGTTGGACAAAACCTGTTGGGAATCTAAATGAGGTCAGGGGCAAAGCTTCCCAGCCTGGCATAGCATGTCAACTTTGATGTTCTTCAGGAGATATTTTAGCTTGAAGCTTTGTCTCTTCAGCCTCACATTCAGAGTGATTTGATATGCAGCCATTTCAAAGTATCTCACATAATTCAAGGGCACTTTTATTCAGCATTTAGTTATGGACCAAATTGTAGTAAGAGAAGAATTTTAGCTGGCCCTCAGAGTACAGACATCATCATTTTTATGTCCCAGATACCCTTCAGGACTGCATTTTTAGTCTGTCCGAGCTCCTGTACCATCCCTGAAAGGCATTCTGGTATGAAGTAGATAGCAAGAAAAAAAGCACATGCTGCTGACATGAGAGGGCCCAGAGCTGTTATTAAAAGAAGTAAATCCTCCTCAATCTTCCTCAGCCATTCCTTCTCTCCTTTACATAAAGATGTGAAGTCAGATTATTTCAAAAATGTACTGGAGGTCTGTCAAGGCTAAGGCATAGAAGACTAAGGTTATATCCATACCAAAAAAATTAAAGTATGTTAGAGTGAATTATCTGACCCAGGAAACAACCAGCACAGCTTGGTCATGCCTGTATCCTCAAAATCCAAAATAAGATGTCATATCCAAACTCCCTGTTGGGAATTTTGTTTTGTATATGTTACCTCCCAGTCTATGACTGGGAATTGTTTGGCAGAGTATTAGCTGTCTCCTGATGAAGATATACCAAGTATCCTGCTAATAAATTGATTATTAAATTTCAGTATTGTAGTATATTTTAATATACTTTAGTATATTAAAATAGCTGTAATGTGAGTGACATTACAGTGATAATTCAATTAATGAATTCTATCTGGGATGAATTTCTATTGCAGTCAGCCTGAGCACAACTGGCACACAGGCAACTGCATTGTCTCTAAATTAGGCTTCCCAGCTGGACTTCATCTCCCACACTGTACTGCAGCAAAGGAGTGAGACAGGAGACCATGGTGACCCACAGGAACATTTATCCATCATGGAAAGCACAAAGTCTTGACACACACAGCTCCATGAGGCACCCAAAATACACCACATGGCTAAAAGGAAGCTCATTAGTTACTACTATACCTTACTTTAACCAATAAAGGAATGTTATTCTTAGAGACATTCAGTCTGAAAAAAAATGTAATTTGCCATTAAAAATATTTTGACAGAAGATTTCTTGTTTATTTCAACGTGTCATAGTAACTGACTGCCACAGGGCAGAATAACATTGCCTAAAGCCTTTCTCCCTGTGGCATCCATTCTGCATTCAAGGCAGATGAACATTTGCTTTTCATTCTCTCACATTTTCTGCCACATATCCTTGAAAGCTTTATTTTCCTGAAGGTTTGAACTGATTATATTGTAATCCTTATCTGCCACTATGCAAGAGATTTTCCTAGTTCACCTTGCAGAAGGAAGACTGATTACACAAGGCATAGATTGGGCTAGTTTCAAATGACATACCTCTCAAAATATTCTTGCCTCACAATATACACACCAGCTTTGCACTGCTCTTTCACTAAAGCAGTTAGACCCACATCTCCAGCCAACATTAAGTATTTGTTTAGAATGGAGCCAGGCCCAGTTTTGCTGAATGGAGATAAGCTTCAGTGACACCAAAAGGACTGTGCTTAGTGAGTCACAGAGGAATCTCTTTTTAATAAAGTTATTTTTAAAAAGGTAATAGAACAATCAGACTTCAGCATGTGCTCTATTGTTTGGGTTAAGAAAGGCTCTAGGGTACTGTTCAGCTGTTCCTTATTCCAGTGAAATGTCCCAGTCAACATACAATGAATCAGTAGAGAGACAAACATGAGAAATACCTTTCTTTTCTTGAAGAAAATATATTGAGACTAACAAGAAAAAGAAAAAAAATCGGTATGTCCTCTGCCCCACTGGAGTCAGAAAGAACATTAGTCCTGAGTCTAGAGCAGAAGTCTCAGAAAATTAGGCAGAAAACCATAATTTGCATGGTCATGAATGGTAAAATGCCAAAATATAAATAAAAATAAAAGAGTTTAAAAAGAGAGAGAAAGTCCCATCAGGATTAAAGAATTAATCTAATCTGGCAACAACTTAGACAGACTTCATAAAACGAGAGATGTTTGAAGGAATATTGTTAAGTCAAAATGGAGTCAGGTAGTTCATAAGGCCATAGCAAACAACACTGAAAGATAAATATAAATGCATTTCTGAAATCTTTATATTTTTCCTAGAGTGAAGAATCCTCAGTGCTTGCCTTATACCAAACACTTTCTAAAATATATTTTGAGAGAAAACAGATATGCAGTAGAAAACAGATACATTTCTTTATAACTTAATATCAAAAAACAAATTGAATTCCAGAAGGTGAATTCTAAAATTGCTTGGAACAAAAGATATAACAGTGAAGTGAGTCTAGGTTTTGACAATTTAGCTACTTCCTTTGAAATCTGACAGTTAGAAATGGCCAGAACACCTTTGTCTGGCTCCACTCTGCCAGCCTCTAAAAAACCAAGCTGCTAGTTTTGGAAGAGGAGGAGAGGAGCTCCAGTCTCATACTGCAGGTGGGATGGAGACAGAAGAGGCTCTCATGAGAGGTGGGGGAGTGAGTACATGATGTCCCAGGGGCATGGAAGAGACCATGGCCTCAGCAAGGGCCACAAAGGGGTCAGGAATATGATCACAGTCAGGTGTGAAAACACCAGAATACTCCTTCTCACCTGATAAGGTATGGGCCTTTTAATCTCAAGTTACTGATTTTTTACTGGGTCACTGCAGTCTGGTTTACAATGGGAAAGTCTCTGAGGAAGAGGTAATCACAGACAATCATAGATGTCTTATATATTTCTTCAAATCCCACTACCTTTCCTAAACCTTTGACATCATTTTTACTTCATACATCACTTTTACATTGCTATAAAACTAAATTTTGCTACTGCCAACACTAAAAGAAGATGCTAAATTGTATGTATCCCGCAAGACCTGGAGGGAGGCAGCAGCATGGAAGGTGACCCACGCAGCACAGATGGTGTCTGTGGGAAGAGATTGGGGCTGCCCAAAACCAAGACCAAGAAAGTTTGCAATGCCTCTGTGAAAATGTGAAAGGTCAGATAGCACTGGGCAGCAGGGAAGAAGGAGAGAGGGAGAGAGAGAGAGAGGAGGGAACAAAATAAACAAACACAAAAGAACAAGCAGAGGCAGCCCCAAGGCCATAGGAGGATGAGATACTCCACAGCAGAGCACATAATCCCAAAGGACTGTACCTCATGGAAGACCTGTGCCAGAGCAGAAGGAAAGAGTGAGAAAGAAGGAGCAGCCCAGAGAAACTGTGGCATTGTGACCATAACACCTCCATGAGACTCATTGTTAGAATTAAAGAACTGTGTCCACTGTGGTGATAACAAGCAAAAAGAGAGGAGTCAAGAGTAAAGGAGTGAAGCTGAGCTTGTGAATAAAGCAGGAAGGAAATTTATCTAAGTGTGTAAACATTTGTTTCTCCTTGCAGTTTTTTTTCCCCAATATCTCAAGCAATAATCAGATATTTATATCAATTTACAATAGATCAAGTTATATTTCCCAAAGCTGAATCTGTTTTACCTGTATTAGTAACTGGTAAATGATTTCTCTTTATTTGTCCCACAGTTCTTCTTGCTCTCTCATCTTCCCCCCTATATCACTGTGTGAGGGACTGAGCAAGTGGCTGTGTAGATATTTGACTGTGAGCCAAGGCAATGCATTATCCATCAAGATGACAAAATTCAATTTTGCCTATGTTCTGTAGAAACCTGAGCTTGGTTCAATATAATGTTCAATTACTGTATCTCCCATGTGGTACCGAGGCATTTGGCGATTCAAGTCTTTCTTATAGAGGGAATGCTTTTAAATTAATATATTTTGGAAGAAGAAATTGAAAACTGTTCTTATTTAGATGGTTTTGTGGTGAGGAAGAGATGAACATCATACCTCAGTGTGATGATTACTCTGAGTGTGATGGGGTTACTCAAGAATAGGCCACATTATTACTCAGTTTGGAATATGAGACAAACTACTCTGTGCTAGCAAAGGCACATCACAAAAAAGAGTACTTTCACATGAAACACAGAAGAAAGCCATTTTATCCCTCAAGGAAGCTGCAGAAAGCAAACCTAAGGAGTGAATATCTCTCTGCTATATCTAAAACAGTCTCCGGCACACCTCCAGGGTACTGGAATATATTCAGAATCATGAAAGTCCCATTTCAAATTCAACTGCAGTGTGTGATAAATGCCAAGATTTTAATGGTGTCTCTCAGTGAAAATCTAATATTGGCTTATTTATAATTAAAGTTTATCAGTGAGGAAGATGTGAAATTTGAAATATCGTAAGCAAGGAGCTGTATACAGCTATTTTCCTTGCCAAGTAAAACACCAATATTAGATTATCTCCCATCATTAGTGTTATATAGATATTTTACATTTAAATATTGCACAGTATCTGAGCCCAAGGACATGGAGATATCAAATTGTCTGTCTTGAAAAACTTGTTCCCTGGATCAGTGAAATATTTAGGTTTAAATTTAAAATATCACTGAAATGACTTCTTCTTCATCATCATATAGTAAATGAGTGATGGAAATAGTGTTAAAAATTAGATCCTGTAAGTCCATATCACCCAGTCTCAAAGAGTTGTGCTTCCATCTTATATAGTGTTAATCTGATGAGTTTTTATCTGAGAAACACTCAATTGCCTCCAGCTCTGTTCAGTTCTTTCTTCCTTCTAAAACTAGAAGCCGATCTGCTGACTTGTATTATTGGATTTTTTGATGTGGACACCTTTTCCCAATAAACTTCACTGTGTCTACCAGCGCATTTTACACAAGCTACTAAACATCCATCAGATGGAAATGATTCACAGTCTTTACTGATTAGGTCATATTTGAGCCAGTGACCTAGAGCTGAAAAGTAATGACAGCTTAAATTGCTCTCTACCCTACTGCAAACAGCCATATGCTGAAATACAGTTGAAAGATGCAATTTAGCATAATTCAGTTTTATAACAAAGAGTTATCTGTGGCAGCTTTGATTCCAAAGTAAAATCTTTGACAGTTCTCTAACCAACCAAATATAGTTATGGGGAACTGGGAATGTAGGCATTTACATACAAAGATCAACAGTGATTTTGTGGGGTTTTTCAACAGCTGCAGAGTTTTGTCAGCATACCAAATGCTACATTTCATTTTCACTAAGTTTGTTGATGTTAAGATCAAGAGACAGAAAATCTGTGAAAGAATTACAAGAAATGTTGTTGCAATTGCACCCCTAGTATAATCAAGTGTCCTTTGTGTGTTTTAAAGTATTCTCAAATCAAGATTTTATGGAATTTTTGGGTTTTTGGCTGATTCTTTCACATACTGAAACATTTTATAAGTAGCAACAAATATTATTTACCAACAGTGGCTTTCCAGATAGTATATATTGTAAATTAAAGTGGAAGGTGATGTGATTACATCAATAAACAATAAGAAATCATAGCACTTTCCATAGTCCAGAAGGAGAATTCCTGGGCCTCATGTATGATATTCTCTAGATAACAAGGCAATAGATCTGCAAAGAAAGAACTAGTTTTCTGCCCTTCATTTATAGCATGCATTCAAATCTGATTTGCATTCAGGATAGCATATGCATATTCCCTTATATTTATTTCCAAGTGGATTGAGGGAAAGTAAATTTGGTTCAGTTTTATGCAGACCTGAAGATAAAGCACAGCTGTGCTTGACACCTTCATTGTTCTCCTCCGTAAAATATTCTTATGGTGTTTGTTCAAGAGATTTTTTTGCCAGCTGCAGTTTTCACATTACTTCTAGTAAGAATTAAAAAAAAAAAAAAAAAAAACCACAGAACAGCAGAAACCAAGTTTTAGCTCTGCAGCACTGTATTCTGTGAATACAAAATTAAAATCTTGTTGATGTTTATTCACATTTTAGCATTGGTAGCTCCATTTGGTGTAACAAACCAGCCACAAACAGTACTTGTCTAAGGAGTCCTTTAGTAAAGACTAGACAAACTCCAAATTTATAAGCTCTGTAGATATTATGAACAGCATCCACATACAGACAGAAGAAAGAATTGAAGGATGTTGTGTCATTGTGTTGCTGCTTGTTCTTGCTTTCCTCCTGTTAAAATGGCACACGCTTTGGATTACAGCCTGTCAAGATCACCCTGAAAAGTTGCTCCACCCTAAAGCATATTGACTGCTCTCCTCTGTTGGGTATAACCTGTGAAGTCACTGACATGTGAGATTGACCTGTCTAAATTTCCCAAGATTATCCTTGCTCAGGTGTGGCAGTCAAGAGTAGACTCCTCTAATCATCAGTCTTCACATGGTGACAGGGAGCAACATTGCAATGACATCAAGCCAGCTCCCCTATTTCCATACTGTTTGCATTCTCCCTGTTCACCCTTCCTCTCCTGTGGACAATACTTCAGAGGCCCACACTGCACTGCTGAGCTCAGCAGCATGGAAGGCATGAGGCCATAAACCAATAAGCCCTGATTGCAGTGGTCTGTTCCATGCCCTTATCCCACTGAGCAGCGTGACCAGATTTTCTTAGGCTTCCTTTGAGATGTATTCACAGCAGCTCTCAACCCTCTCTAAGTCATGACCTCTCCTTGTATTAGCTGTTGATCCTGGGAATCAGGCCACCAGATTACAGCAGAGCTGGCAGCACCAAGGTGCCCTGGTGGGACCCAGCCATCCTGCTCATTCGGCAGCAGACAGGGTCTGCCAGTCCCTGCACAAGCTGTACACAGTCCAACAGTATGCAAGGAATGGCCATCCCTGAGACCCTGCTCATGAGTCCATGCCGCATCATATTTGACCAAAGACAATCTTGAGTTCTGCATGCAAAAATTAAGCACCTTGTATTGAGTTTGCATGGGCAGGTTTTGGTAGTGGGGGGTCTACAGGGGGGCTTCTGCGAGAAGCTTCCAGAACCTTCCCTCATGTCCAGCAGAGCCAATGCCAGGCAGCTCCAGGATGGATCTGCTGCTGGCCAGGGCCAAGCCACTAAGGAAAGATAGTAATACCTCAGGGATAACATATTTAAGAAGGAAAAAGTTATTGTACAGTTGTAATTGCAGCCAAAGAGCAGGGTGAGAATCTGTGAGAGGAACAACTCTGCAGACACCAAGGTGAGTGGAGAAAGGGGAGGAAGTGCTCCAGGTGCCAGAGCAGAGACTCCCTGCAGCCTGAGCTGCAGCCCATGGAGGACCATGGGGATGCAGAGATCCACCTGCAGCCCATGGAGGAGAGCCAGGCTGGAGCAGGTGGATGCTATGAACCTATGGCAATCCCACACCACAGCAAGATCCTGGCAGGGACCTGGAGATTCATGGAGAGAGGAGCCCATGCTGGAGCAGGTTTCCTGGTAGGACTCGTGACTCTCCTGGGGGACCCACATTGAAGCAGGCTGTGCCTGAAGGACTGCTCCCCATGAAAGAGTGGCCCAAACTGCAGCAGCTCATGTTGCTGTGGGGTGGACTCATACTGCAGAAATTCATGGGGGGCAGGAAGAAGGAGGAGCAAAGGAAGATCTTCTCCCTGAGCAGCAGCAACATTTTATGAACTGACCATAGTCCCCATTCCCGTTTCCCTATGCTGCTGTCAGGGAGGAGGTAGAAATGCCCAACTACAAATGTTGGGCACAATACAGGCATGAGCTCTCTTCCTTCTGATTTCCTTTCTCTTCTGTAGCCTAACTATGAAGGTGTGAATCCTACTAGCCTAGGTTTACCACTGAAGCTTCCCAGGCACTAACATTCCTCTTCAGCACAGGCCTGGAAGTGTCTTTGTCTTGGCTGATCCCTGTTGTCATGCTCTCACACACAAATGAATTCTAGAAATGTGATAACTTCTCTCTAATTTTTGTCTTCCTCAGGCATGCTCTGAATCACAGAATGTTTTGGGTTAAAAGTGAACTTAAATTTCATCTGGTTCCAGACCCCCTGCCATGGGTAGGGATGCCATCCACTAGATGGAGTGCCTGGGACCACACCCAACCTGACCTTGGTTGGTTGAGTGCAACCAGTCAGAGCTGGTAACACACAAAGCAGCTCTCCTTCTTCAAAGACAAAGTTCTGTGCTCAAGACAGGTCCTCCTTCCCATGCAGCGATATCACTACACTGGTACAACATAGTGCTTGATTTTGATAAAGGCAAAATTGAGAAGCATAAGCAATGACAGTTACACATGCTAGTGATACCCTATGCAGCCATATTATCACACCAAAATGTTTAAAAGAGACTTAATAGTCTGTATTGGTAAGAGCAGAGAACCAATACCATTAGTTTTGGACAAATATTGCACAAACATTATCAATAGAAGCAGTGTCTTCGACAAAAACACGTGTTTAATAAAAGCCTTCTCCTGTTCTCCCTGTCCTACTTCCACTGCCATCAATGGAAAATCTTAGTCTTTCCTCTGTATTTCTATGAATGGTAGCTAATCAGAGAATATCCCTGAAACTGAGCATTCAGTTTGACAGTCTTACTTATGAATATGTTTCTCAGATGTGGAAACCCCACAGAGACTTGTATTTCAGTATGAGTCATATTTCATCACAGTATGTTAATTTAGTTGCTCGTTTCCATTGAGGGATTGTCTTCTAGAACACGTCAATGGAAGCCTTATTGTTTCCAAAAGAATATTATGTCATCTTAATGCAGTTTAGATCCAGTGCCTGCAGCTGCCTTCTGTTTAAGACTTGTTTCATTTAAGTTTATAACATTCTGAGAGACTTAATTCCCATTCATAGCTGCTTGGATCTAGGTCTTTAGTTTTATTATTGATGTGATGCAGCATGAGTTATCCCTCTAAAAGCTGTTCTCAGCTGAATGGTTAAGCAAAACATCAATCTGGCCCCAGGGCTCAAAGCTAATCTTTCAGCTCATTACATTTTAAAGATTGCAAACAGTCAGAAGGCCTGGAATTTATGTAACTTGGGATATATACAGTAAAAGCATGTAAAAGTTATATAACTTAATGTTCATATCATATGTTGAAAAATAATAGGTATATCAGACACAGGAACATAGCAAAAATATCTCAGAGGAATACTTAAGGTTATCCTTTGACTAAACACATACAAAGAGCAATGTATTTTCACATATAATTAATTCTTTCACCATTTCAAAATGAAATGCATATTTTTCCACTATTTAACTTTTATAATAGCATTCTCATGAGTACTTTAATAATACCTTTAAATCTTTGCAAGTTTAAATTGAGTTTATGAACAAGCTAATTAATTTTACTGCCCTCATTATGGGAACATCAAAGTTCCTATTTACCTGTGCTGTTAATAGCTTGTCTGTAGAAGAGTATTACAATTCCTACCAAGATTTTATCATAGAAATACCTAAGGAAGTACATAGTCAGATTTGTAAGTAAAAAGAGAAAAATTATGCCAAGTCAAAAACAAGATCAAGAATCACATTCCCATACCTCTAGTTTTATCTCTTAGAGTACGTTGTAAGGTATATACTCAGTGAATAGAATTGCCCTATCAAAATAATCCACACTTTCAGTATTTTATTAAGAATAGATATCTCTTCTTTAAGATACAAGATGGATTAAACAATGCCTGTGTAGTCCTCAAGGCCATTATTATGGAGGCCATGTGAGAAGTTCCTAAGCATTCTTTCTGACCTTAAATCTGTAAATTCCAGTCTGACAACCTCAATGCTTAAAAAAAGGATGGAATTTTAAAAAGCACCTTTTTTCTTCTTCTTCTTCCTCTTCAGCTCATTTTATCAGTGTCATTTTATCAATCATCTCCTGCCAGGCTGTGGTATGACACTGTGGCCTGTTTCCACCAGTCTGCCCAATGCACCACATGCTGCCAGCTGGGGCATTACACAAGGCACTACCTCCAAGAGCCGCAAGAGCTGGCACACAGCTCAGAGGCAGCGCAGCATTGCTGTCTCTCCTGTGCTGGGACAGCTCATATCCCAGCAAACAGGCTGTCACCCTCATACCTGGACTGCTTCATGCCACCTGGGTCTCAAGCACAGAGGGAAAATCAGCAGGAGACTGGGCAAAAAAGTATGAGGTGCATGAGGTGAACGAAGGAATTTTATATTTACTCAAGAAAATATATTTCCTCACTTTTTTTTTTTTCATTTTTCAGATTACACTAATACAGTCATTCCACTGAACTGTGAGTTCTTAACAAAGCTAAATTAAGACTATCAACCCTCCAGGATCTATACTTCCTTAATGGAAAATAAAAGGCTTCTACAGAGAGCAATTCAGCGCAGCTAAAATCTGAATCAGTTCCCAAGATTCTGCCACTATATTAATATCTATTACCACAGAGCCCCTTCTTCTGGAATGGGAAGTTTTCTGCTTCAGTGGGACCACTCCTAATAATAATCAGTGAAGGATTTAGTAGCGGATGTTATGGCTATCAAGACTTCCAGACTTTTTCTGGCTGTTTGTCATTATGTTCACCTATTCACAAGCAGAAAGCAGAGAATTTAAAAGAATTTCATTTAATATATGGTTCTCATGGAGTACTTCATTCCCTGGATAGACACAGACAAAAGGCATCTTGGTTTTTATAAGTTTATCAACAGATCTGCCCACTGAAGTCAGTCTCATGGAAAACAGATCTCCACCTCTTACATTAGAATCAGTTTCAGAGGGATTAGAAGCAGTTCTTTAATCATTTAGCTCTTTTTAGATACCTGGGAAAGAGAAGAGTTTTGGACTTATGACCTGACTCTATTCCCATTGAGGTTAATGGGAGATTTGCCATTGATTTCCAGAGGAAGAGGATGAGGCCCCAGTCTTTTGAGAAAATGATGCAGTAGTGCTTAATGGATCATGCAGACCTCCTCAGTTGAAAACACCTTTGTGGTTCCAAGTTTCCATCTACCTTTCCTGCATAAACATGGACATTTAGTTCTCTCTTTCAAATTGTTTCCAACTAACATTTGCAACACACTCCTATTCCCTTTTTGTCTTCTGTTAAAAAAAGAAATACTTAGCATGTTCCATGATATTAGGAAATGCCAAGGAATCATTCCAGCAAGTAAAATTTCATACATCTATCTGGCTAGGAAGAATAAATAATGACCTTTTCCACATGCCAGCAAATATAAAACGTTCATATTTCCACAGGCACAAGCTTAATGGCCATCTGAGATGTCTGATTCACTTATGATTCAAGCACTGTTTATAGGAGTTGACCAAAGAATTTACTTGATATCACTGAGGAATGCAAAACACATGAGTAAATTATACAGTGCAGATATCCACATGCAACTCACCAAGAGAGAAATAAAGCACATTTACACTGAAAAAGTAAACCTTTGCATGCACACCCACTTCTATGCAGTCATGCAGTCCATCACTTCACACCAATTCTGCAGTTTTTCAGTTAGCATATTGCATATATAGGATATCACATTTGAATTCTGAATCTGTCTCTTTTTGAAATAGCTCCCTTTGCACTGCTCTCTGTTTGTGTGTTGTGCCTATCTTTACCTTACAACTGCTGCTA
Source organism: Emberiza elegans (assembly GCA_024865655.1). Classification (NCBI taxonomy): domain Eukaryota; kingdom Metazoa; phylum Chordata; class Aves; order Passeriformes; family Fringillidae; genus Emberiza; species Emberiza elegans. The sequence goes on along the minus strand of JALJVW010000085.1, from coordinate 28,408,639 downwards.
AGCACAGACCTCATCTCATGCCAGAGCTGCTGTTTTCCTGAGGACCACTAGTCTCTTTCCCAAAACATACTTCTAGAACAATTGGAGATAAGTTACTCGTCTGGCAGGTGCTGCTGCAGAAGGGTGTGGAGCTGCTATGTGCTGTATTTATCAAACTTCAGCAGAAGGCACTAAATGTGCCACCTGTGCATGGGAAACAAGGGACAGAAATTTATGTTTCTATGCTAAACTGGACATTTAAGCTCCTCCATAGGTCCTCACTCCAGTCAGCACAGATACCTCCAACAACAGCTTAATTCCATCAGCTGTAAACAATTATCAATAGATGCAATGAATTGACCTCTGGAAGTGCCTATCTCATCCCAATACCTCCAGTTACTTTTAAACTAATAACATCTTTAAGGCCAGTGTATGTGTTCATCCTCTGGCATGCAGTTATCCATACTGCCTAACTTTTAGCCTGATCCCTGGTGTAGTTTTGACCCAGGTCAGCCAGCATTCTCCAAAACAAAGTCTGGGTGTATTTCAGGAGCTAGTCAGGGATGCTTCCCAATACTGACAAATAAAAAAAAAAATGCCTGTCTCAATTTATGTACTGGAATAGAAGCAGCTTACATAACCAGCTTGTATGATCTACTTATAATTGCAGCATGGCTCTAGACTAGGTGAGATGAATCCCATCCAGTGTGACTGAAATGTTCATAGCTGGCCAGTGACTGCAAACAGCCTACTCAGGAAAAGAACCTTTCTCCTGCATTTCCAAATAGAGTCAAAGGTAACTACTTCAAAATCTTGTCTGACACTAAAATGACTAGTAATAATGTTTTTCAATCTTACTTAGAAGTGGCCCCATTGCACCAACTGCTATATAAACAAGACCTAATAGAAAACATTTCAAATACTCTGAATGAGACAAAGAACACTAAAAGGTAAGAGGAATAATAGAATGTAAACTGATACAGTTTGATCAGCAGCAGTATGGTCATTTCAATTAAGCAGTGTACATTTTATAGAATGGTATGGGTTTGAAGGGACCTTTAACATTATCTAGTCAATTCCCTGGTCTAGTAGTGGGCAGGGACAACTTCCTCTGATCAAGTTGCTCAAACCCCCACCCAACTTGATCTCAAACACTTCCAGGGATGGAGCATCCACAGTTTCTGTGGGCAACCTGTTCCAGTGTCTCACCACCTTCACAGTAAAAAAATTCTTCCTTATCTCCAACCTAAATTTTCTCTCTTTCAATTTAAAACCATTCCCTTTTGTCCTGGTCTCGATATAATGTCTCTCTTCATCTTCCTTTTAAGCTCTCTTTAATATTAAAAGGTCACAATAATGTCTCCACAGAGCCCTCTCTTCTCCAGACTGAACAATCCCAGTTCTCTCAGCCTTTCCTCATAGGAGAGGTACTCCAGCCCTCTCACCATTTTCTTTGGCCTCCCCTGTACCCACTCTAAGAGGTTCATGTCTTGTACTGGGGGTCACATTTTGAAATCTTTGTCTATTCATTTGTTCATGAAGTCCAGTACTGATATGCAATTTCACCCTTAAACAGATATGCCTGATCCATACCAGATATAATACCATGATGCATAAACAGGCATGCTGTGATTAAGACATTTTCTTGAGGACTTCAGAGAGTCACTGAAATTTAGGCATGAAGAATGAAGGCTGCTGTGACTAAAGGAAAATTTTCATATTCATTCTTGCATTAAAGATTGTCATGCAGTATGAAAGACAGCATATAAAAGCAATGTAAGCAATGTGTTCTCCTTTACAGTCTCTCACACTAGCCTAAAATATACGATTTCCTCCATGGTGACTTCTCAAAGGCATTAGGCAATCTGGATGTAATTCATTTGACTTGTATTTTGCAGGGCCATACTCCCCCCTGTTACTGCTTTGCCATAAAGGGACTGCATAAAGAGCATCCCAGAACACAGGCAGACTTCAGAAGGAAATTTTTTCAAAGCACTAAGCTGGCTGCTTATTATGGCCTATTTTGTGGATCATAGTCCAAAGGTACAAACATCCTGAGCGTCTAGTCTCAGTTAAGTGGGGAGTCAGGCTTGTTTCATGGTCAAATACTTAGACTCCCTGGAACAACTTCTTTGATTCCTGGAAGAGCTGACTTGGATGCTGAGATTTCCAAGGTTCCACTGGATGCTGTGGAACTCACTGTGGGAGTGTGCTAGCCAAAGAAATTAAAACCTAAAGTCCTCTTACTTGTGGTAAACTTTGCGCACTGTGGCAGGTTTCACATGACTCCAATGAGTCATGACCTATGGCCAAAGTAGTACTTGTAGTCAGTGGTACAAAATATGTCATTGTGCTTATTTGGCTGCTTCTGTCACTCCAGCTGTAGCTATAGGTAAAGGCTCTTGGTGATTAGTTTAAAAATATGCCTTAAGATGGCCTGAGATTAAAAAAAAGTGATGCAACATTCAAAAGCACAAAGTGTCCTATAAACTTCACATGGGTTTTAACTCAGGCCCTGCAGGAACATACTTTACTAAGTGGACAGGAAAAGTCAGCAGTCAGGAGGTGATTATCATCTTTACACAAGCCTCACATCTGACTGTTGGGAGTAGGAATTCCAGCTGGGAATGTTCAAGCCACTGTCTGTGTTGAAGTTATGTCATCAATAATGTAACTCTTGGCTGGAATAATTTCAAATAATAAAAGTTTCTGTAGTTTGTAAAACTGGGTTTTGGATATATAGAAGGCAGTCCAATGTCTCGGCATTGCTCTCTAAACATCATCTTTCACTCTAAAACAGTGTTAAGGGCCAAATTTTCTGTGTGGCTTCAACCCAGACTCTAACATTGCATTTGTAAGTTCAGTACAGGGTGAGTAGCTGTCTAAATACACTGGTCTTGAGTAGTGTACAGTTTAATTCACACACAACCCTGCAAGGAATGGCAATGGACCAGCGCAGAGTGAATGATCATAAATAAGCCAGAACATTTCATTTGTTTCTTTTTTTATAAATGTCAAGAGGGTTATTGGGGGATTTTATTAGAAAAGCAGCTGGAAGAAGAAATGCATCAGGTGAAATTAAAAATAACAGAATGAGGCTTCATAATGCCTCATAATTCATAGTAAAGTTTAAACCAAGCAGAGAAGCAACATGTGATAATTCTCAGAGTCACTAGTTGGAAAAATCAAGAGCCAAAGAAAGCATAAAAGTGTGGTGTTCCTGCCCTGTAGGAGCAGCAGCATCCTAAAATTGCCACTTCCTTTGGGTTATTGTGCTCAGCTACCAGTGCTGCTGCAGTATATACAATTTTCTGAAGCTGTAACTTTCTGAAGTTACGAGCCAATGTTGCACATCGTAACTCATAATCTATTTCATGGTGACTTTGGAGAAGTGAGACATTGTATTAATCAGGTGGGATGTAGTCCTCCTAATTCAAGCTATGGCTGTGAAGGAAACAGTGCTAGGGCATGGGCATGAACAAGGGAACACAGAAATCCCTCCTTGTTGTTTGTTGGCATGACTCTGGCACATTTTCAGACAGTTCAAATCTTTCAGCCTTGTTTATGGCACTGACATGCACCTGAAACCTTTCCAGTAGCTGAGTTGGTAATTCAGTAGGGAGAGGAAAAGGAGAGTCTTTAATGACATGGGCATGGCTACCTTGTGCTCTGGCCCTGGAGCTGGAAAACAAGGTCTTGCTCAGCTCAGTTTATTATCTTGGGTCTTGTCTTAGATGCTTAGAGAGCACAGAGGTTCTAGCTTCCTCTAGAAGCACTCAAAGTATCCACAACTTTAAATGTGGGAATGTGCAGTATTATGCTTGAAATTCAGCATTTGACTGGGCATCCATTTGGGTAAGTCCACACCTTGGTTTGCTTGAGCTGAAGAGCACCACAGGGTGCCTGCAATTCCTTCCACCTCTCTAGAAACACGCAGTGTTTCCAGCAGAAACCCACGCACGGTGATCAGATAACATCAATGTGCTCTTAATAGCAGTGATAACATTTAATTACTTATTAAGTATTCCCATCATAGAAGAAAATGTTCAACAAAATAATGTCTCTTCTTTGAATTAATTATTACAATAAAGCTGAAGATTTTCTTAACTCAGCGCAAATTACTTGAACAAACTGTATCATGCAGACTAACATTTTAATTGATTAAGTAATTCAAGGCAGAGAAAAACAGCCCTGATTACATTTAGAGAACCATGGTGCCATTGTTTCTGAAGCCTTCAAATTCACTTCTAACATATTTTGTACTCCGGTTTTGACTGTTCAAAAAAATTTATCATAAGATTGAAGAATATCTGGTTTTAATATGGGAGGCACATATGAAGATAACAGTCCTTTTTAAAAAAAATAATCCCTATGTTCCACCACCCACCATAAACTCATCTTGGCAAAAAACACACGTCTGAGCTTGCTCAACTTTAATCTCACTTGTAGCCATTACCGTCACGTTCCATGGGTTTGCAGCCCTCGTTTTTAGCAGCAGCAACTGAAATCATCTGGCTTAGACACCTTTCCTGGGAACAACAGTCCTCTTGATCAAACCATTAGATGGTGAAGTGTTCCTCCCCACAAGGAAACCATACAGTGCCCACCCATACAGGAGGCTTTCAGTGATTTTACTGGAATCTTAGGAATGGTGTTGATCCTTATTTGTAAGGCAGTAAATAAGATATTTGAAATCTTACAGGAAAATATTTCCACAGAGCCATTCTGTGATCCAGTTCTTCCAATGATATGCTTGAATTCACTCATGGGAATCACTCCCACCTTGTGGAACACTAAAGCCAAGGAAAGGTCTTATGCTACCTCTTTGGTATAAAGCAGCCATGGGAGCTTGAAAGAGGCAGAGACAGTGTTGAAGATCTCTGTTAGCATCTTGGTCCTTCAAAAGTCATTGTCACACTCCTTAACTGCTGTCCCTACACCTGCTGGAAAAGAGCAGTGTTTATCATTCCAAGACATGACAGTGGCAGCAGTGGCAGGTAGGTATGCAGTATCCAGCATGACAACAGCTCTCTGAAAAAAGAAAGCAGAATAGGAAATCATCTGAGGCTGTTTAGTTAATACAGTTTAGGCACTAATGAGTGTAAAACAAATCAGAGGGAGGAAATTAAGTCTACATAACAGATTTTTACTACTTAATATAGTGCTGGATGTTTCAGTGATAAAGAGAAATTGATTTTAACTCACATATCCAAAGAAGTGTTTTGCATTCATGCTTTTTGAAGAGTGCTGAACAGCCAACCCTGCTCAGACTCCCAGGCTGACCTCGAGACTGCTTTGGGAAGTCTTTTTTGGTTCCTGCTTGAGCCCACAGAAAAAGCCCTTGATTCACTTCTGTATCATCATTAGATCCTAAGACCACAATCAGGAGAGGACATTTCCTGTATTCAGACAAAAAATCGAAGGTAGCTGTAAGCAGGACAGTAACCAGAAATCTCTAACCTATTCTACATTTGGGTGAGATTAAAAGAGAATGGGCTGAGATGTCTTTTCATTGCCTCCTTAGGAAAAATACCCCCTCACATACTTAAAGCTATTCATTGTCTACAGATTGGCTAAAAGTTATGTCAATTACAGTAAAAAGACATTTGATGTTCAAGCAGTTGTAACCAGGTTCCTAAATTAATAGGCTGTTGTACATAGAGTTCTCACCTTTCTGGGTCTTCTCATTTGAATCTAACTACAGAGAGGTTAAAGCTATGAAATAACAGTCTGAGCTGTTGAGCTGGCATGAAAAATATCTTTATAGGTCATTTTAGGAGAAAACCCAAAAACTCCAGCTCTGCCTTGCAGTCCTCTGTTGTGAGACACAAACCCTACAATGGTTCAACTGCACGAGCGGGATCACAGGGGAGAGCAAGAAGAAACCTTGTCAGCTATTATTGATTATTAATTTATTATCATATTTTATTGTAGTCTTCCTGTTCTGTGACAGATAAGCTGTGTCAAGGAATTTATAGGTCTTTTGAACTTCTAGGCTAAAGTGGCAGTGGCTATTAAATAGTGAGCTGTTATAAAAGAAGCTGAGGCCCCATAAAAGAAGTAAAATGGGATGAAAGGTGTCTCCAGAGATCTTCATCTCATCTCCCACTGACTTATACTAGTGCACTGATTTCTGATTAATAGCTCATTAGTGGGTGGGGTAAATTTCTGAGAGGAAAGAAAAATATGTATTAAAGTGGCATGACTTGCCAAGAACAGCAGACATAATCTTCTTCTAAGGATGGTAAACAAACATTTGGTGATGAATCTGTATGGTCATTAAACTTTGACCTTAGCTACCTTTACACTGACAATCCATAATTATGAGAGGTAAAATCTGAGCAATCTTGAGCTTTCTCTTAAAAATTATCAGTCTTCCAAGAAACATTCTGTTCCAGGTTAAATAAATCACCTTTTTTTTCCTTTGCACATGGAAGTCTTGCGGAAAAATATTAAAGTTGCCTTTCATGTTGCAGGTGCCTTTTATGTAACTCTGGATATTTAAGTTAATACTATTTAAGGATATTCAGCATATTACATTCCATCAGCTGTGTGGGTCCAATGGAGATATTGGCAAAATGAGTTTTTAGAGGAAAAAAAAAAGTGATGCTTTATTTCATTTTTTAAAGAGAGGGACATAAGGGGTCAGGTAGAGTTGGGTTTTTTGTTTGCATTTTTTTCATGTTAAAATAAAAAGCTGGATATTTGTAGCATTTCTCTATTTTGCACATATTCAAAAAAAAACCAAAACCAAAAACCCACCAGTAAGATGTAACTGCTTTATCTCAATTTAAATTCCTAAACAGTTTCAGTTCAAATGAACCTGCATCTTTGAAAAATCAATCACTTGTCCCTAAATCTTTCCTCTTGTAATCAAATCTATCAGATCAAAAATACAGTGTTTAGCTCTCCTGTGCATTCACTGCTTAAAGACAGGGGATGTGTAATTAAGTTTATACAATTATAGCCTAAGAAAGGGAGGGAAAATCAGAGTCCTACTCTAAATCAGGCATCATAATACTTACCTATTGCATTAATTCTACAGCAGATATGTAATCTAATTCTACCTTATATGATCCACTGGTAAATTTAGCAGAATTCCCAAAAAAGTGTTAGTCAAAACCATGCATACTCAAGGAGAAGTATGTGGGAGATGTGGAGAATGATTTTATGCACTGGCCAAGTCCTGAGGCCATGTTTTAGACCTCTTTGCAACCACCATTTCCACAAACAATGCAAGTGTCCACAAGGACCATTGTGCTCACCTGAACAGAGGTCTTTGGATTCCCAGGCCCTCCAGGGACACAGGAGTCCTCTTTGCCCCATTTCATCCCCTCTCTCACTCATCAGATACACCTGACAACATCCTTCTGTTGCTCATGCAAAGGCAAAACCAGTCACATTTTCTGCTTTCAATAAACATTTTCATGAGGAGCATTTATAAGTATTTTAAAGCAATTTCCCCTCTGTCAATTTGCTCAGTCCTCCTTTACACTTATGCATATTTTAAATAACCAGAGCTTTCCCAAATACCTTAATGAACCATCTCCTTTTGCTTCTTCTGAACCTTTCTTTGTGTGGCTTCATTTGATGGCCCTGTTCCTGCACAGACAAGAGAACAGAGGTGGATGAAATGCCACCCTACACTACTTCCCTAAGTTTGTCCAACAGATCAGCAGCAGTTCTGGAGAATGGGGGCTCTCCTTCTGCAGAACACTTTCCAGTTTCTGCAGAAAAGTCTCTTATCTTTTTCTGACTCATTTTTTTCAAAGTTTGAGGAATTTTCCTTCCTGTTCCCCATTCAGAAAGCTTCATTCACCCAAAGATGTTCTCCCATCAATTAATGGCCATCAAGCTCTCTTGCTTGAACATGTTGCTGCAGGAGAACAAATTGCCAACGTCGTCTTTGCCAGAATCACAGGCCTGAATTCAGCAATTCCCAGGGCAAGTCTTGCTTTGCATCCTCCTTTATGTTTTTCCACCAGTCACTAATGAGTAGGATCTGCCCTGGTCAGCACCAACACAAGGCCCATCAGAGCTCTTGCCCTTCATCTTGAATTTAATACAATGAAGGCCAGCAAAGGCATTGCCTTCCCATAGCAGTTTCTATCCAAACAACTGATATTTTAGCCCTGCTGTTCACATCTCTGTGTGCTCATGTTTAAATGAAACCACTCTACATCTTCCTTGATGGTGTCCTAGCTCAGTGTTGCTCACATCATTGTGCCATATGTGCAGTATGGATGTGTTGCTCCTAGTGTGGCAGCTAAACCCCATATGTTTCATCCTGTGGGAAAGAAAATATTATATACAGTCAACAGGCTATCTTTCATGGAAGCTTTTCTTCAATGCATTAAAATGGATTTCCCAGTAATAGTCAATATTTACCATTCTTGACTTATTCAAGTAAATTTTGGAACCATTTGTGAAATTTATTTATTTATTTATTTATTTATTCCCTAAAATTCAGGGGCAGAACGTGCCACCATGATATGATATCCACATAAATAGCAACCAGTGCATGAGAGGAAATTAGGAGAATACAGTGTCTACAGACAGCATATGTCATGTTTTTTAAAGTGCTACCTGTGCATGCCCTCCTTCTGAACGAGGTGGATACTCTGATATTGTATATTGTGGCATTTAGTGCATTCAAGCAGTGGATATTATATAAATTAATTCTGCAGTTCTTTGCAGCTGGAATAGAGTTATTCTGCAATAATAGTCTTTATTATTCCAGAATCAAGCACTACATAGTGCAGACCTAGACTAGCACTTTCTTTTTATGATAATAATATTGATAATGAGAGAACACTACATCAGGAAACTGGTTGACATACACAATAAGTTGACTGTGCTCTGCTCAGGTCACTTCATAATGAATTACCTTTCAGAGAGGTGATCTGTTTAAATAACAGTTTAGGAGTTGCAGAAATCCAGTTTTATTCTACAATAAAGTTGTCATTCCTCTGTATCTAGAATAACTAACATTTCCTGTACACCCTGGGAGGACCCACACTAATATAAATTACTGAAATGATACAGAAAAGAATATTTGAGAATTTAAACTGAGACATGATGGTTATCAATAGAACCATGACATGTTTGTTTTGCAAAAGTACTATTGATGTAAAAAAATTTTAGAGGGTACAATAGAATATTATTATTAAAATTTCTACAGTTATGTGCTTTTTTAAGGTGCCTGCTAGCTGCTCAAAAGTACCAATGTCTATTGTAATCTTTGGAACAACCAAGTTTCTCTCTTCTCCTTTGATGTGGTCCTCTGCTGTTTTCCTAGCATACATCAAATATTTAAACTCAGTCCAAGTCATAAAAAATATTCAGACAAAGTCAAAAAGAGAAACAATTATCACAAGCTTGTCTCTTGTAAACACTGGTATAACACAATCTTAATGGAAACCACCACTTCTTTTAGCACATTACTTTTGATCATTAATAACTCATGGATGATGGAACAATAAAATCCATACCAAGTCAAATTTAATAGCCAAGCTATTTAACAGGCAGAGATTATGAGCATCTATTCAGACTCCAAATTGGTCAAACTCACAAGACAAGCCAGCTTTTTAGCTAGAAAACAGGTCCTGGCACAATTTAGTTTACATCTCTGAAATGCTCTTTAATTTACCTCTGAGCCACGTGGAAATTCTGATACACAGTGATAAGAAGAGAATACAGTGCACAGACACAATGTGCAGGTGTAAATTCACCCATCATTCCCAGGAAGAGGAGGAAAGGGAAAGGAACAAGATAACAGCACAGTCCTGGGGAGAGTGACACTGAAGGGACAGCATAAGGAGCACTTGCACAGAATGACATTAGAGCCACCTCCACCACTTATTCATCGTCCTACACATCAAAAGGCCTGTGTGGCTCTCAGCATCTCTTTGGGCATATGAGGCAATATTTGTTCCAAGCACCTTGTGGGAAGGAGAGGAAGAATGTTGAAAATAGCTGAATAGAAAGTAAGGTAACCTCTCCTTGTAACCTAGGTTTTCCACCAGAAATTATAGCAAGAGAAAGGCTGAACTTCAAAACATAGTTTTGTTTGGGTCAATCTGATGAACTGATGCATAGCTGCGGATGTGGTTTTCCAATCACTGAAAACACAGTGCAGATATATTTGCCATGTTTTGTTTTTACTGTTGGTGATCAAAAAATCAGCTAATGATGCAGCACATTCTGGAGTTCTTTGGTATTTAGCAAGTGCAGAACTGGTGAATCGTCACAGCAAAAACATTACACTGTCAAAGCAGGTCTGCTTGGGCTGGTCAGTTCTGAGATCACTGTTCTGCAGTTAATGAAAGGCCTGGATCTCTTTGGAGGACAAGGCCAAATGGAGACCATGTGATGCTGATTTGGCAGGGCCTCTGGCCCAGATTCTGAAATCTGCTTGCATATTAGATAATTCTCCAATGCCAAAGAAGGCATTGGAACCTTCAGCTTGAAATATGCATATTTATCTGTTACTTCTACCAAACTCCTTGATTCCCAAATTCTTTTCAATCTGGTCCCTCAGGTGGAAGACCTTATGCTAACAGGAACAGTGAGGGGGGAGCAAGTGAGAACATACATCCATGCACACAGCCTTCAAAAGGCACATTAACAGAAGACAGCATTTCAAGCTGTATGATAATACAGTGCATTAAAATGCACTCCTAATACATTATTTGATGTGTGACTGAGTAGAAACAGCATATGCAAATTGATTCTAAGCATGCAATGTAATTCCCATGTATATGAGCTGTGCAAATGGGAGTTCAAGTTTGTTATGAGCACTGACTGAGACATGATCTTTGGTTGTTTCATTTTCTCTAACTCTGAGTCATCAGTCTCACTGTCTGATAATGAATTTGAATGTGTGTCTGTATAATACCTTCTCATTCTCTATCACATACCCTCCTGTCATCATGTCATTTCAAGGGAAATACAGTTGGAATCACATCCCGCAGTGATGAGGTGAAAGATTGCTTTTTCTGGAGAAAGAGGAAACATTTGTCACCTCAATAAGTTAAAAATTGATGCTTTTGAGACCTGTCCACATTACAATCTTGTTGAGTTTGGGAGCAGTGTCATTTGGCTAGTTTTTGTCTTCATGGCAACTGGGAACATGTCCATAAGGCTATGAGAAGGCAGCACTACATGAGCAAGTGGGGACATTTGGTGGTATGCAGCCATAAAAAGCAAATGCAAGATGAGTCATCCATTTGGAGGACAATGGTGTTCATTGAGGCAATTTTCAGCATGATCTTAAAAAATTATGGTGGCTTAGCAGCAAGTCTTTCCCCACCCCTCTAATTTCTCCTTTTTTTTCCCTTCACACATTCTTTCAAGTGGCTTTATGAAGTTATGAGGATAGACACAATGTCTAGCCTGGAGACACCTGTGGGGGATTTGTGGCATGTCTGTTTCTAGAGAAAGAGTATTGCAGGTTGGCTGACAGATCTACAGACAGACTGCCTTTTCCCTGGAACAATCCTGAATCTTCTGTAAAGAGAAAAGGGTTCTCAAGTAACAATTCCAGGATGTTTTTCCAAGTCATTTGAGTGCTAGGTTAGAAAAGCCATGGGAGGATAATAAAAACTGTATGGACTGAAGCAGATGACTGAGTGACAGCTCTCTTTTTGCCTATATGCATCACAAGAAATTTTCCTTGAGAGCAGCCTAACCCACAACTAATCCCACATGCCCTAATCAGCACAGTTTACAACATTTCTCATGGGATGTGGTGCTTGCAAAACAAGGAAAGCTGGCAGCCAAAGGAGAGAGCTGCTAGCACCAGAGCTCTGCACGCAGAGCCAGGGCACAGCTTCCCATCACCAGACACAGGCACAAACCACTCCTGCCTGCCAACCACCAGAGCACCTCTGGCAGCTGCCTGCACACAGCAGAGGAAACAATCTCCTCCATGCCATCTGCCCTTGACACATGACAGTGAACACTGTGTGAACACAGAGCAGCCCTGAGTTGGTAGATGGGGAAAGTCCATGCAGGCTATTCTGACATCCTCTCTGGAGTTCAGGATCCTCAGTTCCCTGCTGGTTCAGGAGCTGCCAGGCTTATCCATGGTCTCCTATGACCCCATCCAATTTCATACCACAGCCTTAGCAGCTAGGCAGTGAACTGTCCAGTCCAGCCTTCAGCCTCCCTCAGACAGAGGCCAAGCTGGTTTTACCTGCTCCTCAGATCATCACTGGACCAGTTAAGGACACTCCATTGCTCCTGAGGGAGCTTTGCTACATGACACTGGAGTTTAGTATTGCAACACTTACCCAGGTTAGAGGAAAACCTGACTATGGTACCTATTCATGAATTATTTGTTTACTGCTCCATGGATGGATTCCTTAGGCACAAAGATCAGGATCCAGCCTCTTCTTTCCTCTGTCTTAATCACTGGCACATATGATGACAAACCTCCTAATCTTATTTGCTCATCCTCGTGGCTTTTGAATTTTTTCAGTGAGGGCTGGGGCAGGATGTACAATGGGAGCAATTCTTTGAGTAAGGGACAGGATGGACAAGAGAGAAAGATGGATGAAAAATGAATGGGATTAGGGAAAAGCCTAAGCAAAAAAAAAAGGACTGGAAAAGAGAAGGAAGACTCCTGAGAAGAGTAGTGTTGTTTAGGAGTTGGACACATGTTTCAGATCACTTGAAGGCTGCAGGGCAAAAAGTGATAATCACAGGAAGGGAGGAATGTGAAGAACTACCACAGGACCTAGGGTACAAAAATTAAACAAGCAGAATCCAGAGAGAAAGTATAAGAACAGAAGGCAAGGGATGACAGAGCAGTAGCAAACCCTTCTTTCAAGAACTTTCTAATTAATCTGCTGCTCCTCTCCTTTTGCTTTCTAACAAATGGAGACACAAATGCTGGCCAAAGTGTGTGTCTGCATCGCCCTCTAGTGCCACGTCCCCTCCGGAGACCTGCGGCAGCTCGGAGCCCTCTGGCCTCACTAGAGAGCAGGGCTGAAGAGCTCAAGCTTCTTGAAAATCTGCAAAAAGACATCAAGAGCAGGAAACTGGGAGAGTTTTCTCGTCTGTTATTAAAAATAAACACAGTAAATTGCATCTAAAAGTCTAAAGTAAAAGATAATTGAGCTCAAAGAGCCATGCACGTGACCACTTAACTAAGAAATGTCAACAAGTAATTGTCCTTCAGTGTTGCTGACCTTGCTTGACTTTGTACTTGCTAAAACTCATATTCATTTAGTATTAGTTGCTTAGACATTGAACAAGATGTATATAAGAGCTGAACTCAAATAACAAAGAAAAAACTTTCCCACTTTGTTTATTCATTTATTTGTATAGGATGTGCAAGTTTATTCTTCTGGGTTTAAAGGCCAAATGAAGAAATAGGAGCATGGGTACTGGTCAGTGAATGGAAGAAATTTATAGACTGTTTAAAATCCTTTTGATTTTCATTTGTCCATGCTTTATTGATTATTTAATTTTTCTTGTATGAACTTGGTGCTGACTTGCAGAACACTGTGCATTCACCTAAACTAATGTTTATGCATTTCAGGTAGTGATGTGTAAACTTTAAGGAAGGTTCTCTCTATATGGGATTTATTTCAGTGGGTGGAAATTCCTGCTATGAAACCTATTGCTGAGATGTGGGCTTTGTCTAATTTTGCCAAACTTCAGCTAAATTACATTAATTCTCAAAATGCCTTTAAAACTTGTAGTACAACCTATTCCAGAAAGCTGCCTCCTCTCACCCAGCTGTCTTACTCTGATTGCTTAATCCATTGCAGAGTTTCTCCACTTTTGCCCTGAACCAGCCTAAAATCAGACCCGAAATCCTTGGCCTCTGAAGGAAGTGGTAGAATAATTTCTGCTCTTTGCAATCAAGAAGTGATTCAAAAATGTGTATCAGCTTGCAGTTTTGACCTATTACATTGGAGGGACTCATTTGAAAACAAGAATTGTATGTGATCACTCTGCAGGACCAGAGCTGAGACCCACTGGAGGCAGAAACCCAATTCTAGAGCACAAACAGTGGTAGAAATGGGCCTTTGTTCAGCTCCTTGACTCCTGCACTCAAAACAGGAATGAAAAGATATTAGTTTCTCATGGCCCAAATACCCTTCAAACCTCCCTGGCTGGCCACACACTTCAGTGTTTGTTAATCATCATTAGTGCAGAGCAAAGCATGGGACTGACAGCTGAATGCGTGACATCTGTGGGTCATTTCTAGCGCCCAGGAACTCTCAGTTCCTGCTGATAAGTTGCAGATTAACTAGATACTATTAATTTCTGATCCCTCCAGGCTCCCCTGAGATACTGACATTCTTTGTAGTTCTGAAGCCATAATCCAAGCTGAAATAAAAACATTCCTAAAGTTACTATCCTTTCCTCCTTTTAACATCACAAAACAGATTAATTGAGGTGGAAAGACACCTATGATAATAATAACAAGTTAGTGCTCCTTTTGCATAAGGATAGCCATGTTTTTTACAAATATTAAGGTGTCATCCAAGCCTGTTACACTATGAAAAAAAATAAATAACCCAAGAAAAATATTTACAGAGATCTGCCTCTTAAATCAAAAGATAGACAGGACTTAACAGTCAGAATGGCTGATGTACTCTCTGAAAAATGTGCATGGTCCCAGTATGTGTTTTATAAAACTATGTTTTACACTTTATAGAGCTTGAACTGGCCGTGCACACTTTATTAAGTGTGTGGAAACAGCTGTTCACAATTAAGTTCTTTATTCTTCAAATACCTACTACTGGGCACTGAATTGACTGCCATATGTTAATCCAAGTCACAGATCTATATCTCCATATAGACATACTCCACAGTATCCTTAAACTGTTTCTCTTTACAATAATGTTAGTTTTCCTGCATAGTAAAATGGAAACTCAGAGCCTAATTCTCTTCTCGTTCACGCCAACATGAATCAAGGTCATGGAGCTATGCTGATGAAAGCAGATGTAAAATAGAATCATGGTCAAATCCCTACAGCCCATTTTAATTTTTGTAAGTCACATGTCTAAAAATTAAAACAAACACCTGCCAAGCTACCCATAAAAGAGGTCAATCTTACAGAGAGCAGCAGAACTACTTTTTGTGACAGATATCCTTTCCCTAAGAAGGAGGAATTGTGCGTCACCACCATTACACATAAACCACGGGAACAGGAAGAAACAGGCTGGTCAGAAAGCTGCTTTCTTTAACTCCACATACACCTTTTCCCTTGGCATTATTAAAATATGCAGGAATGGAATATTCTGTTACTTCTGCAGAACAAGATACGCAAAGGAAATGGTCTGGCAAACTTGTTTCCAAGTGTAAAGGGCTTTCTTAGTTCCCAGTAGCCTTGCCAACAAAATTAAAGCTCTTCAAATAACACTCAAGCTGGTCTTTCCTTAGGATGCATTTAAATGTTCCTAAGTCTACTAAGGTACTTCCTTTCCTTAGAATTCTTTGTGTCCAAATGTCAAGTAATTACCAAGGATGAATGTGTTCCAGAAATGCTTAAAAAAACTCAGAAAAGTTACTCTTCATGTGTTGGGATCCTTAGACATTTGTGGCTGTCTGATAGAGCAAGATATTTGAATAGGTGTTCAGTTTGAACAAACACCTGATTCTGTCGGAGGCAAAACCAGAGAGAAAACCTGAACCCACTATTTAGAGAGGACAGGTGAGCTAACACCCACATTAGTAAGGGAAAGTTCAGTCCCATGTCTGCATGTTAACTGTGTCCAGCCCAAGACAGCAGTCACATAGAACACCAGAAAAGCAGGTTTTGTGACATACCTTTCTTTCTGGGACATGAAATCAGCCCTGCACACAGCTCCTTTGGGACTTAATCTCACCAGGACAGGGTAAACACAGCAAACACTGTTCAAAGGAGAGCCAGTTCCCAAACAGTATTCACTATGAGATATGTGAGTTGTAATGGCATGTGACACATCACAAAAAGTCATCAGCCAAGAGCATTTGGGATTTCCCATTGCAGCCTGAGTGTTACACTGTAAGAATGAAGGTACTTGACATAATACTGAGCCTGGTTAGCAGAAATCTAGCTTAGGCAAGATGTGCAATGGCCATATGGTTACTATAATATTTCACAGTAACACAAACTTGAATATGTGATAATGGTTTCATAGGCAATGGTTTAATACTAGCCATGTGTTAGCTGTATAGATACAGCTGCTAGGAGAAAAGTCTGGGCACAATCAAAGGGATTGAGTCAGTCAGTGTTTGCCAAACTCAGAGGATTTAGCCACAGTAATAACTAGACTTTACCTTGTGTTTTTCATATTAATTTCCCTGATGAAACTATGGTTTATAATGGTCAGAGTAATATTTCTTTGTTTGCTCCAACAGGCTGAAGTCATGTGAAAACTGGTGTTTCTTTGAAAGCTGGGAGGAAATCGAAGATTAGCTTCAAGGTTCTTGGGAAAGCAACACAAATCTTCATTAGGGCAGTAATAGGCATTAATGCACTGTAACTAAAATGGTCTGTTACCTCTTCTTGTTAGAAACTGGATGATAGATGGAGACCATTTCCTCTTTCTGATTACCATTGCAGTTCTAATGGCTTTGGTGAATACATACATGATTGAACCGATCACAGAAAAAAACAAGAGCATAAGGCAGTGATTTGGTCGTGTAGTTATCTTTCTTCCTCTAGAGAAAATGCTATTTAATGGTAATTATTAAGGACATGGATGGTGCAAAATAAGAAATAAGTTCATATCTTCCTTTGAATTTTGGAGGGAAGGTTTCTGTTGTTTTCTCTCTAACATTACAGTACCTGTTCTAAATTATAGACCTTAAAGAAATAACTTTCCACGGTTTTCCTCTTACTATTTCTCATTTTCTACCATCCTCATGATTCTACCACAAAACAGATTTCTAGTTGCCTCTAAAGAGAATATCTCTTTATGTCCCAGACTTGATACCATGCTCAACCAGTGTACACTGCTTTTTAATGCTTGAGAAAATGACAGTGTTTTGACACAGGACAGTAGTCTTCAAATAATTGTTCCTTTACCATAAATTTTAATAACAATTAGAAAGTTATAAATTTGTATATAATAACATACACATATTATCAAGCCAAAAATCTACCTTAGGACTACATAAAATCACTTAAGATTGAAAAGTGTTCCCCATATGTTGCAATTATCCCATTGCTGAGTCATCAAAAAATAAGGAAGTCAAAAATTCTCCTGGAAAAAAATCCAGACTTGAAGACAAAAGTTGTATTTTAAAGACACAAAACAATGCCCCCACTACCCACACCCTATAATAATAATATAAAGTAATAACCAAATATCATTATTATACAGGATTTTTAATGTTTATGATGCTTCTTTAAACCATTTCAAAGATTCAAATTTTTTAAAATATTTTTGTTCATCAGTACAATCGTAATATTTAATACTGTAAATATTTTAATACTTTAAATCTTTAATATTTAAAGTATTAGTAATATTTTAATACTTTAAATTTATTCTGCCTTTAGATTTTAGAGGCAGAAAACAAAACCAGAAACATATCTTGATTCATTTGTGTGTTTTTTCCTAAATGTTTTCAAAATTGTCTTCCAAAATATGTGATGAAAATAATGTACCTAAGGTTTCATCAAAACACTATACTGGGATTCTTACATGAACAGGGGGAAAGCCCATGCATCTCAGCACATAAGCAAAAAACATAACCCAAATATTTAACAGTTCTTTCTAGTATAATCCCTTCAGTCACTTTCTACCAAAACACATCACAAATGGCCAAGAATTCTGGTTCAGAGGTAAAGAGGATGAGAGGGAAACTACAAATTAAGTTCTAATGTACAAATTAGGAAACTCCCAACTCCTGTTTAGTTTCATGCCCTATCATTTTTAGTAAACTCGAGCCAGAGTGTGCCCAGTGATCAAGAAGGCCCTGTGGTATCCCATCAAAAATAGTAGCAGCCAGCAGGACCAGGGCAGTGCCTGTGCCCCTATTTGGCTGTGGTGAAGACACATCTCAAATCCTGTGTCCAGTTTGGGGCCCCTCACAACAAGACATTGAGGGGCTGGAGAGTGTCCAGGGAAGGCTGGTGAAGGGTCTGGAGCACAAGCCCCATGAGGAGCAGCTGAGGGAGCTGGCAGTGTTTAGCCTGGAGAAACCAAGGCTCAGGGGAGACCTTATCACTCTCTACAGCTGCCCGGAAGGAGGCTGTAGGCAGGTGGGGATGAGGCTTTTCTCCCAAGTAACAGAGAGGACAAGAGGAGACAGAGGACAGGACAAGAGGAGATTATCTCCAATTGCACCAGGAGTGCAATTTATATTAGATATTGGCAAACATTTCTTCACTGAAAGGGCTGTCAAGCCTTGGAGCAGGTTGCCCAGGGAAGCAGTGGAACCACCATCCCTGAAGACGTGAAGATGGGGCACTTGGGATGTGGTTTAGTGGTGGGCTTGGCAGTGTTAGGTTGACTGTTGGAGTTGATGTTAGAGGCCTTTTTCCATCCTAAATGATTATACTGTGTTCTTTTTCTGTTTTGCTTATATATAGTAACATTCCCATGCACTTGTAGACTTAGCTAACGACCCAGTATGTTCTCTTACTTTCCAATTCTCAGTCCCATAGCAGAGTTGCCAGGGGTAGGAATAACAAGAGTGGAAAAAAATCCCTTACCCAAGAAGACATCAGGATTTGCCACATCCCCAGTAATCTCTGTATGCCTAACTGCATTTAGTTATTATGTCCTGGCAATGTCCTTTTAGGCCGTGTAGGAGAACTCTGGCATTGCCCTTGAGGAACCCTGCTGAAGCCACAATGAAGAAAGCTGGTAACTTCCCATATCTGTATGCAAATACAGTTTAGGGTACTTTTTTACAAAAAAAGAAAAGCCCTGGCTAAACAAGGAAAATAGCAGCACCTTGATTTTTTGTCTCAGAAAGGATATTAAATATTGATAGATTTTTTACTAATAAATGTATCTTGGTGTATTTTATGTCCAACATCTCAGACAGAATGTTTAATGGAAAAATCCCTCTATAGGCAAGTACCAGTTCAGTCATGGAAAATTACATCTCTACAAACACCCACTGTTGTGGAGTTAGTTCTTGAAGTGATCAAGGAAAGTGTGACCCAAGTGGGACTAATTTGGCCCCTCACATATGGTATATAAAGCTATGCATAGGAGACCACTAATCTGGGGAAGAGGCCAGCCTAGCATTAATTGTGTCTCTAGGCTACACATTCTTCAGCTGATGCTAGTGAAAAAGTGCAGATGTCATTTTGGCCCATGGACAGATACCACATTTTTTTTACTGATGCCACAGAAAAACTGATCATGAACAAAGTGGCTAATAAAAGAGCATATGTTATAAAAGGTCTCAGTTTAAATAATTCACTGTTTCACACCAAAATATCCATGCAAATAAAAAAATGAAATCATCAAATTTAACTTTCTTACAGCAAAGAAGTTGCCATATTTTGGCTATAAATTTCTTCATAAAAATGGCACCTATTAATATGAATTTTATACCATATTAAAGTACAAAAAGCTCATAAAGAATTATTCCATGCAATACAATTTTTCTTTGTGTTCTGTCTTTCCTTTAAACTATGTCTCCAAATCATTTGCAGAATGAAATCATAGTATTTAATTTTATGATTATATTATTAGTTCGTATAACTCTTAGGCCATGTACCTGAGGTTCTCTGTAGACCTTGTTGGAATGGGCCATGCAGTCACTTTGTCTAGTTTCAGCAGGATAAGCAGACAGAAGCCAGGCCAGCTAGAGTGCTCAAGAAAACCCTTTTTGCCCTTTATGCCTTCCTTTTCTCTTCCTTCCAGCTGCAGCCAAGAATTAGTCACAGCTGCATTTCTTCAGGTTTTATAAGCTTGTCTTAAGCCCTGCTTCCAAAAAGGAGGAGAAGCCAAGCTTGGGCACTGCAACCCATTTAAATTCCACCAGCGCTTAATAGTAAGTGCAGAGTTTAATCATTTATTAAGGGCAGAGTTGTGGAAAGAGGCAGAACCTTGAAATCCTTCTGCTGCTATTACTGCTAGGTAGGGCACTAACAGGGACACATGCTCAGTCTTTAGGACATTTTGCAAAGTGCTCTGTTGCTCTGCTGTGGCTGATTAAAGTCCTGCTGTGACTCTTGTGCACTGGCTGAGCCTCCTGGTGGCATCTGAACATAGAGCTCTGGGACAGTCCATGCTCTGGAAATACATTCCCTTGCCATGACTCCTGCCCTGCAAACATCACAGGAGACAGGAAAAGAGATGCCGCTACAATTTAATTTTCTCTTGTTTGTCTGAGAAAGCCATTGTCTGTCTGCAGCCCACAGTAAATGTGTCTCTGTATGGGCAGTGCAGGACATGTAATGCATAAAACATCCTTCACCATGAGACAGAATCAAGCAAACTGAGACACTAATTTGGAGAATCCCATGTCTGTTCAGTCTCTCAGTTTGCTGGCACAGAAGACAAAAGCAAAATTCCCACTGTATTCAATGCCATAAGGCATCATGAACAACCCTGAAGGGTGTTCCTCTGGCCAGCTGACCTGATGATATTTGGGAAAAGAAGATCTTTTATTTCCTAGCTCTGTGCTGCAGAGACAGCTGATGAATTATTTACTTCCTCTCCTCAGCCACCCTCCAGCTCTGCTGTGCACAGATGCAGCTTTGGGCCCAAAGGCCAGGGCAGAGGAGAGCTGGCCCCTGGCCAGCAGCAGGGCTCATGCTGGGGTCAGGGCAGGCAGCAGCACACACAGGCACACAGCTCTCCTGGTCTCACTCACACCACAGGAGATCAAGGGATTTGCAGTGAAAGAATGGAAAAGTGGAGCTGGGGAAGATGTTCTATGGTAGGGGCTGAAATTTTGAGTTATCTTCAAAGTTGTGACTAGAATAAAATCCAATGGGTTGTGCTGATTCCTTCCTTTTTACAGCATCTCTGTTTCAGTGGAGTGGTGTCTGAAAACTGTCTCTGCCAAGCAGAGAGAATATAGACATGAGATGGTATTGCCACTACTGAAAAGTAGCTGCCTTATGTAAAAGAGAATTATTTTTTAAATCCTCTGCAATCCTGAGCTGTTACAATCACGTTATATAAATGTGAACATTGTGATTTAGCCAACTGTGCCTCTTTCTCTTTTGCTCCTCATTTGCAGTCACATGGAAGATTTCAGTACAGAATTTTGCAGACATGTTTGTGATTTGCAAGCTATAACTTAAACATTTTTCCTTTTTTTTTTTAAACTCACAGTTCTGGGTCACACAATGATCTGAATAAGGCTTGACCTCCCTGTGATGTGCAGATCCGCCTGAAGCCTTTGCCACTGTTAACAAATATTCCAGTGGTGGTACAGAGATCATCTCTCAGAAACTGCAGCTTGATTTAAATTCACTCACTGCAGCTCCTCATCTCAGCTGGTGCCCTGCTGTGTTTAATTGGCCTCTAAAAGTACATCTTCCTTGTATCTTGATTATTTTGAGTAGGAGGTGAGAGCGGAGGAGGGAAGTCAGGGGAGACCTGCAAGGAGTGGAAGAGGACAGAGGAGGGGCAATAGGTAAGTGTTGCTGCAGTGGAGTGAGTTATCATAGCATGGTCCTCAGAAATGCCTTAGGGCATATCTTCACACAGGGTGAAGAAATGTAGCTAGGAATCTGGGTAATTACAGTTCTTCCTATGAGAAATGGATTTTAAAATCTGAGAATAATTTATTTAGTAAAGTTCATCAGCACTAATAAATGAAAAGGTGCCAAGGTGTGTCCTGAGAATACGAACTTCATTGTAAATGCTGACAAATTTTTAAAATGCCCTGGCATAATTTTATCCTGAGCTGGGCAGAATGCATCCAAACAATTCCCAGTTGTGCACTGGCACAGTTCTGGAGTTAGCAAAGGCCAAGGCCCATGGCTGGCTGGCAGTCTGGATGCAGCCATCTGTTTCAGCCTGTGTCTCAGTTCAGTGGGATGAACTCAGCTAAACCAGACCAGCACCTCACACTCAGAAAATAGGCATTTTATAAATGAAAGTGTACAAACAGTAAATCCTATCTTGAATGGTTGAAAAAGGTGGGGAGAATGTATACCGTGCTATTTAGGATTAAAGATGTTTTTATAGCTCATCAAGTTCACAGACAATTCTCAAAACCACCAAATTTACAGTCATAATGTGTTTAAATCTTCTCCAGATTGACAAATAGCACAAATGTCACAGCACCATTTCCTGGGTAAGCGCTGCTGCCAGGAGATTATTATGAAGATGATGTGCAGAAATTCCTGCCCCAGAGACAGCTGAGGAGAGGTCAGTGCCTGCATTCACAGCCCTCGGGGTGCTGCTCTCTGCACAGGGTCACCTCTCTGCTCTGCTTGGACTCTTCATCAAAACTCTCCCTGAAATGAAGGACTTGATCCACATAAGGTACAAATAATACGTCTTCTATGGGCTTCAGTGGGTTGACTCACATGCTTCTTCATAGGTGTTTAGGAGATCTCCAGAGATTTGGTGGACTCTTCATCAAAATACAGAAAAAAACCATATTTCTATCTACAAAGCTGTGTACTGGCACTGTGTCCTCATGCTGCAGGGAAAATGACTACTGTAATTAATTTAAGAATGTGTCCTTTTTAAGCCACACTTCAATCGGGTTGTATTTTTGAATAATTAAGCTTTAAAAAGGAAGTCTAATGAGACTAATGGCTATCAAATTACTAGATTTTGAAAATCATTGATTTTCTCATTTACACTCATACATGGCTGCTAAAATTAATTGATTTCATTTGCATATAGAGATTGCATTTGCTTTGACTTCCAGAATGTTTCTCTCCCAAGTTTCTCATCAAACTTTCAATATTCATTTTCATAAAAAGGCAAGTGATCCTTTAACTATGCTCATTTGCATTGGAACTGAGACATTATCCCTCCTCTAAATAAGCACTATTTTAATTATCTTTTTTGTTTGAATATATTCTATCCCAGAGTGCTTAGATAATTCAGCTGTACTCATCACCATGTCATCTGAATACCTCACTGAAATTACACTAGAAAACTCTAACAGTAAATTATTTCAAACCTTTTGTTTTGTCTCTTTTCTTTGAGAAACCCTTTTCTTTCTCTTTTCTACCACATCCGTTAAGCTAAGTCATTTTTTCCACCCCTTACCAACTTTCCACTTTCTGCCTCATAACTTTCCCTTCTCTTGCCCCTTCTCACTCCCTGGTTGAATGGGAAGGCTGAGCTGTTCGTGTAACTGGAAAAGGTTAAGGTGCCAAATGACTCGTCTTTCCCCTAATGTAATAAGTAGCACTAAGAAAAATAGAAATTCTTTCCAAGAGGACCCATCCCTAACAGCAAAGGAATATAAAAAGAAGCCTAGATAATGATATGTCAATTAAGTACTAGTGAAATATGTTGATGCTAACCATTTATCCAGACATATGTCTACTTGGTATCACTAGCCAGCTTCTATCAACAAGAAAGATGCTTCATGATCAGTACATTTCTTTTTATCATCTCTCCCTCATACCATGCTCTTGTCCTGCTAAACTGCCTACATGGTTTATTCTCTATTTTTAAAATATGAAACTATGCTCATCGCTTCACAAGTATTTTGGAACTTTATAAAATAATTAAAAAACAAATATCTTTCTTATGGCTTGAGTGCTGCTGGACTCTTGTTCTTTAAAAAATTGTTTTGTCAAATTATGGACAGGAAGCTAGGTTAAATAAGTAGAGCTAAAATTATGTACTGATTTTGATGCATTTGGGGTCATTCTGGTCTCTATTCAATGAAGAAGCCTCCAAAGAAAAGCCCTGGGGAGAAGAGTTGTGTGACCAAAGTGGCTGTGCCCCAAGGCTGCAGGTTGCAGGTGCCACAGGAGACTGTGGGACCCTGGTTTTAAGGGCTCTCTCTCCCACAGGGGATTTTGAAGAGGATCCCTGGAGTCAAACATCAGATCAAGCTATTCTGCATGAAAGGAACCTTTCTTTAATGTTGGTTCTGTGACATCTTGAATTAGCTGGTCTTCTTCACCACACAGTTTTATTCAAAAATGTAATTTATCAGAGGAAGAGACAGGGGTGCCCTGACAATCTTATTCTTTTCTGACTTTGGGTACTCTACTGAAAGGAGGCCTTATTGAATGGCAAACCAATATCAACAAGGAGCATTCAATTCAATTCAAGCCAACATCCCTCCATTCTTTTGCCTGTCTGCTAGGAAGGGTGGCACTTTCACTGGAATAATAATTGTGATGTGAATATATTTTCCTGAGATCTCAGTGAGGCATGACATTTTATGAGGCTTGATAACAAGTAATTTGGACTTCAGTCAGGTCAAAAGCCCATTTTGGTTTTCCTGGGTAGTGGTGATCTGTGTACTGGAAGGCACTACTGAGGTTGGTGCAAACCATATGGATAGCAGCTTCAAAGGAGCTACAGCACTGCAAAGAGCACAGGTCCCAACTTCTGGAATCCTGACCCACCTCTGATGTTTGGGGTTTATGTTGTTACTGCTAGAAGTTACTGCTCCCAAGCAACAGGTTAATAGCATGTATATTCTAGCCAGGAAATTAGAAGAATGTATATATTAAAATGGAAATCAGAAGGATCTATATGCTAAAAATGGAAATTAGAAGGATCTTTCAAACAATTACAAGCTTTCAGTTCTTAAAAATTCCATCCACCTGGAGAAACAGAGGTGGGAAATTGAAGGTGAAGTTGGTGATTTTATGCAGTTTGAATCTTCCAGAGATTCAAAAATCCAAATGATTGAACCACTAAGAGCTATTTAATCCCATAGATTATGTGCTGCAGGCTGTGGTCAAAAAAGTAAAGTAAAAAGTAAATCAGTAGTATGAAAGCTTGAGGATTATTTAAAATGTGCTGAATCATGGAATCCTGGCAATTTTGACTGTCCAAGAGTTCATATGACTTTTTTTTTCCAAACCTTTGTTAATATTTTCTTAATTTTCATATTATTTTACCTTTAACCATGTCAGACTGAATGCACCCAGTCTGATGACACCAAAACAACTGAATAACTTTGTGCTTCACTAAGAGACTAGCTGGGAATCCCTCTCTGCAGGAGTTTGCCAGGGAATCATAGCCAAATATTAGGCCACAGAAATCAAATTAGTTGGAATATTTGTTTTGCTGCATCATCTCTACTGAGATGACAGATGTGAACAAAGTAAAAAAATAAACCAAAAATGTTTCTGCCTTTCCAAAGGAGAACACTTTGAAAATGCCTCTCTGTCACTGTCTGCAGTGTGGATTTTTATCATTTGTACTTACAGCAATGGGAGTATGTGAGCTCACCTTAGCTAAACTGAACAAAAATAATATTAGATGGTTCTCTCATTTTGATTCACAGAGCCTAGTTTTTACAAAATCATCCATGTAAATGATATGCCACAAAGGCAGACTGCATAGACCACAACAACACAATCTTTTGGGTGTCTGACCACTGGTAGTTTCACTGGTATTTGGTTTGTGTATCATTTAGAAGTTGGGTAACTTCTTAATATTCATAATTTTTCTATAGTCTGCAAGAAAAATGTTTTGACATTTACATGGAGACTGGAGAGAATACCAGTTTGAGTGGCTATTTATTACTGAACAAAAAGATGGGAAAAAATAACTGAAATTCAGTCCTATAAATATAAACCCAAAGTCCTGATTAAACCAGACACACGAACATATGTGTAACATTAGGCTTAGAATTTTTACTACTGACATTTAGATTAAGAATTTTCCTTAATTCAGGCTTTTAACTATTGGAATTTTCTTCGCCATGACTCTCATATATACTTACAGTGGTCTGATATGCCCTAACGCAGATTTCCACTAAATAATTCTGAATAAAGTCACTGAATACCTATTTGCATTTTTATCAGAGGTTTTGGCTATACTCTTATCCAAAATTCATATGATGACCTAGCCATAGAAATTTCTAGATGGCATTTGAAGAAGAAAAGGGAGGAAGGGGTGCTTAGCCATTTTTTTGCCTTTTCATTTCAAATATTCTTCCCTGAAAGCACACTGAATTAAGCTTCTGCATGAAAAATCCATGATAATCACAGTAAAGAAGTATTTCTTATTGTTGATTATGAACCTAAACACTTCCTTTATGTGACTACTATTAGAGGGAGAGGATTGTTTTTTACATACCCATGTGCAAATTTGTTTGATGTCACCCTCAAGATAGATAGGGCTTCATTTGGTTGGTGAGGACATTTTGAGTGAATGAGAACTCCCAACACTCACTGCTGATTTGTTGAGCATTACTGTTATATGTACTGGAAAATATTCTAGGTTTTGTGTATACACAGTGTGCTAGAGTACAATGTATACAACTTTACCATTTCTAAGCAATAATGCCTCAGATGGGTTTAATGGCATAAATCACTGGTCAGTACAGTCTCTACAGGCAAAGAAAGGGATGTAGAACAATGCAAACCCCCTGCTTTTTCAGACCAGCATCCTCATCATAATTTCATAATTACAACTTTCAGTTGGGATAATGTGCTGCTATCTTAGAATATATTTGGGAAACAAAGACATTTTTATCCAACTTACGGTCAAAATTCAAATATTTTAAATTTATCCCTTAAATGAAGATTAGCAGTATTGTCATGAAAGCTACCTAAGGTTTGCTGGTTAAAGAGGCCAGCCTAGACATTGGGTTTTTTTGTGAATGTTAACATTTTCTTATTTTGATATCACTCCTTCCTGGAAAGGAAACTGTTAAATCCTGAGTATGTTCATTAGAATCTCTTGGAGAGCAAGATGCAGAGCTAAATGAAGCATGAATACCATCCCCAAATTGCTCTGAGGATGTACTGTGAGCCATAGATTTTAAACAGTCTTTGCTGGTTTGGGTGCAACCCTGGTTTAGGGGTTGTCTGGGGTTTTTTGGAGTGGAATTACATGAAGGTATGTAGTGGAGTAATGAAGCAAAGGCATTTTAATGAATAGCTCACTGTACAGCTATTGGTCATCATTTTTTACAGACAATGATTTTGGGATGCAGAAATCACCCAAAATGCATGATCTGTCACTGTAGAATGAAGAGGGTATTTTCTGAGTTTATTCATATGGTCATGCTCTACAGTAATAATAATAATATTTAATGTGTCTGGGTCATTCCATTACCAAAGTGCAGGCATTGTGGGCTGTAAATTGTGGCTCCAGGGCAGTGGGCAAGCTAAGAGAAGAGGTAATGATCCAGTGTTCCTGCAGGAGCTCTTAGGGGTGATGTACCTAAAGGACAGAAGCACAAACCATAACTGAAGGATTCTGCCAACTGCAGCCTGTGCTCCTCCTGGCTGCTCTGTGCTCTGACATTACCCAGGGACAAAGGGAGGAGATTTCTACCAAGGGCAGCATCATTAACGACCCTGGCCTGGGCTCAGTGCTGCTCAGGGGCTCAAAGTCTTTCACTGCAACCGAAGGGAAGAGGAAGTGCTGACATCTTGAAAACGCAAAGAGAGAGCCAGGAAAAAAGCTGGATTTTTCTTTTCCTTAGGACCTGGAGAAAGAGTGTAAATTATTTCAAGATTTTTATTTATCTGCCAGATGTTTTTTCTTTTGTCTGATTTTAATTTTTAATGTGAAAACTGAAATCTGGTTTGGATCATTTATAATGTTTGAATTTTCCTAAATAAAAATGTTTTGCTGCGATTGCAACCAAAATGCAATTGCATAATTTCAAATATTTTTAGGTGAGGAAAAATTTGTTTTAGCTGCAAGACAAAACTCATATTCTGAAGGTGTTGAACCAGGCCTAAGAAATACAGAACAATGAGACAAGTACATCTCTGCCATCTTAGTTGAGAAGAATATTATTAAACCTTCCTGTACCCTGTAGTCACTGTTACTCTGGTCTTGACTAATGAACTAATTGCTAATTAATATTTTGCAGCAATTAAAAAATACCCAGGATTCTGGGAACAGGTCTTTCTAATAACAAAATATTAACCAAAGTCAGATGTTTAATTTACTGTAAATTAAATCAGAACCATTTCTGGTATGGACTCAAAAATTGGGTTTGATCTCCTGATCCTAGAAGTGTGCTCTGTTCCATGTACAAGCTCATTGTGGCTCATGTACCATGGTTTCCCCTATTCATAATAATTAACTGTGGCTGTGTTAATGCAGTAATTCTGTGCCTGTGGTTGGGATACCAGAAAGATGAAGCTACATCCTAAGCAGTACATAATTAAGCAAATGAACAAAAAAGCCTCACTTTTCTTGAATCTCAGAGTAAAAAGAGCACCAAGAGCAGAGCAGAGCTCTCCACAGAGCATATGATGACAAATCATGCTTAAGAAAATGCTCCACAGAGAGCTGGCCCTCGATGGGAGCCTTTGCAAATAGTTCTGTAGGACATGCTGAGAGGGATATGTGTTAAACCCTTCTTCCTAGGACTGAAGAACTCCATTCTGAGTGGGGACCTTGGAAACCTGGCTACAGTTCTCCCTTCTCCATATTGGAATACACTGGGATTAACCTACCTAAATCAGCTCTCAGACTAGAACTTGATTCCCTGGACATCAGCATCTAGTAACACTTCATGAGTTTTACCCGTATCTCCAGAAGGATATCTGCCTCCCACAAGTGTTTCATCTCATCTGTGATCCCTGGAATGGCAAAAGATGTCTCAAAAAGTGGTGGGTAGTTACACCTGGGTGTTGAAATCCCATCCTTCTTGCTCAGTTCATGTGCCCAAACATGGACATATAGTGCTACCTACCTGGCCTGCTGCCACTGCTGCTGTTCATCCAAAAAGATGGAGTTCTCTCCTATGACCTCCATCATGTCTTCTAAGTCCATATGGATGTTGTGCATACATATTCTAGAGGATTTCCAGTGGTAGTGGGTGTCTTGTCCCAAAGCCTTCCAGGTAGAGTTCTACTCAAGCCTAGGACACCTAAATGAAAGTAGATGTCTACTAGAGGTGAGTAAATTCCCTTCATAGTCACTGCAAAGCTATTTAGTACACCCATCAGAGTTACTCAGTGCACCCTATAGCAGGCAGGTGGTAGCTGGGCATCTAAATTTCTCTTTAGGCTTCTCTTACAGCCCTGTCCTCCCACAGATTATCATTGAAGTCAAACTCTTCCAGCACAAGTAGACACCTTGGTGTAGACACTTAAGATGAAGACAAAATCTTCTGCTGACAGCTAAAAACTCTAACCATTCAGCCATAAGCTGCTCTGGTTATTGGTGTAAACCAGGATTGGGACAAGAGATTTTATTCCCCTCCTAAGAAGTAAACTCATTTTACAGGGGATCAATTATAAATATATCATTATACAATTGAGACATAAATAGAGATTTGTACTCAAGCTCAAGAGTGGTTCAGGAGACTCTTGAGGTAAAAAAAAAAGATCATATATTCCTGTCTAAAAGGAAAAAACATTGTCAGGGTCTTTAGCTTCAGGAACTGTAGATCATTCTGGCACAGTTAAACAGAATTGTCAAGCAAGAATAATAGAATAGAGAGAACAGAAATATTAAAATTAGTCAAGCAATTCCAAATATCTAAGGACTCACTTCTTCAAATTATCAGGACAAGTTAATTGCCCCTGCTGAGTTTTTAAATTATATTTTTCTACAAATAAAGAAGTAAGCCAGTTTTAATTGGACCACTTTAGTGGTGGTGGTTTTGTTTGTTTATTTGTTTTAAGTTAGGCTACAGATTCTTGTCAGCTGCTCCTAGGAGCAAAAGAGAAATGTTGCCTGCTTAACATCTGCTGTCAGATTATGTTGCCTCTGCTATCAGAAATGAATGCAGAAGACCAATTCAAGTTCCTGTCAGCTGTGATGTCTTTTGGACATGTTTCAATCAAGCAGCAGGCTTTTCTTTACACTTAAAAAATCATTAGAACAGCTAAAGTCTTAGGGAAAACACATTTTGATTGCAATTATAAACTAATGTCTAATTCATTTAAATTATCATGTATTAAGTAAATATTTGAGCTACTTTGAGATCTATCACACATAATTGTAGCTCTGTCTTGAGTATTTCTCCCTCCTCCAAACTCTAATCAATAGCAAGCAAAACATCTTTTTAAGTTAGTGCTGCAGCAATCTGATATGCCACTGCACATGCCCACAAATACTCACTAATGGTTATCTGATATTTCTCATATTAACTATTGATGGTTCTGACATCTCACAGTGAACTTGGTGGAAGTTAATGATAAGCTGGAATATCCCTCAGAGGATTAATTTCCATCTGATGCTTCAGCTCAGCTTAGATTCTGCTGATTCTATGCCTAGACAAATCTTAAGATGCCCCTGGGCCTGCTGTGTATGGCACAGAGTGTTGCAATGTGAATTGGCTTCATGTCAGACAATTGTTTCAACAACCTGAAATCCATCACAGCAATGAGCAGGGATGATTCAGCCTTGATGTTTGAGAAAAGGCTGTTCAGGCTCCTGGGTGAATCACCTTTTTCCTATCCAAGAACTCATCAACATCTGCAAATTTCTCATTTTCCACACAGAAAGAAACAAAATGTTATGACACCTATGCTAGTAATGTAATTGCAACATTTGGTGTTCTCCCAAGGACTCTATTTCTAGAGCCAAGTGATTAGACAAGTATCTCAGTTTTCAGTCTCTTTCACAGAGCCTTCCAGGAGATATCTTAGAAATGCTATGTTATTCCTGCAGGCTCACAAACCAAAGGCAAGGAAGAGTAGTTAATAATGCTTCCTCATTTCTAAAGCTCACTATTTTAAGACAGTGACATGCCTTGAATTGGTCTATCTTTTGATATTCTTCAGCTATACTAGTTTCAACTCTAATGTTGGTATTAGCGTCCATTTCTCACTTGTGCAAAGGGAATCCTCCTTCTGTAGGATAACCCTTTCTGGGCTAAAAATCTGTAGTGCTGCCTCATTTGACATCAATTAATCTATTACATCTGTAGTCAACTGAAGTTGTTTTCTGGTTGAGCAGTGTCCACCTGACCCCATCACAACGGTGGTGTCATGTTATTTTCTTTTTAACTGATGTCCAAGATTTTTAATCTACTTCAAGCAGAAGATGTGTGTCAGATCTTGCCTACCAGGCTTACCCCGAAAGAATGAAAAAAAGTAGTTGCATAGACTGGAAAGGAGGGTGAATAGTCTCTGAACAACTGTGTTCAAGCAAAGAAAAGCAGCTGCAAAGAGGAAGGGGCAGGAAAGAAAACAGCATCATGAGCTTAAATAACAGTGCAAAGGAGAAGCGAGACAAAAATTATGAGCCTGGTGTGATGGACTGCCTGGGAATGCTGTGAGGCATCTTTAGAAACAGGTCACCTTAATAACCCACAAGAGTCAAACGTGTGGGTGATCTAGGGCTGGGAGGCTGGAATATACAGTTTCCTGAAATACTTTCTGCCCTAATTCTCTATGACTTTATGCAAAATCTGCCTATGAACTGCACCTGTTAAGTGGGACACGTCCCAGGTATGTCAGTAGAAGTGTTAGGGGTGCATGTGAGGGTTGTGCTGATTGAGCAGCCCTCAGATATGAAAACCCTACTCTTTGCAAGCCTAGACTGAGATCTCTGCAGCTTGTAACAATAATATACTAAACTAAACCAAAGTATTTAAACATTAAACTGAATTTGGATGCTCTCCATGACATTCAGGGAAACCAATCCAGTAAAAAGCTACTTTTGTGTCATCTACCAGAATAGCAAATTTTTATGTACATGACAAATAGAATGTATGTGTATTAAGCTCCCACAATTTATACCAAGTTTTTGTATAAATACTGGTACATCAGAAAATAATTGCCCTCTCAAATTGCCTGTTACAGGCAGTGCTAGGTGAAATACAACAACAACAAAAGAGAGAGATTTAAAGTTCTTCTGATTTCAGACCTGCCTCAGCACTGAGGCACTTCAGTCTTAGACATGAGAATTTTTCGATTCCATGTGGGAAGGATGGGTAGAGGAAGGCCATGTGCTATCCTCACACTTGACAGTCCATTTCAGTAGAGAAAGCAGAAGGATGCTGCTACAGATATGTGTCAGGGGCAGGCAGGTGCTCTCAGGGTGTTAGGGGTCCCTGACTGGCAGACATGGACCCTGCAGGAGCCAGCTGCTGCTCTGCCCTGCTCCTCCTCCAGCTCCCAGCTGCTCCCAGCAGGAACCATGCTGGGCACAGAGCTGCACAGCACACACAGAGCCACATTGGCTCAACAGAGGAGTCTGCAACTTCAGTGGCCTCAGGTTGAAAGCTTTTGTTTAGTTAGTCCCATTTTTTTATTAGGCTTATCATCTTCTTCACATAAATCTTAAAAATTGTGGATCTATAGCTACATCACTGCCCTGCAGGCTTTAAGAGCTCAAATCCACAGTCTGTTCAGCTCATCCATTACAAAGAGCTAACACTGACACTTTTTTTTATTAGGTTTTTTTTTTTCTAGCCAATGTCTGTCTTTAAGTTGTGATGAGTAAAACAGGAGATCTCTTTTCAGGATAATGGGAAGACCTCCAGAATTTCCTGCAGAGAAATAAAGCAAGTCTCTGCTAATTCCTTGAAGATGGACAAAGCAGCAAAACAAAGAGGACTTCTCTTTCTGGTGTGGGAGCACTTTCATTTTCTGAGAAATGGAATTCAGCAAGCCTTTCATTTGATTCACATTTTTAAAAGATGGATTATCTTGTTCTCAGCTGGGATTATGGTCTCCAAGGTCCTTAGCATTGGAGTGGCAGCATCGGTTGTAGGAAGAAGCCAAAACAAACTTTTAAGACAAACTCATTTGTAACCTTAGCTATGAAGAATCACTCCTTAATAATGTTAAAAACAAAATCAGTGCCAGTGAGTGGAAAAGGAGAGGATAAATACTGTACATGCTGGAGATCTATGTGTTTCTGCTCTACTGACTCATAGCTTAAACATCGAACCAGTCAGGTGACGTTACCGCAGTGATAAATCTGATCTGTATCTACAGGAGAAGGCTCCTGAGCCAACCCTTTGTTGAATTCTGAGGAAATCATTGCCATATGTGAATATTTTTAGTGGTGCCTTCTGACAAAATACATATTTTCCATTCTTTATTGAGCTGTTTATCTAGACTAGAATTATGATAAACTTCTTGAATGGTTCATTTTCCCAAGATTCATATGGAACAAATTAAAAATAGGTTTCCATAACAAAAATTACTTAGTGGTAGAGCTATGAGATCTCCCTCTCCTCTTCCTCTCAGATGATCTTCACAGCCAGACAGATGTGAACAGCCCCATTTGTGGCTTCCCAGAACTCAGCTGCACATGCCAAAGAGGAGGTGCCACTCCTCCCCACACAGCCAGGCGCTGCCATTGAGAGACTCTAAACCACCACTACAGTTTGGTGAATGCAGCAAGATACCATACATTCACTTTTTCCATTCCTTTTAAGGTGTTTTACTTCTCAGTGAACAAGGGAATAAGGACCTGACTCCTAAAAGAGACACTGAAGAATGGGGATGGCATTTGGTGTGTGTCTGCATGCCTATATAGTCTTAATCAGATTCCTTGAACACAAGCATTAGAGAGAGCCTAATTGACTTCTAAGACAATTTTTAGCTCAGTAATGGACATGAACCTGCATAACAGGTCCATTTGTGCTTCAGCAGCATATCTATCCTTTCATCCCAGCTAAGATTGCCTAACATTTTACTCTGTATAACCAGGTTTTTATTTGAAGTGTAGAGAAGTCTTTTGAGATTTCACACTTGTCATCTTTTATGCTACCTTGTTTTTTAAAAAATCCCTAAGGAAAAAAAAAAAAACCCCACCCTGCTCAAACTGATAAACAATGTTTTAAAAAATGTTGCTGAAAAGTTTTGGAATTCTGTGTTTTGCAGGAACCCCGTGTGGTGGAAGACTGTGGCTTTTGTTAAGGATAAACCTCATTTACTCATTTTTATTCGCTGTGAAACACACACACACCCTAAAAATGTACAGGTCTTTGACAAGTAGTAGTTTGCTCATAGTTCAAAAAGACTTGCCAGAATTTAACAGCCAGAATAGCCAGTCAGTCTGTCTTCAGTGAGCATGTCCCAGCTCCTTGCAGTTTCTGTATATGCTGAATCATATGTGCTTCACAGTCACTGGGAAAAGAATTTTTTTAAAAATAGTATTGTGCAGAATTGGTTATAGGAATGAAATCAGTTTTCCCCTGTAATGGCTGTCCCCATATCTGGAGCTGGAGCAGCCCTGGGCACTGGATGTGGCCCCAGGGAACTGACATCTCTTGTACTCTCAGCCCACCCACTGCTGAAACAGAGCATCACAGAAAAGGGAGATATCCATCTCCTGTTGGACAAGAGGAGAACAAAAGCTGTCAGGAAAAGGAAGTATATGGAAAAATGTGACTTCTGAAGGAGAACTCTAGGGCTATGTGTTGTCAAGGAAAAGAGCCTGGGAATAATCCATGGAAATACAGAATCATGGAATAGTTTGGGTTGGACAGGACCTTTATAGGCCATCCAGTCAAAGCCCCCTGCAATGAGCAGGGACATCTTCAACTAGGTTAGGCTGCTCAGAGCCCTGTCCAATCTGACCTTGAATTTTTCCAAGCATGAGCCATCTACAGAGAAGTTTCTCTGGGTATCTCTCTCATTAAAAATCACTCTACTAGTGACTAGTATCTAGTCTGAATCTGCCTTCATTTAGTTTAAAACCATTACCCCTTGTCCTATCGCTGCATGCCCCACTAAAAATTCTGTCCTAAAGTCTGTTTTGGGAAGAATCCAGCACACTGGGAAGCCTGGAAGAGGAATAGGGGCTGGAGCCTAGGAATTGAAGGTGAGCCATAGGTCCAAGCAGTGGCCACAGTCATGCTGAGGAAAGAGATGGGACTGTTTGTGTGCAAAGAAACTGCTCAGGGGTCCTCAGGGTGGGAGGAGCAGCCCATTGCAGGAACTGGATGCCCGTGCAGAGGAGTGAAGGTCATGGAAAAAAGTCTGAGGACTGACCAGCACTGACTGAATATTTGGTGAGGGAAATCTTTTGGGAAAGGGAAAGATACAAATCCCCAAATGGGGCATACCTGAATTTTCTGAGACTTTCCATGTTGCTAAGTGAGGAGCTAGGCATGGGAATGTAACAGGACTGGAATAGGACTAAAGCAAGTCACAACAAGAGTGCTGCTTAAAGAGCAGAAATATAAACACAACCATCCTCAGATCTGTAAACTAAGCTCAAAATCTTTCCATTCAGCCCCTTCCCTGACTATGTCCCATCCCCTGCTATTACACATGTGTGAAATTTACAGCATCCACATTACATCTAGCAGCCAAGTTCATTCTCTTTCATTCTGCAGGTAAGCATTGAGCTACCCCCATGGGATAGAACAAATGGACTGCTGGGAAGAGGACATCAGCTCCAACCTCTTGAATATGAACAAAATCTGATCTTCTTTAACTTCCCAAAACTTAAGGAAAAGATCATGAGACTGATCCTCCATTGGCTGCAGTGTACAGTCTGTATCCTCACCTCTCCAGCAAACATCTGCCCTGTCCCAAGCTTTGAAAGTGCCAAAGATCCTGTAAGGTAAAGTACAAGGTGCTGGCATGGAATTGAGGGGACTCAACTCCCAAAATATGCTCTCTAGAGCAAGGAAAAAGCAGGAGGGCCAGAAAAAACTTGGTTGGTTTTAACAGGGAAGTGCACGAAGGAACTGAAATCCATATCTGAGCAATGGAAAGATCAATCTTCTTCTTTGTGGCTGAAAATAACAATTAAAAGATTTTGCAGTTTAAAGGCTTTGCAGTTCCTCATATGATCTTTGTGTCAGAGGCAGGGATGAAATCCGGTTCTCCTGAGTGACATCCACCTTCCTCAGCCACCAGACAATCCTCTTTCTCCCTGTTCTCCCCCGCCTCATTCATCTCACATCTTCCAACTTGTGCAACAAATGAGTCAGGGGATTTAACAGACAACAGATGCCTTCACAGCACAAGTCTGATTCACCCCCCTGGCAAAGTGGGAAAAATCATATGTAACTATTTAATTCAATATTGTAACCTAAGAAAGTGAATGGAAAACCACAGATGACATTAATTCTGGTATGTTGTTATTTTTTAAATCTCTGCATCTGCAACCCTAGAAATGTTCTTTTAGGTGTTGTTAGATATTGGGTGGGATATTTGGTTTCATTCTGTTTTCTGGTGCAATCTATCTTAGGCTGCACCACATGAAATCAGTTTTATATTCCCAGGGCAACAAGAGCACTAAGATTCACTTGGATTTATCTTTTCTGATTCACTGTAGTAAAAATATGAAACTAATAATTTATTGTAGCGCTATCCAAAAAGACAGTCATATCCAAATGAAAACATATCCAAAATACCTAGATTCATTTGTACTTCTACATGAGCTTGGTGTGCTCATACTTTTTCTGTACAAAAAATTTCATCTTTTTCTGATGCATGGTTTTACAGGAATCCTAATCCTCGAGGCCTTTGGAGAGCTGCAGTCTGGCCTGATGGCAAATGCAATGCACAACACATGGAACAGTCCTGAGAGTACACAGGCAGACAGACAGACACACAGACACACAGACACACACAGACACACACACAAAGAGGGTGAAATGCTCCAAATGAGTCACTGATTTTCACTTTAATTCCATGGGCTGCAAACCATTTGCCATGGAATATAATAATGCATTAGATTCCCAGCAGAAAATTGTCAGCAAAGGAAGAAAAACAAAGTCCTCTGCAGAGTACATCACACCAAAGCTGTCAGCCATACAAGGGTTCATAGAATTGGCACATTCAGATCAGATGAGTGTTCATTTTCATACACCCTTAATCCTCTTTTGTTCTAGTGTGCTATTATTTGACAGGGAATCTTCATTCTCATTATCTCCTCTTTCACACTCCTGACACAATCCAGAGAAATGAAGAGGGTCTGCATAGCACTAGAAAATAATCTCAGCAGATATTTCCTTCCTGACTACAGATATACTTGCTGGATTTGATGATGAGCTATGAAGATTTTTTTCAAGTGTGAATGACAAGGCTATGATTCTAAGCAAACTCTTAAAATGCCTCTAATTTACAGATATCTCCCAATACTCCCCATACTTCAATTTTTGGCAATAGAGAATTTTCCATAAAATAAACCTGAAAGAAATTGAAATATTGTGCCCTATGTTATATGCTTAGGCTTAAAGCTTCTTCAACTGCTAGTTGCTGAAGAAAGGAGACAGGGAAAGGTCTATACTGACAAGATCAGCCTCAGCTTTAGCTGTGGCCACTGTGCCTGACCCACTGAAACAATGGCTGATTTGGATGCCAAGTGCCATTAACCAGTTTCCAAAGACATCCAAGATCACAGCACAATAAGCACATCTTCTCACACTGTACGATCTTGTCCACTCTTTGATTATGAAGGGCAAGAGGAGTCAATTCTAGCAGTTTTAAACCTGATCTTCCAGTTTTATATGTCCCTGTTAGTAATCTAGAAGACCACTCTAAGCCAAAACTGACTCACACAGTTCACTCCCTCACAGTCGAGTCCTAAGTGCCTGATCCAACAGTGCGGCCAGAAGATTCTGAGCTTGGAGAGAGCTCCTGCCTGACTTTCCCTGCCTGGAGGGACCTGCCAGCTCTCCCAGACAAGCCAGCTCAGAGGCATGTGCAGGCTGGACTGAGGAGTCCTCTCACACCCCGAGTTCATCCAACAATACTAAACATTGCGTGTGGGCACCTGAGGCAGGCTTCACCTCTGAATTACCTTCTGGAGAGCTTTTCTTACCTGAGAACAAAGAGAGATTGAGATATTTCCCAAGTAATTCACACTTGACTTCGTGAATACCACATCCTTTCCACTCACTGTTATTTACAAGTCAGGAAAGCTTTTAGCACAGAAACCAAGGCAAATTCAGACACCTTCAAGGACTCTAAACAAAGGTTGGAACTTCAATGTCTCCTTAAGTATCACTTTATGGGTCTTCAGGCTCAAACAGATCTTTTGGTCTATTGTGGAGTGTTTTATTAGCTCCAACAAACTGCTGTATACTGCTGCTTAGTTCTGATGGAAATATGAATAAATTGCCATAAATACAGCGCTGCTAAAAAAGGCCCATTTTTTCATACATATTCCCCTCATTATAGAAAATGAAATATCAAGGAAACATTGAGTCAAGGGCAGAAAAGGATTAAGATACAATTTCTAGCAAATTTCTACAATTTCTAGCATATCTTTCACTGACTCTTATAATTTCACTTTTAGGCACACAGGGTGTAGTACACCAAGTGCAAATGTCATCAGTCTACTGTTTACAGTCTTTCTAACCTGAATGGCTAATAAGTTTAACACATTCATTTTTCAGTACAAATTAGGTCTGTCAGAATGACTCACACTTCTATATAAAGGAAGTTCTAAACATATTTAAAGGGAAATTTAGCTGTCAAAGTCAGTTAGTTTGTTGGGGTAAGAGGAATCCCATGTTCCTTTGTAACCTTTCAGGGAACATGGTATTTGGCAGATTGCAGACCTGTTCAAGATAAGTGGTTTTAAAACTTGTTTATGTATGTTTGTGTGTGTGAAAGAGAGCAATTAGAGACTCTGGAGAGCAATTCTGGAGAAGTTGAAGGCATACTTCTTTGCCCTTTATTACCAGCTAGGACCTTTCTCTAAGTCAGTGAGGTCTGAGGAGGGGTTTACATCCCCATATTTTCCCCCCAGTTATACAACTGGGAGATACAAGATGATACACTGAAAAACTTTATTTTCCCTACAAATCTTCTCTTGCTGGTGCTCCCAGTTATAACACTACTGCTTCTTGCATTTCAAGATCATTTTTCATTGCTAGTTTCTGAAATGTCTTATATAAATATTGGTGCTCAGAATGATCTTTTCCTGAAAAAAGATCTAGCAAAGCAAAAATCTTGTAAGCTAAACATGGCTGAAAGCCAAACAATTCTGCTTTAGAATTTTTCCATCCAAAAGGGGAAAATTTACTGCAATGCTGAAGTTCTTCATCAAAGTCTTTCAGCTAAGAACCTAATTTTCTATTCAGGCATTGTTTCAGTGGACATATTCTGAGCAGTAGTTAATGAGCCCCCTTTTTTTGTTTGTAAAAGAGACTTTGGAAAGGTGAAATGATGTGCCAAGAACACAGAGCAAGTTACTTGCTTCTCCCAACATTAGCATATACCATATCCCACAAAGAGACCTGGGGACATTTCCCATGTTTCTTTGAGCTCACTGTGCTGCATTCAGACCCTCATTTCTCTGTTCACACCTGGAGGCCCACACACTGGATGAATTGATTCCTAAAAGGCACGCCAGTAAAGGCCAGTAAGTCTATCTCCAAAGCACAAGGTAAAATTCACAGTTTGAAAGTAAGAACAGAAAGTAAGAACATCGCTTGCACCAGACCTGCAAAAGCCCTGAGCCAAAAAGAAAAAGCAAGACAAAGTTTAAGTCTGGAAGGTGATGGTGAAAGCACTAAATCAGGAGGAGAAGAATGCTAGTGTGGGAAGGATGACCTGTGAGAGGTGACTGAAGAGGTGAGGAAAAAGAGGCCCAATATCCTTTTACAGTGGGCAATGCTGCTTCATTCTGAAGCAGTTGACAAGAAAGATCCCAAGATCCTTTTCCTAAACTCCCCTCCTGGACTGCAACTGATATCCCTGAACAGAATTTACTAAATATTTAATAATATTTAATAACTGAGGTTATTAAAAAATATAAATCTCAGAAATATAGGAATTCTGAGGTACCTGTCTGCTCTGCATTTAATGTACATAAACTTCTTCAACCTGCTGCCCTTAGGAACACCAGGTACGCCCCTTAGGCAAGATGGGAAAACACAAGACAGTTGGAACCTTTCCCTAGGTACCTAGGAAACTTAACCAGAGAAGTCATAGTTGGTGCTGACTATGGGCCCTGTGATTTTCATTCTTGGCCTTTAAAAATTGTTAAGACATCCTTCCTCAGCACGTGTGGCCTTTTGTGGATTTCAGCCCTTGTTTCGTCATTAATGCAGCTGCTGTGGGAGCTGCAGAAGGATGCCACTCCTGACTTTTCTGCCTTCTCAGCTTCCCTTTCAAAGAAAAAAAAATTTCAGCAAAAAATTTCTTCACTTGAGGGTCATGCAAAGGTCACTTTTTAATCCAGTAAAGGATTAAAGTAAGATGCATGCTGA
Organism: Emberiza elegans; assembly: GCA_024865655.1. Classification (NCBI taxonomy): domain Eukaryota; kingdom Metazoa; phylum Chordata; class Aves; order Passeriformes; family Fringillidae; genus Emberiza; species Emberiza elegans. Next base: position 28,368,514 of record JALJVW010000085.1, on the reverse strand, counting down.
TGATGGGGCAAATTAACTAAGTTACTAAGGATCAAAGGTAACATTTAGCATGCTACTCTCCACTTTATCTGTGGGCAGGTAATGCTGAATTCACCCAGTACTGGAATTCTTGGATTTTAATGACACATATGAACTTTCCATTTCTATTCAGAAGAAGCTAAATTAGATGGTGACCTGAGATGGGTGGGTACAGCATCCTTTTACAAGGATAATTTTCAGTTAAAACTGTAGCTTGCTTTCAAGCTCGCTTTTCTTTAAATTCTCTATTTGTTCTAACTGAGAGTGTTAATAAGCCAATATGGCACAAACAACAGGTCGAGAGATATTGCCATTAACTAATCAAAAGAAAAATTGCCTTTCCAAAAGATTATATTTAGCTCCTTTTTTGGGGGAAGGGAAAGGAAGCTCAGCATCAACTGAACTGTTTCAGGTCAGACCAGTCACCATGGCAACAAATTTTTCTGATATTAGAAAGTATCACTCGGGAAGTGTGGTTGGGATAATAGCATCATGGATCATTTTCATATACCCACTTTAGAATCAGGCCTTAAAGGAACTACCTCATTTTCTTTTGAAAAGAACTGCAACATAATGTGCAAGATACAGATATGCAAATAAGTGTGTCAAAGAAAACAGGTGATCTCTGTCAAATATAGGTCCCAAAAGTTTTGGCTGGCAAAAACCCACATTTAGCTACCCAGTAACCTGATTGGCATTAGCTGTCCTAGCCCCTCTTTTCCCAGCTGACTACAGTATAACAGCATTTTTCTGTTATTTAGTTATAATTACATGCACTGATGTAGTTTTTCTAAGCATCAGAATACTACCTAGAATAGTGACTACATGAGAATTGTTTTATTTCTTGTCACATTAGATTTAGCTGTATTTAAAATATGCTAGTTTTGCTTTTAGAAGGAAAGATAAATATGTAATCTAACCACAATTAAGGATTTTCAGTGTGTAATGTCATTCTTTTCACTCTTTTCCTCTCTGGAGGTAGGCACAGAGCTTCTGAAAGTGCTTGAAAATAGCTGCTTAGTGATATGGTAGATTCTTAAATTAAGTCTTTTGGAGGTTTTTCTCTGATTACATGAGAAGTGATGGATTCAGTATTCAGTATTAGGGATGAAATGTACAAGGCAGAAGGTCAGACACATCTATAAACCCCAGAAAAAATATTGAAGATTCTTCCTTGTCATCTAAATAGCACCAAAATCTATGACTGGACCAAGGGGCCACTTACCTCAACATCCATGATTCCATCAAATATTGCACTTCAGAATAAAGCAATGTACAAAATATCTAAATATGTATCTTACACTTTTTATTCAGAAGAATAGAGAAAAGTTTTCACTGGGTACCATATTGTGAGGAAGGCTGAACCAAATTCTGATTTCTCTTTCATTCATGTAAGCCCTGGGCTGCCAAGTGAAACTCCTCAGGATTTACAAGAAAGTGAAATGAACTGAGGATACAGCCCAATACATTGCATGAGGTAATGCTCACCCATATAGCTGGTTGGAGTATTTCCTTGTGGCCCAGGGAAGAACTGTGCAGGAGCCACCTGGTGATGCCTCTCTTCCACATGAGATCATACTAGATAATCAGAGTGCCTTGGAATCTCTGAAGCTATTAAATGGGGAAAAAATGTTACAATTGGTCAAGCTGCTTTTCCTCTGCTCTGGCCCACCAGATTATGACCAACTAGCATCTCCAGGCATAGCTATTCCAGCTGTTGCTTGGTTCAACACTGCCATGAATTAAAGGCACAGGAACTGTCAACTTTTCAGCTTCATTTTTCCATAAGTTACCTGCTGCAGCTGAAATCCTGAAATCTTTAGTCAATTCTGGCCTAGCTAAAGTTCAAATCAAGTTAGATGTTTGGAAGATTAAGTAATTTCAAGGACTGGATGCAGTAGGTGCTGTTAGACCAGTAACATGCAGCTGCAGTGGAGACATGTAAATGTCTGCAGCAGCCTGCAACAGAGTTAGGTCACCCATGTGCAGAGAGTGTAACCTCCTAAAATGAACACTTAATGCATCAATGTTTTGTACAGGATTGAACTATTATAATTATAAAAGTGCAAAAAGGATACATGTCATAATTTTTTACCTGGATTCTGATTTCCTTATTTGTTTGCTGCTTGTGGTCATAAGCCATGTCCAATGTGTGCTGGAAAACCTGAAACCTATCTGTGGGATCACAAAGCACACAAAAATAAAGATGCTCTACACAGTAAAAATGCATCCTAATGATCCTACACAATGATTAAGCTATCCTGAAAATAAGTATCCTCAGTCATATTGTTTGATGTAATTTTTCAACTTCCTTCTGTGAATGGAAAATTAGAAATTGTTAAATCTGTCTATCTTAAATGTATTGTTGTATTATGCTGAAACCAAACAAAATGTATATTATACAAGATATACACATTTTGGTTATAGAATTTGTTCTTTGTTAGCACAACAAGTGTTGGAAAATGGGATTTATGGAACTGAGGTTTTGCTGCATGTAATCTAAGTTGTTTATTGTGCTTGCTACAATGATTGGAGTGAAGATCTTTGTACTGAAGATAATCTTCTCAAAGACATTTCAGTGCTTATTTTCCAGACAAGATATAAAGTAAGAATGCTTTCTTCCACTTTTTACCCCCTCATATATCTATAAGCCTGTATTATTTTGAATCAGTAGTAGAAATGAAGAAGAAGAAACTTTCAGTTATTCTGAGAAAAAAATAGAAAACAGCAGTCATAAAACTATGAAAAGTCTAAGAATATGAAAAATATGCACTATTTCATGTTCAAATGTATTACAGTTAACCTTTACTGTCATTTTTGAGGCCTAGGTATGTGAGTAAGATTTGCTGAGTAAGATTGAAATGGCAACATCTCTTACGATTATCAAAATCGGGGATGGCTGATACAAGTTTTTGACCAGGTCAAGTAAAACCTTCCAATATGACGGTCATATAAATGAATGTATCATTATACAGATGACTCAGAGAGTTTTAGCATTTGTATTGAAATGACTTTGACATTGCATCCTGCACTGTGTGACAAAAGGCAGCACTTTGGTGCCCATATATAGCCATTTTGCGATTTTTTAGGTGCTATAGAATGTCTGAGATGTCCTCGTTGGGCTGGCAGAGGCGACATGCCTCTATCTGAAGAAAGAGCTGGAGGCCAGCCAGGATAGTCTAGAGCATCTACCATGGCACTAGGCATCTAATTCCAGTCAGCAGAACTGAGCCTGAGGTGCCCAGATTCACGGTGTTAGCAGAGATCTGCTCGATTCAGTCACCAGAGTCTGGAGGGTGACTCAACGTGTCTGACTGCACAGAGGCAGTGGCTAAGCAGCCAAGGGATGAGCTGGGTGCCAGTGACTGCACAGACTAGATCTCCAGTGACAGTGACAGCCTAGACACCTAGTTAATGTATAGATGGAGTCCTAATGTCAAATGGATTCACAGCTGTAGAGATCAATGAAGCAGCCCACGACTCTTAGTGTTGTTTCAGCTCACTCATGGCACCTAACTGCTTGTCAGGGAAGGTAAAGGTCTATTCTACATCCTATCTTACACCTGCCATCAGATGAATGCTCCAGATACATTTGGGTGCACCAGCTGGCACTAAAAGTATAAATTCAGGCAGGTCCTAAGTCCATAACTCTTTGCCTTCCTTCCATAATGCCTTCAGAACTGCCCATGTGTGGGAGATTGCAAAGGCTACAGCCCTAATAAAGACTAAGCTCACTTGAAGAAACACTGGGTAGGATTGGGAAATTAATTAGCCAATTGCTCATCCAGTCTGGGTGTTGGGAAAAAAATCAACTCATCAGAACCTTTAGCCAATGGCAATCAACACCCTTCCTGTCTCATCATCCATCATCACATTAATTACGTGGTATTTTAAATCTTTCTTGTCCATGACTGCATTGACAAAATAGATTATCAGGGGCAACCAACCTCAGAGTGCCCAGAAGAGGGTCAAATTATAACTGGGAGGAGGTGCTTCAAAATTGTCAAGGGCAATCAGAATTAATGCTTGAGAGGAAATAAAACCAAGCAGATGAAATCCAGGATACTGAGACTTCCCTGAGGGATGACGAAAACACTTTAGAATAATGGCCCAATTATTTAATTCTGAATTTCAGTGAAAATCCTATAAAAGTACTTAAAACACCCCTATTAGCACTAAATGAGCTCATCTTGATTAATGTTATTAAAACAATTGCCAGAGGGTTTAGTAATGATTAAGTCTTTTATCTCAGGTGATAAATTGTTAACATTCTAGGTACATTAGAATAAAGCATAAAAATAAAATTGTATTTTAATTTGAATTTTTCTAATTTATTATATTTCTTCTTTGTCCCTCAGTCATACCCAACAACACCTGTACATTTCTACCCTCATCTTTGTAAATTTAGCGTTGGGTACTGAGATACCTGTTATTCCCACTAGGTTTGGGCACTGTTTAAGGCACCAAATAAAAGATTAAGCTCCTTTATTGACTCTTCACAGTTAACAGCATGGGATGGGTTCAGTCAAAGAGTCTGGCCCACTGCCTGACTACATCTGTCTCTTTGTACCCTTCTACCTCAGACATCTTCATCAAATACCTACATTTAGGTGGATGAATCCTAGTCTTCAAACCCTGCATAGGCACACCATTAGAGTAAGAATGAAGCCATTTAAAAGACCCTTGTTGACTTCAATGGTGGATTTGCCTGGACTTACTCTATTGGTAATTGAAAATCATACTTGATAGCTTTCACATCCATCCTGCAGTGTCCTGGCCTTTCCGTCCCAGGGCCTCAGAGAACAAAACTGAAACCAAGTGTGGGTCTTACCTATGACAAACACATGAAGAAGTCAGGACACAGGAGTCCCACCCCACCCAAGAGCAAGACATAGCACATGTGCAGAACATTTGTCCTTGCCCACCTGCATCCTCTCAGCCAGAGAAGCTGAGGAAACAACTTCCAAGCTCCCTTCCTCTGCCAGTGCTGGTTGTGGACAATAGCAGAGAAAGTCTTGCTGTCTTTCCAAGGTCCCTGTGCTGCCACTGTGGATCAAGACAGCCAGGGAACCTCCAGGTGCACTGTCTGTGGTAGGGGAGATCTCAGTCCCAAATAAGTGCTCAGAACATTGGTATGGAAGTGGCTTTTGCAAAAGCCAAAATACACAGGAAGTTTATATTTGCATGGGTCAAACACCAGCATGCAGAGCAAACCACCCACTTTGAGGAACTCCAGAAGTGCTAATCCTTTCTCCTCAGACACATGTGGGCATGTAAAATAAATCCTTCCTTTCCTCATCCCAGTGATGAGTGCATTTGGGTGTTACCCAACAGATGCTGATAACAACTTTGCTGTCATTCAGATGGTGTGGTGTGCACATCAAAATACCTTGAGAAGACCCTTAGAGTCCTTACTTTTCTCAAGTTCCTGACATATCAGGAGGCATTTTCTTTCAATCAGGAGGGAGAGCAAACAGTGACTCATGAGTACTCAAGCCCTGTTGCACTGAGAATGACAGCAGACTATTTTTCCTTATCTTCTCTGCTACAGGCTCCTCTGGCTGCATCAGGGCACACTGAGGTTTGCTCTTGGACAGATGGAAAAGGCAGATTTGGCAAGCTTTCTTCTCATGAGCAGTCAGATGAGTAGTCCTTATCACTGAGTAATTATACAAATATCTCTGTGAGAGCTCTGGAAGACAGGTGCAGACAGCACCACTGCCCTTCTTATAGCTTTTTGTATACTTGGCATCATACACATATACATTTGCACAGGAAGTTTCACGTGAATATACGGAACAATTTTACTGTGCAAGGGATTGAGATTGCCCTGAGACACTGTGGAGTCTCCCTCACTGCAGATATTTACGGCCCTTTTGGATACATTTCTGTGCCATGTGCTCTGGGATAACCCTGCTAGACCAAGCAGGTTGGACCAGATGACCCACTGTGGTCCTTTCCAACCTTATCCATTCCTCCTCAGGAAGACACAATGGACAGAGCTACAGCCAACCCAAGAAAAGCAGACACAGTGGACTTACAGCCACCAGCTGCAAACCCAGCACTCTGCATGAGCATGTGCAGCCTCTGGTGAAGCTGGGCTGTTCCAGCTGGTTATGTCATGTCTGCATGGACCTCTGCCACACCTCTGGAACACACTGCAGATGTGGTTTGACACCATAAAGTGCTTCCAGCCCTTTATGCAAAGCGCTGCAGACATCAGTACTTCCTTGTGCTTTTCACAAGTGGCACACGGGGCAGCCCCCATGGCTTGAGAGAGCAGTGCAGGCATAAGGGTCTGGCTAGCAACACCCTTTAGTGACACCAAGAAATGCTGAAGAGGAAAGAAAAAGGTGACTTCAACCCTGTTATGTTCCTTGGCCAACCTGCTTCCACTTGCTATTGTCAGGTTGCTAGAGATGCTCACAGAGCTCACTGGATCTGAAGTGACCCTTGCCCAGAGGATTTGATGATATTTTTGTGCCTGTATATGGAAGAACTCTTGGTCTGCACAAAGGGAAGAGATAAAGAAACCTGATCCTGTAAATGCAGACCTGGGAAATAACAACCAAGGGATTTCATGAAACAAAAATCAACCCAAACAAGTTCTGATTTCTTTTTCTGACTGAAGTACTTTTTCTCCTTTTTTTAATTACTCACAGGTTTTGCAAAACCACTGCTTCTCTATTTCCTGATATTTCTTCAACAACTTGAAAGTTCTGATGAATTCTCTCGAAATATATAAAGTATGAAACATCCTCAGGATTCTGTTCCTTTCATCCCACATTTTGCACCATGTAGCCATTACTGGATAGCATTTTGCAATTTGATTGTCTTCACCAAAGCTTTTGCAAAATGTCCTTATTTGTTGCTGCTGAAAAACCCCTTAATGTTTTGATTAGTTTCTCCCTACATGCCAATGAACTTGCAGCAACATGTGCTTTTTTTGCAGTTTTCTGGAAAATATAATATCCTGCCCTTGTTCACAAACTTTGACTCCCAACACTCATTTGGTCTCTGTTGGGGTTTTTGTTGTTGTTGTTGGGTTTTTGTTTTTGTGGGGTTTTTTTTAATCTCTGGCTTTATTTAGTTTTTTATTGAAGTCCAGACACTTTTCCTCACCCAGAACTGACTTTCCATCTTGGCCCTGTCTAGTTTCTCCTGCTCAAGGATGTTTTTCTTTTTCCAAATGAATGTTCCCAGTTCTACAGGTGAACCCTGTACAGCCCAGAGGAATCTGTCCAGTCTTCCAGTTCAGTAGAGCAAGGACACAAGGACAGATCACCATCATCTGCACCAGAGAGTGGTCACAGCAGTGCCAGGACCACTTCTGAACGTGTCCTGTCAGCATCCTCCAACCATTTCCTGGTTACAGCCAAGGCATGAGACCAGGGACTGTTTACTGGCCAGGCTGGATGCAGGCAACCTGTTTTGGAGGCCAGAGAGAGAGTTTAAGAGTACAGACATTGCCAGATGGCTTCAGAGACAATGAGTCCTCAACAGATGGACTCTTGGAGAACCAGTGGTGCCTTCTCAGAACCTGCTGCATTCGTTCAAACAAGAGCAGGGGTACTGAAGGCTGTTAAACGTCCACACACTGAATGCATCTTCAGAATGTGTGCCCACATGAGCCTGTGAACAGGCCCCTGAGCACCGTTTGCAGGTGTTCCTCATTCCATTTCCCTTTGGCATTTCAGACCCCTCCTCCCCATCCCGACACGCCCCATGCCAACAAAATCCCCCTCCGTGGGGTTGGCTGAACCGTGACTACTGCTACTCAGGTGCTGGTCAATTCCCATTGAGAAGTAATGCTGAATTTAGCTGTAGGTGTTTTTCCCCAATTAAAACAGGTCTGTGTGCTTTCTGTATGGGGGAAGGGGGTGTGAAAAAAAGAGGAGCCCCATTCAATTGCACAAGCTTCATGAGCAATTAGCAACTCAGAGTGGAAAGAAATCATGAACCAAATCATAGGAAACGGCAACAGAGCTACAAAGATGACATCATAGTTTATTGGAATTATTTAAACATCTTAGACATATGTGCAAAGCTCAGTGGAGAACTCCAATACTACATGCCAGTTAAAATTAGCTTTTCATTCAGGATCAAGTCAAATATCCTTCTGACTTCACACTGGAGAGCTATACACATCTTTTTATCCATGGCATCTAAATAAAGCCTCTGTCACAATTAGCTGTGCTGAAACAACCTTGGATATCACATGATGATGCATATGCTTTAGCTGATGTGCATCCGGAGAGAAAGCTAACCAGAACCACAGGATATTTCAGCCCTCGGGGGGAGGGAAGTGAGCAACTCTGCTGTGGAAAGTAGCTGGAAGTCATCCAGCTTCTCCAGGGCAGTCAGTCATGAATATCCTGCTTTGGCCACAGAGGGGTTGTGGAGGAAGCAGGCTCACAACAATTGGGAAAGGTTTGTAACCACAGGAGTCAAATGAATGAAGCCAAGAGACTGCCAAGTGATGCAATTCATGGGGAAGAGGAAAAAAAAAAAAAAAAAAAAAAAAAAAAAAAAAAAAAGAGGGGAAGAAAAAATACCCAAACCCTCCTCAGCTCCTAAGCTCCTACACAGGAGCATTCATCATTCACTGTGACCTTCCAGGAATGTGCTGACAGACACAAAGCGTTCTGTGTGACATTGTGCCAGTGAACTGGAATGACTGTGCTCGCAGCATTGTTCCCAACAGCAGGGCACCATCTTCTGGAGGCTGCTCAGGCTGTCCCGCCGCTCCCGCGGCACTGCGGGCCGGGCTCAGGGGGGAATGATGCACCATCCCATTGAACGCAATTCAGGACCTAAAAAAAAACCCAAAACAGTGTCCCGAGCTCATATTAAAACCAGCCGCTGCCTCAATTAGGCACAGGCGCCTGAGTGCCTGAGAGGGATGTTGGAAGCGGGGGTGGTGCTGGGCTAGGATGGGATGGAGCTGGGGGGGACGTCCCAAAAACGTTGTGTTGTCAGAGCTGGCAGGGAGACACCTTTGTGCTGTTGGTCAGCACAGCACAGCCACCGATGGACAGACAGAAAAGACAAAAAAAGTGTTATCATGGAACCATAGGAAGGTTTGTTCTGGAAAGGACCTACAAAACCATCTAGTTAGCTACCAAAATCACTCTGGCAGCAGAAGTGGAACAAGGTGGGATGTGGTTGGGGTGTTTTCCTGCAGCTGTGACTCTACTGGGGACCTCTCTGCCCCGGGTACTGCAGCAACACAGTGCTCACAGACACCGTGCTGCCAGTGCACTTCTGCCTCCTCAGCAGCTGCACACGTGGCCTTGGAGGTTTAGAGGTCAGGTCAAGCCAGGCTTGGTGCAGACCACGGTGTCACATTCCTCTGAAACAGCTCCAGGGTCCTGTTCCCTTCCTTGTAAGTGAGGTAAGCCTTATTCCCCAGTGATGAGGCAGGCAGTAAGTTGCTGGTTTGGTTACACCTCCAGTGTTATCTCTCAGACCCTCCTTGCAGAGTCCATTTTCTACCCACTCTGGATGCTAACTCTGTACAAAATAGCTTTGCTTGAGTACAAGTAGAGTCAATTTTACTCTCCCCTGTGCAATGCTGTTGTCCAAACTGTTAAACTAATTCAATTTTAAAAATAAAAATATCGTCTTCATTTTACACCTGCAAATCTCTGAAGTCCCAAAACTCCTGATGTCTGACATACATACCTTGCTAGTCTGCTCTTATTAAAACAGACCTCACATATTTTAGCTGAAGGACAAGTACCATGAGCAGAAGGTTCTGGGCATCTGGGTATCTCTAGGAGCACAAGCTGCTCACCCTCAGCTGAAGGGTAGCTGGGCAGCCAGAAGGGTTCACAAACCCTCTTTCCCTGCTATGTTTCCTGCAACCATTCCAGCACATCACATCATGAGAAGGGAGAGAGAGAAGGGGGAATAATGCAGGGACATGTGGCATTAGGCTGCCCTTGGCATTTTTCTGTCTGCCTCACTGAGGACTTCAAGTGCCAGGCTGGTAATTCAGAGGATGCAGAATAGGAGGAAAGGAAAAAAAAATCACTCGTGATTCTTGGGACAGAAGAAAAAAGCCAAAAATGTACATGGTATGATTATTGGGACTGTCCTGTGCAGGGTCAGGAGCTGAACTTTGATATGGGTCCCTTCCAGCTCAGGATATTCTCTGATTCTGTGACTGTGTGCTGCCACTATAGACAGTGCAGCATCAGCTGCCCAACAGGCCTGGCTGGTCAGACCTTGTACCTGAGAGGATCTGGCACAGTCAGGGAGAGTGGAGCCTACCCAACAAGAGGAACTGATGAGGGCAGCAAGGTCCTGGAGATCCTGGCCACAGCTGGGGTTGCACACTGGGAGATTCCCATGTGACTTGCTGGATTTCAATAAAACAGACTGGAGTAGGGTCATCTGAATGAGAAGAAATAAAACAAGCTGTTACAAAAAAAGGTACAAGAAGCTGTCTCCAGTGTGTCCTCCACAAAGGCAGTGAGTCACCTGGCTGAAAGTGGGGAGAGAATTTGCTCAAATTATATGAAAACAGAGACTGGAAAGGTAATGAGCCAGTGCAGGAGTAAGTGTAGGATTACAGGCCAGGGTCAGAGAGGTAGGATGTGGAAAAGCATTTGGAGGAAATCATAGCTGCTGCAACCTATAAAAATAGAGTAGAAGATGCCAAGAAATACTTACTCTTCTGTCCTTGCCTGAAGCTAAATTTTCAGGACCAGGTGATGAAAGGTCAGTCAGGCAGAGATAAAGGACTTGCAGCATCTCTGTGCAGCACTGTCACGGTAAGTCTGGGGGCTCAGGGATGTCCAGTATGCTTTAGACATGCATTTGGGTTTCTCACTTCATGACCAAACATTCTGCTTCATTTCTCACAGTCCAGCTGTAGCTCTCAGAATCCCACTGCTGCCGTGGGCTGCAGTCACAAGGTTGTTCCCATGCCCCTCACTAGTTTGCTTCTTGGCATCCACTTCTGGGAACAGCCATCCATGTGCCCTGTGTGCCTGGGAGCATGTGATCCTGGGCAAGTCCTGGAGACCCTGCATGCCACGGATCAGACGTGCTGGGAAAAGTTCCCAGGGACTTCCTCAGTAATTGCTCAGTGGTCTCTGAGAGTGTTTACTGGAAAATGGGGAGACAATCAGAGCAAACCTGTAGGGAAGCACAAAGAGATAAGATCTAATCTAAGCTGTGGGTAACAGCCTGGCTAAACAGAGTAAAAACTTACAGCTACAATTCCTTTAAGAGATTCACTTCCTTCTATTCTATGCCTGATGCAATATCTGCTTTTTATGAGAAGATCAGCCAGAGTTCTCCAGTTACCTGAGGGAAGGTTTCACCTCCCAGTGAGCAATGAAATGCAAAGACCACCTGGTGTCAGATGCCATAATTTAACTGGTGGTAGTTTGCACCAGTGGATATCAGAGACACATCTGACTTGGTATCTGCAAAGGCAATGTTAATAAAGGTAATATGTGCCCACTATATAACTGTGGGTTATGTGGGTTTCTGGGAGCACAGCACCAGAAGGTCTATGAAATAAAGAGTGTTGTCATCCTGTGTGTGATGTTCATTCCTGGGTATCCCAAGCCTGTTGTGCTTACTATGTTCCATGACTAATTCCTCCCAGTAAAAAGAAAACAAAGTTGTGTCCAGCTTTGCAAAAAAAATAGGCTGAATTCCCTCAACCACTTCACTGATTTATGCTGAAGATCTAGAGAACTGACACAATGCTCTTTAAGAACAAGGTTATGGTTATCACAATTTATCAGAAAAGCAGGGCTACCACACTGTGGTAAGGAAATGAACACAACGTTTTCTCTATCATAAACTCAAAGCATATTGCATTCAATAATTGCCAATTTCTTTCGTCTAATTCCACACATATTGGGACATGGAAAATTTGGCGTGGGAAGGCTTTTAAGGAGGAAATTGCATCTTAAATTTTTAATATATTTCCATAACTTCTAAGCTTTTCAAGAGCTCCTGATGAATTGGAGGATCTGAGTCCTGAGAGCTGAATTCAAACGACCATAAAAGGACTTAAATTTCAGATGATGGGTGCTCAGCCATTCTGAAATTCAGGCGTTATTACAATGTTTCCAGTTAAGCACCCAAAGTCATTAGTCACTTCTGAAAACCTTGGCATAGAGTAAAAGAAAAAATCTCCAACTGAGCTAACATCCTTCATGTACAGACTCATAAAACAAAAACTAGAAAAAATGTCCTAAAGCCCATGAGTGAGTCAATCTCATTCATTTTGACTGTGGTAAGCTGTAAATTATTTTTATTTAATAACAGCTAATACCTGACTTTTATACAGCTGCTTGCTTCTATTTTTTTAAACTTTTTTTATCAGTGGGCTATAAATGTATTATAATCTTGAAATGCAGCATCATGGAGCCATTAGCACAAGAACTTAGTCAGTGTAGACAGACCATCATAGCAAAAGAATCCAGCTAAACAAAATATACACCAAAGTATTTGCTCCTTAGAAGACAATAGGAAATTTTAAACAGGCAAGAATTCCGATGCCTTTCTCACATATTATTCTTGAGAACGCATTTTTCAGTCAGATCAAAAGACAGTTGTGTAAATATTTCATTCTCTGGTTTCTTTTGGCTACTCCTGCCAAGGAGGCTTCATCACAGACCCCAGCTTCAAGTTTTCTATCCTGTCCTGCAGACCAGAAAGGCAGGAGGTGCACCAGGATTGCCCAGAGCCTCCCAGGAATGCTTGCAGAGCAGTTGTTTAGGCATTGGCCCAAAGCTGTACCTGAAACAGCCGCCCGGCCCCTAAGCCCCAGCAACTGACTCAGCAGCCAAGGAGCCAAAATCATCCTCAGCACTGCCCTCAGCCTGGGGCATTTAAATATCCCAAAGTATTTCCTGGGGCACCAGCAGCTGGACTGCAGGAGCTCATTCAGGATGCGATGGCTTCACATCCCTGCTGGCCAGACTTTTTCTACCATGGAGCAACCACTGCCAGCCCAGCTATCACCTGCCTGCAGGACCTGACCAGGCAGAGGAGCTGCTTGGCAGGTGGGCCTTGCTCTGTCAAACATGCAAGTTTCAGCCTTGCACCATCAGCAACAGTGCTGGGCAGTGACAAGAGAAGTCAAAGAGGTGGTGGTTGCCCAAGCACCCACATTTCATCCAGCACAACGGGTCTGTGCCAGACCCATCACCCTGCAGCTTAGATAAGACTGAAGCCAAGCCTAAGCTGGACTGGGCTCCACTTCTCTTACCAGAACATTTTTGCTGTCTGCAGCCAAATTTTCTGAATGCTCCTGCACGGGGTTGAAAGTACGTGTGAAGCCAGGCTGGATCTGCAAATGGAGCCAGTCCCCTGGCTCCTGTATGAGGGCCTTACAAAGGTCACTTTGTGTGTATTACTGCAAAGTGATGCTATGCCATGTCTCTGCACAAACCCAGTGCATCATTGCTCACCAAGACTGGTTGTTGGACAGGCTGAGGGTTGATTTAGGTGGGGCAGCCCCATCAGTTTTCAAGGGGTTAGTGAAGTCCTTGTGAAATCCTTGCACTTGGCCTTGGGGCCGCTGCAGCTGTTTGGTTCCTGTCACAACCCCACAGCACAGGCTCCTGACAACAGAGAAACAGATGGACATACAGGAGGGATCAGGCCCAACACATCCCCATCTCATGTCCTTCTGAAATAGAAACAGGTCCTGAGACTTGCATGAAAAACAGGCAGCTCATAAGGAAGGTAAAGATAAAACACACAGGAAGAGAGTGGAATTTGAAATGCTAAAGAGATGGATGAATCTCTTTAAAGAGAACAGAGAAATACATAATAGGCACCTAGCCACACAAAACACTCAAAGTGTCCTGGATAGATGCAGACAACACATTTTTCTGGATATTTTGCTTTCTAGCCCAGTCTTAGAAACCTGTGGTTGTGTGTTAATTTTATACATGCATTTAACAGTCAAACCAACCCTCTGTCTCATTTTCACCTAGTTTTAGAAGTTAGCATTTTATTTGGTTTGCAAATAAGATTTCCTTTTAAAGTAAAATTATTGTCAAGTCAACAACTGACAAATTGTCACATTAAAAAATTATAAAGCATTTTAAAGGGTTAAAATACATATTTGTAGTGCATAACATTAAAATAAATATTACTTTTTTATTCCTAAATGCAAAATATTAAATAGTCACATACGAAAACAAAGTTTCACCAAAGAAAGGAAGACAAAAATTACTACTCTGCTCCTGAAAATAGGCAGGTCTTATGTGACTTATGTGCTAACACCTCTTGAATTTAATAAGTCTTTGCTTACCCATATGGAAGGTCATGCATGAGGTTATTACTCATACATACCAATCACTTTCACAGGTAAATCAGTAGGAAGCTACTTTGACCAGACATCTGAAATTTTCCATAATTTTTGGAGTATGAATTTCAATGAAAGAATTATTTTCAGGAATGGTTATTGCTGTTACCTGCAGTATTGCCCACCCAATGCTCTCTTTGAAGGCAATGTTTAGAAATTTTCACTAGCCAAAATTCTACCTCCCTGTTTGTCACAAGGACATTTTGGAAATGTTATCCCTAGGTCAACACTCATCTCGTTGCATTTTAATGAACAGTGTGAGCCCTCCTGATTTGCATAATAGCCGATGGCTTCAAATCCTGCCGGAGCTAACACCTTATTATCCCCGTTCATGAGAGTGCCTGGCTACCAGTGACCTGCACACCTCACTGGTGCCATTACTCAGGGGATGGCATAAGTGCTCGGAGCTTCTGAAAACAGCCTGCATTTAATAGGTAGCTAAAAATACATAGGCCCAGGCTGCTTACAAGCCAGAGCCCTTTAGCCTCCCACCCTGCCTGTGTGCTGCTCTCTCCAGCTATTTCATTTTCTCCTCAGCAATAGGGGTTTGGAAGTGATCTGATACAGAATGCATTGCTGTCACTTAGCAACCTTTGCCATGGTCCCCAAATGAAGTGTTTTATCAAGGAATTCATGTAAATTTAGCATTTATAACCAAATCAGAGGGGTTTTCCCTCTGTCACCAGACAATTAAAGTATAATAATTAAAGTTTAAAATAAACCTGTGAGGGCTTTGTCTCTGTGGCAGAAATAGAAATTAGGAAAAACTGATCTAAAGTTCTGCTGTGAGTTACTGAGATTGCATTTACCTGGATTTTAACCTTTTGCTTGCTTGTTGTGAGAGGATATTGCTGAGTTGGGATGCCTCCTGGGAACAGTTGCCTTGGACATTGCCTCTTGCCAGAGCCTCCATCAACTCTTCACTACACTTGAAGTTTAGTACAGTAAGAACAATTTTAGTGGGAGATTGCTTCCTGATATTTACGTAACTTTTAAGCTGGATGAATTTTAGCATTATGGTTTATTCTGCCTTTTAATACAAATAATAATATTCTCAAGAATACATGAGAAAATTTGGAGCAGTACAAACACATGAGAAACTCCTTCAGGTTAACAACATGCACTTGGACTATGCAGCAATATTTTTTGCATATACCAAGCCACTGACTATTTAAAACTACAGGCCAGTAGCCCTGAACGGCTGGAAGTGGCTCATCTGCTGAGCAGATTGTGGGTGACAGTCATCTCTTTGCACCTCTTGGCACCCCACCAGCAATCAGCCCACCCTTGGCTGCCTGTCCCTTGGCTAATGAAGACAGTTCAGGGTGGGGAGGGACACCGAGGCAGGGATGCACATGGGTGGAGATGCCTCGTCCTGTGGGTTTGGCAGCAGGGAGGGCCTCGAGGGGACCACGGATCCTGGATACACAAACCAGGACTTCGGTGCTCAGCTTCATCAGCAAGGGTCACATTGCAGCTGTGACTGAAAGCCAGGAGCTGGCAGACCCCAAAGCTGTGAGGGCACCGCTCCTGCTCTGCCCTCCTCAGAGGAGGGGTCCCCACCCCAGGCTGGGGACTGCCTGGAGCAGCCTGGGAGGCACCGAGCAGGAGACACAGGTGTGTCAGGCTGCAGGAGTGATTTCTTTCCCACAAGACAGCACTAAAGAAGGAAATGAGAAGCGGCCTCCTTTGTGGCTGAGATTCGCTCTGGAGGGCTGCTTCTTGCCTGCTGCTCCTATGTTGCAACACAGGAAATTTGCTTCTGCTAACACCTGGTGTTGTTTCAAACAGCCAGATGGTCCTAACCTCAGTCTCCGGTAATTGATGGCCTACTTGTCTACCCTGTAACTATCTCTTGCTTTAGACACAGATGCTGCAGCTCTCTAAATACTGTTCCACATTAAAACATCCTACCTTCCTGTTTCACGTATCAATCAATGCAGTAATTCTTACAGAAACCAGCAGTGGCCTGTATAAACCAGGAGACAGTGGGTGTAAGCAAGGAGAGATAAAATTATGCAGGCTTAAATTACAAACTGGATGTGCGGTTTGAAGGATTTAGATTCACATTGCAAAATTAGCTGGGACATAACCAGCAAGCAAACAGACATGAGGCAGTGACCCCAAGAGCAAATGTTAGCTCACACAAGCCAGGATGCCCTGGTATGTGCTGCTCTCTGTACAGGGACTAATGCTAATTTGGTGCTTCTCTGCACCAGCCTAATCCACTGCTCATTTCCAGCAAATCCAAATAGTCTTATACTTGCAATACCTTTTTTCCCTGGGTTTTTCTGGTAGATGGTTCTCTTCTAGTTGAGCTCTACTTGTAGGTGGTCTGTTACCACATGATGATGATGATGAGACATCCTACAGGCTACCACAGTATCAGAAGGCATTAACCTACCTTCACGAGTTTGAAGGCCAGAAGCTTTTACTTGACAAATTAGGATCTGCCCTGAGCTCCCTGCTTCGGGTCAATCCTTGTTCTGAGCAAACTGAAGGCTGACACCTGGGACCCTGACAACAGACTCAGGAAACGAAAGCTGATGTTACTGAGGCTACCAAGATGTTCTGTTTCCTGACATTAAATGGAGACAGTATTCTTCCATCTCTCTTGCTCAGCAAGGATAAAACTTGGCTGTCAGGTGTTCAGAAGTTGAGCCACTGCTGGCAGTTCAAATATTTTTCTTGCATGATCCTTCAGTTTCACACAGGAACCTCTCTAGGCATTAAAGCCTTTCTTTCAGGGCATTCCTGGGACAGAGGAACTGCCATCATTCCCTCCTTCTGCAGGGAGACATAAGGCACAAAGCACAGTGAAGGATTCACTCAGTCAACACAAGATTTCTGTGCCAGGGCATAGACTGAATCCAGTTCATTACTTGCCTCCAGGTTTTTGCATTTGTATTTGTCCCTCCCTTTTTGGCAGGTGGTTTTGACCCCACAATTTCTTTACACATGGTATGTTACCATTCAGGTTCTCATCTGAATGCAGTTATCCCACGCTCTCAAGTTCCCTGATGGACCCCAGAAATGTCACTTTATAAGGTCTGCCCACGATTATATTGATGATTACTGTTAGAATAAAGAGGTCAAGTATAGAATTGGGATGGCCATAGTAAAATTGAGCTTACAGTTTCATAAGACTTAGAAGCATAAGGTTCTCTTTGAGACCATGTAACTCCCTGATGCAGAACAAAATCCCAGGAGTACAGAGAGGGGTTGGGGGTGGAGAATCAGGAGGAATAAACAGGGAGAGTGACTTTTTTGTTTAGGCACTAAAAAACCCCAGTACAGCAGATCAGCCACCCTTAAAACCACAGCCCTCATTTAGAAGAATTTACTAGGTCAAAATAAATGGAAGAGATTCCATGCCAATGATGCACAGAAGAGCAGAGCAGAGCAAAAGAAATGAGCTTTGCAGAGAAGTGCAATGCCTATGGAGGCTCTCAGGTTGTGCGGAGTGCATGAGAAAGCAAAGTGTGTGTGAACAGCTGAACTGCTCCCTAAGTCACAGTGACTCCAAACAATCTGTTACTGACACAAAACAATGTTTCCAAAAAACACCCCACCCCGTCATACTTGGGAAAATAGAAATGTGTTCATTTCCATTCACACAATACATGGATCAGAAAAAAGTCCACAATACAGGGCACTGCATTTTTACACAATATCTGGATCCCTACCGGAAAGGTGTAGGATAATATGGAGCCTTCCTCTTTCTTTCCTCTCAGTACACTCCCAATAAAGCTGCTTCACTTTCTGAGCCTCACATTTTTTGCTCCCAGCTGTTGTCTCTGCCAGCTTGAACTTGACAATTGAGAGGGGTAACTGGAAGGTCACATTTTAAGCATAATCAGTTGAATTTCTGCTTTCCCAATGTACTTATTTGCTCAGGTACTTTTTTTCCTACACACTTCATTTTCCACACTTCATCTCTAAGAAGCCTGTGCTAACAAAGGTTCTAGATTTTTCTGACCTTGTTGCAGAACTGCAGCTTCTCTGACACGTCAATATTGCACAGGCTCCCAGCAGACAGAGGCTCAAAGCAGTTCAGGACCAGAGAGTGCCTCCTCTTGAGACTGAACTGAGCTACAGATTAAATGAAGCACCTCCTGAAGCCAAAGGAAAAGCTCAGCTCATCTCAAAGCCTCTGGAAAGAGAGGTCCCAATATCTGATTACCAGTCAGCTGGGACATGCATGGGGAAAGGAACCACTGCCAGGCCCAAGCCCCAGACCTGGCTCTTCCCAGGTACAGCACAGACATGTCAGCGAAGCGTCGGGGCATGAGCCCCAGCCCTGGCACACAGCTGTCTGTCCAGTCTCCTGTGACCTCAGCCAGGGCCCCCAGCATTGACCCAGGCAAGGTGTGGGCACAGTGTGAGGGTCAGCAGAGGCCAGCAGTGCCCTGTGCAGTGCCCTGTGAGCAGGCAGGCAGCTGGACAGCGGCCAAGCGAGCCCGTTGGTGCGGGCGCCTAAAAGGATCCCTACCCTTTACAGGGCAGCAATTTATCTGCACAGACAGCCACGAGCTTGAAATATAAATAGTTGTATCTAGCAATGGGGAATGGAAACTGTCCTGGTCATTGGTTTTGATGTATTTATGGCTGGTTTTAACGTAAATCTGAGTTTTTACTACCAACGGTCTAAGCCTGCTGAGGATTCTCTCCTTCCACCGCTGTATTTTGGCTAAAGTCAAAAACAAATACATTCACAGCTCCTACCTCTTTGCCTCCAGTATTGTGAAGGGATGAAAGGGATCCTGAATTGGATGGAAATCTGCAGCACTCCCTATTCAGACTTCAGACTGCAATCATAGCTGTGCATATCTGAGCAGCCATCCAGATGCTAATGGAGCTGATCCTGTGTCAGTAAGATTAGAGAAAGACCTCCATAGTTTAATTTTTAAATATTTATTGCCTATAAATCGAAGGGCCAACACATACTGAGATAACAGGGGAAATATCCTTTCTTGCCTATGTTAACAGTAATGTTCTAAGATAAAGCTGTTATTTTAAAACTTGACTTATTTTCACTTTTCACTAGTGTTTTTAACTGTCCTGAAAAGAAGGATGTTTATACAATTTTGCAAAGAAACATGAACTGTTCTACTCCATTTACATTTCTTTGTTCCAAAATGTATTCCTCTTGTTGAGATTCCAGCAGACAAGGAAAGCAGACACAGCGGTTACTTTCCAATGTGAAACTTAAAACCACAATCTCCTGCTCAGAAAACACAGAATGAGTCACAGGAAGGGGCCACTTGCTTGCAAAACTCATTAAAAGCAAGGCAAGGCAAAATGGATTTCCTGTATCAATAAATAGATTGCTGGCAGTAGGCAGAACACCTGACAGTGCTGGAGGCTAAAAACCAGTCCAAGGGTAACCATTAGTAAAGTCAGATCAATTCTTCAGCTCAGAAACTTTATCTTCCCAGTATACAGTTTTCTTGGAATTAGTTGGCTTAATCCAGCAAAGTGTTTAAGAATATGCATAAATTTCAGCTCAGAGAGGGATGAGTTAAACACTTGCTAAAATAGGCTGAAAAATGATGATGTCTGTATTTCTTCACTGAAGCAAGCTGTATTAACAGGATACATGCATGGTACCACCAAGGTGCAGATAGTGCAGGTGAAAGCTTTGTTTCTCAAGTTCATGAAAAAATAATAAAGAAGCCCTAGTCCTTACATAAGCTTAAAATTTAGCTGTAATTGCAACTTTGTTTTGCTGTTAGCAGTACTCCTTGGACACTTGAGCATAGAATTCCTTTTGTTCAATGCTATTCTCTTCTGTCTGGCAAATGAAGCCAAAGTGGCCTTCTGATGTCTTCTGTGCAGCACAGACACATGGGAGCTCAGGCTGTGCTCTTAGGGGGAACAAGGCAGAGCTCAGTGCCTGACCCAGCACCACCCAGGGTCAGCACAGGGGTAGGAACAAGAAGGTGCTTTTTAGCCACTTGTTCTGGTTTTGTTCCCTTTCTCTAGTTCCTCTTAGAAAAAAAATTCTCATTTTACCTTTTTCTCCCTCACTTCCCAATGGCTGGAAAAGGTCTCAATGAAGGTCTCTTCCCACAGCATTCAACAGCTGTAATTCCTCAGCACCGTCTCTTGGCTCCAGTTTACAAGTAGCCCTTTGATTGCACATTTCCAAAATGCTACTGAACACAATGAGGGGCTGTATTTTACTGCAAGCACAAGAGTGAGACTACCTGAGGTCATGGCACAGTGAGTATATTCCCTTTACCAGCATACTTTACTGGAGTTTTATGAAAAGAAAGAAAAAAATAAACATAAAGAAAACTAAGAACAACCCTCAGACTTCACCTTTTCATGCATTCATAAAAGAGCTGGAAGTTACACTAGTTATATTTTTAAGCACTATCTCTTAGCATCAACCATCTTCTGTCTCTAGCAATGAACTACCTGAGGTACTTGATGGCACACGCAATGCATATTGAATAAAGGCTATCTATTTATAAGGATGAAAATGTAGCATTCAGGAAATATTCCCCACCTTTCCCATAGCATCAAAAGATGCCCCGACCCAACAACTTTATGTTCTTTGCTCCTAAGAAGCTTCCTTCCCCAGACTGCTGTATCTTTAGTGTCAATGGGATCTTCCAGGAGCAATGAGAGCGTCCTTATAGTTTGGTTTGCTGATACAAAAGCACCATTTCTGACTTTTAATTAAAAGGGTACCCTCATTTCAAAGTCTGTCTCCAGAGGCCCAGAGTAAATGTTTATACAAGGCAGAGACATACAGAAGATAGAGAAGACAGAAGAAGCAGTGACTGCAGGCTGCCCAAATACGGCTGCTCTTGTATTTTTAACAGACAACTTGAGATGCCGCAGAGCCTTATCAACCCCAAACATCTTTGTTTCCATACCAGCACTCACAGGCCTGGCAGAATCACTGCACTGCAGTGAGGCTGCTCAGCAAACCTGGCAGTGGGAGCAAAAGGCACCACTGTGTTCTCAGGGACAGGAGGAAAAAAGGTTATTGGCTTTTCCCCAGCAGGATAGCCTCTGTCAAAGAGAAGCCCCACAAAACAGGCTATCTGCTCTCACTGCATGGATGGATGACAGCAACCCCATTCAAAACAGATGGACAGCTTTTGCTTAGGAATTAGACAAAAGGAAGATTCAAAAAATCCTGGGCTGGGGTAGGATTCCTGACTGCTCCAATTTGCTCCAGTTCCCATCTGGTTGCTCTTGGCTCCAAGGTGCTGTTCCCAGGTCCCAAAACAGCCAGAGCCCAGATCCTGGCCCCATTTCCCTCAGTAAAGTCTTTCAGATTTAAAATGCTCTGGGTAAAACACTGCAGCTGAACAGCAAAAATAATGTAAGTGACACTGGACAGCCCCAGTAAGAAACAGACAGTGGAGACTGGAGATACAAAAGCCATGCTTTACACGTTCAACAGTTCTGCAAAAGCACTCTGCCATTATCAAAGAACACAGAAAAATAGGAAAGTCGGGAAAAAATTTATTTTTGCCTTTATTACAATATATATTTCTACTCTTGTTGCATTCAGCAGATCAAAAGGAAGTGTTAAAACTATTTTCATCACTGCAGTAGCACATACATATACAGAGTAAACACTGTATATAAATAGGCTTTCAAATAATAACAAACCATATCTACAAATAAAAAATATCCAATACCTCTTTCTCCTCCTTCCCCAAATTACAGCAGTAACATTTTATGTTCAGCATAACTAATGTCACAAGTACAACATTCCTTCTCTCACATGACCCAACTAGAGTGGTGTGGTCATCAGCATTAAGAAAATAAACATTAGTCACTCCTCACTGCTGCATATTCTAGCTTCTGTGTATTGTATGAATAGAATATAGTGTGATTTAATGTGTCTGCATACTTAGGATAACACATTCTTTCTGTAACAAAAAACAGCACTATACTGCAAGCAAGGTTGATTTTTTTTCTTTCACAGAAAGAGTAGCATTTTTTAAACCATATCTTTTTCTGCTACATGAATTAATAAAGCAGTTTAAATATTATGCTAAAATTATTCAGCTACTAAATCAAAATGTCTTATACGTTCTGGGAAAGTATGGTGATATTTCTAGCAGGTCAAACCCTTGATTTTCATGTAAGTAAGTGTCTTTGTCAGTAAATTTGATACAAGTTACAGCAACACACATTCCTGACAGCTATATTTCAATTTCAGATACAAAGGGGGATGCAGCAACTCAGAAGAAGCTCTGAACGTCACAGAATCACAGAAAAGTTGGTCAGAAGGGACCCCTGGAGGTCATGCAGTCCAACTTCAGCCTTAAAGCAGATGGATACCAACACTAGATCAAGTCAGCCATAACCCTGTTTAACCAAATCTTGAAAAACTCTAGGACAGATTCTGCAGCACCTCAGGGTTACCTGAACCAGCACTGGCACTGTGGCCACAATCTGACAATTAAAATAGTTCCTCATTCACATTATCATTTGGTTTTAAATACTAAAGGCAAGAAACAACCCTGGATTGCCCATTTATTAAGTAAGAAATAAATATATCACAGGCTTTAATTGTGGAGAACTTTCAGGGACCATCTCTTCTGGTAGGAGTTGCTGTGTGTACCATCTTGGGAAAATAGATTTTAACTACTGTCAAGGATAAAAACCACAAAACTGACAGCCTCTCACCAAAGAGAACAGTTCGTTTTATTTTATATATTTTATATAATAAATGGCCTGAAATAGTCCTTTACCAAAACTGAATTTAAATAGGATGCAGCTAGTACATCTGTTCATTTATTCAATCATTAATGACAAGTATTAATAGATAATTAAAGGAAAGTGTGGCTATATTTAGAGATCCAAACCGTCTCAATTTGGCAATCTGCAATCCCCACTGATTGTCTTTCAGAAAATCCACCTCATATTTCTTACACCTTGAAGTGAAAAGATATTCGCATTTTCTTTAAACTTTCAAGAGAACACAATCAGTTCTGGGTTGTCAAACAAATGTCAAACAGACATTTCTTCCTCTTTGTGTCTAATCCTGATATGTCCGAAGCAGATATTTACCTTTTCTGAAGTAGCAATGTTCATGCGAAAGGAAGACTTAGGGAGGGCTCTCCACTGCACACTGCAGCTATGTAAAGCATTGCACATGTTCTCATTACTATTGAAGGCACAGAGAAATCATAAATTGGCCCACCTACAACCCAGATAAAGTCTTCAGTAGTAAAACTCAGAAAACCCCTACCAGAGAGTTACCATCCTATCTACACTGCTATCACTCTTGACATGCAAAACCAGAATTTGTTGTTACAAAAGAAATGTGACACAGAGCAGCCATTTCCAAATTTCTGGGTGATAAACAACCATAATCAAATCTTAAAATTTCTCCTTGACCACTATGCCTTCCTGTTATTAAACTCTTAAGTGAAAACACTACAAAGCAACTGCAAAACACTCACCATACACTCAGATCACAAGCTGGCAGAGACCACAGCTTGTAAACCACCAGTGTAGTCATACTGAAACACAATGTACATAGAAGCCCATGATGCAATTTTCAGCATTTCAGAGAACAATTAGACTTTTCAGTATATTCCAAAAAGAAAAAAAATTTCTTTCCTATCTGCAACATATTTGAAATCATTTGGCATGTGGGCACTTGGAGTCCATATTTTAAGTACCACACTGTGTAAAGGCAGACCATTTGGAAAATGTTATCAGCTGATCCACAGTATTGCTTTTAGTGCACGCAGTTCAGTCTTAAGGCTGTCAAAAGCCATATCTACAGCTTGTGTCTGGATAAATATGGAAAAAAAAAAAAAAAAAAAGATATTTCAGTATCTTAAAGGAGAGTAAATTGCACTAAAAGTATCCATTCTTTATGATACAAAACAAAGCAAAAAAATCCATACAGTAAAAACCTGAGATGTGTCATTAGCCAGCATCAAAATTCACATTTTAACCAAAATAATATTTCAAACAAAACTATTCCATTTTGATAAAATCCTTACTATTTTTGGCTCAGTAAAAAATCTTCAACCTCATCACACTGTGTATGGGAAAGATGTGTTTACTGAAAATCACCCACTTCAGTAAGGTGGGCACCATC
This sequence comes from Emberiza elegans, assembly GCA_024865655.1. Classification (NCBI taxonomy): domain Eukaryota; kingdom Metazoa; phylum Chordata; class Aves; order Passeriformes; family Fringillidae; genus Emberiza; species Emberiza elegans. The sequence continues at coordinate 28,344,059 of JALJVW010000085.1, read as the reverse complement.
CACAGTGGCCTGTATCTTCCACTTGAATGCGTACCTTGATCCAAAAAGCTACTCCTGAAGTATGATAGTTCTCAAACTGAGAAAGACTGGAAGAATCTGGCCATCCTATTTCATTTACTTTCTATCTAGAATACATATAATTTATTTCCTCAGAAGTGTCCAATGTCAAAACAGGCTGGAATCAATCAAACACAGCTCAATTGGTTTTGACAGCTACACTGATTTACATCTGCTGAGGACCTAGACCAGTAATTAACTCTTAAACAGTTGTTGGTCAAGCAAGGGGAGAGGGGAAGAATCATTTGCTCCTTCAGAGAGAAAGATTTTGATACATAGATTGCAATCCCTGTCTGTGTCACCAGACAATGTCAGGAATGGTGAGCACCTTCAGCTCCCTTACTGGCAAGGGGCTCTGACAGGATGGAAGATGGCTTCAGTGATGCAGAACAGACATGGAATCACTTTACAACCTTATGGCATGTTTACCTGCAACCCCAACATCACTGCACTTTTAATTGACCTTATATAATGAAAGTGCATGGCAAAATCTGAGGACCTGGGAGAGGACCTAGAAAAGCAACTCCTATTCCGAACAAGGCTCCTCTTGTCTGGAAACCTAAGTATGAAAAAGCATTCCTAAGTTTGCTCACAACAGAAGAATACAATGCTCACAACTTCACAGATTCCAACTGAACTGTCAACAGCAAAAGCCAAGTGGTGTCCTTTCAACACAAGCCAACCCAGTCTTTGAGGTGAGACCAACAATTTGGAGATGTGGTTAAGATGAGGCTGGATGCACATCCTGAGTTTCAAATGGTGGCAGAGGTTCTCTCCAGTAGGTGAACTGGCTGTAGGTGTCAGAACAAGGGAAGTCTGAAGAATGACTTCTTTTCAGCAAAGGGAAAATGTGATCTACCACTTCACAGAGCCTGACATAGCTGGAAAATAAAAAAAAAAAGAATGCTGAACCATTTCAGATCATATTTATCTTGAACTTTTTAAACATCCCCAACCACTAAGGCATGACTACACTTAAAAACAGACAAAGTGCACAAGTCACCCTCCTCAAAGGAATAAAACTAAATTTAATTTTGGTGCCCAGCTTCCAGAAAGGATTCACAGTTGGGGTAAGAAATTCATTCTAATCTGTTCATTCTAACAAATGACACTTACCTAGTAAGAAACAGATGCCATTTTACACCCAGATCATCCGCTAAAATATTCAAGCACCACATTCTGCTTCTCCATTTCTGTCCAGCTTGGCTCAGGCAGCTCCCTGCTCAACTGATTATTCATATTTTATGCACATATGGCTGCCCTTCAATTAAGGACACCAACACTTAACATTACTAAAAGCCATTCCAGTGCTAGGGGTTACCAGTGCCTAAGCATCTTTCTGGAAGCACTTGACCCCTCTCTTCAGATTTTGTTTTCTGCTCTTCTAGATAGGAGATCCAGGAAAAGGAAATTTTAAAAAGGCCAGCGAAAGGTAGATGGCATCAGCAAACTAGTGAGTCTCATTTTTATGCAGGCTAAATCATGCACTTTTAAATCTTTGCATGAATAAAGTAGATGGAATTTATTATACTAAATATAAAAAATTTATTTTTGTCAGTTTAGCTGAAGGGAAGTGGAAAGTCTGTAATTTAATCTAAATCTTTTTTGTTTTGTTTGAAGTATTCTAAAGAATTTTTATTTACTAAAATTGAATGGATCTTTGGGCAACTTGAGTCATAAGTTAGAGCAAATGAATTTAGTTCATGAAGTGTTAGGGTAAGAGATTACTTACGATGAGATGTTTGTCTTTGCATGCTCTTGTATAAGTTCTCCTTTGGGGTTAACTGTAAATATCCTGTTTAAAGAAACCCCCACTTGCTTATATGAATAAACATCCTAAAAGAATAAAAAAGAAAAAAAATGATTCTGCCTTTGCAAAATCATGTGTGATCTTGCTGTAATATATTACACACAAGAACATATTTACACAGAACTGGTACTAAATTTACCTAGTTATTGTGTGCCTGAAGTTCTCCATTACATTACAAATGAGGTCAATCTAATGAAATGTTCATGAAACAGACAATTTCCTGCTAGATAAGAAGTTTACCACTTCAGTTTAAACTGTTAATCAAAATCATGTTCATTTTTTTCAGTAACTTCCCTTGACAAAATAGTAACATTCAGTAAAGAACTAATGACATTTGGTGTTAAGAGTACATTAACACCTTCATTTTTCTTTCAGAGAGTATTTAATGTCTGTGTGCATTGTACTAAGTATGTTACAACAGTGTACAGTGGTTAAAATGTAACTGACACATAAAACAGGAATTGTTTTTTAAGGGCAAGGTCACAAAATTCATAACAAATACGTCTATACAAAAGCCATCACTTAGCTCTTGAGTTCAGATTTGTGGCATATTCATATGGCACACTCCATGTCAGAACAAGGGGAAAAGAAGGGAAAGTAAGAAATATATGCTAAAACAGCAGCAGTGAGCCACAGCAGGTAAAGCAGATACAATATGGGAAGTACAATTAAAAGTCAGAATTAAGAATGTCTTCTATGAAATTTAGGTTGTTAAAGAAAACAATTAATAAGTTTTGATCAGCTCTGAAGAAAAACTTGACAAAACCAAAGTTGAAAGTATCTCCCAAAAGATCAGAGCAAAAACAATTTCCAATTTTTTTTTCACAATTTCCAGCAATTTATGCTAATATAAATCATGGTTTTAAAAGCCAAGATGGTGAAAAACTGGAACATTAATGAAACCACAAAGTTTATTATTATTTCTATATTGTAAGGACTGTTCAAAAAAAATTAAGTAACTGAACAAAAGTTAAGAGCAGTCATTTCAAGAATTCAGCATCATGGCAGTCCAAACACTCTCTACACCTGTAACACCCATGTGTACAGAAATTTCCCTGAGTTTATTCTTGGAAAAAACAATCGAAACCAAAAACATAACAAAACAACAAAAAACCAACTTCCAAAAAAAAAAAAACCCAAAAATAGAAAAACAACAGAAAACCCAGAGCAGAAAACTGAGAAAGCTGTGATCTGGAGCTATACAAAACCCCTGGCACATTGCACACCTGAAGCCTGCACTCTGGCAGCAAGCATGGGAGTGAGCTAGCAGTAATTACTTTAGAAACAGTAACTTACTGTTTTGCTTGAAATATTATTGAAATAAAATCATTATTTTAATGCATGTTTCCCTGAGGTTCAAAAAAAAGAGAACTAGAAGTAGTTATTATCCGTAATACAACATTAAAGAAGTTTTTAAAATGTTATTTCATAATCCTATGTTTAAAGGTGCCTTGATAATGGAAACTAAGCTGCCTATAATATAACAGTTCAATACAGCAATGGGATAGTGAGGACCTCTGTAAGCTCTGACAAAATGCTTTTAAAGAAGGGGTAATTACATGCCAGGGTCCCCCTCAGCCCAAGCCCATGAGACTGTTTCCTTCTCTAGATGCATAACAGCATTCTTTGGCCCAGGGCAAGAGCCTTCTATAGCCCAAATATCCAGTCTTCCAACAGATCTGTCTTTCCTTTTCTATGTCCAATGTATCACTTTCCATCCTTTTCTATATCCAATGTATCACTTTCCATACAAAGTAGAACCTTTTTGAACCTATACTTCAATAGGACATTCAAGGTTATTTGAGTGTACTTAGAGAAGTGTAAATCCCACCAATATTAATCTGGAATATTTTCTGTCTGCCCACAGTTACCTCATTGACACTGTATCTGTGTGGATTAAAATGAGATCACTGTTTCTAAACAAGCTTAACTGCTAATTTATGCAGATATAACCTAGTTACTTTGCTGCTCTTCCATTTCTGAATCCTACATCACGGTATTTTTGAGGAAGAACCTAAATACTTTCTTTTGTGCAGGGCCTAATAAAATGTGCCTAATTCTCATTTAAAGCTTCTAGGTTCTAATACTACAGAACCATGAAATAACAGCAGTGTTTCTGTTCTCTGCAATAGAAAAATATTCAGCTATTACTTACAGCAGGTCTGTTTCCAAAAGCAGCATAAAAGGGCTCTGTGTTAGGATAAAACAAGTTCTTGATGTCTGTCAAACACTGAACTTTAAATTTTTCTGGCTTCTTTTCTATGACCTCCCTGGAAAGATAAAAAAGGAGAGCTGAATAAGTACACATGAAATATACCACAAACCATTTTATCTTCTTTATTCAACATTTTCACCTGGCTAGATACTACTGCATAGCATCCACCCTTCTCCAATAAATCTTTCAGAAGTCAGATTGCCCATGAAGACCGAACAGTATTCCCAAGCTTACATAATGGGCACAGTAAATAAATCCTCTGAAATAAGGTAACTTCTATTGAAGCCTGCATTACAATGATTGCTACTGAGCAAGGATAGTGGATTACAGGGAGTAGCTGCTAAATCAATCCTTATGAGACAAACTCTCACCAAGTAAACTGCCTCTTGAGAACTGCAGAATGATTCATAGATTATATTAGCCCTCACTGTTTATGGGGCTTTTTTTAAAATTTTATTTTTAAAAGGATTGAAATCACCATATGTGCTAGAAGCACCTCAGCCTGTTAAGACAGAATTACAGTCAGGTTCTCCACCACTGCTAATTACCATAAGTTAAGGAATAAAGTAATCTTCTATTTCTCTTCAGCTGCTTCTTGCAGAATACAGAATTCACTAATGAACACAGGAGTTCTCATCTCTGGGCAAAAGCCCTTTCACAACAACTTCTCTTGGCAAGAGGACTGAACAGGTGGCAGAGTCTGGAATTCCCACAACATAGGAAGATGCCAGCATGACACAAAAACACTTAAGAAGCTCAGAATCCAAGATCCTAGTACCAACACAATGTCAGGGAAGATGTGAATAGTACAGAAGCTTCACGGGAGTAAAGCAACACTTTGGAACAGCAGATCCATATATAAATTGATGCCTGAGAATGTGCAAAAGACTAATAAAACCACCTTTCCTCAGTCTGACATACACCTGATCTCAAACCTACAAGGATTAAATTTATGGCTAAAACAGTGAAGTCATTTATTGCCCACACACCTCAGCAGTTACAACAGTGTACACTGAAAGACGGGCACTCCTTAGTCTAAACAGGATACCAAAAGGAGTATCATTTTAAAGGTATTTCTAGATGCAAGGAGCATAAGATAGCAGTAACTACCTGTCACTGCATTTATTACTTAATCAGTCTGAGAAGTGCACTCTAATACTTCCATGGTTTCTTATATTTAGAATGTGACTGGTAAGACAGCCTGTGGCATGTCACTCAATCAGAAGAACATCTGAACAACCTTCCATTAAAAATTCTAATGAAATATATCTTGTCACAGCAGCTTTTAACAGCTTAAAATATTTTCAGTAATCACTTGACAGGCTTTGCTGAATTAGGCAGAAGGTACAATATTCACGATCTGTGCTGTTATTATTCACTCACCACAGTTCAACACCTAGGGAAGATAACATTGTCCTCACAGAATCCCACAGTGCAGTCAGGCATTTAAAAAGTTCATTTCATTTTCACATCAATTTCTTCAAAACTCATCAAGAAATAACCTTCCACAAAAATATACTTATGCCAACTGGAACACCTCACAGGTAAAGACAAGAGTGATTGCTATGAAAATGTCCACATTTCTCCCATAGCTAAATACGAACACATGATGTTAAACAAATGAAGTCACCAAACAGTATCTACTGGTAAACAGTGAACACAGCTGTGCCTTAATATGCATCTAAGATACAAACCACATATTGAGTAACTACTGAATTTTGGTCTTTCCCTAACAAACTTTCTTCTTAATTAAATTTTGCTCCAATATGTAAAAAATATTAAATTATTAATTATTTCAAGCTCTCCCACTTAAAAAAGCTGATAATTCACCCTCCACCAACCTTAGCTTCCTTCTCTGTAAAAGCAAAATTGCATTACCTGTGAAGAGCTGAGAATAGGCTGCTAGGACTCAGCAAAACTGGCCCCTGAGGCAGCACAGTTCCTCTTTCATTGACCCAGTGCAAGTATCCTCTGGTCATGCCTGCCATTCCAATGGCTCGTGCTGAGCAGTACAAAAATTTATATCCATTTCTGTAAGCAAATATAAAAGAAGAAACCACTGTAAAATAAAGCAGGTGTTTAGATACTAATAATTTTGAGGGTTTGCTTTTACATGAATTAAATCATGGCTGTTAAATAGTATGTTTAACCCAGACGTAATTTAAAAAGAGTAAAAACATTTATGCCAGAAAACTGAGTAATTAAAACCCATCGAGCCCCACCGCATTTAGCGATTACACCTGAAGAGGGCTCATTTATCTCTGCTCCTCTCAGGACTTAGGACTCCTTATGGTTATCTTTCCACCCCTGTGTGGTAGAACCATTGTCCTTAGAATTAACTGGAAAAACACCTGCAAAGAGGAAAACATTTGGCATGAAGCAGACGGTGGTATATTGGCCCTTGTCGTATTAAGCGTTGCATTCCTGCCTCTCGGGCCTCCGCAAAAAAAGATGTCCAGCAATAACACATTTTTCTCAAGCTGGAACAACCTGAGCTTCAAAACACAATATCAGAGTAATCTTTAACTTGACACTGAAATAAAAGTTTTGGCATAAGTCACAGGTTGTCTTTGATTCTGTTCATGTTAGAACAGAATCCTATCTTATATTAGCTCAACAGGAGCTTACTTTCCAATTCCTATTAAAAAATTAATTTTCATAAAATAAAGAAGTACTGTATTCAGTACCCACATGGTCATTAGATTTAACTATTAAGCATTTATATGGTATTCAGCTGTAATATAGCCACGACATAATTAACTCAGTAATTTGAAAACCAACATGACTCAAAATCTATTTTTTCCCCTATGTTTATGATCATCAAAGCCCTAACAACTGATAATGCTGGTAGGCACAGAAATAACAACTGCAATTAAAAAAAATAACATTTCCACCAAATGTAATGCAGAGGTTATACATAAAACTCAGCATGTGAATTTCCAGACAGTCTTGTCTTTTCTGTGAACACATTTGTCTAACATGCCGAGAAGTGTGTCTGGCATAATTTAGATTCCAATATCAATAATTTATAATTCATCATCCACATAAAACAAAAAGCAATAAAAGAACCTTAGCATAACTCTAGTACACAGAACAAATCAGATTAACTAAGAGGAGAGTTGTAACGTGTACCAGAGGCTCCTCACACATTCATGGTAATTTAAATAAGAAAAGTTGACATTCTTGCAATAAAAGAAAAACTCACAGATAGGGGGCTTTTGCTTTTGTTGTCACAAAGCAGGTTTTGCTCTGCATATCATGCAGGAGACATTTACACTGTGTAAGCATCACTAAAGCAAGAAGATATTGATGAAATTGTCACCCTTGCAGGTCAAGAGAAGCCTAGAGAAATTTAAATTTTTACACCCAAATGAATAAACACAAGCCACAGATGCATGAACAGATTTACTAAATACTCACTGGCTCACTTTATGGTACAACTTCGCAATCCCTTGGTGTGTCCAGTCTTTGCCAAGAGTTGGCAAAATATGACCTAAAGTATCTGACCTGAATAAAGGAAAAACAATATAACTGAGCTGAAAAAAACCTCATAATAACAGTCAAGTCTAATACAAATCCCACTAACTTGCTTGGAAGCTGCAAATGAAAAGAAGGTATTCTGTAAGGGACTGATTGTCAGCAGAAGAGAATTAGTTTATTTCCTTTTTTTTTTAGATAAACTGACATGCTCATCTTTGGCCATGCTGTTTAAATTACTCCTGTGCCCCAAGATGGATAAGCTTGTGCCCGAAAAGGTAATGCAGAAGTCACAGTATGCAAGCATCACTCAGACCTCTAGGAGGCCACCAATGCTAAGCATAATTTTTGAGGTTTACATTAAATATTTTCTAAATAAACCAAACCTACCCATAATGGATGTTTATGGGAAACTGAAAGTATGAGGTAAGTCACATTTTAGCTTACTTCAAACTAACTCCTCCACATTAAGCCAGGAGTTGGTGAGGTGTAAACTATTTTGAAATATTCATTCTGGCTTCAATGTATTTCTGGCTTTGTACAATAGAAAAATATTTACACTATAATAACCAATAATGCAAATGAGCATCTTGCTTGACAAAGTACTGTACAGATACACAGCAAGAAGTCCACACCCTGAATAACTTCCATCTTAGAGAAGGAAATATTGGGCAGTGGCTTAGGATGGATTTGTACTGGCATTGTAAGGTGAAGTGATTCAGTAACTCTGGGCAGATAATAGCAGAGCAAATAGATCCCACTCACTTAATTGAAGCTTAAGAAGCAAAGTGGGGAGAGATGTTAATTTACATTGGTACCAAATGAAATGTTTGGCATACAATAGATAAATCACAAGAAAGAAGAGTATTTCAGTTTAAATCAAGTACTTTAATTTCCCTCAGATTGCTCTTGAAAATTATTTTTCCTTGTTCTTTTTCCTAATTAGACACAGCTAAGCTTGATTTTGAAAGAAATTCATTTCAAAACAAATTAAACATCTCACTTCAAAAGACAATGCTTGTATTTTTATTTTATGCTTTCCCTGTTACACACACAATTGTTTTCCCTAGTGTTAAATACAACAAATAAATAGAAACCAGCAAGTCAGTGAATCATTTTGGTCACTCCAAACTTACGAGTTTTACCCCAAGTACTAATCTGAAACTTTCGATCAGATTCTAGTTCTGACACTGATTTTGGAGTCTAGTCTTCTGTTGTCATTATATTGCAAGGGTTCACTATATTGCAAGGGTTCATTATATTGCTAGAGTTTCATACCCCCTGGATGTTTCTTGCAGGCAGCTCCTCTAGGCACTGACTCTTCCTTATCCTCACAGTAGCCAACTGACTCTAGTTCCCACCAACCCACTCTTTTATAACACTCTTCTTATTGGCTACAGGTGTGGCCTGCTAAAATCAGGCCTGCTCCTAATCCTTAATAATTGGCTCAGCTGAAACTCTTTGGGGGCAAGATTACATTCTATACTACCTTTATTTACTTATATTCTATATCCCTACAGTCTTCTAAGTAATAATGCCTAGCAGTGGAATGCCCCAGGAGTGCCATTTAAAACAAAATTCACATTTCTTCTTTTTAATTACTCCTTCATATTTAATGACTCCTTTTAATTACTACCTACTTCATGAGTGTGATGCAACAAAAAGGTCAGGATTTTGCAGAAGGTCTTCCAATACTATCATGAAACACCAACAGGTGACAAATAACAGCTAGATATGGCATGTGTCTATTAAATTAAGAATTCAACTAAAGATTGTATTGATTTGAAAACCAAATTTAAAAATTTTAAAAAAATTTTAAAAAACCAAAACCAAGAAACAAAACATCCCAAAACACTTGTATATGAAGATTCTGTGATTAACACTCCTTGTTAATTATGTTTTCCTTTAAACTGAAGAGGAAAATGCTGTATATAAAGTCTCTCCCTGTTCATGAACTCACCGTGTGATTGTCCCATCAATATCAGAAATAACAACTTTATCATCCCAATTCCATAGGTAAATGGTGCCTTCACAGCGGCAAGTGCCTTGATACTGGGTTGTAACACTAAAGGTCACATCATTGGGGCCATTCTTGAGCTTTAAGCTTTTCTGCAAGACATTATCAGCAAGGTGATCAACAAACTTAAGCATGTGAAATGGACACAGTGTAAAAGTAGCACATGATCATTGCCTTGGTGTATTTGGCTGGGAAAGCTGGTGTGGATTTCTCCTCCCATAAAGTCAAAGCCATTTGTGGGATTGTTTTTGCCCAAAAACCAGGGTGTACTTGAGGGGTAATTCAGAAGAATAGGGAGAACCAGTATGTGCCTCAGGGAGATTTAACCTTGGGGGAAAAATAATCTGTAGTGTAAACTGTATGCTGCAGGAAGCAAAGTAACAGCAATGACATGAACTAACAGATGAAGAATGAATTTTGCAAGGAGCAAGAGAAATGCAATGATGACCCAAACTGGACCAGCGTCGGTGCCAACAATCAGGCATGCTGCTCTCCTGTCCTGACCACCCATTCTGATGTAATGGAGCCCAAGTCATGGATCTGGAGGGGTGGAGGAAGCCCACGGAATGGGAAAGTAGTATATATCTATGAAAGGACAGGATAGTGGTTAATGAAATGTCTGTCTGGTATAGAGGTGGTTTAAGAATGTATTAAAGTTGAAGCTGTGAGTAAGGAGAGATTTCGATAATGAGAAATAAATAATGGAACAGTTAGAAGACATACCAATTATGTGGGACCTGAGTGTGATACAAATGGTATGGAATGGGGTGGAAATTGTAATAGGTCTGGCTGAGCTGGAGCTCATTTCCCCACAGGCACCATCACTGTGCTGTGCTTTGCAGCTGGAAAGGTGTTGGTATTTTGGGCACTGCTGAGCAGCACTGGCACAGCATCAGCACTGCCTCTCCAACATTCCTCCCCCATAAAGGGACTGGTGGTGGGCAGGATCCTGGGAGGGGACACAACCAGGCCAGATAATCCAAATTAACCAAAGGGGTATTCCATACCATATGACATCAGCTTAGACATAAAAGTTAAGGAAAGGAGGAGCAACAAGGGCCATTTGTTATTTTACAATGTTTGCCTCCCACAGCTGAAGCCCTGCTTTCTGGGAAGTGGCTGAGCATCCCTCACAGGTGGGAAGCAGAGAATATACTTGTTTTTCTCTTTGTTTATCCACCTTATGTTCTCTCCCCCATCCCACTGAGAAGTGGGGTGACAGAGTGGCTTGGCTGGGCACCTGGCATCCAACCAGTCAACCCAGCTTGGTCACACTGAATTTTGTTGCTTTCAGTAGAGGTATTCTAAAAAACAACAACCAAGGCTTACCCTGTGTGGTGTATATTAGGCATTGATTCATAGAACAGAACAAAACAAATAAAAAAATTAGTCAGGTAAATAAAAAAAAAATCCCCAAATGTTCACAAACAGTAACAAATGATGGAATAGGGACCATCTGTGGGCAATTCCCACTCTGAAAGAAAGATACATTTGCAGAGAGAAATGTGACAAAAAGTTCCATAAACTCTAATTAAGACCTCTGCTAGGGATATTTGTGTTCTTCATTATTTTATCTTTTTTGTAAAATAATAGACCTCTCAGCCTACACTAACTATCCTTAACTCTCCTACTTTGCTGCTCTTCACTGTCTCCTGTGCCACTTAGTGACATGTGAAACAAGAGGCTACTGATTTGATTCTATTTGAGAACCTAGCTGTTCACTTTCCCAAGACCTGCAGGAATTTAACACTCTTTGTGTATATTTTTCTTCATTATTTTTCATTGCAACTTTTCAATTAGCTAAAAAGTGAAAAGGAGGTGAGAATACAGAACTCATGGGTAACTGGTGAATCTCCCCCACTTTTAAACCAATTTAAGAGCAGTTTTAACTTCAGCTAATTTCTGCAAGGTTTCTGAAACTGTTAAGTCCCACCTTATTTGTGTAACCCCTGCTCTCTTTTTCCAACAGAAAATATCCAACATGTCTCATCTTTCTCTTGGGAAAAACTGCATTTCTTACAAATTATCCAGGCAGTGAGTGATGGGCTGTTAAACGCTGTATGCCTCATGTGGATTTCCTTCAGAAAATTAATTATCTGTACCTAAGATGACAAGAAGTATTTCCCTATAGTAGCCCATTTTTCCAGATCAAATTGAAATGTACAGAACACAAAACTGCAATAGTTTTGTCATCATTAGCCAAAACACCTCTGTCACAGAGGAAGAGAATTGGCTTCAAAGAAATTAATAAGCTCCACAGAAATCTATAGCCTGGCCTCATTATAAATTCACAAGCAGTTCTTTCAGAAGTTACTAACAGAAAATTGTATTTATGTAAAATATGACCATCTGCCTATAAATGAGAAAAGGAAAAGAGATGAAGGAGAAAGAAGAGAGGCCCATTAACATATACACATTTCATATGCTACAAGGAAGGATGTGGTTCCAATACACTTAGGTGACAAATACACACTTTGGAATTGGATATTTTTCTAAATGAGATCCCACCTCCAAACCCCAGCACTTGCTGCAAGGAACAACATTCATGTTTAATACAGAAAAGAGAAGGGAAAACACTTTTTGGAAAAATTTAATGCGAGAGAATTAAATGCAAGACTTAAGAGCTAATTAAGCTTTGAAGCCTGAATAACAGTAAAGATTTATGTTGTATTAGAAATGCCATTTCAGGACAAGGATGTAAAATTAACTCACAAGTTGGTCAGAAGTGAGTCGAAGTGATTTTTTGTAACTGATTCCAGACAATAATGAGAGATGACTGGAGTTGGCTTGCAATGACCCGAGGTTTTGTTTGGCAGCTCTTGGGTCTTCATCGCTTGAAGAAGATTCATCTTTTATTCTGGAACATTGCACACACAGAAAATGATGTTATCATGTCCGTAAACACATCTCAGTAGCCATTAAAAATGCATTAAGAGTGAGTCACCAAATAAGTCATTGATTCTCTGCTACCAATACTGTCTCACAGGAGGTCATTCATATCATGAGTTTTAATATATCAATGAAGTACCAAATTTTCATTCACACATTGCCCATTATTCAAACTTTGATTATTACAGCCAAGTGAATGGCTATAAGTGTTCATTACTTAAATTTAATGAATTAATGTATTAAATTAACTCAAAAATCTCATATGATGAAAAAATAATACCCATTAGATACTATAACTTTAAAAATCTTCTGTTCTCAAAAGAAAAGACACTTGCTATGCTGGATTTCTCTGCCCCTCTTCTCTCCTCCCCCAAAGAATCTAAAAATTAATTTTAAAAAAATGCAGGTTATGGAGGTTTTATTATACAAAATAACTCCTCATGTTCTTTCAACGAGCAGCTTCAGATAACAGGATTATTCATTTCCGGGATTGGCAGGATTACCCTGTTCAGAATACAATGATGAAAAGTCATAAAACCTGAGCTCCCTCTCAGTATTCTGTTTAAATACACATTGGAATAATTACTTTTGTTCTCCTACAACCATTTTTTAGAAACTTCTTAAGAGTATTCTTCCTCAGAAAGAATGTTTTCCTACAGTAAAAAATCCTATCGCTGTAGGTCTAAGTTAAAACTCTTTCAGATCCTAAAAATCTTATCTTTAAAACAATCAGTATTTGGCCTTTTATTGCAATCACACCTGGAGGTACGTTTGGTAGTCTTGACCCAGTATCAAGGTACTGCATGTCACAACTAGCAACATTTAAAAGCCTATCTTATCCTTGGTGACATGTGATCTCAAAAGCTTTACTCAACATCCCACTTGTGATATTTTGCTTGCAAACAATAAATTTTTAATGAGAGATTTCTAAGGCCAGTTAAAATTTAGACAAAGAATACCAATTTCAGAATCTAGTCTTCTTGAACTCTTAATCCCACTTTAAACCTTGTTTTTAAACAACCATGTAAGAAACAGACCTATATGTCACTTGTCATCCTTAAAAGGAAAATCAGCCTTTCCAATTAACTCTGGCTCTCAATCTCAAGAGAGGCAACAGAGACAACAGCTAATCTCCTACAGACTGAGGAATCCTCCTTCCAGCACATTTGCCTGGACTGCAATCGCTGTCCACCAGAAAGAATGAGAGCTTTTTGTTTCAGAAGGGCGACCCTGAACCTCACTTAATGAGCATACAACATATTTGAATCTGGTTCATTTCAGCTGTAACTGCAGCCAGCACAAACAAGATGTCTTTACATTAAGATGTATATGCATAGAAAAGGGACAAAGTAGGACAGCTGTCCCTGGCTAACTCATCCCTCTAAAGCAAGCTAAAACTCATGTCATGGAACCCTCCAAGGTGAGATTCTGGCTGTACAGTGTGATTCGTTAAAGAAGCAACAGAAAACCACAACTATTGCCTGTGAAAAACACTGTCAAAAGTCCCTTAACTTCCCAAAATATGCAGGAATCAATTAATTTGTCAGTCCATAAATCTAAATAAATAAAAAAAATTTAAGCAACTGCGATCTGGCAACAGCTTGGGCTCATCTATGACATTCCCTTAAAAATTCTAGAGAAATACATGTAGCTTTGGAGAACTGCTCCAATTAGAGTGTGTTTCCAAGAGGCTGGAATGTGAGTCCCAGAGCTGCCAGCCAAACCACAGAAATGCCAGACTAAACCCACAAGGTCTGTAGCCCTGCCATGGGTAGGGGCCTCCTACTTGCACTTTTGTGGCACAATGAGTAACAAATTTAAAGTATTTCACTGACACAGTATTTCTTTGTTCAAATAGCTGAGGTAACTTGCTTTCATTTTTAAATTATCACTCTTGCTTGTTCCAGGTACAGATGATTTTGGGGGTACCTGTTTGCCCTGCTCATCTGTGAAGATTCTTCTGTAAGTCCACTCTCACTCATACCTTGTTCTGGTTTTGTTTCCTGTAAAAATACAAGTATGAGTAGCTGCACATCTCCTGTTGAGCAGAAAGTAGATGTTTTTAGAAAAATATTTGAAAATCAAATTCTGCCTTGTACAGACTTGGTAAAAATCAACAATATGTTTGTCTCCTTTGTTTGTAGGCAAAATTAAATCCTTAAAGAATAAAAGCAGTACAAAGAACTAAAAACTGCAACTATGAAACTCAGAACAATAATTAAGATTTAGTTTTGCAGGGAAGAAGTAGAGAAATACCAGGTTTAACATCTAGTAGTGTTGCAACTCCATAGCTACTCAGTTCATACACCTCAAATAGCTAGATTTCAGCTAGATTGCTGAGAAAGCAAAGTATGACCTGGGAGAAGGAAAAAACCCCACAAATTACCTTCAGAAAATAATTTAAATCTTAAATCCAGTAAAACTTTCTAAACTGATTTTATCTTGAGTAGATGCTGAACACTACCAAAGTCATTCCACAAGATTTTTAAAGAGTGCTTTACATAGTTCCATTTAAACTCACCACAGCTCAAGAGATAATCAAATACTTCCAGAGGAAATCCTGAAAACTTCAAACAACTATAAAACTAGAATCTCATGCTCTGAAATTCATGCCCAGAGATCAGTACAATGGTTATGTCATGAGATGTTAAAGAAGTTCTTCTTGACAGAGGCACAACCATAAAATTGCATTTAAAGTCATTTTCTCCCCTCAAGTACTAATGCTTCAGTAGTATAAATTAATATGAAGAGGTTTTACTAGCCAACAATATTTCATATAAAGCTTTGAATTTCTCAGTTTGCCAATGTTCATCCATGACTTTAAGATTGTTATCACAAACTCCTAATGCTCTGAAAAGAAACTCAAAAAGACTTTCAAACCAATATATATAGTCAGTTTGCCATCTTAGGTTCTGCTGAGTTTTACAGCTCACTCTACTCATAAATATGTCTGCTCTTTGACCATCAAAAGAAAGATGCTGGGAGGTAGGTAATCTGAGTGAAAACTTTTAAATTAGTGGCACAACTCTGATTCTAGGTTTCCAAACAGAGATTTAATACATTAGATACTACTGCCTCAGATCTGTGTAATGAAAATAAATCAAAATTCTTCAGGCAAATGTTTCAGGTAGGGTCCGATCCATAGCTTTCTGAAGTCAAAACAAACCAGACCTCAGACCTTGTTTAATGTGCACATCCTCAGTCAAACTGAGTACCAAGTTACCCTCTGAAGTGAAGTTCTGAGGGATGAGTATGCAGATCCCAGCCCTCCCACTGCAAGCAGAAGGAAACTCTACTTGCTTCTTAAACTTACCTCTTTAATAGTGCTGTTCCTCCCTCGCCATGAAAACCACCATCTTCCACCTTTCTTTGGCATCTTGTCCCTCATTATAGATTCCACAGTTGCCTGTGATAAATGGATGGTAACATAAAAAAGGTCCAAAATAAAGGACAACCTGACATACATAAATGAAAAAGTGCCAAACACACAGTTTTAACTGATAATAAATAGAATAAAAGTAAACATACTGTCTGTGGACCATAAATTCTACTAAAGCAAAATCTAATGGTATCCAGAGCTGCTCTGAAGTAACTTAAGCATGAATACTTATGGTATTTTTAAAAGGAAAATGAAAAAGAAATCAAATCAAAGAAGAAAAAAAAAGCATAAAGAGATGTTAGTATAACGTCTAGAATGGAGAACCTGCTATTTCTAAGTTATTTAGTACAAATTATACATTAAAAAAAACACTTTCTAAAGGAAGTGTCATGCAAAACAGTAACAAACTGACATGCAAGAGAGTTATTTACAAAGTTTGTATTCAATCACCAGCTTAGCAAAAAAGAAAATTATAGCTTTTATGAGTTTATGAGTTATGAGTTTATGAATTATCATGCTGTGAACTTGACTGAAAATGTTAGAATAGTTTCTTTTATAAACCTTTTCTACTTTAAATTGGTTCTACATACTAGACACCAGTAGAAAAGTTTCTTTCAATCTCTTTCAATCCATAATGACTGGAGCCTTATGCATTGGAACAAGGGGAGCTGAATTCTTTCACTCAGAGAGAAGCAAAAGATGATTGGGAAAATACTAAGGTAAAAGTGGCCACAGGGTTGTTACACCCTAGAACAGCTTGGACACTATTTCTGAGATGACAGCTTCCACTGCAAGTAAGGTCACCAAAAGAAAGCCGTGATGTTGATTAATGATTTTTTAAAAAATTTTAAAAACTAAGAACTCTTAGCAATTAAGAGGGGACTGTGTTCATATAATGTGTGGCACAATGGATCCCTTTCCTCAGTTTTTCCATAGGTTTTCTTCACTATATTATCTAAAGTATATTAGAAAAAAAGAAATGACAGAAGAATAAAGTTGAGTTTTTCAAACAAAATAAGAAAAACAGGGAGCAGAGGGAGCTATGGAGAATGGAGTGCCACAATTGAGAACAGCAACAATTTAAGGGAATTCTCAAACATGTCAAAAACTTCAAGTAGATATCCTATAGACTTTTAGTGGGGGAATTCACATGCTTACAATTAGATATGCATATAAGTGTATTTTACAGAATATCAGTACATTTTTTTTGCAAAAACATCCATTTTCAAACACTTCATAAACTGTTTATTATTAAAGTATTTTAGTATTTCAATTTCTTAACCTCATTACTACAGCAAATCAAAACTCTAAGTAACAAGTAATGAAGAAAACCAGTAGGATGACTGGTAACATAAATGAGTCATTTTAGTTTCAGAGGTACAGTAAACCAAGCAAACCTTTCCAAACATACAGATTGTTCAAACTATAAATATTGGCTTCTCCACTAAATTAAAACTGCACTCTCAAGAAAGTTATCACCATCCAGAATATAAATTAGCCATTAAAAAAACCCAAGCACATTGAATTACACACTCATAGAAGATTTTTCTCAACTGATAACCTATATGAATAATGCCATAAGTATAAAGCTGTTGAAAGAATTGCCATCTGCTGTAACATTATGGAAAATATTTTATAGCACTTCTTTCCATTTACACATCCTAGGCAAAACCCAAGACATCTGGCTCAGGCTTTGAAGATTTTAATTTAAAATGTAGTTACCTTACATTATTTTTATTGCCAATGAAGACCCAAGAGGCACCTATCAAGATCTGAATCACACTGTGTGAGCACCCAACAAATATAGAGTTGGGTAACTATGTACCTCCTGTGGGCATTTGAGTTCCATGGAATGAATCCCACCTTTGATGATTACCAGAACATTTGCAGTAATGCACAAAACATCTGGCTCTGTGACATCTTTGAAATTCAAGCAATGTTTATCAGATATTTGGGATTTTTAGGCTAAATTTATTTTATTTTACTGGGATGGTACCATGCAGCTGCACATGACTGCGTACAGAGGTAACATGGCACTAAGAAAGAAACACTGGCAGAGAGGATTCTGGGCTTTAGAGAAATGTTTAGTCCACAGTGATGGCAACAGAGATAGCATTTGAATTCACACAGAACAACCCCAAAGATATGTGAAGTGCTGCAAATGGCAGGAGGAAAGTTTAGGTTCAAAAATTTATTAAATCCATGTCTAACCAGGACACAAAATAGCAATAGTGGTGATACTAACTCTTTATATACACTTACAGTATTTCTGTCACGAGCACCTACCTGGCACCAGGTCACATGTCATTGAACTAACTTCTTCAGCACATTTATGTAAGCCAACACACACTGTTGTCACACAGTCATAGAGCTATCTGGCACTACTTACCTGGGTTATGAACAACCAACTGAGAAACAAAAAGCTAGCATGCTGCAGGCCTTCCTCATCTAGTATTTAAACCTTATTCACCGAGGTTATTTATATTTATTTAATAATATATGCAGTGTAGATATAAAACAGAAAGCAAACACCAAGTATGCAGCTACAGCAAACACTAACATGGGTCAATGTAATTTATGTTTAAAAACCGTATTCATTAAATAAAAAAGAAGTTTTCCTACTTCAAAATAGTTGTAATAACGTTAGCCTAGCAAACAAACACTATTCACAGACCAAACTTAGTCTTTATTTAGGCCACAACATAAGACAGATGAATGGTTAATCTGGGTAGATTTTACTGATGTGCAGATTCTCTTGTACAACCCATCTCCCTCCCTTAATCAGTGGCAACATTTTAAAACTCCTCCTCTTACCAGCCTTCATGTTCAATCTCACCTTTGGCAAAGGTTTCTGGAATGCCTGCATTGCCAGCAGAAGGGGACCAGCTGTTGTCCAGTTGTAGTACCTGGGCATGCAAGGGAGACAATTACAGCATTTTGTAATCCCAAAGCCCCAGCTCACAATCTACCTGGTATTCACCACCTGGCAGGTTAAAGCCATGAAGTACAGATCAAACTCTGACCTGCACTAGTAATAACAGACTCATCTTATTCCACAGAATGCTCACAGGTATTTACCACATAATTTTTCAGGGTATGCAAGAGAAGCTGGGCCTTGAGCAGAAAGGGTGTTTGTCACACATTACTCAGGTCATCACAGAATCACAGAATGGTAGGGTTGGAAGGGAACTTAAAGATCTTCTACTTCCAACTCACCTGCCTTGGGCAGGGACACCTTCCACAAGATCAGGCTGCTCAGGGCCCCATCCAACCTGGCCTTAAGCACTTCCAGGGACATCCACCATTTCCCTCGACAAACTGTTTCAGTAAATCACCTTAGAGTAATAAAGAATCCCTCCTAACATCTAATCTAGACCTCTATTTTTTCATCTAAAACTGTTCCCCAGTATCTTATCACTATTACCATATAAAAGGTTGCTCTCCCTCTTTTTTCTAAGTCCCCTTCAAGTACTAAAAAGCTGCAATGAACTCTCCTCAGAGACTTCTCTTTTCCAGGCTGAACACCAACTCTCTCAGCCTGTCCTCACAGGAGAGGCATGCCAGCCCTCTGATCACCTTTATGTCCCTCCTCTGAACCTGCTCCAACAGATCCATGTCCATCCTGTGCTAGAGACCCCAGGGCTGGATGCAGCACTGCAGGTGGGTCTCAGCAGAGCAGAGCAGAGGGGCAGAATCCCCTCCCTTGACCTGCCCCTGCTGCTTTGGATGCAGCCCAGGACATGTTTGTCTTTCTGGGCTGCAAACACACACTCTTGGCCCATGTCCAGATTTTCATTCACCAGATCCCCCAAGTTCTTCTGTACAGAGCTGCTCTCAATGAGTTATGTCCCAGCCTGTACTCATATCTGGGATTGCTCCAAACCAGCTGCAGCACTTTGCATTTTAACTTCTTGAATTTAATGAGTTTCTTGTGGGCCTTTTCCTCAAGTTTGTCCAGGTCCCTCTGGATGGTATCACTTCCTTCTTTTAATTCCACTGCACCACTCAGCTTTGTGTCATCTGCAAATGTGCTGAGGGTGCACTTGGTCCCACTGTCTGTGTCATTGACAAAGATATTGAAGAGCACCAGTCCCCAGGACAGAACCCTCAGGGACACCAGCTTCCATCTGGACAGAGCTGTTGACCACAACTCTCTGGCTGCATCCATCCAGCTACAGTCCTTATTACATTCTCCTTTATCACAGCATAAGCCACATTTTTGCAAGCTTTTTTCACTGCTTTTTCCATCAAGGAGCCACATAAAACTTAGGGGCTGTAGTCTGTAGGATGTCAAGCTCCTGTTATTACACACTGAGCATGGCTAACCCTTGCTGCAGACATTAGGACAATTACAGTATCCATTGTCTAGGGAAGATGAAGTTCACATGACATTAGGAGAATATGACATTTAAGATCCTCACTAAGGTCTCCTCTCTTCCCAATACACTCAGCAGGCAGATAAATAGAACCAACAGATTCAGAAGACAGTGTCAGGGAAGCAGGCAGTGACTCACCTCAGACCACAGAGAGCTGAGATCAGGTATGAGGCGGCAGCATCCACAATAAAAACTATCACCTGGTACACCAGCCTTGCATGAGCCATGGCTGTGACCAAGGGTAGCCAAACCTCTCTAAGAGCAGCACAAAGCCATGATCTCTCCTCTGTCTGCAAGGTGCAAGGAACTCTCAAGTTAAAGAACCCCCAAAAAGCTGCATCTGGCTTAGATCACAGCACTGCCCTGCTGCCAGCAATACAGTCATACAAAATAATGTCTTAGCCTTGCAGAAATGGAAGCCTCGTACTCAGTGGGTGAAGTCTGATAAATCTTGAAAAGCAATGCCTCCATAGAGGCATATTAGCAAAATATTCAGTATATATAAAAAATTGCTTGGTACTGAGTGACTGGAAGCAGACTGATGTATCCCTGTAAATATTAATTATTCAAACTGGCTAAGGGCAAGCCTTAGCAAGTTCACATCATATTTCATTTTTACTCTGTCAATTGAATGTGAATACTATTAGCATTTAATAACAGCTTCTTGAAATTCAAATTGTGTCAGTAACAGGTCATCTGAAACTGCTCTTCACTTTCAATTCAAAGGAGGAAAGGTAACTAGAAGGACCTGATTCACTAGGGAGTTGACTCTTTCTGGATGAATCCAAGCTACAAACATTCAAAACCTGGTTTTCCGCTATAGTTATACTGATGTAATGCACTGAAGTGACAAAGAAGTGTCTTTGTTGTAACAGTAAATTTTTTTTCTGAAATATACTTACTTATTTCCAATCTTAACCACAAGGTTAGGGTCATCAATGATAGCAGGATTGTCCACAAACTGCTGATATGTTACTGCATGTTCTAAGAACTCTTCTGTGGGGGAAAGAAGTTACATTTGTAAAGCATGCATTTATAGATGCCTGGGATGGGCCAACCTAAACCTCTCAGCATCTCTCACACACATTGGTTTCACCTTCATTACAAGGGTGCTGAGATTTAACTGCAATATGGAAGCAAGTTGTTCAGAGACTCAATCACAGAAGATGAGGGGTTTTTTGTTTCTGGGTGTTTTTCCTTTCAAAATACAAGCTAAAGTGAAAGCTTGGGGACTGAACTACGAGGGAGGAAAACCTCCTTTTAGAAAAATTATGTAATTTACAAGTGATTCAGATGAGAGTATGACTCAAATAAATCACAGGATATTTGAAACATTTTAATAAGTAGCCTGTGAGCAGCAGTCAGTGTAGCATCAGGCTCATATGATTTTATGACACCACATTACTGTAGAAAGTGTAAGTGTTAACACATTTATTTTCACATTATGCCACTGGAAGTTTAAGGCACAAAGTATTGTGCTTTACCTAAAAGTTACACAAGAAACTGGAAGTAGGGCAGGAATCAGGTTGAACTTTTCAACTCCTTCTCCTTATGTCCCCATTTATGGACCACATTTTTCACTCTTGACTCTTAACAGCTGTGAATTTCCTAGCTATATCCTGTACTAAGTGGCAAAAGTATCAATAACACTACTGTGATACAAAACATAGTACTATCAGGAAGTAAAAATACCAATAAAATACTTCCAGACTTTTCATATATAGTGGATTGTTCAAATGTGTTAAAAATCATGAGATGTTCTAGGAAGTTTATCGTTACATGGCCAGTATTTATTTTCTCAAGCCAGCGCTGAGCACAGCCACAGGAGGGCTCTGCAGCCTCAGGCTGGGAAGCTCAAGCCCAGCTGCCAGCACATGCCTGCAATTCACAGAGTCATCCTGTACCTTTGGTTATCTCTTTGTTCTCAGTAAGGCCTCCGCAGAGAGAAATGGCAATGGAGGGCAAATCCCGGATTCCATCCGAGGTGCTCTCAGCCCCGCTGTCAACGCCCGAGCTCCCGACAGACTGCGGAGAGTGGCTGGCCGGCCGCGGCCCCACGTCGGCCGTGCTCCTGCTTTGGGCATTATCCCCACTGGAACAGAAAAATCAGCAATTCAGTCTTCATGTGTTCATTCCCAAATTCACTCCCTTTAACAAGTACAAGCTTAGGAAAAAAAAAGAAAAAAAAAAACAAACCAACTTTGTTTAAGTTTTACAGCAAAACAAAGTAATATAGGTCTCAGGTGCCCTCCAATATTAGATTGCTTCTACTTACTTGTCTAAACGAGGCATGTATAATTATAGCCTCACTTATTTATAACAGCTAGAAAAATAAGACAATTAAGTGCATAATCTTAGTAGGCAAAATAATGGCACAATAAGCAGAATTTATACTAGTAGAACTATTCCCACACAGAAGAAGAATAAGCATGTAAGCTTATTTCATTTATATTAACTATACAAACTGATAGTTAAACCCAAACAAATAATGTGTATGTTTGCGTATTTATGTGTCATGTATATATAAATAAAACACTCTACATGTAAACTACTAGGATTAAAATTTTCAGAAACAATAAATCATTATACCTACTTAAAATCTGATGAGATCAATATTACAAAGTTCAAGCTCATCAAACTCTGCTTTCCACTTCAGAATTATATGAATGCATTTGAGAAAGAAATTTTCAATCCAACATTTTCCCCATATAACTAATTCTTCTCAGCTTTATTGAAATGCTAATATTACAGCAGCTGAGTTGAAGCAAGTAAAAAAAGAAAAATAAAGTACACAAGCTACTTTAGTTGTTGCTCAATGACTTTCATCAAGTGACTAGAGTATACGTTGAAAGAGAACAATAAATGTTGCAAGAGGCTCCAACAAAGATCAGAACAAGTTGGAAACTGGATGTTCAGGGTGCAGTATTTTCATATATAACTCAGTCATTCTTCTTCCAAAAATTATTTTCTCACATTCACATTTATAGGTGAATCAACCACAGCAAACAACATTAGAGCAATAATTTTCTGCTAATATTGTTAACAGTAAGATATGTTCTTTATGGTAGCAAGTCAGGACAGGGGATAAATATATCCCAAGGCCAACTGCTCCCTCAGGACATGTGAGTAACACTCACAAACATCAGTGTATATTAGATAACCATCCACAATCAATATATGATGATTAATTGACCAAAACAGAAAAACAGCTGCAAGCACTTTTCTCAGGCTAAAATGGAGCACCTTCCAAAAGTTTTAATATTCCTCTCTAGAAAATTTTACTTTCCTTCTACCTTCATCTCTGCTTGAACTCTGAAAAAGACATCTTATCTGGCTGGCAATGAAGAGTTTGATCTAAATGTGGAAGATGAAAAGAGCTCTTTAAAAAGTAAAAATATAAGACTTATACTTTTTGGGGAAATAAAGTGCAGCAACTTCTGGATCCATGTCAGTGAGGTCATCTAAATAGACACCATCAGCACCAAGATGCCGGCTCCGTTTGTCTGTAAGGGACAGAAGAAATAAGCCTATTAATTCGTATTTTCTGAGTAACAATACAGAGCTGCTACTACTGTTCAGTTACTCATTTTAAGACTAAGAAACCAGAAAGTTATAACAGTTTGTGAACTGTTTTTATACAAAATGATACTGCCAAAAATATCAAAATGTAGTTTATATACATTGTTCAAACTATGAATTAACAAATTGGGACAGCAGAGGACTATTTTTGAGACATGCCAAAGACTCCCTATCCCAGACAAAACCACTGTGAATCAGAAGTCAGTGGTCACCAGAGCAAAACAGCAAAAGGAAAACCTTCTAAGTATTTGCACAGGTCTATTATCACAGTATAGCAGTCAGAATATTTAATCTTCGAGAATTAATCTTACACCCCTCCTTGAAAAAGGGAAATAACAGACTAAAATACAGTCACTAACACGCTATAACTGGCTCATTATGGAGACAACTCACTTTTAAGCACATACAGCTGATGTGCTGTGCGTGCATATGCACCACTGCAGGGGAGAATACACCCCTTTCTAGGCCTGTTACTAGGACCAACAAAGAGCCACCACTGTCCTGTTGTTGCCAGTACACCTAGAAAAGTAACCACTGTAAGGCCAAAACCTAATCTGGATTCATTCTCAAAACCACAACTTCTCACTGTCTCAATTTCCAAGCATCACTAAGCACCACAAAAGCAATCAGAAATCTATACAAGCACTGAATAGTAAGCAGAGAAACACGTCATTTTTTGTTTTCAAAGACAGTGGAATGCGTGGGGAAGAGGCCAAGAAACTTGTATGTTTACTGATTAAAAAGCAGCTGCACAAACTAGGCTTATATAGAGCTTACATAATTATGGAATAATTACAATCAGTGCTCTAAAACAGAATATTTGTAAGCAAATAAATTTCATGTGAAGACTCTAACACTTGCTCACTTGTTATAAAATACCATGGAAATAGAGCCCAGAAATTAGGACAGAAAAGCAGATGAAGTTATGTTTTACATATTCAGGACAAGATTTGTACCACACAGAACTGAAAAGCATGTAAAACAAAAGCACCTTATCCTATGGCAAATCTGTTCATTGGGCAAAAGACATACTACAAATTTGCACTAGAGTAGTTTCCACAGTTACCAGCCACATCTCACTCAGGTGAACCAGCAGATCTACAGTCTGCTTATACACAAAAATGAAATCCCAGAATCTGTCAAATGGAGCAAGTTTTGTAGTCTTGCTCATATGCACGGAGCTGCCAACAACTTAAGACCAAGAAGAATCTTCTAATACATATCTCATGTGAGCAGCTTGATGGGCTGCTTCAGGTTTTGAAGGCCCATTCCAAAGTTTATTCCTTTTCTGATCTGAAAGTGCCTTCAGGCCATGGATTAATTTATATAGCACTAAGATGCTTTATCACATAAAATCTGAAGATAAAGTCATGCATATAAAAGTGCAGGATCAACACCTTTACCTTTCTTTCTGGAAGGGGAATCCATCTTGCCAGTCGGTTGGGCTGAGCAAGCTGCAGCTTGCTTTATTTCTTCATTTGCAGGCAATGGGGGTTCAGCTGCTCCTGGCAGCTCTGTCTCTGGCTTATTTGTCTCAGCTGGTAAGGGCTCACTTTCACCAGCAATTGGTGCATCTGCTTGTCCAAGGGCAGGCAGAGGAGACACTGTGTTAAACTCCTCTACAGGAGAACTTTGGATGACCCGAAAATGAGTGCTTTCAGAAGGATTTACATCTGCCATGCTGGGTTCCTTTGCTTTGAGCAGAGAACTGGCCTGTGAGGAAAAATTAACAGATTACAACAAAAAAAAGCCCTCTTAAAAAATACAACAGCCAGAGTTTAACCTGCTCTGTTTGCTCCAATGAGATCAGACTGTCAGGATGACCAACTACAGCAGAAAGCCACCACCAAGATAGAGACTACAATATGCAAAAGACCTCTGCTGTGTTTGTGCAAAATTCATTTGCATCTTGAGGCCAGAAATAATTTATTCTGCAATGTGCTCTACAATCTTCATTTTCCATTTACCTGCAAATCCCACCTCTCACCCTGACTTCCTCTCTTTCTTTGAAAATCCTGGCTTTCCCTCAGAAGGCAAACCTGACAAACAAGAGAAGGTGGTGCAGACTGGAGTCCTTGCACAATCAAGATGGTCTCAGGCATCAGGACAATGTCTAATCCCCAGATTTAGAATTTAAATCACTTTATAGGAACAATTCCAGATCTTCTCTGAGTGTGGGACAGGAAGTGTCCTTACAGAGGGACAGACAGGAGCTGAACTATTGCAGCAGCTGCACAGCTGCTATAACCTTCATGTCATAGCAAACGAACAACTCTTACATGAAGTTCAACAGCAGCCAAAGTATGACTCCCAGTTCAGGTATGGCAAGATCAGAATAGCTTGGGACATAGACAGGGACTGTAGAGAGAAAAGCCTCTGGGAGTAAGATTTGCAATACACACCAGGGTGTGTGACTGCTATATGAAAGACAAACCTAAATTTCCTAGCAGGAAACCCTCCATTGTAGACTGCAAGTGCCAGTTTGGAACTCCTGCATGGACCTGTGCACTTGTATCAGTTCTCTTTGAGCAGAAAATCCCAAGATTGATCCTGGCAGGCTGTTTGGGTCCAATCCAGCTAGCTATGGACCTCAGCCCTTACAATCCTACATAGGACAAAAGCAGAAGATGAAAGTGCTCTTTTCCTCTTGGGAACAAAGTCCTATTTTATTTCCTAGATAGGAGACACCAGGTGGTCCAGGTGACTTCCCAGGTGAAAAGAGGGCAGGGATCTCCTCCCAGGGGATTTAAGCTCAAGGGAAGGGGGGAGGAGGAAGGGAGCCACAGCCAATGGGTACAAGTGAGGAGGGGGTGAGGGGAGGAGTAAATCTGGGACAAACCATCTCCACCGGGGCTTTTTTGGGGGAGGGAAAAACCATGTGGTATCAGAGGAGAATCCCATGAGGATTCAAACAGACTTATCAGTGCAATAATACAGAACCCACTACAAAACAACTAAATAAACTACTTAGTGCAATACAACAGAAAATAGCCCCCAAATTTCTTGTGAGGTACACAGGGAAGAGACTAGTGCAGAGGAGATGAGACACCTAACATATTAAAATAAGAGGCCAGATCTCCTCTAAAGAAATTAAGAATTCTGGATTCCCACTCTCTTTTTCACTAATTACCAACAGAGAATTAATTACAACAAATTACAATAGTGCCACTCTAATTCTGGTGCCATCACCAGAACACAGAAGTCTTTCTGAACAGGATGCCCACTTCCCTGGCCTGCAAAGCAGCAATTCTTCCTCTTAATACTGTGTGTGAGCCCATCTCTCCTGCAGCTCTTTCTGCAGAGAAGCCAGCCTTCAGCAGGAAGTGCCAAACGCTGCACTATCCCAGCCCCCACAGTTGCAGTATTCCACTGAAACCTGACCTCTACCTCTCATACCCTGGTGCACATGCATACCCTAATGTGAATGCTGTGACTCCTCAGGAGCTGTCACAAGGAGCCAGCCAGCACCTGACCAGCCTGCAGTGTGGGCAGCTGCCCACAGTTTCTGTGCAGCACTGGAAATAAGGCTGCAGATCCCTCACCTAACTGGGACAAATGGCTCCAGGAGGAGACAGACACCAAGCCAGTCCTATCAGCCAAGAGAAGAGCACGTCTGCACATCCACAGATACAGAACTGCAGGTGTCTCTGGATGCTTTTGTACTGAAGCAGCCCATTTTCATTTCTGTGAATCTGACTGCTAATACCAGGCACCTAATTTCCATTTAAGATAATTTATGAATTTCAGTGATTTACCAAAGGACATTTGGTTTAACTTTTTCTGGTTTTTAAGCTCTAATATTTACATGACTGGGTCTCAGTTACTTCTTCATTTTCTACTGTATATCATCAGTATTGAGAATATCCACGCCATAAAGTACTTTCCTATACGTCCTATGGAGTAAGATTCAACTATCTTACATAAAACACTGTAATTTTAGGTAAAACCAGGATCCATTTTCTCTTCATCTGTCTGCAGTAGATTAAGCATACATGCCCTATTAAAGCACAAGAGATGCTAGCAGGAATTAAAGAACTTATGTTGGGTACCTTTGCAGCCTGGGGTAGCTCTCCCCCATGCCCAGTGCATGTGGGGATTATCCTTCAGTCCACTTCTGTCTGTAGGTTTACTGACTAATTCTGAGTCACTTTGAGGAGTAGGAGGACGTGAATCTGATGGGCTAAAGAAAAAAAAAAAAAAAAGTTACAAAAGCAAAAGTAACCACAAAGCAGCTTTCCAAACTGATGTCCACCAATGGAAGAAACTGAAGACTGAAATAATCAAGAGCCAACTGAAGGTATGAAAGCATAGAAAAAATAATTTAAAAGTTCAGGATCCTCTTACACTAGCATTCAGAGGTCTCATCCCTTTTTCAGTAAGTGCTGTCAGAGAAGTAGTATTTGAGAGGCTGAAAAAGATAGAACAAGAACACTGGACCTGATTTCAGAAAATAGCCCCAAATTTCTTGTGAGGTACACAGGAAGAGACTAGTGCAGAGGAGATGAGACACCTAACATATTAAAATAAGAGGCCAGATCTCCTCTAAAGAAATTAAGAATTCTGGATTCCCACTCTCTTTTCACTAATTACCAACAGAGAATTAATAACAAATTACAATAGTGCCACTCTAATTCTGGTGCCATCACCAGAACACAGAAGTCTTTCTGAACAGGATGCCCACTTCCCTGGCCTGCAAAGCAGCAATTCTTCCTCTTAATACTGTGTGTGAGCCCATCTCTCCTGCAGCTCTTTCTGCAGAGAAGCCAGCCTTCAGCAGGAAGTGCCAAACGCTGCACTATCCCAGCCCCCACAGTTGCAGTATTCCACTGAAACCTGACCTCTACCTCTCATACCCTGGTGCACATGCATACCCTAATGTGAATGCTGTGACTCCTCAGGAGCTGTCACAAGGAGCCAGCCAGCACCTGACCAGCCTGCAGTGTGGGCAGCTGCCCACAGTTTCTGTGCAGCACTGGAAATAAGGCTGCAGATCCCTCACCTAACTGGGACAAATGGCTCCAGGAGGAGACAGACACCAAGCCAGTCCTATCAGCCAAGAGAAGAGCACGTCTGCACATCCACAGATACAGAACTGCAGGTGTCTCTGGATGCTTTTGTACTGAAGCAGCCCATTTTCATTTCTGTGAATCTGACTGCTAATACCAGGCACCTAATTTCCATTTAAGATAATTTATGAATTTCAGTGATTTACCAAAGGACATTTGGTTTAACTTTTTCTGGTTTTTAAGCTCTAATATTTACATGACTGGGTCTCAGTTACTTCTTCATTTTCTACTGTATATCATCAGTATTGAGAATATCCACGCCATAAAGTACTTTCCTATACGTCCTATGGAGTAAGATTCAACTATCTTACATAAAACACTGTAATTTTAGGTAAAACCAGGATCCATTTTCTCTTCATCTGTCTGCAGTAGATTAAGCATACATGCCCTATTAAAGCACAAGAGATGCTAGCAGGAATTAAAGAACTTATGTTGGGTACCTTTGCAGCCTGGGGTAGCTCTCCCCATGCCCAGTGCATGTGGGGATTATCCTTCAGTCCACTTCTGTCTGTAGGTTTACTGACTAATTCTGAGTCACTTTGAGGAGTAGGAGGACGTGAATCTGATGGGCTAAAGAAAAAAAAAAAAAAAAGTTACAAAAGCAAAAGTAACCACAAAGCAGCTTTCCAAACTGATGTCCACCAATGGAAGAAACTGAAGACTGAAATAATCAAGAGCCAACTGAAGGTATGAAAGCATAGAAAAAATAATTTAAAAGTTCAGGATCCTCTTACACTAGCATTCAGAGGTCTCATCCCTTTTTCAGTAAGTGCTGTCAGAGAAGTAGTATTTGAGAGGCTGAAAAAGATAGAACAAGAACACTGGACCTGATTTCAGGAGATTTTTTTTTTTCTGCATGGTGAAAAGAATGGGTAAGGTACCAGCAGCAGCAGCAGCAGATGTATGCAAAATGCAGAAATTACTCACATCAACAAGACACCTTATCCTAAGTAATACTTTAATCAAGAAATCAAGTTGATTCCTTTCTAACTTTTTCAGCTCAACTACTGGATAGATGTTTATAAGGAAAACAGCAGGAGAGCTACACAAAGAATTTGAGCCTTTTCAGTTGAAACATATTCAACAGTTTGTTTTGATAATTACTTGATAATAAATATTTATAAATTAATTCGTGAATTATCAGCTTATAGCATGTTTTTAATGGGGCGAAGTCAAGAACATGATGTCAAGTCAGTCATTAATAAATAATGAATCACTGATTTCAAGGACAGAAGGAAAAATTCAGATTATCTGCTCTGCCTTTCTGCATAACACAGGTCATAGAATCTCCCCGGAACCTCCTGAACAAAGCTTGCAGTTTTTATCTGAGCCGTATCGTGTCTCAGTATACTCATCCAATCCTGATTTAAAAACTAAAAGCAACAAAAGAATCCACAACATTCCTAAATCAAAGGTGCAAACTGAGTTACTTTCATTCTTAAAAACAAAAGGCTTCCATCTCATGAAGAGCCTAACTCCATGAAGTTCAACAAGGCCAAGCGCACGGTGCTATGCCTGAGATGAGGCAAACCCAATACAGGCTGGGCAGAGAATGGACTGAGAGCAGCCTTGGGAAGAAATTACTTGAGGGTGTTTGTGGTCAAAAATCTGAGAGGGTGGTGAGGAACTGGCACAAGTTGCCCAGAGAAGCTGTGAATGTCCCATTCCTGAAGACCAGATTGAATGGGGCTCTGAACAACCTGGCCTAGTGGAAGATGTCCCTGCCCATAGCAGGAGGGTTGGAACGAGATAATCTTTAAGGTCCCTTCCAACCTAAATCATTCTGTGATTCTACAGTTCTATGAAAGAGCCAAAGTGGTGTGGATATTCAGTTTATTCAGAAAAAGATAAAGAATAAATCAAACATTATGTAAAGGTAGTATCATAGAATGGTTTGTAATGTCTTCATTATATCTAGTCCAATCACCCTGCCATGAAACCAGGGTGCTCAAAGCCCCATCCAGCCTGGCCTTGAACACTTCCAGGGATGGGGTATCCACAAATTTTCATGGCAACCTGTTCCAGTGCTTCAACACCTTCACAGTGAAGAATTTCTTGCCCAAAGTCCAAGCTTTCAGTTCAAAGCCATTGCTCCTTGTTCTATCCCTACACGTCCCTTTTCATGTGTGAAAAGTACCTCTCCTTCTTAGCTACTGGAAGGTGTTATAAAGTCTCCTTTTTTCAATGTTTTGTAGAGCCAGCTGGTAGGGAATTCACTGATCACAGCAAAATAATTACTTCACATTCCCATCTGAAATAACAGCAACCTAATTATCTACGTTATTCACTGTTTTCAACCACGCAAATACACTTTGAATATGGACTGACACTAGGACATTTTAGCTACAGATATTTATGTTACCTAATTAAATTATAAAATTTATAAGCCATACTTTTAGGGCCTAAGAATTTAAGTTTTTTATCCGTCCTCAGGGTATAACCTATAATTTGACAGACGAAGGAATCAATACAATGCAATTTTAAAAGCGTTTTCAAGCTCTAAGGATTAAAAAATTGCCTAGTGGGTTTTTAAGCAACTTCTAAATCTTCCACTGAACAGTTTGTAGGATTTGAAGTATGTTCCATATTTAGAGGCCATTGAAACCTGGGAAATCAGTAGCCTGAGTACTTCAGAAAATCTCAGTAGGAAATAAAATGTTCCTACCTACTGCTGCTTTAAGCCTAAAATATCTAGATTTAAAGAAGCCTTGTCACTTCATGTCTTTCTTACACTGTGCACTACAGACATTTTAACCTCCAAGATACCTATTGTTTACCTAGAAAACTCTCCAATCTGTCTTTGTTCAGCCCAAACTCACTTAGACACCCTGAGAGAACAGAGCTATTGCTTCAGCTTGGGTAGAGCCCCTGCAGTTTGCAGTAAGAAAACAGATTTGGGGTGGAGGGAAACATGGTCTTCTCCATAATTCTCCCTGAAAATACAGCTCCCTTGTACATACAGCTGAGTGGGGAAGAGCCCAAGCTGTTACTCAGCACTGTGATTTCTATTCTCAGAGACACAATGCAGCACTCACACACGTGGGTATGTTAAAGCAGCAGAGCTCTGCTCTCTGAAGGTTCTTGCTGCAACTGCTGCCCAATGGTCTGGGTTTGCCTTGGGCTGAACTGCGTCTTGCAATTCCTGTGTCCTTGAGTTACGCACTGACTCAGCCCAGCTGAAATTGCCTTGCCTTGCACAGATTGCTGAGATACTGCAGATCAAACCAGAGCCACCCATGCTGTCAACAGTACACAAGAAGGAAGGGAAACTTCAGGTATTTAGATCAGCATCTCTGATTCACACCCCAGAGATGCTGAATATTTGTATCACAGTCCTATATATTCTTTAATGGCTATGATTGCACTTAATCTAATCTAATGACAAAGAACAAGGAACATGGCCTGTAGCTGGCAGTTCTGCAGTAACAGACTACAATGTCTTTGCAGTGTTTTCCACTGGAAGCAAGGAGATACCTGAAAAAGGAGCAATACGACCTGAGAAAAAGCCCAGTCTTGTGTGACAAAAGGTAGCTGTGATAAAAGATGATCAGAAGGAAAGAGGCCTACATCATGCACATGTCACAGCAATGGCTGAGAGCCTCTGAAGGACCTCTTAGGCGGCCACAATAGCATTCCTGACTTCACACAGAGGGAAAAAATTTGTGAAAGACCCACCAAGCATTTCTTATTTCAACAGCTGCAAACACAATCAGACAAGTTGCTACAGCACTTTAAATGTCTGTCTAGTCTGTAAGACAGCTGAATTCCAGAACAAAGTTAATGAAGACACCCAGAACACATCACTGCTCCAACCCTTCCCTGTGCTCCTGCCCTTCCCTGCCATAAGAACATGCTAAGGAGAACAGTTTTGAACATCCCAGGATCTCACTTTGACTTGGTGCTGCAACATGGTCAGGATAAAGAAGGCAGACCTAGAGGCTGGGAAAACCTCAAGATTATCAGTTTTGATACAGCTTTAGGCACCTAGTATGGCAACTATGTTGATATAACAAGTAATTTAGCCTGATGTATTACTCAAAGCTTTCCCAGCTTAATGGAGAATTGTAGAGGTCATATTCTACTACTTTAAATTTTTAACATTGCTGTGACCTCTCTCGATTGACTTAATGGAGTGAAAGAGCTTGACTGCAGAATCTTGAGACTTCTTGAATTTAAGATAACACAGAAAGCCACTGTATCCACTTTTAGCTCTGTGGAAAAGAGGAATCCTACACTACTGCAAAGGCCTAGAGAGAGTTTTCTTTTGGCACAGGGCTCCTCCCATTACAAGGTTTGCATTTTTTATTATTCACTTATTCTCTGAGGTTTTTGTTTTGCTTTTAGCAACCTATGCACAAGCAAACAACTCAGGAAACCCATGGGATAAAAATGTCATTAAAATATACACTGATTGTAAAAAGATATGTGGAAATGTCAGTCTTCTGAGGAATGAATTCACTAACTAAGTTCTTCCTTTTTGGGATTTTTATCATCTTAATGAACTTGATTTTTAACCCAGGCTTTCATTGACATAATTTTGTATCAACCATTCTCTTTCAATGGATGGTTCATCAAGGTACTACATGGTTCATCATTACTGCTACTCAATGCACACAAAGAAGCAAACAGAGAAAGTGGTTTCCAATGTCACTTTCAAAGTGTCTGGGTTAGCAATAAGTACAGCTATAAATACAACAACAGTTCACATAGTCTTAATGTGGTAAAAATGCAATAAAGTGTTAAAAAGATTAAAAAGCAGTCCAGAAAAGAGGGAGGACAACTGTTCTACCAGCCTGGAAGAGAAAAGCGAGAAGATTGTTGAGGACAAGAGTTAGATAGGCATCCGTCTGCTGGAACAGTGAGGAGAGTGGTTTGCCCTTTACAATCTATAGCCTTACTGGGCAGCAGAGCATGTGGGGAGAAAGACAGGGTGTCATTATATTCACAAGGGCTGATTAACATAAACTCTTTGTGTATTAGTTACACAAACGCTGACTTTACATTGAGAGTTTTCAAAACCCAGGATAGTGCAATCAAGAAACAAACAGAACACACAGTTCCAAAAGCCATCAAAAGGGCAGGGTATTGACAAATGCTATCAGCAGCCTGGTGAAGCCAATCACATTAAGCTTTACAGGCACTGGACGACGTTTCTTCCAGAATGCAATTCAAAACAGTTCAATTTAGCCATTGCCCTGAAATAATCTCCTCACACTCCCTTCCTCTTCCCCTCAACTACAGAGGCAGGATATTGAGGTAAGACTTGTTAGGACAAGGTCTTGTGAATATTGCTGCACTCCAGCAGTCTGCATGGGGGATGTGGAGCACACGTGCATGGGGCACACACACACAGACCTAACTGGAACTACAGTGCAATGCATTGAGCAAAAAATTGTCTCTTTTTGACAGACACAGAAAGGGAGGTCCAAACTGCTCTGTTTTGACATGAAAGGTATTCACATGCACACAAATACACATACAGGAAAAAGTAAGCAAATTACTGTATGTGTTCTTTTCCCACAGTAAATATATCTATGTTAAAAGCAACATGAAAAGCTCATTTTCATTTTAAAAGTCTATTTTTATATATTAACTCCTATCTGGGAAATTTTTAAAAGGATTACACTTGAAATACTGAAGACTTATAAACCTACATTCACTGAAGCCCTTACAGGGTGTGTGCATCAGGCAAATATTCAGATTGCACAAAATATTCCTCCTCTCTGCAGTATTTATATGCAAACAGTGACATTAACAGATAAAAATATTCTTCAGAATCTATGGACCTGCACTTTTATGTATGCATTTGCTGTATCAAGTGACAAAGCCAACATGACGTTTTGGTACACTCTCTTATTGAAAATACAAAAGTATTCATCTAATAATGGTCACTGACCATTTTTGATATCCAAATCTTTAGTGAGACTTCATATAGCACTTGCATAGAAGACAATAATGGAAAAAATAAAATAAGGGTACTATCTAGAACTGTACTATCAGAAAAAAGTACCTTTGACGAGGTGACCATTCTCCATCTGAATGAGCATAAGGTGCAGACTGAGAAAGCACAGAAACTGCAGGAGCCTTTATTTCAGATACATCATCAACAAACACATCTGGAACAGGGATCCTAAACAGGGGAAAGAAGTGACATTTAAAAAACATTTGGTTACTGAATTTTCATATACCTCAGCTAACAAACCTTATAGCAGAGAAGAATTAGTACAACCTGAACTAAAAGGAGATAAAGAAATGTTATCTGACTCAAACCATCTAGTTCACAACACCACAGAGAATTCTTATGTTTTTAATGTCATTTTCATTACTTTAATTACTAACACTCCCAATAGCTTTCTAGCCTAAAGCTTTATTTTTCAAGTAACACCTTCATCAGCCAT
The DNA here is from genome assembly GCA_024865655.1 of Emberiza elegans. Classification (NCBI taxonomy): domain Eukaryota; kingdom Metazoa; phylum Chordata; class Aves; order Passeriformes; family Fringillidae; genus Emberiza; species Emberiza elegans. The sequence goes on along the minus strand of JALJVW010000085.1, from coordinate 28,308,796 downwards.
CTGTTCTGACTTAGAAATTACTGCTAGAAGGCATGGACTGGAACATTAACCAAGGTTTTCATTACATATCTCAATTCCACTATGATACCTTGAATTGTCCAATGGCTCTTTTTCTTCCTCTGAGCTAATCTCTATGGGAAACATGTCTTCATCTTCTGATGTGTCTCCATGTGTGTCTTCTCTTTTTAAGCTGTCTATTTTATGAGTTGACTTCCTCCTCTTCTTCCTCCTTTTTTTCACAGAGCTACAGACTGGAGATATTTCAGTAGAAGGCTGGGATCCATGGGCTTGGGGTGGGACTTGCGAGGATGCATTGGTGTCCAGGTTTCGTATCCTGTCTACGGAATTCCTCTTCAGCTGGGATTCCATTAAGGCAGTTCCCTCAGACAGAATGGGAGATGTGGAGAGATGATAAGGAATCACCTCCTGAAAAATAAAAAATTCAACTCGTAAAACATGTTAGCTCTTTCACCACTCATACAACCAGCAACCTACTCAAATTACCAAAATTTTATTTACTCCTCAGAAAAATAACAAGGATTTGACATTGGATGTTCATTTTGCTCCTATGGAGTATGGAAAATTTTCCATAGCTGCATCTCCTTAGACAAACCAGGGATAATATTCTTAATACAGCATCCTCTGAGCATCTAATATTGGCCAGGTTACAGCATACATTTCTGTCCACCTTACGTAAGGTACAGAGCAGAAACAAAATCTTAGTTTAGAACCTGAACATTTTGTAAAATACAATTCCCCTTCACAACACAGATGACAGATAGCAGTCAATGGTTTGTAATTAGGTCACACAAACACCCTACTATTCAATCATATATATGCATCTCTAGACATTCATGGAACTATTTCCAGCAGTTTTCAGTCACCAAATAACTTAACACACAAAAATTTTAAAGGTACAGAGATGCATATTCACAAAATCTCACCTGAAACTGGTAATATCATGCTCAGTACAGGAATTTGAACACTCATCCTACTCCAGACAGTGAAAAAAATTATTTGGGATATATGAAGATAAATGCCTGCAAAAGTTTTTTATATTACATTACATGTGGACCATTAATTTATTTGGACCAGTATTTAACCACAGCTCAACAGCAGACATTCTCATTTAAATACAGCCCCCCATGAATAATAGTTGTGAGATCATGTTTATGAGGAGCACCAGAATTAATGTGGGCACAGATGTTTACAGAGCATGTGCACTTTTACTGGCAGTCTGGTGCATATGTTCAAATTAAAGATTTCTGCAAAAAACTGGTCCCTGGACATTAATCTCTTGCACACAACTTTGAAGCATGTGAACTCTGTTGCTGCCATTTCTGTTCACACACTGGCATGCAAATAATTTACTTTTCACTCATGTGATTATCTTCAGCTTTTTCAAATCTCAGAAATTAAAAAAAAAAATAAAGTAACAGCAAAGCATTACATTTCCATAGCTGAATATTGTCCAGAAACTTTCAAAACTATAAAATGGATAAAAGCATATTTTTCAACAAGACTTCTAATTCAAAACAGACTCAGAAGAGCCAGCATCAGTTTTTAATGAATTAAAAGTAATTTTCACTCTTACCTGATCATTATCTGTCTCCTGCACAAAAAAGGCCTCCCCATTGTCTCCCAGTTTCATGTGCAAATCTACAGCCTCTCCATTAATTTCTATGTCAACCTGGAAGGAAATAAATACATTCCTACATGAAAAGAAAGTAGTCCTGCTGCTGGCACTGGGCAAATGCTTCTCAGGGAAGTGTAGGAAAGATTACAATAAATAGGAAATATTGACCTAATCTTTCTCTTTCAGAACTCCTTCAGAAAGCAATCAGTTACAAAAATGTTTTTCCAACTTGTTCAGCTCATTGATACCTTACTCCTCTACTCAGAAAGGTTTATAGTCAATACATAAAGCTCTGAATCTTTTTAAATGCAATTCTGAATGCTTCACTTGCCACACAAGGCTATTTGCTCCTTTAATTTATAGCCTATTTTTTAATCGTGCTAGAAGTATTTCCAAATGCATATTCTTAATATATTATTTTTCAAATTCATTAAAGAGACTTCTCTTTACACTATGAGAAGCACAAATGAGTAAAATAATTCTACATTCAATTCCTTGACTATTCCTTCCACATATTTATATCATTGTACAGCCCTAAATATCTCCATTTCTTCTCAGGAAGATCTCTTTCTTTGATTATAACCATGCTTGCCACTAACTCCATTTTCACTGTAAATTTTTTGGAGACTTGCACAAGTCCACAAGTCTATTTCAGGACACAATACATCACTGGCACAGTAATATCTTTCAACATTTACCGATTCTAAATACTGGAATTTCTTTCTGATCTAATAATTGAACAATATCCATGCTGACTTTAGGATCTTTCTGCTGAAAATTCTAGCCACATTAGAACCTAGACACTATTGAGTAAAAAATTACTTTCCAAAATAATCTGTCACACTGGTAACTTCACATCTGATACAATTACCAGGTCATTCAGCCTAGTTACATTTATTTCAAGATGCTCACTGTTTTTTTCTAGCTTCAATTAACTAGAGGTTCTATTATCTGAAAATACTTACTTCACTAATATCTCCCTTTTTGGAACTATCACTGAACATGTCACTGAACATTGAACAAAGAAAGGGGTTTCAGTGAGTCACTAGTATAAAAATACTAGAGGCTCACTAAAATCTAGTATAGTTTCAAATTAGCACATTTGAAATTTTGCTTTATTAAACATAAATATTACACATTTCATGGCTAGTTCTGGTTTTTATTATAGTCAATGTCTTACAAATTATTGCTCTGAACTGCAAGAATCAGTAACAACCATTTTAACTGAAGCTTGTCTTAATTCAGGCTCTTTATAAAGGGTGTCTAAAGAAAACCTCAACTAGCAGACCAAAGAACTTCAGTAACTTCCATGCCATTACAGTTAACTTACAGGACATATAAAAACTGCCATGTTTTCTTACCACTTTCTCCCTGGAACGTAGAACTCCCATTTTCCCGAAGCGAACGTGGAAAGGGGAACACTGCAGATTTCCATCTGGCTGACGTACAACAATTATATCTATACATCCTGACAGTGTGGCTGGGTTTAGACCCTTATAGAGCTCCTTCACAGTCACAAACACTTGCCCTGCTAACTGTCCAACGTAATTCATCGTTTGGACCTGAAAGGCAAAAGGTGGAACAAATTTTATTTTGATCCCTGCTTTATATTTTGGAGACATTTGAGAGATGGAGAATCCTGCAGTGGGGTATTCTCCTGTTTCACAAATTAACAATTTTGCACAAAATCAGGATTTCCCACCTAATTTATTTACAGCATGTTTGTAGAGAGCTATTGAAACACCAAAGGGACCTCTTAAATCAGAAAATTATAACTTTCAAAAGTTCATTAAAATCAGTTCAATCCAAAACCACTGTCAAACTTTGAGACTCTGAAGCTCAAATGAATCCAATTATCTCTGAGGAGAAAAACATTACTTCCAGAATAACATCTCCTCCTAACATTTATTGTGCCCTCAACGCCAGAAATACATTTTTTGTGTATTTCCACAGGCTTTTAAAGGCAGGGCAAGCGAATAGCTTTGAGCATATCTAATTTTGCACCACACTAAAGGCAAAGTCTATTTTCTCATCTTACAGTGATTTCTCCCATTAAAAGGTTATTATAATGCATTCAGACATTTGTTATGCATTAAGGTTGAACACTGTTTCCTAATTCAACTTTACTGTTCTTGTTTCAAACAGCCTTTTCAAACAGTATCTGCAGTTTGATTAAAATTACACTTACGTTGATGGTTGAAGTGCTTTGCTTTATTTCTCCTGCTCCTACATTTATTTAGCATTTAGCTTGCTGCTTCCACATTATTAATACATGTCCTGTTTAATATATTTAGTCCCCCAGAAATGACTAACATGCATATTTAGACATGCTTAGAAGATAAGAAAGTCTTTCAATGGCTCTCAAAATATGAGTACATTTAAGCAGATACCTTCCTGAACAGCATAGGTTTGAAAGACTTCCAGTGTCAATTGTTTTCACTATTTTTCCAGCATCTCTTGCAGATTCCAAGATACTGGTTTCATCAAAGACCTTGTGCACAAAGGATAGAGCATAAGACTCACACACAAGTTCTTTGCTAGGCTGTACTACAGCACCTGGACATCAATAAAAACGACAGTTGCAGGGCAGGCAATGCTGAAACTCCCATTGATGGTGATGAGAACAGAACTGAGCTCAGAGCCTGAGACAGTCACTGCACAGCAGCAGCATCTGCTACAATAGAGACTCTTTCAGCTGTGTCCCCTCATAAACAACAAAAAAGATGTATGAGATGCTGTAAAATGGCTCCAAATGTAACTGTGATTTACAGTGATAAACAAAAGACCATTTAAAGAATACCATGAAAGCACTAGAGTAAAAAAAAAAATCAGACGTTTAGGAAATGCTACAATTAAGGCAGTTTTCTTCCACGCATTGCTGTTCTAATTAACTAATGCTCACCTGCGTTTTTTTTCAAAATCCCCTCTACTTTGTGTGGACTGAGGCTTTGTTTTCTTCTCTACTTCTGTTGCAATACATGGGTCAGGACACAAACTGTGCTCTGAAGGAAGAATTATTTATGGTGATGATTACCATAAATAATTCTTCCTTCAGAGCACAGTTTGTGTGCTCTAATCATCACTACATTGTCCCTGAAAAGCAATCATGGTTTCCCCATCTGACAACTGGGGAATGAAACCACAAAAAGATAAAGACTAAAACTAGGCACTAACTTTAAAAAATTCTGTTTGATTTTCTAAGTATTCAGTGTACAAGATGCTGTCATGGTTAAACCCCAGCCAGCAACAAAGCACTGCACAGTCACTTGCTCACAACCAATTCCCCATCCTGAGCAGGATGGGTGAGGGAACCAGAAAAGTGAAAGTGATAAAACTTCATGGGCTGAAATAAAGACAGTTTAATGGGACAGAAAGGGGAGAAAGTAAAAAAAATTGTAATAATAAATTATAATAAAAAGAACAAAATAATTTCAACATACAGAACAAGTGATGTCCAATGCAATTGCTCACCACCCACTGATCAGCTCTCAGCCATTCCACAAGCAGCAGCCCATGGCCAGTTTCCTCCCCCAGTTTATATTCTGGGCATGATGGTCTACAGTATGGAATATCACTTTGGCCAGTTGGGATCAGCTGCCCTGGCTGCATCCCCTCACAATTTCTCAGGCTGGCTCCTCCAGCCCTGTCACTGGCAGGGAACAAGCCACCAAAAATCCTAGACATAATGTAAGCACTGCGCACTAACACCTAAACCAGCAGTGTGTTACCAACATTATTCTCATCCTAAATCCCAAACATAGCACTATACCAGCTACTAGAAAGAAATCTCAATCCCAGCCAAAACCAGGACAGATGTTTACTAATGGAAGAATAATCCCTACATAGTGTTTGGAGAAGTGAAGGCTGTTTCTGCACAGTCCTCAATTCAGGCATCCAGAAAGCACCACAGACTGAAAAACCAATACACAAAAACTTCATGGCAATTATATTCCTTTCTCCAGCACTGAACTGGTATCAGCAGTTCTGGGCTCCTGTTATACACTAGAAACATCACCTTCCTGAATGCAAATCTAGTGGCAAGCTGTTTCACAGATAACAGCACTTGAAACTCATGTCACACCCTACACTGTGTCACAGAACAACAGGTTGGAACAGACCCCTAAAGGTCACCTGGTCCAAACATCTGCCCAAGGCTGCCCACAACCTTGGTCCTGCAGAGTCCTCAGTGTCTTCAGGATGGAGATTTCTCAGCCTTTCTGCTCTCCTGATCCTATGTATCCCTGTCCTCACAGAGGAAATTTTCTTCATGATACCCGAGTTTCCCTTGTTGGAGCTTGTCCCACTGCCTCGTCCTACCACTGTGCGCTTCTAATATCCCAGCTGTTTCCTCTATACCCCCCAAAAGAAGAACTATTCTGAAGAATAAATAAAACTAGTTTTCTTAGCCTTTGCTTTTAAGTCATAAGGTCTTAGCCCCCTAACTATCTTGGGGGCCACCATCTAAACTCTTGAAAAAGCTGGTATGACAAAGGCACAAATCTAAGATCAGAAGTCAGCCTTCAGAGTGACAGATATAAGAAAATTTTTTAAATTACCCCTTTTGTGTGGAAAAATACTTCAGTGGAAAAATACTTCCATTTTTACTGGCAACCTAAAGCACAAAAATAAACACATTTCTTATTGAGCTAAATTAAATGCAAATACAGCTACAGCTGGGGTCAAAATTACACAGTATAGTTCATCCCAGTTAATGCTTGGTCTGCTGAAGTAACAAAACTTTTACGTACAAAACAGCCATGACTTCCTCGGTGGGGAAGGTGCTGCTGGGACAGTCTATAAACCCCCACTGGGAGAGTTCTGGGCAGACAATCCAAACATGAGGACTCACACATCCTCTTCACAACTTACACCAGCTGGGCTCCTAAAATCCTGAACAGAGAACTTTGCAACTATTCTTGCTCACAACAAGTCTTAGCTACTCTGCCTGCCCTGTCATTGGACACAAAGATTATTTTTATACCCAAAAATTAGAAAAGTTGGACACCATCCACAAGCTCTGAAGCCAAACAGCTCAGCACAGCTTGCTTCCATACAGTGGAAATCTGTTATCCCTTACACTTCAAAAAAGTGTCACATTCCACCTGTGAGCTGGTGGTGGACATTCCTCTCAAGCTGGGGTGGACCTGGCATGTGCAACAAAGTCATTGTGGAATTCAGAGACAGACTGGGAGACTGATCACACAAACCCCAGACCCCCAAGAAACCTACAAAAATGGGCTTATTTTTCAAATGTAGAGAATAAAAGATGCAGTAGTTAAAATGGGGAAGAGTTCAGAAATTAGACTCTGATGGTTGTAGGCCCTCTATCCTACCTTTTACACATGCCAACCAAAGCTGAGATTGCTTGGAGTCTGAGGTTTGTGAGTTTGCACTCTGAATCTAAAGTTGATCCATGCCATGTCAGCACTCCAGGAAACCAACACTCCTCAAACCCCAGAGGGACTGGATGTGGTTTTGGAGCAATACCTCACTCTGGCCACTCCAAGAAGTCTTTCACTTACTGACCAGGCAGCAGCAACTTCAGCAGTAAGCACAAGTTTACATCATGGGTTACACCCCCAGTGCCTGACTGTTCATTATACTCAGTTCAGTAAAACTCTTGCTCTCATAACATGCTAGTGGACACAGCACAGAATATTTTTTCATGCTGGGAAAATTCAGAATCCTTTGATCTAAGTTTGCAAGTTAGAACAGTCTGTACTGCTTCTGTCAGGATTCTCAAAGGGTTTGAGTTTTGTTCTTTGCCAGAAGACATTTCACTGTTCTGCATTTTGCACCTATTATAAAATTAAAGGTATTTTCTAGTATAATTTTAAATGTAAATCTAACTGGCATCACCTTCCAGAAAGCCTAGAAAATTTCCACCTCTTTTGATTGCTAACGACAACAGCCATTTTTCAGATTTTATCATCATGTGGAAAAATAAGTAAAAAATAAATAGCTGGTGATCTCCCTTATTACTAACTGATTTATTCACTTAGCAAAGACTGACCTAACAAAATGAGTAATTCTCTAAAGTCCCACTCTGCTGGATGCCATAGTAAGATCAAACACACTGTCATCTAGATAATGCACTTCTTTCATACAGGTACACCAGACTATGTCCTAATTCCACTGGAAAAGCCAGTAATTGTACCCCTTGTGGCATGGATTTGGTTGTTTGTTTTCTGGAGATTTTTTCATAGCTCAGCTCCTCCCCTTACAATTTCATCTTTCTTTACTGCAATTTTCAAAATAAAACACTGAAAATCATAGGAACTAAATGCCTTTTTTCCTTTTGCAATACCTGGTGTCTCATCAGGTGCCACAACATTAATGAATAATAGATTAGATATCCACACATATCCAAATTACAAAGGGATGCAAGTGCTATTCAACAGGCTCTAAAAACAGACAGTTGATTTAGGTGGCATGCTGTAAAGGTAATTAAAAAGTAAACCACACTTCCTCTGGAAGATATGAAATTTCCAAAGCAGAACATTTTGAAAACAGGACAAACATTTGCTGGGATTGGTTTAAGATCAGGCAACTGCAACCTTTGGGAAAGACATTGTTGCTCTGCCTGTGCCCAAGGCAGCAAATCAACCCATATCCCTTCACTGACCTGACCATTACAATCTGGACATCTCTACTGAATCTATTTAAATTTCAAAATTTGCTTCTTTTAGGCACAGGCCAACAAACCCTCCCCAGCAATTCCAAGGCACAGCTAAGATGATGGATTGGGCACTACTCCCATGGTCAGTTGAGAAGCAGTCACCTTCTTTTAAAGTTTTACAGAGCTTTGGAGAATAGATGGTGCTAGCTGGTCTGGTCACCAAGAATGAGACTTTGGGAGACTTCAGTTTAGAGCTCCACTTTCCCACAAGATCCCCTCATAACTTTGGGGAAGTTACTGAGGCTTTTATCTGAGAGGGTATAGCTCCCATTGGCTGCAAGCAGGGTCTGCCACTGTTGCTATATCCCAACTGCAGCAGGCCAAGCTCACCCAAGTGAGACCAGACAAACACTCTCCTTGCATATTCTTTTTTCCTGGGAAAGGAAACCTGGACACATGACCTGAAAGGGAGCCAAAAGCAGCCATGACCCCAGTCTGGACAAGTTGAGGGAGAACTCCAGAGCACTGTGCTGAGCAGTGTGAATTTGGTTGTTCTGTAAATAGGAGGGCAAACTCTGCCCAAGTCCGATTATACTCACATTTGTTCCAAACTTCCCCACAGTCACAGCTGCATGGGGCAGACCACATTCCTGCAGGTGATTTGACAGTACATCTGGTCAGTTGGGAGCTCACTTGTATGTCCCACATGAGAAAGCAAAATTCAGCCTGTGGCTGGCTCTACACCAGAGTAGGAACACTGTGCTTCCTGCCAGTCAAACCTCCAAAAATATTTCAGGGTTGGGATTATTCTGGGCTTAATTCTATTAGGAACTATTTGACTTCTATTCCAAGTTACCAAAGGCCAGTGCCAAAAATTGTGACTTCTTACAACAGCCAGAGAGTCAAATGGATCAAATGTCAAACTTATCTTCCAAGCTGCCTGTCCCTCCAACCATCCATTCACACTCATGGACTTTGAATATGACATGACTATTCCTCTGGTTCTGGTATTGCACAGTATTTCAAATAGTTAAAACTTTGCTTGGTGCAATTCTTCATTAAGTCCCTGTAAAGGACAGAGTATTTTCTTAAGAGTAGCTAAAATCAAAAATTCAAACTGAAGACTCAAAACTTGCCTGCAATGAATTGCCATGTTCAAACAAAAGGAGAACTGGCCCAAAACCCCACAGTCAGGGTATCAAACTGATACCCAAGAGTCCAGGAAAATTCTCTCAAGGCCATCTGGAGGGTACAACCACAGTCCCCACAAACCACATACCCCCAAATCTTGAGTCCTGGAAAATTCCTCAATCATCTGCCCTTTTCAACCACAGTCCCCACACCAAACTCCCCACCTGCACATTCCCCACTCTCCTAAATCTTGCCCTTTTGTCAGCACTGAAAAGTAACACCACTAAAGCCAGAAAAAATAATTTCTAGCTACATCAATGGGATGATCTGACTCACCACATACCCATACATTTGCTATTACCAAACAAAGAGAGAAACTAAGAGTCAGCAGTCACAGTACAAGGGACACCTTTTGAAACTCCAGGCAGTCCGGAAATCATATCTCAAGACTTGTCTACTCCTTTCCCAGAGACTTCTTGGGATACCTTCCACATTTCCCTTGGTCTCACTGTACCTTAACTTCCCAACTGTACAGTGCTTCCCTCCTCATGGAGACAATTTGAGGGAATGTACAGAAGGACTGGATTCCTTTGGACTGACCCTGCATAAAGGAGTTCAAACTTTACAACAAATTTAAAGTACGAACTGATCCTTGAAATGAAGAACTTTTGAAGTAGCTGAGAAAATATGGTAAGTCATGTATTGTGCTGTCCTGTGCTACTGTTCTGATGTCAGTGAGGGAACATAAATCAGAGTGGAAAAACAGCAGCAGTTCTACTCTATACAGACCCTTCATGTGACTTGGCATGCTTTCTCTCAACAGGATTGGAAAACAAATTTGTTCATTAGACTCTGTATCTAATCTATATTTTCTGCATTTTTAGAGTTTAAAGTAAGCTTTTATTGTATTTCAACTGATTTTGATGACTGCTGTGTGTATATATATGTTCACAGATAAACAAAGCTGTACATCTGCACATGTTCAGTTATGGAAAAGGGTCAAAGACTAAAACTTGCCCAACTCCCTTACAAACAGGCCCCACTGCATCAGGTAAGCTGATATTATCAGGTAGTCTGTATCTGTGTTAGTGACCTGGAGCTATTAGAAAAGCAGAAATCATCTAAAACCATTAGAAGCTATTTCCATGACTTTATGCCTAAAATCATAACATATTTATGTTGAGCATTTTCCATCTAATTGTCTTCACTGTCTCCCCAGTTTTTCTCCAGGTCTCTTCATGGAAGCAGGTTCATTTTACTGTAATAGAAGTTCACATATCTAACTTCTAACAGTGCAGTGATGACAACAAAACCTTATGTGTGTACACTAAGCATTTATCAGTGTTTGCTTCCTGAGACAGCAGAGGTAGGGACAAAGATAAAACTATCCAGAAAATAAACCGTTTCTAAACATCCTCCAGACTCGGAGCCAAACTAGAGGTCAAAAGATGTATCAAGGCTTATGACTTTACATGTGAAAAGACAAATGATCTGCTAGATGGTCTGCAATATCAAGGCTGGGATACTACCTCTACGCAATTCCTCTATTTGACAGGGGTAACAATATTGCAGTGTTTTGTCTCCTCCCCGCAGGACATATTATGCTTTTAGTTTTGCTTCTTGAGGGTAGAAATTTTCGAATCAACAGAAACATAAAAACTGTTGGGGAGGGGGGTAACATTAAAAAAATACGAAATATCTGAAAGTTTAGTTTCCCGTGTAGCCATTGCATTGCTGCTAGCCAGGCTCTGCTATGCCATTAAATGCCTCTGTCCTGTTACTGCCGTCGTTATTCAGGCTCAGGGAAAGTATTCGTGAAGCAGGGGCATAATGCAGGGATTTGCATTAGCAGCTGCCAGGCAAAGAGAAGCAGAATTCCCAAATTCCTAGAGCCAAAGGGGAAGCAGCAGCAGCACACATAGAAGGGCACTGGCCACCACCAGCTCACACAGCTCGGCGGGGGACGGACCCAAAACCGAGATCCCCATGCAGGGTGCCTCCCTCTGAGGGGACACCTGGAAAGCATCACATCTTCCCTCTAATCCCTGCACAAAGCAGTGTCCGGCCACGATGCGCCCAATCCGGGCGCAGCTGTCACCGCCCAGAGCCAGGCGGCTCCGCAAGGAAAGGCGGGCAGGGGATGCGGGCAGCCGCCCGGAGCCCCGCCAGGATGCCCAGGCCAGACGGACCCGCTGCCTTCAGCGGCTCCCGGCCCTGCCTGCCCTGCCCGCGGGCACCCGGAGGCGGAAGGGCCTCCCTCCTCCCGCAGAGGCCGCCAGAGCCCCAGCACCCACCTCTGCCTCGGGCCGGCACCCGCAGCTCCGCTCGCCGCCGCCTCTGTGCGCGCCGCGGCCGCGGGACGCTGCGGGGCCGCTGGGGCCGCCCGGCGGTGCCGCCCCGGAGGAGGGGCCGGGAGGAGGCAGCGCGGGGCCCGGGGAAGGCGCGGCGGAGCGGGGGCACCGCGCGGCCCGGCCAGCCCCGCCCGCCGGGGCCGGAGCTGCCGCAGCCGCCGCGGGCCGGGGCGGGGCCGGGGCGCGCTCGTGTGGGGTGATCCCGCGGCCGAGGTGCCGTGGTGTGGGGTGATCCCGGCGAGTCAGGTTCCCAGCTGGGAAAAACGGAGAATGGGAAAGGGCTGAGCCCAGGCTGAGCAAAGGCACGGCCGCGATAGGCGTCGCTTGGGCTGCCAGAGCCTGGCATTCACCGCCATCGGGAACACGTCTGTCAGCGTCAGACGCTTTATCGCTTTAAATAAATGCGATGGAATAAAGCTTTTCCACCTGATAGTGATTTCCTTGTATGTAAACCATATTGTAACCTCTCTTTGCACTGATCGCCTTACACAGCTAAAAAGGGAAGTGGATGTCCATGTTAAAAACAAACTGATGAAGGAATCTTCCAGGCCTCTTTGAAGTCTTGTTTACAGAACTCAGGATAGGGTGGTGCTGTGTCCGTTACAAATAAACAGGAAACGTAGTAACACGGAGGAATAAAAGACGACAAATATTACACAGGGAAAAAAAAAGCCAAAAAAACAAACAAACAAACAAACAAGCTGATCAAAAGGTCGTTATTGAAGCACTGTTAGTTTTAGGCCTGAAAATAAGTTTTTGAGAGCTGGATTTCCAGCATCTCTGTGTTGTAGTCCTCAAAATGTACATGCAGCTGAAGCTTGGGAGGAGTAATTAGTAATTAGAGTAATTAAGCCTTCCATTTCTGTTAAATTTTTGGTTACACTCCAAAGCAATCTTAGTGGAATCTTCTCTAGATTATCACCAGATTGTAATCTTTCAAATTGTTTTGCTGTGACACATCTTCCTTCTATAGCTCTCAGTTCTCTCCCCATGTTGGCAAGTCCTTGTACAGCTAAGAGTCACTGACTGATAGGACCCGGTGCAAACTCACAGACTCCAATGCCAACCTCTTGTTCTCTCCTCCATTCCTGGTTGCACAGCTTCACTAATGAGTACACTTCAGTTTAGAACAGAAAAGTCAGTGAAGACAGTTCCTGCCCAGGCATGACAAGGAAAGGTGCATACTTACTCCCAAAGAGAAAGTATACACAACTGCAGTTTCATTTCCCAGGCATTTCATATCTAATCTCCTGCCAGTGGGCAGTCAGTAGGCAATGAGAAATGATGGTAAATAATCCCATGCCTGTTAATACAAGAAGCTTTAACTGTGTTGACTGTGGATCCTACTAGTGCTCTGCCCACCCATTTGTGCAGAATACAATCCCATATTGTGATCCCTCTGAGGGAGTGGAAATCTCCAGCCATCACCATCCATGTTAGGTGGGAGAACTCCTCTAACTATTGGTCCACTATGGTCTTCTACTACTATGCTACAGTCAAAATATGATCATAACATACTGAATCAAAAACACTGTCTTTCCACAGTCTCAACAACACCCACCCTTCCATGCTTCTTTCTGAAATCCAGAAGCTAGGTTCTCATTTTTGGAAGTACTATATTGTGTTTTGTTACTTATCATGTCCAACCATCTGCTGCTTGATGTAAAATAGCCCACAGAATAATGCTCTACATTTAAAATTATTCCATGTGCAAGGTCATGTTTTCTCTTCTGACAAAGCAGAGTAAATACAGCCACAATACACACAAGATGTGGGAAGTGCCAAATGCTTGCACAGCAACAGTGAGCTTCCTTTAACAACAGGGCACCATCCTTGTGTGCTTTTTCACTCTATTCTTATTCACGGTGTGACCAGTGTGCAGAGTGGTGTTCCTCAGATTACTTCCCTGGAACAACCTCTGCCAACTCATTCTGAAATCTGCACTTCAGCTCATAACTCCTCTCAATTAGTTCTATCTAGAGGACCAAGCACTAGTACATAATCAGTATTTTGATATTGTCCAAGCCTTAGCATGGTCATGGCTGTGGATTTGACTCAGCCCAGTGCAGAGTTTGGAGGATACTATGGTCAGGGATGGTTCTTAAAAAATAATCTGGAGTTACCCACAGACTAGCTGGCAGAGGGAGTATAACCCTAGCGAGAGCAAAGTCCCTGACAGTGTCATTTCCAAAACACACTCAGGAATGATGAAGTTCTGAAGTATTATTGTTTTCTTCCTGAAAGGTTTCATCTTTGATAGGTTTCTTTCTGGAGGCATTGTGTTGGTCAACAGATGTTTGTTTGCCAAGGTTTGATCTAAAACTGTCCACAAAATTTTGAAGAACCTGCTCATGGACTTTTTTCTTTCCATTCCTTTGATGGTCAATGTACATTAATTCATTATTACCTAACTCTGATTCTTGTTTCAAAGACCTTATAAGTTACGTATTCACTCTGTGTTTGTATAGTTCTGGCACAGTGGTGTTCTAGCCTATGATCTGGGTTCATAGTTACTATGAAAAGACACGAAGAAAGTTGAGTTGTGTAGTCTTCTAAATTAACAAAACTGGTTTTAAAGAGAGTTGACAAGCACAGAAGAGTTTAATAAAATCCAAGAACAGATTCTTAGAAAAAATGACGTAAGTCCATGCAAGGGGGGAAAAAAGCCTTCAATTCTATCTTAGGACGCTAGATTTTACTAGCAAAGATGTTGCCAGTGAGCAAAATAACCATTCAAACCATTGTGCATGAGCAGTAATGTCTGGCTTTTCCCCCACTAAAACTAGGGTTGATGTTCTGACACACAGGACCAGGGTTATGAATGACTGCAACTGTTAATGAATGCCCAATGTGGAGGTAAAAATTATTCAGTAAATAGAAAAGATGAGCTTTTAGCTTTTAATTTATAATAACTCATAAGCAAAGATGGCTCTGGAGTCATGCTGACATTCTTTATATAAGTAATAAACTCAGAGTAGCTCACATAGTGTAAATTAAGATTTGATCTAGTTTTTTTCCAGTGTAAACATCAAAAAGCAGCTTGACTGACTCTGTAATTACCTGATTAAACATCTCACCATGCTAACAAAGGAATTTCTCTCCTAACATAAGTAGATATTTTTATACAGTACCTACAGCTGCCTCTGATAAGCTACTGAATTCCCTGTCTGGTTCACTTTTTTTTTTTCCTCCTTTCTTTTTCTCTTCCTTTTTCCTTCAGGTACAATTTTCTAGTACTTCAATTCATCCTTTCTTTGAAGGCACAGTAGTGCAGGCTGTTGCAGCATGTAAAAACTGGCATTTAATCTGCCTCTAAGTGCTTGACTGGCGACCAATTTTTAAAAGTATATGTAGATGTTACTTAGTTGCAGAGATTTCTGAAACATTCCCTGCCTCCCCCCTTTGACTTTGACGTGTTGCCACTTTTGACTGTGCTGCTGCTTTTGCTTTGTATCTGTCCCCCTGACATCCTTGCAGTTTGACAGCTTTAACTTTGGGATTTTGGTTTATGTATCATCACAGTTCCTAAGTATTGTAATCATTTGCTGGCAGTTGCACAACGAATACACTTCTGACATAATTTCCTACCTTTCTTCTTTGACCTATGTGTTAAGAGGTGAGGTGATGACATCATCCTCAGGAGGACTGTGATGTCATCAGAAGTAGAATAAAGTTTCAGTCAATAATGAGACACGGCAGTGACCAGTGAAAAGCAAAACTGAGAGGATTATTTTGTCAAATGATCAAATGTGGGATTGAAATTCCCCAGGAACTGTTGCAGCTGGAATTAGAGGCAGGGCAAGAAGCACTGATCGTGTACCAAAATGCTCATCTGGAATGATAACATCTCTCATGCCATCAGTGTGTGCATTGCATAAGCAAACTTGATTTTGAACCAAGTACTTTTGGAATTGGTTTTGTGACAGATACACCCTTTCCTCCCCCTCACTAAAAAAAAAAAAAAAAAAAAAAGGAGAAGGGGGATCTCTAGCAAATGAACCACTAGATAAGTCTTTCTTTGCTCCTCAGAATATAACATCCTGATGATGAAGGTTCTCAGAAGAGCCTCTCTTTTTCCTCTAGATCCACATCCAACCATGCAAACTCATGAGAACCTCAATGCTTCCTTTATATCCTAGCAGCTCTTTCCCCAATCAAAAGTCATTTCTCTGCTCCAAAATACTTGGCTACTGAGAAACAGAGACTTTTGTTGACTCCTATGATCCAAATATCAACAAAGCAGAAGAGTGTAGGAGTATTTAAATTAAGAACAAGAGAGGCTAAATATATCAACCCTGCTGGAGCTACACTTGTACCAGTCCAATCTCATCAGAAAGCAATTTAGCTCCAAATCTGTAAACAGCCACAGTTGAGCTCTCTAAATATAATCTTAAAAAGCTTAGAAAAGCTTGAGCCCTGATAAAGCAAAGCAATTGCAATGTGAAGTTAAGGATATAACAGTGAAATCATCAACATGTTCTTTCTTCAGCCAAGACGACAATTCCTGCATATGCTTGTTCAAACACAGACCTGTATCCCGCTCAGGTAAAATACATACTGGTGTCTAAGTGCACATGCGTACAAGGAATGAGAGATCATAACAAAGCTTGTCCATTCTCTCATGGACAAAATGCTTTCCAGCCCAAAATCTAGCTTTTCATCAGTCCAATATATCTGTGCATGAGCAGAAAAGCTTCTGCTCAGAATAGTTTTCAAAGCACAGCAAACCAAAATCATTGGTATTATTTGTTCAGAACAAAATAGTACAAAACATGCTTTGAGAACTTCAAACAAAGCTGGTCTGTTTCCCAGGGTATAATCTTTTATTCACAGTACCTGCAATGCTTGGAAACTAAAATGGCAATCTTAATCCCAAAGAGGAGAAAGATATTTGGAAACCAGCTCCTTCTGTTGAGAAGTTTGTTGCTTTTCTCTCAGCTTCACGTCTTAAATTTCCAGACCAGAGTGCCTACCAATATCTAATTATCCTTGCAAATAGGTTCTGAAAGCTATTGCTTGGGGATTGTAAAACTGGACATCTTGATTAGTACACTGTGTTGTTTCCACCTTACTGGGAAACTGTAGGTAGCAAAGATGTAACAGCTGCACTTATGATAATAAAAGGATTAATAGATATTGTGTGTAAAGCTTTTTCTTCTGGTGGGCTAAGAATTAAGTGCTAATAAAGGTCAGCTTGAAGTTCGTTCTGTAACTCCACGGAGAAAGTGAAGTATCTAAAATGTGTTTTATAATACAAGTAGCCATATTAGCCATTTCTCTGTGAGAAAAAAATTCTTTACTTCTGTGCAGACCAGGATAGGGGGGGCTGTGCTGTCTGTGGCTCCTGGTGAATGCAGGGGCTCTCTGTCCCTGGCCTGGCATTACAAGAAGCAGGTTTCCTTGGCTTTGAAGTGAGATAATTCTGTACTCTCCCAGGTACGGTAATTAGTTCTGGCTGTCATATAAACTGGATGAAAGGGGTTTTACTCTCCCCTTGAGAAAGAGGCAGATGGAGGAATGTGAGCAGCATGGCAGGAGGAGAGGCAGACTGAGAACTTTGTCTCCCTCACCAGTGAACTTACGGGGAAGGCTTCTGCAGGTACTGCCCAAAAGTTCACATCTTCATCCCTTCATCCAAAGTAAAGAAAGGTTTATTACTTCTGCTGTAAAAAAAAGTGAGATAATGCAACCCCATGCTACTTAGTGTTTTCCTCTCTCACTAATGCTCAATTTTCTTGAACATTTGAAGTGACAGAATATAACCAGGTTAGAGAAGTTTTTTGGGTTTTTTTAAAACAACTGTGTGTAACATTTAAAAAGGTACTTTTCCCAATTCAGCCTCTGCAGCAGGTGTGAGTCCTGTGCTTCCACCTGAAGGGTTCCTGCTTTCCCTTCTCAGGGCTTTCTGTAACAGTGAGGTATGAAGGAGCTCTAGCCCTAAGATCTTTCCACACTGTCCTCTCATTCCTTCTTCTGTGCCAAACTTGAAGACACCTTAATCTGGCAGCACAGATTTCAGATCTCTCTGATCTTTAACCTCAAGGCTCTGTTTTGGGTGAATCGGGGGGAAAGGTGAAATACTGGATTGGGATAATCTGTTTTAAAAGTGTTTTCCTTTTCATTCCATTATTGAGGACTTCAGTGATTACAGTTTGAGCCACTGTGCTTGTTTTGAATTAAAAGTACAATCATCTATTATTTTGATAAATTTTTATCAGGCAAAATTTGAGCTGAATGGAACAATTACAATGTTTAAAAACATATTTTGCTTAAGCAAATAATCTTTTCAGTCTTGGTTGCTGTAAAAGCTGGCAATCTTATTGTTGACAGCTCTTTTGTTCTTAAAAGTATATTGTTATATATAAAGTAATAATCAAAATTGTTTGAAAATCCTAGGAACAAGCTTAGATGCAGAATTAAATCCTGCACATCACAAGACAATAAATTCTCTTTAATTATTTGCATCAAGCCTAGGTAGTTAATCAGTAATTACTGCATTCTTTCTTTTATCTGAGCACATCATTCTCCTGATTTAGGCTGAGGACTTGTATAAAACTCTAGCTGGAACCTGCAAGTCAGTTATGTTAAAGCAGGAATTTTGTCATTTATTTCTGGTTTTTAGCTTGCAGAATCATGAAAATGGTACTTTATGTCAGTTTCATGTTCAAATTTCTATGAGCAGTAGAAGTGTCCCGGGTAATTCAGTACATCCTTCCCTCAAAATACTCACAGTGTCAAAATGAGTGTACTCTCTCCAGAAGTGTTATAGCACTAAAATCCCTGAACATAGGAGTGAATGTTATTTTGGAACTAAAATTAAACAACATTTCATCTCCGTCAGTCTAAAAATAATTACTTGGAAAATTAAATTTAGATTTGCTGTGACAAAGGGTATATTAACCAATGGAGGAACTGTAGTCTGTGGTTTGAAAGAAAGTTTTTTTTCTCTGATTTCTGCCAGTATGTTGAAAGCTGAGCAAAAATTAAAATTTTACTCTAATGAAAACTTCAGTATAAAAGAGTCTTGAAGTCTAAAATGCACAACAGTTTTTGCAAGTGAAGCACACCTGTCTTAAAGGGGTGTTTATTATGTCTATGTAATCTAGTCACAAAGTATGTGATGTGTTTGAATGGCTCTCAAGAGAAAATGATCCATCAAAAGGAAATGTAATTCACTGTTGAACTGAGATAGTTGAAACAATTTTAGTTATTCCAGTATAAAGATACTATAAATGAATGCATTATTAAGCCTACCTGCTCAACATGCAGCTCCTTAGATCCTGCCCTTACATAAATGGGTCAATTCTGTCTCCATGTATTCCTCTTCACTGTTTGAATAAAGCTTACCAGCCCTTGTGTGTACATGGTGGAATTGTTTAAAAACATTGTGTTTCAGAGTTGTTTCAAGAAAATAGGTGCATTCAGGAATTAACACACTGTGAAAATAACTTATCCTTGCTCCATAAATATAGTAGAAGTGTGTATTAAAACAAGGACTTTTTGTAAATCTATGGAAATAATATACTTTGGTGAAATTAGGGAAATCCATTTCATTAGGTACAGCATGTCCTGGAAACAGAAAGTCTTTGTCCTGGTGGCCTGTATGCTTTTCACATTCCATTATGCAAATGTGAGAATTCATCAGGTATTTTACCTCATTCCTGCTACCCTCATTTCATATCTGCTTCAGACAAATCTACATACCATGCACAGTCTCTCAAAGCCAGCAGCTTCTGTCCACAAAAACAGCATCAGCTTGTTTCATTATTCACACATCACCGCATTGTGTTGGTTGTATCATGCACAAAGAGAATTCCCATCCCAGTGAGTTTAGAGTCTGAAAGTATCAGGTCTGGTGCTCAGTTCAGACAGAGCAATATAATCCCCTTCAAGCCACTGAACTCTGTATTACACAAGCAAAGGGTTTGCTCATTGTTCCAAACAGGTGAAGATTTTTTTTTTTAAAAAGCAAGACTAGGAACAAGAAAGCAGTGGTTTTTATCAAGCTCTGCCATGGTACAAGAAGAGACAAAGGACTGGTCAGAAAGCAAAGAAAATAATCCTATTTAATAGAATAAAAAACAAAGTCATACCCACAGGTAGGTCAGAGTCATGTCAAGGTACATGTCTGCTTCTGATGTGAACCCTTCAGAGACCGTTTTCCCCATTCCAATCCCCACACTGCAATTGGGCACTAACAAAAAGCCTCACTGTGCAGTCATCCCAGTGATATCAGATGTCACTCCCCTGCAGCCCTAGATGACAGCCCAGTTCATTCACCCTGCATGTTTATCATGTTGCTTGTGTGGGATCATGCTTATTGCTTATCTGCCTTGTCCAGGTCAGATGTTATTTGTTCTGTGTAATTCTGCTTCCTGTGGCAAATTCAGCCTGATATGTTTTTCTCACTTTTCGTTTCATACTGCTGACTTCTCTCTGCAGATATTGGCACAGCTTAATGCAAACACCTCTTTTATTTGCACAATCTCTAAGATTTTTTTATCATTAGTGGTTAGAATTACAAAAATCTTCCTCCTCCTCTTCTTAATGTATTTATGTACTACCTTATGAGAAATTTAGAACAAAAACCATAGTACTGATACATTTTTAAAAATTCAAAATTTTGCCCAAATAACCCATAACCTGATCCTTCTTAAAGTATAATCTTACTGGAAGTATGTATTATCCTCCATTCTTTCGAAGTTGCATCACAAGTTCACATGGCATGTTTTGGTTACCAGATGTTCTTGTAAATTTCAGAATCTCACCTGAGTGCAGATCTGAATGTTCCCAAAGTTTGGAATGAAAAGATCACATCTGTAGTATCGCTTCACATGTGTTTAATTTTCACATTTTATGCTGTCCTTTGCTGACTGGAGTTCCTTCTCTGTTTATTTTACTGGCATTTTGAATTCCCAGATACCTTTCTGTCTGCAAAGCACAGCTACTGAATCGCATGTCCAAACCCAACACCTGCCAACAGCAACCAACCCCATCCTAATTTCAGACTGCCTGTTTGGCTTATCTAGCTGTCCACTTTATGTGACATTGCTAATATCAAGCTCAGCATGAAGGTTAGATCCTCAATTTGTTGAAGCTGACATACCTTCCTACATCTGCCAGACCCAACTGAGAGGCTGCCAGGTTCTGCCAACCAGCTCCCACACCAACAAGCTACAAGCAAGTCTCCACAGGCTCCTGGATCAGGAAGATTCCTCTGGAGAGCACAGAGAATCTCCTACACTGCACTGTGTAGGTTGTCTGGAACCCCCAGGTGGGATTTACATGAGCTAGCAGTGTAGCTATGCTAACATCACACTCCACCCTGGCTAATACCTCAGTGAAGCCTACGCAGAGCTGGACAGTGGCTCCAATAGCTCAGCTAGGCGGATGTGATTGCACAGCTCTGCTTGGTGCTGAGTAGAAATGCTGTGGACTTACCTGTGATTTCATCAAGTCAGCCTCTAAATATTCTGCCCCACCATCACTGTAAGAGTAGGTCACTCTGAGGAATAGAGTCCTGGAGTCACTTAGACAAGCATCAGGTTGTTCCCTGGATCTGCCTCTTTTGCCTCCTCGCCAATCATTCAGCAGTGGCAGTTCTATAACTGGTATGGGAAGCGCTGTTCTCCCCTCTCATTCCTTCTCCTGAGTGGTTCTTCTGTCAATCCATGGCTGTGTCCCAAGACCACCACCTCACAGATGTGCTCTCTGCCTTCCAGGAGATTGGCAGAAGGGATGTCTGGGCATGTTTTCCCTGGCTTGGGACATGTCTTGCATCTCACATTTACCACAGGTTTGCTCACTCTGTGCTTATTGTCCAGGTCAAGTGCCAAATTTCCAAATTGTTATGTTTTTTGCATCCTTATCCTGCTAGTACTGCCCACATATGTGGGCCACCAGTTTCACATAGCTACCCAGCCTTTCACAGTAATAATATCATCACATTATAGTGGTGACACAGTTTCCAAAGAGTGACACTTGGACACTCTGCACTGGGTACCAGGAAGTGGTCAAGAATTAACCACTCCTCATCCTGCTTTACCAAAGACCACTGGGCTTCAAGCTGGGCCTGCTCTAAGGCACAGGAGTTAAAAAGCAAATGAACAATTAAATTCCTACATTTAGATTGCGTGTCCAGACATTTCGAATCCAACCAGGATCTTTCATCAACGGAATCTGAAAGAAACAAAACAAAATGAAAAATAATGTAGTTAATTAACCATACACAAAAGTTAATATATACAGGCCTCAATTTTGGTCCTTGAAACCCAGCTTCAATGAATATCTCTCCTAAGATTCCTTTGTAAGCCACATGGCCTTTGTGTCATCCTCACTTTTTATCTCAACTGAGAAATTTTCTCAATTTTTTTTCCACCATCTCAGTTTTCAAGGTTTTGCAGAAGGATTTATTCCTTTGCTAGTAGAGCTGGAGAGAAGTCAGAAGCCAACAAATTCCGTGAGCTCTGAAGAAGCACAGACCACAACAGTGTCTGTTTATTCTTATGCAGGATGGGGATGCTAAAGATCTTTTCATATGGCATCCATATGGCATCATCCCTAGATGTGTTCATGGTACAGGAAGACCTGTAGTACCCAGTAGGACAGGAAAAGCAGTTCTGTACAACAAGAAGAGTACACTTCAGCCCCTTTGAAGCAGCCTGGTGCTCAGGGTCTGCATAGCAGAGGCATGAGTATATTCCATGAGTAATTCCTCTGCAGACAGGCAGCACAGGGGCCTCAACAGCATCACTGCTGGGACTTCCAGAGACAGAGCCCACAGCTGAGGTGACAATTGCTGTGACAACCTCTTTATGAATGCACAGAAGTAGGAGTGAATAGTGATTTCATTTTTAAAGCAGCCACAGTTGCAAGACATATTGACATTAATTAATACCCACTAAGTAGGGTAAGCTTTCAGTGTTGTTTGAGATGAAGGGACACATATAAATAAAAGGAAAAGTTATTCAAGAGAAATTCTGAAGTGCATTTTATAATAATTCTTATTCCATAGTGAAATTTCATACTGTAAGGACTAACTCTACAATATCAATAAATACAGTGATGATGATGATGATGATGATGATGAAGATATGAACAAATAATTTGAAAGATTTCTTTTTCTTGCCTAGAAAAGTTATGGCCAGATTTGCTGGTGGTGTGTTCTTCATATTCAAATCTCAACATTTTTCAAACAAAAATGCTTACCAGGAAAAAAGGAAAAACATTCTGCTCTCTGTAATTCTCAAGTTATATGACACCCAGAATACTCTGTGGAATTCTACTGAGCAAATATAAAAAGAAATAAAATTATACTTTTTCTGAATTTTCTTCCATTTGAATAAAGACTGAAACCATTACAAGTAGGGAGCAATCAGAAATAGCAAAACAAGCACTACAGAAATAAATTCACCTAGTTCTGGTACATCCAGTTCTTAAGGGTTCCATTACTGTTAATTACACTGGTAATTACACTCACACACTCTGGTACATGTGTAATTAGGATATAATTTCATGTGGGGGATGTGACAAGTAAGTTTGAGGTGGCACAATCAGAGGAAGACTGAGGTCTGGCACATAGGCCTTCTCTGTTCATGACAATAACCTTGCACTTGGAATATTCCACTAAGGATTGCACCACAGTATTCAAACAGAGTTTACCAAGCCTCTCAACAACCTTATAGGCCAGAAGATATTATAAATTCCATTTATCAAATTAAGAAATTGAAATACACACTAATTAAATGACTTATTTGGCATTACAAAGGACTTATAGCATCTGAATTAGGAACAGACCTCTTTCCACATGGCCCATTATTTTAACAAGTGGTCTACCTTTTGTATTCTCAGAAGCAGAATAAAAATACTGGCACTCTTGCCCCAATAATTAAATGATCACAAATACTCTTCCAGGCTAAATTAATAATCGAAATACAGATGCATGCTGTATGCAAATGCTGAAGTCAATATAATTGCATTTTCCTGCTGCGTGTGCCTGTTTGTGTTTAAGAGGTATCATACAGTTCTTTGGGCTGGAAAGAACCTGAAAGACCATCTGGTTCCAACCCCCCTGCCATGGGCAGGGACACCTTTAATGAGACTAAAGTGCTCAAAGCCCCATCCAGCCCGGCCTTGAACACTTCCAGGGATGAAGCACCCACAACTTCTCTGGCCAACCTGTTCCAGTGCCTCACCATCCCCACAGTAAAGAATTTCTTCCTAATATCTAATCTAAGCCTACCTTCTTTCAGTTAAAAGATGTTCACCCTTGTCCTACAAGCCCTCATAAAAAGTCCCTCTCCAGCTCTCTTGTTGTCCCTTCTGGTACTGGAAGGTGCCATAAGATTTCCCTAGAGCCTTTTCTTCTCCAAGCTGAACAACCCCAACTCTCTCAGCCTGTCTGCAGAGCATGGGTGCTTCAGCCCTCTGATCACCTTTGTGGCTTCCTCTGCACTTGCTCCAGCAGTTCCACATCTTTCCTGTGCTGAAGGCCCCAGAGTTGGGTGCAGCAGCCCCACGTGAGGTCTCCTGAGAGCAGAGCAGAGGGGCAGAATCACCTCCCTCACCTGCTGCCAACACTGCTTTGGATGCAGCCCAGGACACAGTTGGCTTTCTGGGCTGCAAACACACATTCTTTCTTTTTCTTTCTTTCTTAAAAACAATCAAAATTCCATGATCCAAAAAGTAAATCTCAGAAACATCGTAATAGGAACTGCCACAGGCAAACAGTACATTTCATTAGCAGAAAAGTCAACAGTGTGTTGCAACAGAGCTGGTAATTTTACAAGAGTGCTACTGCCTGTGCATTCAGTTCCTCTGAAAAACAATGATCAGAGACAGTCCTGTAAAACATTCTTTGTGTGCTAGTGCAACAACCACGCGACTCTCCAGGATCCCTGCCAACATTTTGAAAGTACAGTTAATGTTGCAGTTAAGTATTTGATGTTTTTATTTGTCTAATCTCTTGTTCCTGCTCACATTAGAAAAACAACCCTAAGAAGCTTTCATTCAGACCTGCAATTAATGGAAAAATTTAGAATTTAATGAATTATATTTTGTCCATTTTTTGAGTGACTGTTGTAAATTGACTTCCTTTCCTATTTAGTAGTCTTGGAAAGGCAAACTGATATGAGCAACAACGATTTCAAAGCAGACACAATGCATTAAATCCTTCCTTTAGTGGTACCAGCCTCAGAAGGCACCCTGCTGACCTTAGAGAACAAGCTAATGTGGGGAAAAGATGACCTTGCACTTAAGCTAGTGAAATAGGACACAAGTTCTATTCCCGTACAAGACAATCAGAGTCAAGGCACAGGTGGAGGCACTGGGACACTCTGGCCTGTGCCCTGATGCTGGAAAAACAGCACTTGGCACAGGTGCTGCCACAGCCAGCTGGCAGCTCCCAGCTTGGAACGAGCACAGAGCATTTCCAAAAGGCCTCTCAAGAAGGCCAACTGGTTTATAGCGTTGATGGAGCTTAATAACAATAATAGCAGGAGGTGACTGGATCACACCAGGTAGCATCAAAGCCAGAGAATGGGCACTGTCACTGTTTAGTTTACTATCACCAGTGCAGCCAAGAGATCCAGATCTCCTGGGAAGCTACCTGAGCTATTTTGCTTCCAGGAGTGTGGGCATATCACAAGCATTATTGCACAGCTCTCCTGATGTCTAAAGTAAATAATATGCTCCTAAACTGTCAGAGGAAATTCAATAATATTTATAAGAAAACTTTAATTTGTGGTGCAAAGCAAAACTTGCCCTTTGACCGCTAAAGAGAGTCTTTATGACCCTATATTGCCCAGTCTGTTAGCATTAAGCCAAACTGTACTTTTCCCAACTAATTATGGAATGTTTAAGAATGAAGATATTTCTTTTAGCTGACAGAAGGTGAAGTAAAACAGAAGACTCAGAGATAACAGATATGGCCTGATACCTGCAGAAGAACAGATTAGTCTATATTTCATACTCTCACTTGGAGGGAAAATATATATCTTATATAAAAATATTGCAAGCAAAAAATAGCACTAGTAACTGTAATCCATGCTCTCTGTAACTGTAATCCATGCCCCCTTGGGAGAGATATGGAAATGCAGTGAGCATGAAAAGAAACAGGAAATATTTAGGCATTAGGAAAACTTCATAATAGTAGGAGCACCCAAGCTCTGGTATGGCTTGCCGGAAGAAGCTGTGTTCTTTCAGAGCAGGCTGAACACACATTTGACAGAAATGTTTTAATTATAGTTGAATTTGCCTCTAGGCATAGAGATGGACCAGATGATCTCTGAGTCTCTTGCAGCCTTGTATTCTGTTAGTCTATGATAAAGTAATGTGGCAGAATGAGAATCCATTTTCAGGAGTTCTTTCCTGACAAGGAAATCTCACAGTGGGAAAAAATACAGAAACTGGTGATGAAAACCCTGTTACATGAAATGCTTTGAATTTTAAAAAGTAGTGCAGAAGCAAGTTATAGGGAAGCACAGCACAGTAGCAAAGGGATGGGCAGGGTGACCTAGGCAGCTCTTCTGTCTCAAACTTCTGACTCAGCCTCACGACATCACCTGACTGGTGTTTAGCTCATGACACTGATGCAACAGGTGTTGTAAACAAAGTTATTCATTTGTGAATTACTCAAGTAATTTAAATCAGGTTCCTACAGTAATCACACCTCTAAATGTAGTTAAGTACACATTGAGTGCTTTGTTTCTGCTAGTACCAGATAGAAACATCCTATTACTTCCCTTGAGGAGCATCTGATGCCCAGAGTGAGTTATATTTTCCCTGCAGTATGGGTGCCTAGTGCAAAGCAGCTGGTCTGTTCTTTCACAGAGAACCAGAGTAGGTACCTTTTGGGAGGAGATGCTATCTCCACTATAGAGTAATTTTAAGGAACAAAGAGGAAGAAGGGCCACCTTCTTTCCAGGTAGGATGACAATCCAATTGCCACATGATCATACTGCCTTTCTAAGTGACCTAAAGTAAGAAAACCACTTCCTAGCTTCTCAAGAAAGTCAGATTTGACTGACAACTTTAATTTTCCTGGAGAAGTTGTAACTAGTCAGACAAAACTCAGCATATCATAAATCATGTGGAAAAAAAATGTAACTACCAAGAGTTCTGTCAGAAACTTCAGTGGTGAGTTCTTAGTTAAATGGCTTGATGTTCTAACACTCCAAACAAAAACACCCTTATCTATATTTATCTTCTATAAGAAGGCTACCAAAATAAAGCCACTGGTCTGTAGGAGGCAACATGGGAGCTGCTGCCCATGGAGATGACCACAGAACAGTTTAAAAACTTTGCAATATGGAAGCCAGAGTCAAGTTTTATCATATGAAGCAGAGGAAGCACAGGAAGGAACCAGTTCTAGTTCTGTTTAACTACCTCACTCAAACCTGGTCCAAAGTCAAAGGAGTCATTATGCTCAAGCACTCTGGCAGCTCCAGGGTCCCAAGGGATACATGGAGACAGGGGAACAGGCGTAGGGTAGGAAGATCACAGCAGTCTGGAGTGATCTTGCTTGCCCAGCTCTTACAGCCTCTATTTCTCTGGAGACAGCACGGGTGCCAGGGCAGTTCTGGCAGCATGAGCAGTGTTATCCCTGTCCTTTCCTTGCTGAAAACATGGATACCTGCATTGTAATCATAGAAGGGCTTGGGTTGGAAGGGACCTTAAAGACCATCTAGTTCCAATACCCCACCACCATGGGGGGGGATGCCTCACACTACACCAGATTGCTCAAATTCCCATCCAACCTGGCCTTGTATGCTTCCAAGGACAGAGCATCAACAGCTTCTCTGGGAACCTGTGCCAGTGCCTCACTCCTCACAGTACAGATTTTTTTTCCTAAAATATAATATAAATCTCTCCACTTTTACTTTAAAGCTGTTCCCCCTTATCTGATCACAACCTGCTCATGCAAAAGGTCGTTCTCCCTCCTTTTTTATAGCCCCTCTCAAGTACTGGGAGGCAAATCTAAGATCTCCTCAGAACCTCCTCTTCTCCAGGCTGAACAATCTCAACGCTCTCTGCCAGTCTTAATAGGAGAGGTGTTCCAGGCCCTCTAGACTTGTTGCAACAACAGGTCCATGTCTTTCCTTCACTGAGGACCCCAGATCTGGATGCAGCACTGCAGGCAGGGTCTCACCAGAGCTCCTTTTGACAGAGCCCAGGATGCATTTGGCAGTCAGGGTTGAAGGTGCACATTGCCAGTTCCTGAGCAGCTCTTCATCCACCAGAACCCCCAAGCCCTTCTCTGCAGGGCTGCTGTCAATGAGCTCATCTCCCAGTGTACTACATCAAGTTCCTAAATTATTTTGCAATCCAGATGTAAGCTGAATTCTTTGTAATAATTCAACCTATAAATTAAAGAAAAACAAAAACAACCCCCCCCCCGCAAAAAAAAAAAATAAAAGTAAGAATATCCATGGCATTTCTGTCCTGGAGCTGCTGCAAACTGCAGCAGAGCTCAGGCATGCTGGTGCGCTTACCACACTTTGAAGTGACTTTGAAATAAAGATAAAACTAAGGACTGCAAGTAAGACACTATGAAACTGCTCATTTAGCCAGAAACCTCACTGAGCACATCCCAGGGCTGGGTTAACACAGGGGACCCCGGTCTTTGAAATACACCCTGAAAGAGCCTCATGCTAGGTCTGTATTTTTCCTGCTGAGCTCCTCCCTTTTCTTAACCTCACCCCTAGTCGCTCACAGAGAGAATTATCAGCTGTTTATCTAAGATCGTGCAAGGCATGCTGATAAATGCTGATAAATGCTGTTTTGTCACCTCCGCAGGGCGGGGCCTGTTTGGCTGCTGCCGCCGCCATTGGCAGAGGGGGTGGCCCCACCGCCGCACGGGCCCTTGCTTTTGTCGGATAATTTAAAGGCTGAAGTTAACACTGCACCTGGGAATGTTTCTCTTAGGAACCACCCTAGGCTACCAAAAGGTGTTTCATGAGGTGATGTATCCTCATCACCTGCTGTTCACCCCACCCTCCCTCATGGCATCAGCCTTTCCAGACCCAGAGGCCTCCCTGAGCAGCTTCTCCATCAGCCCTGGACATGGCAGCTGGTACCCACAGCTTTCCCCAGACCGTGGAGGAGGGCAATATATGCCCTTCACCCGAGAAGGGTGAAAATGGCTGCTCCTCCTCACAGCCAGGGGCAGAAGGCTGGTGGATGGTCAAGCTCCATGACTGCAGTATTGACACGGCCCATGGCTTAGGCTTGGTGGGGCTTTGGGTCATCCAGACCCTCATTGTTAAGTGCAGGGCAAAGGAGTTCAAAGCTAGATCTGGCTAAATGTAGGATCTGCAACCACAGAGAATCTGCAAATTTTGGGTTTTCATGATACAGAGCAAACAAAGCTCATCTAGCCCACTGATGTTCAGTCTGAGACACAGATACATGCTCAGTCATGTAAACAGAGGACTCTCTGAAGAGAAAAAAGGAAGGAACTATCAAGAAGTTCCTGATTTAGTTCAGAGGGATTCTGGTCAAACAGGTAAGGCAGCAGAGCTGAACTGGCAGCAGGCTTGTTTAAAGACTTGAGGAGCTGGGTTTGTGCCACATGCTGGATGCCCAGGCTCCCAGCACCCAGCAGTACACAGAGCAAAGCTGCTGCTGCTGCCATGCTGCGCCTGCTCTTCAAACAATACCAGGCACAGACTACATTTTTGCTTGCTAGCAAACTTTGTCATGGGTCACATACAAATACCTCGTACAAATACCTTCTAGAAGCTTGTGGGGAGCCTTCAGAAAGGGACAATTCCCTGATCCCATTTGTTTTCTGTGCAATTTTAGACATGAATTTCAAGAGTGGTGATGCGGTTAGGAAGATGGCCGCAAAAAACTGTGCTGTACACTGAAAAGGTGCTTGAGCCTTTCATGTTATGATTGAACCCTTTGTCCATTTGCCTACAGCAGCTGCCTCCATAGCCATAAAGGTCATGGTAGGTGGGAAGTAATGGCCACGTCTGGGGCTGACCTGTAAAACCTAGCTGGGCTTTTTTATTCTCTCTGCTTATTTACTTTGTTTGCTTGTAGACTTACTCAGAGGTCTTCCCTATGGGTATCATAGCTATTTCAGGCTGCCAGTGATGCTTCCCATCCCCCTGTCCATTGATTTGTGGGAAGCCTCCCATCAGAATGCAATTTATTCAAAGAATATTTAATTTTGCCACAGAGGGAAGTTCCATCAAGTCAGTACTGATATGTAAGTACTTGCACATTAGTCACTGTCCAGAGTCATCAAGGGCACCAACAGTGATGGGCAAAACACGTTTTAATGTATGACTTCATGACAGGCTTGATAGAGTCATAACAAGCCTCCATTAAAGTGTGAGTGAATTAAAATATACATGGGGGTTTTTCCACTTTGTCCATCTAGGGGAAAAAAAAACGGGTAGGCTTTCTGTTCTTTGAAATTCTTCAAGCATTCAAATATTAAAGCCTCACATGCAAATTCCTAACAGCAGAAAAAATTGTATTGTGTGTAGCTTTTGCAGGGTTTTTTTAAGGGATTTGCTAGTCACAGCTTTTTAGGGAGAAGGTTTATGTTTATATTTTGTGGAACATAGGTATGTTTGTAATATGAAGAGACCTTGTGTCCCAAGATCAGATTTCTGGAGTGGAACAGAAGAGGAAAAACAATCCTACATCTGAGGGGTAGGTCAGGAAGTTTGGAAACTTCCATTGCCCCTGGCACTATTGCAGGCTGTCTGTGCTCTGCTGCACAACCCAGCTAACCTCACTCTGCTTCTGGTTTTTTACTATAAAATAGAGAAACATTATCAACTCAGACTAATGTTATGAGAGCAGATTTCTCAATTTTCGCAGTTTCTGACTTCATTGGTTCAGTACACAGGGCTCACATGTAGTAAAGACTGCGTGTATGCAAAAGTAAACGCATGTTCCTAAATAGACTTTGGAAGCAGCTCCCTGCTGGCTCTTGTCCAGAAGGGCAGAAAATAAAGAGGAGGGGAGCGTGCCTCTTTATTGCAAGTGATTTGTTTTTCTCACTAATGCTACACATTGTTCAGGACTGTTTCTAGGAAGAAGGCAGTCATAAAATCCAATCAATATATGCTGCAACATTGCTGACCAGAAGAAAAACAGCATGTGCAGAACAAGAGGAAGTGTTTGAATAAAATTCTTGGAAAGAAGCATCTCCGAACGCAGTGGGCCAGGAACATTTTTTCTGTGGTGCACATTTAGTACTTGTTCACACAGAAAACTTTAAAAGTATTTAGAAATGTTTTTTAAATGTTAATAATCCCTGGGGCTTTGCTGGGCTTTAATTAATACTAAAATAACTGCATTGGCTTTGAAATTCTTTCGCTGTGTCACAATATCACACTTTTAGAAGTTCTCTGCCTCTCCTCCTACTTTCCTCAGTATTTTGCCTAAACAAGGCTCAGTGGCCTGGCAGCCATCAGTCTCTTTGTTAAATGTTATACAGTTTTTCTCCAGGCAGGACAGTGCTATGGGTGAAGCTTTACAGATCCCTGGCTGCAGAGAATGAAGTTTGTCATCAGTGGATGCTCCACAAAGGGCTGGCTGGCTCAAGAGTAGAGCAACCCCAAGTGTTTATTTAACACTCCTGAAGCTGCCACAGCAGCTAGGCTGGTGGTGAAGCAGTGCTGGGTTGATAGAGCACAACCAGCTGCCCTCAGGAATGCTTTGGGCCTGCCTTTTTTGCCTTTATTGTTTAAGGACAGTATGGAGAGACAGGTTACAAGACCTCCACCTCCAAACCTCCCCCAGCATCTAGAAGCACAGACAAGGCCATCAGTGTCAGTGGAGGATCCCAAGTGCTGTTTCTGTTACCTACACTGGAATGATTTTCCCAGAAGTTAGTTCACAGAAACATTCAAAGCTCCATTTTGTGAATAATCTTTTGTTGACTACTTTGGACTTTAAAGGTACTCCTGGCTTCAGTGGGTGAAGGATTGTTAATTGCTCTGTGAGAAATTACCACCTCCTGATACTCCAGACTGGCAGGATTCATTTTTAAACTAATTTCACAGATTAAGCAGTCAGCAAAAAGAAAGATGGTGGCAACAATAATCTGTTCACTGTAGCAGGCTCCTGCATATTTCCTTGTTTTCACTTCATTATGCAGTGCCATAATGTAATTATTCCTATGTGAAGGGATTCCTGCAGAGGGCAAGCACAGAAGTCCAGCTGTTCTTATTTCACTTGAGGTGCCAACACAAGACTTTACCTTTTCAGAGCCTTTTTCACCCAGGCCACAGCCTTCATTGTGGCATAAGTTGAATAGAAAAATATCCTTTCTCTGGGCTGGATTGTTAGTGCTTGTGTTAGTGAGATAGCACTGGATTTGGAGTCTCCTTGGTATCTACTTCAAAGATATTTAATGTAAGAATCCTGCTATATTCAACCCAGATGTACCTGTCTGACTTTAAGGTGAGATAATAGTTCCCCTTAACTTCAAGGCCACCTTTTTAAGTGGGATTAGATCCTGGAGCTGCCCTTTTTACCTTAAACAGTCCTAAGAAGGATGGTTATGCCTGGATTCCCTTTCTAATTAATGCACAGAGAGTGTTGCACTGTTAGAGCATGATCCATTTAAGCTTCCTTAGCATGGCTTGACACAGAGCATTTAAATACAAACTTTTCTTCTCCAAATGTAACTCTGACCTGCCTTGGAAAGATCATTTCCATAACTGCCTGCTATTCTTTTCCATTAAATTTTCTATCCTTTTCCCCCACAGGATAGATTTACTTTTGTGTCTCACCTACAGCATACCACTTCCATCAAAATCAACTTCTCTTCAGCAAAGCTCATAGTCAATGAAAAAGTGAAAACAAGTGCAAGTACACCCTGAAAAACAGTTTAGCAGTCAAAGGAGCTTCCTTTGTTGCAGCATTAAATTATTGCAGAGTTTATAAAGAAATATCAAATTATCCTAGGGTTTATAAAGAAAAAGATGCACTGAGACTCACATTCTATACTGCTGTTTGTTGGCCTTCAACAGTGCTTTGAGGCTTTAGTTGGGGCTCACTTTGTCATACACTGTACAGGGACAAAATTAAAAGGTTGTGACAGGATGCCTCTTTTGTGAAATCCTCTTTCATTTAAGTGAAGTTCTCCCAAATCTTAGCATACAAAAGTCTGGGCAGTCATTCACTCTCTGCTACTTGCCACCAACTTCATTCATATAATAAGGAACAAGTCATCATTAGTTTGGGCAGCCTGGGATGAGCTGAAGGGTTTGTTTGACATGTATGGCAGGGTCAGGAACATGCTGCAGCTCCCACAAGGCCAGCAAGTCAGGAGGTATGTCTGCTCCAGCCTGCTTTCAGGAATGCTTGTCTGAGGATTTACAAAGCAGAAAATAAACTACAGGTGTTGCCAAGCAATTAAGACCACTGTTCAAAGGCTCTGAACTGAGACAAGCCAGTTGAAGTGAGGAATTGCCTCTCCCATGTGTACATGTTGCACAGGTTCCTAGTGAGTAGCATCTTCCCAAACCTTAGAGGAAGCCTAAGTGAGCTCACACTTCCCTCTGCAGGGAGTGGAGAGACAGAGACAATTCCAAGGACTGAGTTACTCCAACAGGATTGTTGCCTTTGGACTGTAGAAATAAATACTTCAGTAGATTCAAACAAAACCTATCTTTCCTATTTCCACTGAAATGAGGTATAAAACCTGCAGCATCCTATTTTGTTCCTTTTTTTTTTTTCTCCAGTGTGGGTGGAGATCAAATGAATCCATAGGAAAATGGGAAGTGGGAGCCCCAGGAACCTGTGGGAATCCCTGGAGTGGCTGAGATTGAGGTTTCTTCCCCAGATGCCATGTGAGGAAGGGCCAGATGCTGATGTCTCTGGTGTTTGGCAGCCCTCCTCAGTGTAGGGCAAAGGCTCCTTCCAGCTCCTGCCAAAAGCTGAGGAAAAGCATTGCTGGGCTGGAAGCAGCCCAGCTCCTGCCTACAGCATACATGGGTGCTGTGTGGAAGGGAGGCCTTATCCCCATCAGCCAGTGTCCCCATGGCCCTGGATGTGTCCACCCTCACCCTCCAACTCTACTTCACCCTCACCATTAACCCCCTCTGTTCCCAGCCTTTCTGCCAAACCTGGCTGCATCTCCACAGGCTGTCCTGCTTGTTTGTCCTTTCCTCCTTACAAGCTACAAGTGCCCAGCCCAGGCAAAACCCAAGTGTCTGGATCCTGCAGTAAGGACTGGGTTATAAGTGAGCTCACACTTCCCTCTGCAGGGAGTGGAGAGACAGAGACAATTCCAAGGACTGAGTTACTCCAACAGGATTGTTGCCTTTGGACTGTAGAAATAAATACTTCAGTGGATTCAAACAAAACCTATCTTTCCTATTTCCACTGAAATGAGGTATAAAACCTGCAGCATCCTATTTTGTTCCTTTTTTTTTTTTCTCCAGTGTGGGTGGAGATCAAATGAATCCATAGGAAAATGGGAAGTGGGAGCCCCAGGAACCTGTGGGAATCCCTGGAGTGGCTGAGATTGATGTTTCTTCCCCAGATGCCATGTGAGGAAGGGCCAGATGCTGATGTCTCTGGTGTTTGGCAGCCCTCCTCAGTGTAGGGCAAAGGCTCCTTCCAGCTCCTGCCAAAAGCTGAGGAAAAGCATTGCTGGGCTGGAAGCAGCCCAGCTCCTGCCTACAGCATACATGGGTGCTGTGTGGAAGGGAGGCCTTATCCCCATCAGCCAGTGTCCCCATGGCCCTGGATGTGTCCACCCTCACCCTCCAACTCTACTTCACCCTCACCATTAACCCCCTCTGTTCCCAACCTTTCTGCCAAACCTGGCTGCATCTCCACAGGCTGTCCTGCTTGTTTGTCCTTTCCTCCTTACAGGCTACAAGTGCCCAGCCCAGGCAAAACCCAAGTGTCTGGATCCTGCAGTAAGGACTGGGTTAATTCTCAGTCCAGAACATCCTCATAGCTCTGCATCCATTGCAGAAACTTCCTTCTCCTACCCAGCTGCCCAGAGCTGCCAAGAAAACTGAGGGAACTTGACCATTGCCTCTCCTGCTGCAAAAACCTGCCCCCACTCAGGCACAGGCTGCCTGCAGGAAATTAGACACCTGCTTTGCTCTTCTTCTTGCAGTCATGAAGCGTTGGTATAGTATGTCTGCCAAACCACTATTAATAAACCACCTTTTGGACTGTCACAGAGTTATGCCAAGATAAAATGCTATTCCTTCTACCATCCATCTTCTTTTTGTTTCACAGGTCCTGGCAGAGCTCTCTTTTCTGTACTATTTCCTGATCTATTGAGATTTGTGCAGCACTGACCAAGAGAGGAAGAAAAAACTAGTGAATTAGTCAAATAAGTAGGAGCTAAAGAAAACTACCTGGTTCTCAGTTTTACTAGTAGGTCCTGACTATCTACAACCTGCTGTCCTAGGGGGGAAAAGGAGACAAAGGGTATTAATTTTGAAGAAAACATTAACCTTCTAGTATGGGTTATATACACAGGTGTTGCTGTGGTCTGTGCCCATCTTCATGCTCTTGTCCTTTACTCATCTAATACAGCTGCTGGAGGGAAGCAGGAGAGGAAATTGATTAAAAATAGGGCTAACATCTTCTTTCATTTAAATTCCTTTCACTTAGTGTTACTTTTCACATAGAAGGGAAAAAAACTATTATTGTGTTTGTACTCTGTTTATAAACTGCATTACCCTGCTCACACACAGCACAGCCTGGTGAATGTTGCAATGTATTGCAAAAGGTGTTGTTAACATAATCCCCTTGCAACAGATGGAGCAGCTGAGAAAGTTGCAGAGGGTTATTGAAACTCATCCAGCAGCGTGAGGGAAAACAGCTTTGTCATCCTGTCTGGGGCCAGCACTGCTCTGACCAGGGCAAGAGCCACAGCTCATTGCTCAGTCTTAGCTGAGAGTCAAATCTGCCTTCACTTGTATTCAAGTTTTGGCCTCTGTTACACAGACAACATTAGGTTTCTAGGAGAAGGGATTTAGGAGCACCCAAACTTTTTTTTGTCGAAGGTCATGTCTGTAACTGCTTTAAGTCAGCTCACTTGCAATGACTGTTGCATTTCCACTGACCTTATTGGACTCATACAGTGAATCCAATAAGGAATTAAAGAAAAGGACATTTAAATACCCATTGGGAAAACTTCTTCTTCACGTTTAATCTGGGGTTTTTTTTTGGTTTTTTTTTGGTGTGGTTTGTTGGTTTTTTTTTGGCTTTTTTTTGTGTGTTTTTTTTTTTTTATAAGGTAAAACAGATTAAGGAAACTGTTGTTTTGCAAAAGAGTTTTCAAATAAAGTATTTTTTGCAAAGTATTTAATTAAAGAGTATTCTTCCACTGAATTTCCAAAGTGTGCCTCTGAAGGAATGCTGCCCCTCAGATGCTTTTGACTCATAAAAACCTGTAAGCAAAACTGGCAGAGTGGAGGGGCTCAGAAATTTATAATGAAAAAAAATCCTTGAACTCCAGGGATTTCTCAGAGATATTTACTAAGATGGAAATCCCACAAAGCCTTGGTTTTTACTTCTCCCTGATCCTTCTCTGCCTTAA
This sequence comes from Emberiza elegans, assembly GCA_024865655.1. Lineage (NCBI taxonomy): Eukaryota > Metazoa > Chordata > Aves > Passeriformes > Fringillidae > Emberiza > Emberiza elegans. Next base: position 28,272,518 of record JALJVW010000085.1, on the reverse strand, counting down.
AATAGCCAAGAAATAATGAGTCCATGGGATCCTAAAATGCTTAGAAAACGATAGGGTATTCCATCATAATTTCCAGATTTTAAAGGAAAATCAATTATTTTATTAGCAAAGCTATGCTGAATTCCTAATTGCTTGTGTAAGTAAAAATTACCCTTGAGTTGCCTGATGATATATTGTTTGCTTTTCAAAGGTCACCTCTGTCCTGTAGCAGATTGCAATATGGATGGTGTTAGAGTCAAAGCTGTACCATGGGCAGAGGGTAAGCAGAGAGAAAACTCCCACACAATGCCAGAAAAAACACTCCTGAGATGAAAAAAATTAAAAGCGAATAAGTTAAAAGCTTTCAAACTGGTTAGAAGGTATACAAAATATCTCAATATAAGGACACATCCAAATTATCTTTTTTTTTTTAAAGGGTGCATCCAATTTATTTTGTTTTACTTGTTACAAGCTGTTAAATATCATATGGCCTCATTTCTAAGAAGGGGAAGATAAATATCAGGTGTCAGCCAAAAATAATATGTGGGACCACTGGAGGGCACTTTTGATTTAAAAATCCCTCACTTTAAAAGTCTTTTGGCAGCAATACAACTTCTGCAAATGCAGGAGAGAGCAGAACTGGGGCTTATCACTTACTTGTTCATGAAAATTTATAGGAAAATATTTCTTTCATTTTAAGACATTTTTTAGCTCAGAAGAGCTTAAGGAAATTCTGACAAGTAACCTTTATGAAACATCTATTCTCACAATTTTTTTCCCCCCTTATTACAGATTTTTGCAATGTGACTGTTTTGGTCTAGATCACATAACATTAATGAATCACTTAATTGAAACAACTACTATAGATTGGGTTAGAATAAAAAAGACTATTTTTTGTCTGTGCTGCTATGCAGACACATTGCTAGCTCTGCATTCAAAAGAAGAATATGCTAAAACTATTCACCTGATCCATGGATCAGATATCTGCCACTTGGTTCAAAGGCTCCAAGTTTACTGAAGGAGTAAAGAAGGAGCAAAGAAAAGTAGCAATTCTCTGTGTACTGGATTCCTTTCTAGACTAAAGCTGCAAACTTTCTCTTCTCAACAGTCTTCCTTAGATGATTGATACAGTTCACTTCAGAGGGAGAGTGGGCCTGAATTAAAAAAAAATATTTATCAGACCAGCTGCCAGTGTTCAGTCTGTCCTTTTGCAGTTTTTTTCCTTGTTGACTTAGACCTTCATGAAAGGGGGCTGCTTCCTGCCTGGCCTCCCTTTCTTGGAAGCAGCCACGCAATTCCTTGTTCTCCATTTTGGTTGGGCAAAGTACAATTTGCTCATCCATTATAGCTCTGCAAAGCCACAAAACCAGCACTTATACAAGATCAGACCAAAGCTTTTGTGAAATTCAGAAGACAGAAGGGCAAAAAGGAAAAGAGGGAAAAGAGGGCCAGAAAAAATGAAAAATGCATAAATGCCTCCATCAGGTATTTTCTTGGTTTTTCTGAATGGAGGATGAAGAATTTATTGTGAGCAGGCATGTCTCCATTGCCTGGTAACAGTGCCTGTAATGTAGAGTAAATGATTGCCTGTTTGTGCTGTGGTCTGTGGTTCTGATGATGAACTTCCTGAGGGACTGTAAAGATAAAAATCACAGCTTGGTACTTGGTGAAGATTTAAAGAGCTGTAACTTCTAAATGGTACTACTGAGGAATAAACAGGCTTTTGCCTCCTGCCCCTGAGCACCACGGCAGCGTCACGAGAAGCTGAAACTGAACAAAACTCACACTGAAGCCCACAAAATTCATCCCTATAGAACAGAACACAAAGAGGCTCTGCAAAGCTGAGTGAAGGCTCTCCTTTGCTGTCAGCTTTGCAGGGAAACCATCCCAGTACAGCACTGGCAGGTAGCAGCCCAAATGTAAAGAACTCAGGGACGGTGGTGAAGTCACAGCAGAAACTGCCAGCTTGATTTGGGACAATACAGATCATAGATCAAAGGGGAAACAGTTTCAGGGACTTCTTTTTCTCTCTGCATTAATATATATGATATTATACTGATAAATTCTCATAAAATTAGTGGCTGATTTTCCTATGAGTGTGGCTACTGGTAGCAAAAGAGAGAAAATTGATTCTGAGGATTGTCTTGGGGTCACTTCCATTCCTCATTTCAGGAACTGCAATCCCAGGTGGCATTTACCTCAGTTCTAATATACAGGGCATGTGAACTGGGAGCATGGGGGCAGAGTGAGGCAGTGTGCCCTGACAGGATGGACATGTATGAGGCTTTGAGTAAAACGTCTCCTCTTCTCATTGCTCCTTTGCTCCACAGGCAAGCACAGCTTTGCTTTCTGCTTCTGTCTCTTCAGGGCTTCACCGTATGCAGCTCCATTTGCAATTTCTAATTTATTTCTAACTCTGTAAAAGTGATGAGATCCCCAAGCTCTCTTGATCCCATTTCCTTAACGTATTCCCCACCTCAAATATGTTATTTCAAGTGAAGTAGAAGACAGTTCTGTATTTTCTGAACCATTTTGCCATGCAGTCTTTTCAGTGATCTCCCCAGGCTGTGTGCATTAAAAACAGAGGGGACACATTCTGAGGTGCCAACACGATGGTCCCTTGTTGTGCAAACGCTTTTATGGCTCCCTGGGTGATGTCTGTGGAAATGCTCAGCTGATGACAGCCCAACCCTTATCTGCTCATTTATTTGGATCAGAAGGTCTTTGGGAAGATGCAGTGGAAGGGTCAGACTTATGTTGGCTTTCATTAAGCTTTTTCTTACCTCCCAGAGATAGGGGACTTTAAATTGAAAAGAGTTTTAGCCTTTGCCATGACTGGTAACAGTTGGATAATTTTTTAAATGCAGACATCTAAAAGCCCATAGCAAGAAACAAATATCTATCACAGCTTTCAAAAATCTCAGTGTTTAAGACAGCTCTGGTTCTTGGAGATGTGTTTGTGCTTTCTGTCTGTTTGGATTGGGTTTTTCTTAATCTGCTCCACTTTTCAAAGTGTTTTACATTTGCAGCCTAGACCTCAGTAGGTTTTGTTTAGCTGCTCAGTTGGAGCTGCTGAAGCTCAACCTTGGGCTGATCAGTCCTTGGCCTGTGGTCTTGACAAGGTGCAGACTCCTACCCAGGTGAGACTGAGTTGTCACAGACCACTTTAAAGAGTAAGAGAGTCAGAAACAGAGAGGTTGACACTCTGTTTGCATTTCTGGCAGCATGAGATAAATAAGTGTTGTTAAAGCATTACTCATGATGCACACCGTTATGGTGCAAAGGCAGAGAGGTGACAGGAGCTGGGGGGTGAAGCAGCTGACAGCCACTCATGGCCCTCACTGCCTTTCATCCCTGTGGACCAAGCTGAACTTTCAGATCTATATTAAGACAGGGCATGATCTCTGAGACATGATCTCCAAATACAGAATGACCTCCCACAACCTGCCCTAAATAAAATGCAAAAGGACTTGGCCTGCAGTCAGCTCCCCCAGAGTGAACCACATGGAAGGGTCTGGGTTCAGCTTACTGTTTGTTTTTCAGTAGGTGGGAAGGCAGCACACGTGCTTGATGCTGGAGGAAAGCAGATCTGCAGTGAAGTTGAGACTTATTTACCCTTGCAGAAGTCCATCCTCTACTCTCTGAAGGGTCAGCCCTCCAAAATGGGAGCAAGGAGCTGCAATAAGGTGGCACATGCTCCCCTGGCTGCTGCTGCCAACCTGCCGGGCATGGCAGGGAAGGGCCACTGTGGGGTAGAGATGCTCCTGCCCCTGAAAAGTCTGGCTTCTGCTCAGGAGATGGCTGCAAAAAGGCCACCAAAATAAAAGAGAAGGAGCGCTGACACCATGGCCCCTGTGCATAGGCTGTGTAGGTACAGCTGATCCCTGTGCCCAAAGTGGTACAGATCAGCCACAGGGGAGGAATCAGGCCCCATGGGAGGAGATCCTTCCCCGGCAAAGGTCCATGGGATGGAGCAGTCCCAGAGGCCAGGGCATTGCCATCTGCAGGGACAGCTGGGAACAGCCCTGCTGTCGGAGTAGCTGTGTGCACAGGACGGCAGCCCCGCGCAAGTGGGCTCTGCCTCTGGCTGCTCTGGGCCAGCACAGCTTTGGTGAGGTAAGAGCAGCCTCTGGCTCACCCTGCTCCTTCTGCCTTACCCAGGGCAGCTGTTTGGTGCAGTAAAAGCCTCACAGTGAGAAACATACAGTTCTTCCATTTCCAAAGAAATTGATGCTACTTAAATTGCTACCCCCACTGGAGTCCGGTGTATCCAGGACTGTCTGCAGCCTCAGAGAAATGCCAGTGCTTTGTCATGATCAGTGCTTTGTTATGATCAGTGCTTTGCCACTGGGACTGGGCCTGGGAAGAGAATGATGGAAACTTGCCCTGAGGAGCCAACCAGTCCCTCTCCCATAGCAGCATCAACTGCAGCAGCAAAACTGGTGGCAGACAGTGACTGCAGGAAGGTGTTGCATCTCTGGAAGGCTTCTCCCAAAGGGTCTCAAAACACAACAAAAGATTCAGGTCAAATGAACCTAAAAATTTTATGTGTAGGAAGAAAATGAAAGTAACAATTTTCAAGTGTGCCTGTTTAATTTGGCTACCCAGTGCAAGTGGCTCAGGGAGTATTTTTACAAATGCTCCTTGTGGTACAGGTGAAAGTTGCAGAAATTCTTCTGAACATGAAGATCTCGAGCAGAGATCTTGGAGCACAGCTACCTAATAATTTGAAATACTAGCAAATAAAACGAGAATTTAGCCTTGGGCAGTATAGGAAGCTTGTATTTGAGGCAGGAATTTGTAGAGTTCTCCTTGATGTCTGCTATATTTTGATAGGCCCAGTTTTGACCACCATCCCCACGTGTTATACCAGCTTCTCTCAGTGATGCTTAATTTGTTTGTTATTTTTTGTTTATTCCTCCTCTGGAAAGGACGTAAGTGTACAATCTCATTCCTAACCCTGGGGAAAGCAAATGTCTGTAGGACATCATATTTGTTTGGTCCTCTTGCAACATCCTGATAAATCAGAGGAAGTTTGAAGTCTAAATGCTTACTAAAACAAATTTTTGCTTCTGGAAGCAGGTAAGTTTTTAATCATATGCTGCATTTCAAAGCCTGGGGCTCATATGTTTTTATTTGCATACCTAGGGAATCTTTTTATCAAGGGGCTCTTTGTGATGAGCTTTTAATATTCTCTAATATATGTATTCTGCCATCGTCTCCAAGGACCAACATTTTCTCTGTACTCTACAACATAGTGATAGACAGAACTACTTCAGTAAATCTATACAGGTAAGTGGTTCTTCTTTTCTGATGTCCTCAGCAGAAGCCCAGAGTCAGCAGCTCCTAAAGGCCAATAGCAACAGTTTCAAATGATATTTGGCACATCTATTTCTATCAGAAATCTGATATTCTTTATATGCTGAATAACATTGTTTATTTAACTTGTAATGAAACTTACACATTCACTGCAAAACAGATTGTTCAAAGGAGCATTGGTATCCATGACTTTCCTTGGCAATTTAGGAGACTTATATGTGAAGGAAATTTATAGAAGGAAACTAAAGCTAAAGTGCATATCATACAAATGCAATAGTTAAAATGTTGTGTAGGATATCTTAATTTTTAATACAGGTGAAAGCCAGGAGTTTAATGATATTTGAAGTTTAAAGAAAATAATAAAATCCCTGACTTCTTTGTTCCTTCTCAGTTGGGTTTATATTGAACATAGTCTCGATGTTCCTTAGTGCTCCAACCATCACTGAATTAATCAGTCCCATCTCTCCCACCCAGCCTCCGCTCTGCTCACTCTGTAGGGAATTTTCTGTGGAAATAGAAAGTTACCACCTATTTTTAATTTAGAAATCAACACCTATAAACTGTCATCCTATCTGTCAAAAACAGACATCTACCAACACACAAATACCAGGAAACCTATGTCCTGCTAGTGAGAACAACTGGTGCTCATTTTCACCTTCCCTACATGTTCATCCAAATATGAGACTACTTTAAATGAATGTTTCTATCATTGGCTTAACCAATTTATTCTATGCATTCTACCTTCAAAAACCAAAAGTCTCAGATAATTCCTTGGGTACCTGCAGGACATAACAGTTCTGGACATATCACACACATTCATGCCTGACCACATTTAGAAACCATTTCAAATATTGTAATTCCCTGAAAAATCATAGATGTGTATATAAAAATATATGAAAACCATATATGAAACCATAAATATTAATTTCAAAGCATATAATTGTTTTTAAACCACTTTAATGCTTTTTTAAAAGTAATTTAAAGCCTTGGTTATAACACATCCTGCCTTTTCCTGAAACAGTGAATTGCCAGGAGATTCAGTAGAGCTGTTCCTATTTCTACCCAAAGTCTCTTCAGAGGGACTTCATCCTCTGTCTTTCTGCCAGAAACCTCTACTGACCCACATCCTCTCCAGCAGCATTAGGCACCAGCCCAGACCTTAAAACACAGGACCATGAAGCCACTATTAGGGGGGCATCAGTGCAGATTGTATTTCATTAAGGCAGCTTTAGTCTTACTGAGAAAAAAATTTGTATTTCACTGGCTCTTTTTTAATGCAGACCTCCAGACCAAACATTAACACTGTTCTTTATATCTTTTCCCCGCAATTATACCTAAAAGCTACCTTTCAACAGTGTATCTTTGCACAGCCAGGGAGACAGCAAAGCAGACAGTACAGAATCAGTCAGGTTTCCTTGTAGAACCTGACATACACAGGAGAAGCAAAATAAGGTTTTCCCCATTCAGTTCTTTTTTTTAAAGTCCACAGGCTGAACTAGAAGAGATAACCAAACCATCGATGAAACACAGACTTTAACAGGAGACTAAAAATGCTGCTGATACTCAGTACTGTTGAGGGTCACACAGCACAGCTTGTTACTTTTTTCTAAAGCTTTAAGTGTTATTTATGCCACCTTAGGGCAGAGTCTCTTACCCAAGACCAAGGGGAGCCAATGGGGGTCTCTGGATGTTCCTCCTCCTCAGACGACATCCTGAGCTGGTGGTTTTTCCCTGTTCTTCACAAACACTGCTAAAGTCACTGCTGGTTTCTGCCATATACAAAAAAGCTGCCTTCAGATTTTAGCTGTAGACAACAAAGCTCCAGAGAATATAATTTCGCAGTGATCATGTTCTTGCTAATTTTACCTGCCGAAGTTCTTGGAAGCACAGTCAGAGCAAGAAACCTGACCTCAGTAAACCAGAGCACACTTTCCTTGCAACTGACTTCTCAAGTGCTCTAGCTCAGTCAAAAGGTGCAGTGAAAAATTAGAGCCTGACAAACACAAATTCACTTCCAGACAGTATCCTAACTTTCATATAAGATTTTGTGGTCAGGCAGTTTACTGAGTTATAACTTCCAGAAACAGAATACAAGGAATTTTTACTGCCAACATTTTATTACTATCATTGGTCATATTTTGTAAGGATTTTAATAATTTAAATTTTTTTTCAGGACAGGTTCTTAATGCCACAATCTAATTCTGCCTTTCTGCAGAGTTGCACAACTCCACAACCGTAACTGTGAGTGAGAAGGCAGCACAGCTTTCCTGTTCCTCTGTGCAATAATATTTGAAAGAGAATATTTTTTGTTTCCATTTGTTTATTTTGGTTTTCTGTTTGTGCCTAGTTTGATACAAGTATGTAGAATCCACACACAGATCCATACAGATCACACACTATTTATTTATCAGATAAACTTGTCCTGAATTTTGAGACTTCTGGCTCTGTCTGAGAGGACAGCTGGGTCCAGCATCTTGAACTCACTTCTGGCAGTTGGCAGAAATAGCAGCCTTGCCACCAAGATACAGCCTGAGGTTTTGTGTTCAAACTGACTGCTAAATCACAGCTATGATACACTTTCACACTCACAGCCTGTGGCTTGTATTTTGTTATTTATCATCCCTCTGCAGTAGCTGGTGAAATAAAGTTGCTATCAAAGTCCCTGAACCCTTCTGTTACAGGTCTGGCTTTGGGCAAAGGCTTCCAAATCTTTCCACTCTTATGTAATGAAATGAGCTATTTATAGCACCCCACTGGCATTAACTATGAGCTGATAACAGTTATCAAATGAACAAATATGCCCAGCTATGCTTCATACTTAACCCTAGGCTATATGCAAATTCAGTGAGTAGGAAAATAACCAATCAATGGAAAAACACTGGAAATAAGGCATAGAGTAGAGAAATAGCCTGTTGCCAGCATGTGGTCTCTCACCACCGTGAGTGTCACTAAGTAGGCAGCAGATAGAAAGGACTGAGAAGTGACAGCCCTCTGTGCAGCCCACCAGGCATTGTCAGCTGGAGGATTGGGGTATCACAGGCCATGGCTGGACAGTGTGTTGTTTTCAACAGCAACATCAGCATCAGCTGTGCTTGCCTCTGTCACCCTCCTTATTCCCAAAATACAACATTCAAGACTGCTTAAAGTCTGAAATACTTTCCTAAAACAATGTATTCTGAGGTCTCAAGAAGAGCTGTGGTATTTCAGCTGAGAGTTAAGTTCATTGCTGCATGGAGTTGCCTTTAAGCTTTGGGAGTATTGGGAATGAGTGTTATTCCTGTGTATCAATCAAATCTAACAGCTGCCAAACTGCTCTGAATGCCTGGCATGGCACAGGAAGTGCCAGTTTGTATCACAGGACAAGCATTACATGCAGGCAATCCAGTCTCAGCTTGCTCCAGTTGCTCCCTGGCCTTTGGGGTTCTGCTGGGCTCCCTCAGCATCCCTCCAGCACTGTCACACAGCCTCCTGCTGCTGGCTCTGACCTGCTCCTGCAACCCTGCCACTGCCCCACTGCAGCCAGTCCCTGACTTTCCCCCTGATGGATGTCTTAGGATGACAGGACACTGATGTGAAAGGCATCTGGAAGAGATCTAATAATCAGAAAAAATGATGCTTCCTTACAGTCTTTCATGCTTCACATTAGAATCTCAGAATCTGAAGCGGCCCAATAGCCAAGTCACCCTCCAGTTGTAGAGGAACTCTTCCAAGAGAAAATAGCACAGCACTTGAGTTACCAAGATGCTCAAGTTACTCGTTTCTGTTGTGCACCAAATGTTAAGACTGCAAGCACAGAAACTCATTTATTAGCTATCTGACAAATCACATTTTCTTTCTGGAACAATTTTAGGGAAGGAAATTCAATACAATTCTTCTCATTTCTGATAAACAGGGAAATGCCACGCCTAATGAATTTCAATGGCATTCCTGCCCCTGCTGAAAGGTCTATTCACCAAATGTAAAAGATAGGAACCACTGTTTGTTGGAGTAATTTTCCACTGTTCCACCCATTTCTTCTGATAAATTTTCTTTCAAGCTGTGATGGGTAAGTATAACAATCTATCAGAAATAGCATTTAAATAATTGTAATATGCTGCATAATGTTTATTTATCAAATTCTTCAAGAAGTGGGCGTGCATCTTTCCCAGCACACTGTATTCCTGAAGCCTTTGTCATTTTCTGTACCATCCGATTTCAGGAACTTCCTGCTTTCCCCAGGAAGCACTAACGAGTGCAGGCATTTCCCCTTGGCAACATAGATGAATCCAGGGGCTGCTGTTCCTAAATCAGTGCATCTGGTGTCCCTGTCCAAGGGTGACCATCACCAAACACTTCTGATCAATACACCCATAAATGGAATAATGATTTTACTACATGTAAAAGGACCTTTCTCCACAATTTGCATAAATGATGACAATGTTTCCCAGACTTTTCCCAGCGTTCTCATCCCCACTACCTGCTCCCCATCCCACCTTCTTGCTGTCACACCCACACAGCCAGGCCACAGTTTCTTTGCCCTCTTCCCAGTGTTCCCCAACCACCCCAGCAGCTGCTTTTCCCTCACTCCCTTCCCATTTTTGCACTGTCAGGACTGCACAGCTTTGTTGCTACTTCCCCAGTTGGTATTTTCAACCAAAGACAAAGGTGGAATGGTAGCTGACACAAAATTCACAGAAAATGTTCTCAAGACTCACAGTTCATGTAGGCTTCACATCAGTTTTGAGATTCCTCCTCAGCCCATAGCCTCTGTGACATCCTCTAACAACAAGCTTCACTGGATAATTATGCACTATAAACTATAAAGAAGTTTTGATGCCAGTTTTAAACAGTGTCCTGTGATTTCACTACATGACACAGGTTAAAGAGAAGCAAGTTGCTTTTTATAAACAGCATTTGCAAGTGCTGTATCATGAGAAGGAAAAAAAATTGTAATCACTCCAGAATATTTAAAAATAGAAATATTAGCTCATGGTAGCCTCTATGTGAACTTTCTTTTGCTGAACTGATAACAGTCATCTTATTTTTAATAGAATAATTAAATAGAATAATTAATAGAATATTTAAATATAGGAATATTAGTTCATTATAACCTCTATGTGAACTTTCTTTTCCTGAACTGATAACTGTCATCTTATTTTTAATAGAATAATTTTTCAACTTAAAGAGTAATTTAAGATATTTTTAAACACAATCACAACTCTACTGTACTGGAACAGCACCACTCTCCTAAAATAGTTGCTTTTCACATTACAGTAGTTTCCATGGACAAATCTTATGGAGCTTCTCTCTCCCTATTTTCTTTCTGTAAAGGCTTTTGTCTCATAAACACCTATGGAAATTTATAGCACCATGTATATTAAGAAAGCTATACTGAGAAAGCAAAAAGAAAATCTACCTAACAGAAATGCTGAGTCATAGCTCTCCCTTTTTGCATCTCCTGCAGAGGTGAAGTTCAAGATGCTACAAATTAAGACCCAACATGAATCTAGTGGGGGATTTAAGACAGGTACACAGGGCTGCCAGCCTGCCCCACCACAGGTGCCAATGTTCGAGATTCATGGTTGATGCATAAACAGTATTTACAAGAATAATTTAAGGCCTAGTAGAGAGAAATCACACCATCAACATAAAAGAAAAGGTTCTATGTGTTTGCAAAAGCCAATTTAAGTGTATCTTATGATGCAGAATCAGCCCTGCAATTACTGCAATAACCTCAGAACCAATATCTGTCCTCCCAGCTGTTAATTATTCTGATAGGTTGCAACAAGTAAAAGCCCACTTTCCTGTCAGTCCTATTGTCTCTAAGTATAAAGAATACTGTTTGATTATTGTTAATAATGCCAGTCATCATTTTCCACAGCACAACAGCTCACACTGACAGAATAATACTCTTATATATATATAATATTTCATAATACATCAGCATTTAAGTGCATAATCAATACATTGGTCATGTAACAAGTGTGGAGAAATTTCCTTCAGTTTATATTCCTGTGTAAATCTAAATCAAAAATTTCTCTTTCCTTGACGTTTTTAATCAAAGCCACATTTATGTATGAAGCTGCTTTATGAGCTCTTCCTTAAAATCATGGCAGTTGATTCCCAATGCCTTCTTCTCACAGCACAGGAGTCTCACTGTTATATCTGACACCCCACCACTTCCTAGCCAAATAAAATGTCAGCAGCGGACAATGTCAGCATTTGGACTATTGCCTCAGAACTGCCAGAGCTGTGTCCTCCACAATCATCAATAGTTATTTTGGGAGCTGTCAAAACAGGACTAGAAATGTTTTAAAAGCATTTGCAAACTACCAGAACCATTGAGTATTTATTCAGGTGTAGACTGGAGCAAGGATAAGGGACAGAAGACAGTCACCAGGCAGAGGATGTTTGGGACTAGTTTTACTTTTCACTGAAGAGCTGTACCCTTAAGGAAGTAGGAAAAAGGGAAGAATATGGATTTTTTTTCCACACCAGTGTATCCACAATATTTCAGTGGTAGCTGATGAATTATTGACTGGCTGCTGAGGGGATGATGTGGGAGAGGAGGACTGTGGCGGGAGGGTGGAAAGGCAGCATGGCAGCCTCATATGGTGTGGTGAGAGGCTGTGCTGTGGGGCCGTGGGTGCCCAGCACGGTGCAGGGCTCTGCTCCCTGGGCAAGAGGTTGGGCTTTATGGCAATTGCAGTGCTTTACCACCCTGAGAAACAGCTCTGGCACAGTCATTTCTGGCACAGGCACTGGGTTGAGGCTGGGGGATGGAGCCCAGGAAGGAGGGATGGCTCGCAATCCTCACTCACTCTCACAGCCAGACCAGAGCAGCAGCCTGTCGCAGACAGCTGGGTCCTGCTGGGATGGGTGCTTATGATGCCCACATGAATTCCAACTTCCATGGAAATCCAGATTCTTCCACACTGCACATGGTCCCTGCCCAGGGTCCTTGTGCCTCTGCAAACACTTCCAACTGCAGCCAGGAGTTCTACTTGCCCACCAACTTCTTCCATGCTGCTGGATCGATTCACAGTCCCCATTTCACTTGCTCTTCAATTTCTACCCTGTAGAGCTGTCCCTTAACCCATCCTTTGGGTTTGTTGTACCTTCCTTTTTGTGTGAGTGATACCTTCCACCACAGAGAGCTTTTTAGCCTTTGAAAAGCAACCCCCTCACAAGCAATGTTTAGCGACTGCTTTTAGATGCAGAGTGGGAGCTGAGATCTGTACATTCCCTGTCACCACAACAGGAAGCACTTGCTAGGGAGGGATTAAATCCTTTACGTCCTCCAGTGATTAGATACGAGATATTAGTGCTTAAGTGCTTGTGAAGAGCTCTTTAACAGAGAAGAGAGGATGGTAAGAAGGAAAATAATGTCACCTTTCCAATAACCTTCTCTATATTTGGACTCTGTCTTTTACAGAAGCTGAATCATAAACTACTTCTCTCTCTGACTGACAATTCAGAACATGCTAATAATACTATCTGCAGGTGATAATAGTGGATGACTAAATCAGAAAGCATGGAAGGTGCTAGAGAAGAAGGCAGAGGCTATAAAAAGTTTGTTTGCTATCACATTGTCAAGTGAATCCACAGAATGCAGAGTTCTGCTTTCTTGCCACATCCAAAACCAGAAAGGAAATGCTTAAAAGATTTGTGTGCATAATGGGCATGGGCCAAGTTTTCTCATAAAGGTCACTGGGACTGAAAGCAGTGATTCCTTCTCACAAAAGAAAGACAAGAGAAGTGTGGATCTGGACCTGGGTTCCCAGCCCTACACATGCACATATGGTAAAGAACTATAGCACCAAGGGTTGCAGCACAGGATGCCAGTCCCACCCAAACAATAATTTATCATTATTATTTATCTGTATTACTTTATCATCTCAGAGTCTGAGCTGGACACAAAACCTACATTGCCCTCTGCATGAAAGCTTACACTTTAGGGGGCTTAGTTTGTAAACTAGGTCAGGGATTAAACAACTTTTGGATGGAGCTTTGGAGGCAGTCTCTCCCTGAGTCATCCACCATCATTTTTTGCCTCCTGTGGGCAAAATGCTGGGTTTTCCTACCACGTGGGTGCACAGATGCTCCCACAGCATGACAGGAATTACCTGCATTTGGTCAGAGTAAGGGCATATCTGGTCTTATTACAGGGTGTGCTCTCCAAGACAATGGGCTGTGCATGCAACTTTCATCAGATACAATTGCTCATAAATATAGTCCATGATGGAGAATGATTGCACTTGGTCACACAACAGACATGGGTCTGCTGAGGGCAGGCCCTGGGACTCCTGTCAGGTATACAAGACACTGTATGGAGAAAAAGGTTAACATGAAACAACACTCAGGAGTATGATGGCTTCGGGTGACTAGCAGCTGTGTTTTGTGAAAGTTTTGGAAACTTTGTGGCAGAAGACAATGTTAAGGAAGGATATGGATTTTTTTTATTATTATTATTTTGTACTTTAGGGCTTTTTTAGTTTTAGGAGAAAATGGATGTCTAAAGACTGACAAATCAAATATCAGACCTAAAACACAGAAAAAAAGTTAATGGACACTTGGTATAAGTTGTTTAAATTTCCTTTCCTGGTTACAGGAAAGGAAATTTCAACTCACTGTCTTTCAATCTGAGTTCTTTCAAAAATCCTTATACTTTTGAGGCTGTGTTATGATGTAGGCTATTAAGAAGTACTGTTTTTTCTCTTGATCAGTTCAGGTCATCCCTTAATTATATTAACTCCTTTCAGCCCATGTTTTTCCTCTGGCTTTTTCCACTGCAAAGTGTGTGTACTTATTGGTCCAGTATATCACCAAGACAGATGTCCATGCAGCATGAACTTTATTTATAAAGACATAAATGTCACACTTCCTTAAAAAAAGTTTAAATTAACTAATCAACTGATGAAAACTGAACAGTAATACTATTTACATAGGCCAATGTTCACCTTCCTTCACAAAACTTACAGTGAATTCTCACTCTGAAACACGAACAATGAAATAGAGAAGCACATTGATTGCCAGCAGTTTCCTTGTAGATAGCAATCCACATCTCTTACAGAATTCACAATTACAGAACTTACATTTCCTCTGTAAATTAACCTAAATTAGCTCTTTGGCACAGTCACACGGATGCCTGCGTTTCAAGGCCAGTACTCTAACAGACTCAGCCACCCAATGGCATTTCATCTGTATAAAGCCAATGATCCCCTCATTGGTGTAGCCAGCCAGAAAGGCCTGCCCAAATATTAGATATCCTCTGACAATATCTATACTCATCCTTCCTACAGCTTGACTGAGTGACATTAACACTGATTCCATAAAGACAAACAGGAAGTTGCAGCTTCGACAGCATTCCCACACACCAAGACAAGGACAGTGACCACTGATTTAACATTTACAGAGTACGAAATACCACAATGCCCGGTGCTGTTCAAAAACATGGGTTTAGATTTTCACCTGAATTTCTCAGCATTTTAATCTCCATTTTCTCACTCCTTTGAAGCACCTTGGCAAGAAAATATCCCCAGAAAGTGTATTGGGAGTGTTTTAGAACCATTTCATAGGCTTTACTGAGTGCACTGGCCTCAGCTTGAAGTCTACAGCCAGTTTACAATTTAGTCACAAAACATCACTGTTGTAGAAATAAATCACTTGCAGGTCAGTCCCACCATTTGATCTCTTCAGTTATTCAAGTTAATAACAGTTTCAGGTTTAAATGTTCAGATCTCATTTTAACATCTATCTTGTTAACTCTCTTCCTTATGCTAATAAAACCAGACATATAATTAGTCTTCTACTCCAACAGTCCTGCTTGGTAAAGCTATCCAGTGTGGCACTTATTCAAAAAATTAAAGCTTCAACTGAGTTCCTACTGTTAAAGAAATATATTTTACAAATCTTCGTGTAAAAAGCCTACCTGGATCAATCAGAACCATTATACTGCTGAACTGTACCAACTCCTGTCACCCTATGCTGACTGTTTGATAAATAGGACTTGTAAACCAGAACCTGCTCCTAAATTTACATTTCCTATTTCTGGAATGTGCAAAATGATTCCTAACCCTTTTCTTTATGAACTTGCATGTGGTCTTCTTTGTCACAGAAGAAGTGCACTCATTGACCTCTCTTCTGCTATGAAATGCTTTCCACCATGTAAGTCTCTGTGCCTCTATCAAGAATGAGGGATGACTTCCATCAGAACACTAAATTAGAAAAGTCACTTCAATGTTTGTAAATATGATCTTAAGCTGTCTGATTAGATATCATTCTAATAAACAACAGAAAACAGTCCTGTTTCTGTTCAGAAACCAGAGTCCCTCAAAAGTAATTTCATGAGATGGTGGCAATTAGTGTCTTGTGTCATTCAGGAAATGTGTCTCTTTTCAATTAAATATGTCGTCCAGTCAGGAAGAACAGTGGTCTGTCCTCTTTGGCGTTGGCAGTCTGGAATTCATCCCGCAGGCGGAACTGCCACTCGTCTTCCAGCTCCAGCCGGACGACAGTCTGGCGGAGAGAATTGCGATCCTGGCAGATCACACACAGCGTGGCACCTGGGCAAACAGTTCAAAAGAAACTCACCTGAGTATCCCCTGTGTTCTCAGATCACCCACCTCCCACCACCCTGCATGGAGAACTCCACTCCTTTCACATCAGGAGTTACAAATGGGCTTGGGAGAAAATAAAACTGCTCAGGCAGGACTTGAGGAGAAGCTATGTTCAGCTACCTATTTGTCAGGATCTTCTTGTGTAACTTGAGGTACCTCATAATCACCTAGTAAACAGGACTAGAAGCACTTTCCATGATCCTTAGAGTAGGAAAGGTAAAACTGACAGGTCTAAGGAGTCCTGATGATGGGTCCTGACAGCAAACCAGATAAAAGCCCTACATCCATTCCTGTTGTAGCCCTCCTGATCATTACCTTTGTTGTGTGAAACCCTCACTCAGCAAAACCCACACGGCAATCACTGTGATAGCTGACTAAGCTCTTTGTGCTTTGCTGCCCAGAAATGGCCTAAACATGTCTTTAAAACTAATTACAGATTTTAGTGGATTTTGGATTGGTAGACTCATGCTGGCAAGAAAGAATCTGGTCTATGTGATTACAGACACAAGCAAACCCAGAATGCCAAACTAAAAAAATGATACTTCAGTAACCAATGCCAACTGTCCTGTCTGGCATGCTGATAACCACTTTAACTTGCATGCATGGCTTCATGGCTGCTGAGAAAAGTCCTCCTTTAAGAGAAAATAATTACCTCACCAGCATACAGTAATCTAAATGAGAAATGGTGAGGTAAATGGTAATGCCCAAGACAAAAAATCCTGTGAATGTAATAAAAAGAAACAAGACAGAGTCACACAGTGTTTAATTCTTATGCAACGGGTTAGAAAATCAAGCAGACTGCCAGAGGAGATGGAGAAATCCCAAAGCAAACACACTTTATGCTGCATGATATAAAAATTGACTGGTTTATGCAAAATGAGACTGACTGGTAGCCTCTGTTTTAGCTGCAACAAAGAACACAGCAGTTTATAACAACTCTGCCAGTTTCAAGAGGCACTAACCACAGAGCTCTTCTCCCAGTGACAGTTATAGCTGAGAGAAACAAAGCCCCAGAGCACCAAATGCCTAAGAGATAGCAGCAGGAGGATCCAAAGGAAGTTTGTGACTGTCTGCAACACAAGTGGAAGTTAGTTGTCTCCACTACTGCACAGCATCATAAGGTTTACATGGAAAAACTGGGTATCAGGAATAAATCTTAAATCAGCCAGTTTCTATTTCTAAAAATAGAAAATAGATTTTGAGACGCTTCTCAATCACCTATTTTCCATCAAAATTTAGAAAAGCTGCAAGAACACAGTAGGTAAACACTTTATGCATAAATCTTCAACACTCAGTTTTCAGAGTGAGGAGTTGTGCGCATACTTCAGGCATGATGATATGGATCCAACATTCCTTCCCACTTAGAAATCCGCAGAACTAATAGCACTGCTATATACCAGTTTACTACAGTGCAGAGCCAGCATGATCAAGCATCAAAGTTGGGTGGGACATATAAAGAAGAATATGAATACATGCATGTATGTATAAATGCATATATATTAAATAAATATAATAGATTTAAAACAAAGATAAAATAGATTTTCCCCACATTCTCAGAGATCATGTCACCTAATTCTTTGTAATAAAATTATTGCAGCTCACCTTTAAGAAAATGAAACTTCTTCAAGAAGCTAGCTACAACAAAGGAGTCACAGAGGTACAGCAGGAGACCACTGAATGTCAAACCAGAGGAGCTGATATTCAGAGAATGAGGCCGAGAACTCACGTAGCAAACTGCAATCTGATTGGGAGATAGTGGAAAAAATTAACACCTTTAGAGCTTCCATATGAAGCTTCCAGTATCTGCACTTGATTCAAATTCAGACTTTCTTTCCAACTCCAAATATTGTTAGTTTTATAGTTCCTTCCAAAAAATAGCATTACTTATTAACAATATACATAAGCAAAATTCATAATTATGTATTGTTATTGTTGTTGTTTTATTATTGTTTTAATTATTATGTTTAGATGTGATAGAGTTTGAAAGCTGCAGTAACAATTGTTCCCCACAACCATAATGCTGTGACCTGCCCAGCCCATTTTATTTATATGTGAGTAAATATAATAACTCTACAGTCAGACATGAAAAGACCCCTTAGAAATTCCAAATTTCATTTACATTATGATTACTCAAGGATTACTCAAGCCAGTAGAGTTATTCATATGTATGAATTTATGAAGTTTCTTCTTGCCTAGTTTGTTTTTGTGGCTACTCCTGAAATCCACTAGGAACAGGAATATTTACAGCACTCTTTCAGGATTTATAAATTCAGATTAAGGGACTCTTCCACACATGGCTTCGTTTCAGAAGTGCCACTGTACTACTTAGCTGGGATACATCCTCATCTGGCATGGATCAGCATGGTTGAGTGGAGGAGGAAGGCTGAACCTCAGCAACTAAGACTCTGTAACAGTATGCCTATTCCATATCCCTTCAATCATGTTGTATCATATTACAGTTCAGGCAGCAATTCCAGAATTGGAGTTGAATGAAATTGAAATAATTTCATTTGCTGAATGGGTTAGAGCTGAAAAGATGCAATGGATGAAGACAGTAACAGTACAATGCCCTCCTACAAAGCTTGTTTTTCCAAACAAAAAAACAAAAGCCTAAGAACTCAAAATGTTGTGGAGGCAGCATACATGGGAAGGTTATTACACAGCTCTTTGGAAGAAAAGTGCAGTAAACCCAGAAAGACTGAATTTCATTTGGTATTCAGTGAAGAGATAAAAACAGTCCTATTTTATAATGCAGGGTGCCCCCAACAAAGGAAATGATTGGCATTTGACTCTATTGATTCAGAAGGCTGAGCAATTGTTTTATTAAACTATACTATATTACATTAATAGCATATTATAACTATACTAAAGAGATTGCTATGCTATGCTATGCTATGCTATACAAAGATACATACTAAAGAAAAACCTGTGACTGTCTCCAGACAGCCAGGACACAGATTTGACCTAATAGAACAATTAATATAAACAACCATCACTAGAATCTAATTACTAAATCTCTTCAGGTAAACAATCTTCCTAACGCATTCCACATGTGCAAAAACAACAAGAGCAGAGAATAGAGATAAGAATTGTTTTCTCTTTCTCTGAGGTTCTTCACTGCGATTTCCAGAAAAAGCCTGAGAGAGAAAATTATGTCTCTTCCTGTTCAAAGAATGTAAATACAACACAGTCCCTCTCTCCTGAACCACACCACCCTGGTACCAAGTTTCTATTGACATATTTGAGTTGAATTACAACCTTGGCTTTAGATGCAGACTCATCAGAGAGAGCCAACAGCTCCTGAGACCTAATGTCAGCACCTCCCATTCCCACTGGTTGTTTAATATTTGATTCTCTGCCTCAGCTTATCAGTCTGAAGTGAACTAAAACATCTGTATATTTGAAGTGCTTTCTAAGGGTTATCTAGTATTTGTAGAACCCTCTTGTGGAAGAAATTCTCTGTAGGAAGACCCAAATTATAGCAGATTGAGAAAACACTTCACAGACTATATTAGTATTTAAGACAACTCTGGGATTTCTCTCCATGTACTTTAGTTGAAGCCTCTGACAATATCTCTATGGGACTAAGAATTCAATTTTAACATTATAGGAATGTGCCTCATTCTTCAAAGGAATACATCAGTAACCTATCCAAAACAGAGCCTATGCATTTCTAGAGCTACTTGGAGATTGTTTTGTTCAGTACCTGTGGTCCTAAGTTAAGGTAACAGTCCACAGACAGCACTGGATGGCTGTAATTCTTCAGTGAGAGAGGGAAGAAGCGATGGCTGTGGTACTGGAGATACTTTTCAAGGAGCAACTGAGCAGGTGCTGCCAAGAAGGTGTGCTTGCTGTCAGGAGCACAAATGTACTGAGCAGGGGAGATTGAAACTGGATTGTCAGATACCTGTGAGGAAAAAATATTTCTCGTACAGATCAATCTTAATCAATCAAGCTGTACATGTGTGAATTCTGGTTTGTATGAAATACATCTCTACCCTACAAGTCTAGGTTTTCTTTAAGAAGAAAAGTTTTCAGCAAAAAGTATCTGCTGCCAAAACAGTTTCAGTTTCATAAAATTATATTTGAGTTTATAGTCCTTGAGGTTTCCTCTTTGAATTCAAAGTACTCCTACCTATGAAGTCACATGAAGCTGAGCTATTTTATCTATAGCTGTAGATAAAATCCACATAGTGAATGGTTACTTGGATTGCAAAGAGACACTCTATGTGTTTTTCAAAGTTTTGAAGGAAAACTATTAAGGAAAGTTTTATTTATGACAAGAATATTGTGGATTTCAGAAAAAAATAACTGAAAACGCCCCTCGTGGCAGACATACCCCATTACTGGCAACAGATGATGCACCAAAATACCTCAGGTCTCCTAGTTAAAAAAGACAAAAAGGAAAACAGAATTTTAACAACAGTGCAACAGAGGTCTCAGTGCCCACCTTAGACTTTATGTGGAAGGATCGTTGCCCTCCAACTGCAATTTGCTTTTTCATGACACTGAAGTGGTTGAACCGACAGATGAGGAGGCCAGCACTGTGGACACGCAAGTTGAAGTCAACATCATCACATGTAAATCTGGAAAGAAAAAGTCACAGCAGGTCAGGGGAATGTTCCTCATCACACACTGACAAATACAAGCACCAGAGTCTTTGATCAGCACCATAGAAAGGACAGGTATCAAACATACTGACCCTCCACCAGTGCCTATGAGTCAGGGAAAGGGGATTCAGCTTTCTAGTATAAAATAATAATAGTAATAATAATAGTAAACTAGGCTAACATCAGTTTGAAAAGACCAGAATGAGGGAGGAAAGCACTAGGGAGGGAAAGGATCAAAAGCATAAAGTGGAAAGGCAGTAAATTACTAAGGAAAATACCCAAGAGTTAAAACATTTTTTTGCCTTTTACAACAATAATGGAGTTATAAGAAATTGCTACATACATTACTACCCCAAATACAGTCAAGGAAATTAATTCCTTAGACTTCCAAGGAAAGGGATGAGGCCTTACATTGGATTTATCAAATGCACAGAAATATCTGACTGCTCATTTTCCCCTCAGAATATGAACAGCTAGCATTTTTTTCAATATTCCTCTACAGAACTAATGTAATTTTATTTTAGAAACTAAAACTATTTGGAGGCAGGGAGTCTTTATACAAAAGAACTGCTGAGACACAGTAAAAGATTAAGCAGAATGAGGCCACACATCCCTGAGCTAAATTTGACCCATTTAAAAATATGAGGGAACAGAATAAAAGGATATAACAGAATAAACTCCTAAAGCTGACTAAATTCAAATACTCTGATCTCTGGAAAATTCAGGATCAGTTCTTCATTTTGAATATATTTATTACAAAGGAAACAGGATGATGTGCAGAACCATTGGATTGACATCCAGGGCTTGAATTTAAGCTAACTGAGCAAGCAGTGCAACAGTCAACATCAGTGAGAAACATGGCATTCAATTATAAGTTTTTTAAGTTTTGTCTTTGATCTTAGCAATATCTGCATGGTTATTTGATATCCCTGACTGTAACTGTCTCTGGGTTTTAAAATGTACTTTTTTCCTTGCCCAGGCTTGGACTGCCATACAATACTTCACAGTCAGCAGTACCCACACAGGATTAACCTGAGCCTCCTGTGGTTCAGAGACAGAGGCAGGAAATGGGTGGTGTGAATGTGGCATTCCTGACATTTTAACATTGTTGCTTGTACTCATTTAATTTTGCTTTATTGTCAGTGTCTCTATTTGCCCTTCACACACAATGCTTCATAAATAAACACTTAGACAGCCTGGGAGTACAGTTCTCTACTAGGAGATACACAGGGGCAAATTTGTTCTTTTAAGATGCCAGGCTGGTTACAATAGAAATATAGAACATCTGCTTATTCAGAGAATAATGAATGCATAATGCTTCCCTGCAGTTATAAGTAAGCTTGGGCCTCAAAAGATATCTTCCTGAGTTAGCAGAGCTCTTCTGAAAAGCACAGTGACTGATGTTCAGTTACCCAAGTGTAACTTGGAGCCATTTTAATTACCTGGGCTATCCCACCCAGCTTACAGAAACCCACACATTTCATGTCATACCTGCCAGCCCCATATGGATGTCTTCCATATTCTAGGGCACTGAAAGATCAGTTTCAGACAAGTGAATCCCACCTCTAGTGATATATATATACTTTATTCTATTGTAATAAATGCACGTCCTTCAGAAATGGGGGGAACCCACAGTTTATTTCACACAGATCAGTGAAATTCTGTGAAATCAACCTAGTGAATACAGTTCTGCTAGCTGTGGTAATGCTGTGCATGACAAAATTATAATCTGATATATCCTAATTGGCACAATAACTGAAAAAGTGGGATTTCTGAGACAGATGAATGTGAGAAACAACCACCAGTGTGAACAAGACATTTATTTATTCTTTTCTTCTGATTGTCCTGATGAGCACACATGTGGTACACTGCAGTGTTGTGCTACTAAGGGTAAAAAGCCCAGATATATACGTCAGAATGAGATTTGGTTATGCACATATAATTCCTGTTTCCTTTGGAAGGGAGAGCAGTTAGGCAGACAAGAAGGGAAGTACATTATTTGCCAAAGGCCACTTGGAGTTGACAAATACTGCAGAGTAAACTGCTGTCTATGTCTATCCTGTACTTTGTTATCACTGTTTTATTTAGAACTATAGAAATTAATGTCTTTTTCCAACTTCTAGCAGCCTGGGAAGGCTTTAAATCACAAGTAAGAAAACAAAAACTGTCTCTATGCCATTCACAATTTCCCTAAAAAAACCAAGAGCTTTGTTTAACTTTATGTTTTTTTGTAAAAAACTTCCTTTATTTGGTTCATCACCTCTGCTGAAAAGTGCTACTGATTCACTTACCGGTTCTGATTGTACTGTACGTTCTGTGTCAGATCCACATTCAGCATAATGAAGTCATGCACGTGGCAGCAGGAGAATGGTTCCTTGATCTCAGCACTGTTTGTTTTACTGGACCATTTCCTCATTCCAATTAGGGCATAATGAGTGACATTGGGAGTTGCTTCAATGTGTTGCAGAATTTGCTTCAGGGAAACATTCCTTTCAGTCCATGTATAGTCACTGTGATAATTATGAAAATGTGTTAATTTTAAAATATGTAGAGAACATTCAGAACCTCTTTCAGCTGTTATGACTTTCAGGTAGATAACTTCAGTGTTGTCTTACTTTACTGTATTTTTTTATCTCTCACTATAGTTAAAATTAACTAGTG
Source organism: Emberiza elegans (assembly GCA_024865655.1). Lineage (NCBI taxonomy): Eukaryota > Metazoa > Chordata > Aves > Passeriformes > Fringillidae > Emberiza > Emberiza elegans. The sequence continues at coordinate 28,249,351 of JALJVW010000085.1, read as the reverse complement.
CTTATGTGGTGGGGACTGGTATGACAGATCTGTAATTTAGTCTACATCTCTCAAAATATTTACTCAGATATGTAAACTTGTAAAGTTAGCTAGAAAATATGCCAATAAATCTTGGAGAGTTGCTGACTTGTGCCATAATTTAAGCACAAAGTATTAAGATCCTTCTAGCGCACCCCAAGAGTCCATAAATCTCAGTTTTCATCGAGTGTCATTCTCTCTGAAAGTTTGCTGTAAATTCAGCATAGTCTGTTCATGGAATAGATAAAAATATCTAGCACAAACAATATTCTAAAGCAATAAAAACAAAAATGCTAGTTCAGGGATTTGAGGAACTCATAAAGGAGACACACAGACTGGGACTGACAAAAAAGCCAAAGGAAATCAGTTGCACAACTTGCACAAAACTTAGCTTAGCTTCATTTAGCTTCCCTAGAAAAATCTAGTGAAAAATGGACATATGAATGTCCATGTTGTCCAGTGTGTCAGGGAGTGTTTACAGGGTCAGAAATCTGCAGTCCAAGTAACTCTAGCTTGAACAGCAACAGCTGCAGGCCACATAAATCCTCAGGGGACAGGAATGAACAACAGGCACTACATTACATGCTATGCAAAGACAGATACCTAGGAAAGTGCTCTCCTTGGGCAAATATAATTCTCTGCTTGTACAGGGTAGAAGTTGTAGTGTAGCAAACATAATTTCAAAATTACATGCAGAGAAAGGTTAAAAGAGACCAGATGAAAAAGCATATATTACACTATTTACCTTTTTCTGTCTCCTGAACAATCAACTTCTACTGCATTCCACATAACACAGGAGTCATCTGAAATGACAATGAAAGGCCAAATATCCTGGGGTTTTATCCCCAGCTCTTCCTGCCGATTCCGTTCAAGCTCCAGGTTATGATAAGACAACTCTTTAATCAGGAAGCGTGCAGCACCTGAAACCATGGGCATTAATCACCAGGTTAAAAATAGGGGCAGAAACTGTTTGCTTTTAACTCAGAAGCCTTTTAAAGTGAATATTTTTGCAGACAAGGGTATAAATCACTCTGAAGATTTTAACCCCACCACGACCCAGAGCCAGCTTGCTTTGTCACTTGCCAAGCAAGTGACTTAAAGAACCACATTGGGAAGGATGAAAAATGAGGCCTGACTTCTGTGGTAAAGATTTTCTAGTGTCTTAAGGACTTAGTGACTACTTCTTTTCATATGACAATATTTGTGTTCGTTAGCATCTCGTAGTGCAAAGAGTTAGAGATACTTTCCAGTGAATGACACTGGAAATTGTCCCTGATGATCTACTGTGAATGTTTGTCACTACTGCTGTATATAAGGTGTTCCAGCAGCACAAGGAAAGGGTTGAACATTTCACAGATGTTATATTAGCAGAACCCTCCTGAGGGATGTACCCAAGCAGAGCATCACTGCCCATGCAAATAGCACTCAACTTATTTCCACAAGGAAACAGAGTCAGTAGCTCCATCTGAGCTTTAACACCCTCAGCTTCTTTCAAAGACAATAGAAGAGTTAAGTATTTCTAGGGTGCAACTCATTGAGCTTGCTCTAGGTGTCCTGGATTAAGAGAGGTGTATCTTCAGCTGTGTCACATTGTCCTCAGTGGGAATCCAGATCACCAGATCAGACATCCTAGCTGCAAGCTGTGGGTCTACATTGCACTGTCAAATAACAACACTTAAGGATCCAAGTTGTGTGTCCACATTTTTTAGAACCTCTTGTTACACTTACCTACTCCTGCACTGTTGAAAATGCTTGGTAGAACGAGCATGATGTGGTTGGGCCAATACTTCTTATATATGGCCATTTCATACTCCTTGACAACTAAAACATGCAAATGACTGGCTCCATCCATTGCATGATATAAATTGAAAAGTCCATGTTCATGACGGCCAGTGGTGGGAGTAAAAGTGGGGCTTTTTATGTAGTCTTCACTCTGTAGGTAAAAAGAAGTGTAAGCTTCTGTATTAATCTGGACAGGAAAAGGAGAAATAGATTCTTCAGGAGAATAATTCAGATACACTAACACTACACAAACTGACACATTTTTAACTTCCTTGACAGGAAAATAAACCACTTTTAGAAGAACTGGAAAAAAGAAAACCCTATCATTTGGCTTAATTGACTAATGAGAGTGTGGTGGGATGGACAGGACTGCTAACCTTGCCCTGCCAAGTGCAGAGGTACCTTGAGGATAGATCTGCAAGAGGATTTAGGTCCATATGATAGAGGACTGCAAGAAACACCTTACTCCAAAACTACAGTACAACTCTTCTGAATGGAGCAAGGGAATAGAAAAAGGAGCAAAGGGAGAATAGTCTTTAAATGTCAACACCTCAAACCAGGCTCAGTGGCAGAAGCAAGAAAAGAATCCACAAGGACCCAGTGCACAGCTCCAACCATGTAGCCAAGCACAAGTTTACTGGTGAGGGACAGCAGGAGATGTCATTGTTACATTGCTGTTGTGTTGCTGTCTTGGTTCTTCTAATTAAAACTTGAACTGGAGGGTGATATTGATTTATTACTGTTTATTGGAAGCAGCTTGTTTTCTCCAGGATAGAAGTGCTATACTGCTTATTGCTGTTCCACAAATTGCTTCAATGCTCCAAGCAGTGTGGCCTGAGCGAGGCACAGCTTCACCCTAGCCCTTAGTGGGCATCAGGAATCTCTGTAAAGGTCAACATCTCTGCACCAGTGTGGCCTCACCTTGAATATTCTGTGCAGTTTTGGGCACCACAATATAAGAAAAATATTATATTAGACTATTAGAGAGTGTCCAAAGGAGGGCAGCAAAGATGGTGAAGAGCTGTGAGGGGAAGCCGTGGGAGGAGTGGCTGAGGTTATTTTTTCTGTTCAGCCTGGAGGAAACTGAGGGCAGAGCTCACTGCAGTTACAACTTCCTCATGAACAGAAGAAGAGGGGCAGGCACTGATCTCTTCTCTCTGGTGAGCAGGGACAGGACCCGAGGGAATGGCCTGAAGTTGTGTCAGGGTAAGTTTGGGTTGGACATCAGGAAAAGGTTCTTCACCCAGAAGGTGGCTGGACACTGGAGCAGACTCCCCAGGGAAGTGGTCAAGCACCAGCCTAAGAGATCTCAAGTGTTTGGATGTTTGGACAATGCTCTCAGGCACATGGTGTGACTCCTGGGGATGGTTCTGTGCAGGGCCAGCAGTTGGACTCAATGATCTTTGTGGGTCCCTTCCAGCTCAGCATATTCTGTGATTCTGTGGTCAGAGTTTTCAGAGCCTGTTAAATAGATGACCTTACAAAGTGTTTTCTACAAGCATCACATGTCATTCTTTATACAGTCTTGAAACTGTGACTAAGATTCTTTGAAAACATCATTTTTATATGAAAGTAACTAAGCATTTATGCAGCATAAAACAGGATATTCCATGGCTTTTTCTCTATAGAAAAAAATGCTTCCTCTTACTAATGGTATAATAAATGAAATAATATCTTTGAGTTTCTTTGCAGAAACTCTCACTTTAACATCTTAAACATATAACCAAAGACCTTTTGTCACAGATAAGACTGTTTATACCAAAGGATCAACCTTGACTATGACCAAAAGATAGAGCTTTTTGGTGTCTCAATTTTTTTTTCACATATCCCTTTCTAGGAGAAAATACAAGCTTAGCATAAGGACATCTTCACTGTCTCTTGACAGTAGGAATAGTAGTATAAAGAATATTACTTCAACAAATTTTGAAATTGGTGGTGTCTCTCTCCTATATATGACCATAAATATAAATAAAAACATCCAGCTACCTTATCTGTGACTAGTGGTAGCCTCATACTTTCCAACTGTCTTCCTGGTTGGCTAAAGACAAAATGATGCTCCTTTGATTTTGGAATGATAAAATGCAGCTGTATTTCTTCTCCCAGCATAGAATAGGAAAAGGCAAATGCATGCAGAGTCGACTCATAAATCTAAGGATGAGAAAAAATATGATAATTCCAGTTAAAGTCAAACCACAAGGTCTCAGTGTAGTTTATATACATTTACAACACTGCTAAACAGATTACAGTCACTTACTGTATGACATTAGATTTAACTTCATTATTCATAAGTGTTAAGCAATATTCCCTAGGCTAGAGCTTACACAAAAAAAAGCACAGATTAAAGCATTCCCTCTTTTGAAACTGTTGTTTCAGTTTCATTTTGCAGATGGCACCAATACTTACAGGCCTCTCCTGGCTTTCAGTAATACTGGCGTATAAAAAACAGTATTTGCATTACTGACACTTTCTTCCTCACATTATAACAGGCAAGAAATTAGAGGGTTGTTCTGAGTAAAAGCAAGTTGAATACCACACATTGACTACTCTGTGCTGGACTGCTCTGTGTCAGAAGTAGCACCTGTTGCAGTTACTCAGGTGCAAACTTTTCCACTTAAGCAAAGCCCAGTGGAAATCTTACTGGGAAAGTAGTTTTAACTGGTAGTACACATGCAAATCACAGCACTGAATAAACTAGTGTAAATGATACAAAGGTCAGTCCTCTGAGCCCCCAAACTGCAGCCTAGTTGAGGCAGGCATACCTCAAGAAATAACAAAATCTGTAAATCAGCTGTATGTGTACACACACACACAACTTCTAAGCCAATTAAAATACAGTGAATGTACACAAACTGTGTTTGTGTTGTGTGTGCTTCAGCTTCTGATCTGCAGAGTAACACCTGGAAATCTTTACCTGGTACCTGGGATTGAACCCCATGTACTGATGGCACTGCTCACAGTGATGGTAGGTGTTGTATGCTGCGTACTTGGACAATCTCATCCTGGTTGTTTGACGGCACGTGTACATATCTTCCTGTCTCCTGCTCATTGACCTGTCTGTTAAGAAAAGAAACAAATTAAATGTAACATATATTCAAGGCTAGAATGTATTCTCTTGTGACAGACTGTTTCTGTCACCAAAAGCAGCTTCGAGGAAAATGGCAACATAAAACACATACAAAACAAATAATTAATTCATTCTGAGCACAGTATATTTTATAAATTGCTATGTACAGCAAAGATAACTACAAGGAATTATCTACAAATTCATGATTATGGTAATTCAGTACAGATTTCACATAAGGCTGAGATGTAAGCAATGCCTGATCATTAAAATTTTCATTGTTGCTATTACTGGTAGAATGTTTACAAAGGCAATAAATAGTAAAAAATTACATTTGCCATTCTGTGACTATCCATATAATATTCCATAAGTAATTTACAAGGGTCATACTCTGGTACTTCATCTGGAAAACTTGAAATCTTTTTTCTCTAGTACTTAATCAAAAGCAATTCTGATATTTTAACTTCTGAAAAGTTTCACAGGATTCCCACATTTAAAAAAAACACCAAAAACATAGACATTTACCAATCAGGATTTTAAAAACTCTAACCTTCACTATCTATAGTCTGAGGCTTTGAACAAATTAGACTTGCATCTTCATATTTGGGATCATGGATGGTGTAGTCAAAAGGCATCTTCTTAAATGTCTCCAAATCTGGCCACATATCTCCAGGCTGATGGTAGTATTGATCAGATTCTTCTTTAATGTCTATGATAGTATTGAAAAATAAGAATTCAGAATTTTTTAAAGCTCTTTATATTGCTATAGATGTTTTTTGCTGAACCTATTATTCCTGCTTCATTTTTTCTTTCATTAGTCTGATGACACAACATCATTATTCACCAAGAGGTAAACTTTAGCACAAATGAACCTTGCACCTCAATGCAACTCTACCTTTTAAAAATTATCCTTATGTCCTGTCTGACAGAAATACATCTGGAAACACAGAGGAGTAATACACTGTAAATAAAGCAAGTTTGGACTAAAATTAGATATTAGAGAGCAGAAACTTCCTTCTCTCAGGTAATCCTGTGTAATAAGAAAATATGACATTGCTCCTCAGGGTATAAATCTGACAAAATTTCAATGATTCCTTTTATATGCTTTACCACAAAAGTTCATTCCAATTCTACACGAGGACCAATGACTGGAAATTATTTAATAAACATAAATGTTGTTGATCCTTTCCACAAAAAAAAAAGGTATGTTCTTTGCCTAAATTCTAAATGATAAGTAAAATTATAAAATATTCTTAAGTATCAGTTGAAGACCACAGAAAATTTGTCTTGCAATATTTATATAATGTTAAGCAATTGCAAAGGTGAATAGGATAGAATACACATAGAATATACAGGCAGCTATATTTCAATTTAGCAAAACAATTTTCTATTGTCTCCAGAATATTTTTATATCATGAACTTACTAATGTTGATTTCTTCCTCATCATAAACATCCACTTCTGTCAGTCTAATCAGCATTCGGGACAAAATACTGAGGAACTGTAGATAGGCACCCGTTTTCCCTATCTGTAAACATATAAATTAGAAAAGAAAAAAAAAAAAAAAAAAAAAAAAATTTTTCTTTTCACCATGTTAGTTTTCCACATATCTGGAATTGTAGCTGTGGTGAAACTGAATATTAATATTCAGGATATCTTTGTTATTTTTATATTCCTTGGCATAAATTAAAAGCATAATGTTCAACAGTTTTATTCTCTCTGTGCAGGAGCCCAGCTGGAAAACACATCTTATGTCACAGGTCTAATTACAGGCCCAGAGACAAGAATTTTCTCTCCTGATGTTACAGGTTCTACACAGGCGATGAACATTTAAAAATCACATAAGCTCATAAAATGTACAAAGAACCCTTGAATCACAAGACAACTAAAGAATTATCCCAAGCCTTTCATTTCCATACGATTAACCAGTACACTGCCTGCTACTGAAGTTCAGTCACTGTCCTGAGGAGTAAAAGTGGCAACACATCCCTGGGAGAGCTCCTGCTGACCACTTCCACTCCTGAAGGACATGGTATGTGCAACAATGTCCTGTTCTCATGCTGAAAATACAATATTTCTCTTCCAATCTTTTAAAGTTACCCTTTAAAAGTCCATTTTAAAATTATCTTAAAATACAAATTTCTCCTTTCTTTTTCACCCCATCAACATGGTGTATAAATTTTCCCTTCACTACATCAAGAGTATTGCTGGAAGGTGTAAGCCACAGCCAGTGATTTACACAGTGGGTTGCTCTGTCTTTCACAGGTAGTTTGCTGATGATAACATCAAGCAAATAAGGCCATGTCTAAGCAGGCAGCTTTAAAAACCATGATTGTGTGGGGGGGGACTGTACAGGAAGGGTAACACATAGATCAGTTACAACACACTGGACAGCAACTGTCTGATTTCACAAAGTGGTATCAGGTTTTGGATTAGGTCTATATTACTAGTGAATTGAAAACCCAGTTTCACTTCCATTACTGCTAGGACATGTCAGAAGCATAGGGTGTTGGAATTGCTAAACAGAGTATTTAAGTTACTATTTTCCATCTATGACAAGAAAATTTTTCATTTTCTCTCAATACTTGAGGAAGGGAGGCTTTAAATTCGAAGCAAGAGACATTTGTTTTGGTCAAAGCTCATTATCTGTTGTTTTCATATCAGACTGCAGTTTGAACAGTTGCTTGCAAGAGGTGAATAAGGGTCTCATTTCCCTGATCTCTGTTGAGAATCAAATGTCAGCACACAACTCTCTGTCATCCTAGGGTAACACAGAAAAAAAAGTGACTTTGAATAGAGGAAATGACAGCATGGACTATAGTCAGCTCATGGACCAGTGTTTCTAATTCTCAGTTTTATTTTTTATGTAAAATCCATTGAAACGAATGACAATTTTTCCTCCGACCCTGGAACAAGGTTCTAAACTTGGCTGCAACGGCTACTCATTGAGGAGCTAAAACAAAACCATCTTATTTTCCCACATCTGAGGCAAACAAAGAAAATACTTTCATTTGTTTTCCTCATGTCTGAGATTACCTTTTTGTTCTCTTATGTACAGACTCTTTTAAAGTGCCTCTGATCACCTTTTCATTAAACACAGGATAGCCTGACAGATTAACAGTTTCCTAATTTCAAACAAGAGATCATTTATCAAAACCACACCTGTCTCCTTGATATTCAATATCAATATAAAAATTAACTCTTAATCTGTTTGAAGTACATACTTCAGCAACATGCTGAAAACCTTACTTTTTCTTTTTGATATGCATTAAAATTTTATTCTAACAAGCTCATGTATTTCAGAATGTGTGTGGGAGTGACGAGGCTACTGCTGCATGGTGCTGAGATGAAAAGCACCAGTCACCAGGCTCAAGTGTACACAAACTGTAGGGTCATGAGTCAAAAATGCTGGAAACCACAGGATGACAAGTGCTACACCACTAATCTGTAATGCATGCACTTAGGCCACTGCATGCATCAGATCTTACCCAATCCCTATCTGTCACATTAAAAGATTCCAATTCACTATGAGTACTATGAGTTTTATGAACTGCTAGATATGAGCAATGCTGTGTGTAAAAAGCTGTTGGGAACTTTCAGGAATATCTCCAGGTTATTAGAATGTTTCCCTGCCAGAGACTGGGCTGAACACATGCAGCACTCGTATTTGGACTCCATTCACATTTGCCTGCATTTGGTGCTCAAGAAATGAACTGGTGAAAGAGAGAACACCTTTTTCAGATCATTTTGAGAAGATTTTCAAAAAGAAAATGAGAAATGAATGACATCTCATTTACAATCATTACAAGCATTTACTCCAGAAGGGAAGAATCTTGAACAAGTGAACTTGTAACATCCCCAGATAGCTAAATGCACCTCTAAAATTAATTGTACTGTTTTATAAGTATACCATCTCCAGGCAAAATGGAATAGCACAGAGACTTTTTCTTTGTTTGAAAATAAAATTTGAATATAAACTGAATAACAATCAGAAACCACAACTTCTACATCTCCCCGTCTCGCCCCGTCTGTCACTACCCCTTTTTCCAAGAGTTTGTGCACTGTAAGTAGCTACAAAGAGATCCTGAAAGCAGGGTATGCACACCTTTGAAGCATAATCCTCTGCATAATGGGATTCTGCCCATCCTCTATCTCTTCACTGCAAGAAACAGGAGATCTGAAAAGAAAATTTAAAGTGGATACCTGATTGGTCTGCAGCTTTACATGGCTTTAGGGAAGTCAAGCACAATGCTGTCCTGATCCCAACTAGCGACTCTGGGCTAAGCATGATACATTAATAATGACAACAACTGGTAAGGAAGCACTCTGAGCCAGGTTTTTTTCCCCATATCCTGTCTTTGCTCTGGATACCAAAGCTGCAAACAGATTAAAAGACTGAAGGAACCTAGAACTCAGCTGTATTTTTACAATTTCTGAAACAAAAGGTGCACCATGACAAAAAGCTCTGCTTTCCAGAAAAATGCTCCTCAAACATGGGCAGTGCTCAGCGCTTTGTAAGATAAGGCACTTGGGGGGCAATATTCACAAATAATGGAAGTATTACTCTAATTTGTTCCTGTGTATCTGACTTTGGAAGACAGAACTCTGAAGAATCAGAAGAAAAGAAAATCCCAGAAGACTAAAAAGGGAAAATCTCAAATCTTGTGAAAACTGATAACTTGGGAATTTGGGGCCTGATGAGATTTAGGGGTTTTTTGTTTCTATTTTCATCCTTAGTACCAGGGATGATTTAACCCTTAAAATACTAAGAATATGCTTATTCTGCAGCTCTTCATTCATGAAGAGTGTAGCTGTAGCAAGAGGAAGAAATATGAATTCAAATTCTTTCCTAAAGAAAATTTGACATATATATGAAAGTCTAGTGATTGTATCAAAGACATATATTACCAAAGAGAAGGGGAAAACTCTCCAAAGATTTTGAACACTGAAATCTGCTTGCCATAGATATCAAGGATAGGGTGCAAACCAACTAAGAATCTGAGAGAGAGCATTCCAGTGAGATAAACTGCATGTGTCCCTCTGTGCATCCATGGAATGACATTCATAAGTGCCATTGTAGAACATGCAACGGTAATGAGCTTCCTTTTTTAACTTGTTCCAGATGCTGGACACCAGGATCACTAGAAGAATTTTATTATTCTTACATGTTGGTATAAAGCATCATCTGATTTCAGGCCTCATATTTGGAAAAATATGGTGAAAGGGGAAATAATTCCATAAGGCTTTTCTATTCTAATTTCTAGGTAAGACAGTTCTTCACATACCATGACAGTGGTTTTCAAACTGAGGCCTGTGAATCAATGATGATTTGCAAAAAACATGCTGATGATCCATAGACAGTTGGTCAAATGTTGATGGCTCTTCTCCATGTTTCCACATGCTACATTCTTGTAAAATATAACTAATAATAATATTAAATATTTCCCTAATATTTTTCTTATATAAGCTGAATGGTATATACAGTCATTGTAATGAGTTTTTTAAAAAGTTAGAGTAATAAAATGGGCAGCAGTTTTGTTCTTTAGGAAGTGTTTTAAGACGTGCTTGCTCTATTCCCTGGATGTGGTGCCACAGGACTGAGCTGTGCTCACCAACATCTTCCACACTTCAGGAAAATGCCAGTTCTAAATTGTAAAATCCAGTTTAAAAACTGAACATACGAAACCCTGATTTGCAGTTTGGGGAACTTTAAGATGAATGTTCTGAAGAAAAAATACTTGAGGGAATTTAGAATTCCATATAGGCATTTGCGTGGGGGAACAGATTAGCCATAAATACGATACATATTGCTCATGGTGATGTGTATTAAATTATACTCACAAACCAATGGCTTCACTTTGATCATGTGAGCTAATTACAGATAAATTAGTCCATACCTATCAAATTTTTGCTGCATTTCCTAAAGCCTACTGTAAAAATAAGACATTTATTGCCTTCTAAGGTACAGAACTGTCCTTGTAAAAATACCTCAGGTCTTCCAGCAAAATATCTTGACCATAGGATAAAATATCTCAGTGAGAGAAGGGTGTTACTAACAGTGAGAATTGTTTTGATTTTGATTCTCTAATGTTTTCTTGCTCTGTTGATTTAGTATTTTTCATTTTAATCAGAAAATTGCTTCCTGATTTAAATTTTAGTAAAGGAATCGCTGCCTGATGAAGAAAACAAGTAATTACTAATTTTTGGGAAGATACTACTCTGGCAGTCTTATACTTTGGCTGAGATGTTACCAACATTTAGATATGAGCTGTCTAATAATTGTTTTAATTTCTGCCTATACCTCTTGATGCAGTAAGTATTAAATCCATGTGAAATGTTAACATTATTTTAAAAAATGAATACAACCTACTTCAGGAAGGAAAATTCTTTCTTCTCAAAAGAGAAGGGTAATTCTAATTTCTGCACATTTTATTGCTACTATTCCCTTCAAGAAACACTGCACTTTTATACCTTAAATTAACTCACATACTTTTAAGGCTGTTTGTTTGGTTTACTGGTGTTTTAAATAATTCAGGAGGTTAACATAGTAAAGGTAGAAAAGTTGCTGGATTTTTCCAAAATCAAGAGATTTCCATGGAATAATAAATGGAAAATTCTATTAAATTGATATATAACCCTACATTTTTATATTTAGGAAGCAGATATGATACTCCTGATCTGACGAGCATGAATTTGTTCTGTGTGAAACAGGTATATTCTTCAGAAAGAATCGAGGGATATAAAATGACTAAACATATAAAAAGCATCCTTTAGGAGCTAATCCAACTGTAGAAACCCATACAGCACTAGGAAATAACCTGCATTGTGAAGACAGCTGAAAAAGAGATGGAGTTTCAAACAAAAGAATTGTTAACAGGCTGAAATTCACAGCTGTACAAAGGGTGAACAGGAGTCCTATTCCATACTTGGAAAAAAAACAGAGAGATTTGATAGTGAAAAGTGGGCTGACAAATAAACCAAGCGTCCTGTTTGATCATAGTTAGTTAAATTGCAAATATCAAGTGTGTGAACTATAAAAACCTTCTCATTATGTGTAGCATGCTGTCAGAAGTCTCTGAATGACTCTTCTGAGATCCACAATTTACATTTGGGACTCAAATACCAAAGGAAAAATCTCTTATTGGCTAATCTGAGTGTTTAGGATGGCTTTCAGAATCATATCTTTATGGGGTTTGATGTGAATGCAATATAAAATTCTAACACAAGTTAGAGCCTGTCCTTTTGTTACAGCCAGTCATTTTGGGGTTTTTTTGGGGATGAAAATGAACATCTCTCTCCACATTGTGTTCATTTTTATGCTGCAGCTGAGTATGAAATTCAGTTTCTTTATCACATAACACCTCAATATTTGGCAAACACAAACTATTTAGATCAAAGGAATGGACAGTGAAAAACTCATCATCAGTTTCTGGAATCCTTTGTGACTCAGAGTAACATCTGTGGCAATTCCCAATATGAAGAGTTCATTTATGCTTCTTCTGGCCCGTATATTTAGGCATACAATGGGAAACAATAATGTAACAAATAGCAATACGCTGTTGCTTTTTGACATGGATGGGCATAGAAGAGTGGATCATGTTGCAATCAAATTCAGTAACTGGCTTTGGATTCATTCTTTGGGTTGATGTTACAGTAACTGGAAACACCTTTGTCTTGGTTTGCATTTATCCTGTTTGACTTGTGAGGTTGGCAGGAAATATATCTGCTCTCAGCAGGCACAGTGCCTCTTCCTATCTTGTTGCTTCATACTGCAGTAAAACATGAGGCACAATTCGACCTTTAGCCTGTAACATGTGCACTTACCTTGCTCAGAGATAAGTGCTAAATATTCCTAGAGAATTTACACGAGAATTAACTTCTTAGAACTAGATCAATTTTCTTATATATTTTCAAAGTAATGTAAAAAAAAAACTCCTGGGTCAGCTACTCATCTTTTAAATATGGCTCTGCTACTTTGAACTGGCTTTCTTGCATGTATTATTTACAACAGCTTCTATTTCTGTCTGCTGTGCAAAGGAAACAAAATAATTTAATTAGAAACTCCCAGCTGCTTTCACACTGATCCCAAGAAAGTGGCTTTGTCAAGATCTTTCATCTTTATTTAAAATGTAAATGCATATTCAACTTTAACAAACTGAAATTACACATGAAATCTATCTCTTGAGCAAACTGTCTTTAAAACATTTTAATGGAGAGAGACTGACAAAGTGAATATTGCTGCAGCTTCTCTGTATTGAAACTCAGGCTAACAGTAAAGAAAGGAAGATATTTTTTATTAGAAGGGATAAGAAATAAAATATAAGTCATTTACTCTCCACAAAAAAAAAAACCATCCCTTCAAGTATGAATAATAATGACTAAATATTTTTTCAGAGATTATAATAAATAAAATTAATCTATGATAATACCTTGTTCTTTTTACACACCTGTGGCGGCCCACTCAGCAGCAGTCTCCTTGGGTGAAAGGTGTCCATTCTGCCCTCGTTTCTGTTGCTGTAGTCCATGTGGATTGGCTTGGGAACCGTCCACTGGCGGTAGTACAGGGACTGCTCCGTGCACGTCATCATCTTGCTCATAAGGGGACGAAAAGAACTTGCCCACATAACAGAATGGTAAGGCAAGAGGGAAGAGGATTTGGGAAGTCCACTGCTGTCTGTAGAAGTAATAATGTCATAAACCAGTTTGGGCAGGAAAACTATGGGAGGCTGTTTAGATGCTTTGGTCATGGAGCATTGAGACGTCTGTAGGATGAAGGAGTTATAAGTAGGTGCAGAGGAGGAAGAAGAGGAGGAGAAAGGTGGGGAGGATGATGAGGTGATGGAGACTTGGGTACTTTTTATGTTTTGTTTCATATCCAGCTGTTCAGTTACTGGAGGCAAGTGTTTGCTGATTGTTGTTTGTGCCCCCTTGTCTACTTTCTGCTTCTGCCTTTCATAGTTATTTGTAGTTTCTTCAGTGCTGTTACTTAGGGCTTGGGGAGGAGATGACTCAGTGCAGAAGGCTGTAATTAAAAGAAAATTTGTATTTCAACACAGTGCAACTATCTCTGCAAGTCAATGCCACAGTTAAACAAGACACAACAAATAATCCTCTTGATACATTGTCCAGCAAACGTTGCTCCTCTTCTTACTTTGACCTTTCTCGTACAGGAAGCCATAATGGGACTAGTTTGTAGTATTTGTTTCAATGCAGAAAGTGGCTTTTAAAGTCCTGAAGTGCATAGGAAAGATGTCCGTGATTGCTCTGTCCTCTATTTCCCTCATACACTTCTTGCTGAAGGTGCTCACCAGATACTTTAATCATTCAAGACAAATACAAAATTACTGAAACCATTGTTTAAATGCATTGAAGGAAATAAGTATTTCCAGGCTATTACCCCACCACACTACAGAAATGTCTGCTCAGACTGACATTTAAAAACAGTCCTCTGAGTCAGCTCTGCTCTGACACCCATGTCTGGGTCACTGCAGCACTTAGGTTGATCTAATAAAATCTGTCAGCCCTCAAGCACCTGGTGCTACATAATGCATTAGTTCATTCACACAGCTTTGGGTCAGCTCAGAGAACATACTGAACTCACCAATGTTGGCTGGGAATATGTGATGTAGATACACCCCACAGACAATTGCAGATTTTCTGAAAGCTATATATTTTTTACCCTATATATTTCAACTATTAAGATTTATTGGAAGTTTAACACATGTTAAATGGTTCTGAGCATCTTTAATGCTTAGTGAAAGAGGACATGGAAATATTTCACATTCTGTAAAGTAGACAGAGAACTGCTTGTGGAATCAGTCTACACAAGGTATAAGAAATATCTACCTAAGGCTGAACATACAGTAAACCCGATTTCCCCTCATGGTGAAAACAACCATCCTGGTTCTCAAAAAAACCCCACATTTTGAACAAACAAAAGTCAGTAGTTTCTCCTGATTTCAAGAAACAGTAAGTATTGCCCTGTCTATTAATCTAAAGTAGTCAGTAATAGTCATTAGCAACAAATACAAAAGTGTCACCAGCACTGTGAATGGCTGCAAGTAACACCAGTGTGACATCCCTCAAAATACCAGTATCCACGGGCACAGAAAAAAAGAAGGAAAAATATTTATGGGCACAGAGCCATGGGCAGACCACATGGAAGCACCTACTTTGGGCACCCCATGGCGTAGTAATTTTTCAAGCAAGAAAAGAGCCTATTTTCTATATTTCACAAGTCTAATACCTATATTTTCTAGTCATCTTAAGTGATCCCATTAAAATAGGTTTGATCAAAACCTTAGTGATTTATGCCTTTTATTATTTATCAAATAATCTAAGGTCTCTTTTATGTCCTAAACTTAAATTAACAGAAATGATCTTATGGTCTTACTGGAAGCTTTTGAAGAGAGAGATGAAGATGCAGAGTCATGGGAACGTGATCTTTCTCTTTTCATAGGACTTCTCTTTTCTGAAGTAGAACCTGTTTCATGAATGATAGTAAGGGAAAACAAAATCAAAATATAATTTAGGTAAGCATATAAGTCACAGCTATATTGTCAAAGCAAGGAAAAGTACAGAAGGGTTTGTGTGGGGTTTGTCCTCATCCTGACACTGTTTCCAGTGTGGAGAGCATCTGTTCCCACCACAGAATATTGGATCAGCCTATGGTCTAATTTACCTGTGCTGAGCTGCAATATCTTCACAAAAATCATTGCTGCAACCAGGAGCTGGTAATATCTAGGCCTGTCTCAACCATGGTTTCTCTTCCAACCCATGTCTTACACTCCCCACAATCCAGTGTCAGGGAAAGCAGCAGGCCACAAGCTCTATTTTGTCAGTATGTTATGAAATTACCTCCTACCCCACACAGCTTTATGGCCAGATTATATCTCAGCTTTTGGCAATGAAAATCCTCAGGTGGATGGCCATCATTCACTTGAGATTCCTAGCTCAGGCTCCTAAGTTAAAATTCTTGTTTCTGTACAGTATTAATGTGATAAACTGAGACATAAGCACTGCCACCAGCAAACTTTGACTGTAAGCCTATCTCACATGTTCTGAGATGGACTCTGGATGATCACACCATACTTCATGGACTAGGAGAGCAGCCTTAGACATCACAGGAGCCCATTTGACTCAGATCACAACAATCTCAGCATACTTCAACTAAATGGACAGAACTGCTCATTGCAAGGAGTACCCATCACATCTGAAGCAGGCATCTCTTGAACACGGTTTGAGTATGACCCCAGGTATTTCATTCCTCTGTGAAGAGTCCATATTGTATTAAAGAAAGTATTTTTGTTCAGCTTGTTCTGCTGTCATTTTCAGTGAGTAAGAACTTCCTAGGTGAACTTGGAAGGTAATTGGGTTTCTTCCTCCTCATAGTATAGAAAAGGAAATGAAGGCAAGTTGTCTGTGATTTAAATACTTTAGAGGGATAAAAATCCTTTGTTTTCCATGGGCACAATAGATAGTAAAGAAAAGTGTAAAGAACTAATAAATAACTGATAATGTCCATAAATTATAATTCAAAAAAATGCAGAAAGTAATTGTTCCCGGGTAAATTATTGTTAGGTTTTACATATTTCTATGTTCTCAATTGGTTTCTTAAGAAATTATGAATTCACAAACTCTACACTGTTAATTTGAATTCATGGGCATTTTCAAGGAGAACTCAGAAGTTTCTATGTTGAGATATATTTTCTATCCATACTATTTAACACCTTACAAGCTAGGGACTACTCAGCTGTTTCCTTGAAAGGAATCTTTATCACTGGCATCATTGTAAGGACAGGATCAGTAGCACCAGGAACAGTTTAGTTGAAGCTGCCACTGAGGGTAGGGATGCAGTCACTGCTGCTGCTTCTCAGACAGCAAATCTCACCCTTCCCTGCTGGGGAGGGAGATGCAGAGGGTCCTCTGAACAGTGAGTGTCACCTGGTGCTCCTACTCGAGCTCCACTTTGTGGCTGTCAGAACATACAGGGCAAAGGAGGAGCACAGGAGGGAGCCAGAAAACAGAGAGAGATAACAAATACAGCAGTAGAACTGCAAGAAGTTAAAATGCATTAGCAGCAGAAGGGTGAGGAAGCAGAGGTTCAATGAGATGAAACAAAACTAAGGAGCAGAGCTCACTCAGTAAGACTAAAGTGAGAAAACCTCACCCATACATGCTGCTTTTGCTAACCATTTTCACTCATTTTACAGCTCCTTTTATTACCAGTAATAAAAAATACCTTCTGTTGCTATTTCTTCATCTTCATTGTCAGTACTGCTTAGTTTCTCTGGGTCACTTTCTAACACATCATTCACAACTGGTTTCTCTGTGTGAATTTCTGAGCTCACAAAGTATGCTGCCAAACCAAGTTCTTGCTCCAGGCTTGTCCGTACTAAAGAAGATGAATTTATTAAACGTAGGTCACAGTATCTCAGTGATCTGGAGAGAAACAGGAGGAGCTACTATGAAAACTCATTGTAATCTACTGCCTTATCTTTTTGAGAAACACAGCCAAAGGGGAATTTTTTCACAATTTGCTTCAATGAGGGATGAGATAGAACACAATATGTTGTGCTTAATAAGTTTACCACTGTGGTGCATACACTTTTCTTTCTCTTAACCCAATTACACAACTTAATTTACTGCACTAAACATTAGCATCACCATAAGAAAAAGAATAATCATTTGGATTCTAAACCTAACACACACAGAATAGGATTCAGTTGAACATGCAAAAGCATTTAGTGCCCCAGGGCATCCTGTCTCACTTCCAGCTGCCATTCCAGAAGGCACTCCACACATCCTGGGGCACACATACAACTATCATCAGCGAATTTCTCAGTTACCCAAAGAAACCTAAGTAGCTATACTTCTTTTTTTTAACATACCCATTCTCTCCTCTTAACTGGGATAACTCTTATAATATTTTTAAGCTATTTATGTCTTTGTATAAACAGAAGTTTATTATCAATAATATGGAGTTTGCATTCATGATATAAAAACTGCCCCAAAAATGGCAAAGAAACACCTTGACGCTGAAATCTGTTCTCCTCTCAAACAAGTAATCACACTGTTAATCTTTAGCTATTTGATAAGCAATGGATAAAACACTGCCACTGAGAAAAGGGTGGATCTTCTTACCGTGGCAAAGACTCCCCTTGTGGATCCATCCCACTAAAAATCAATATGCAAGGCAAACCTTCCAATTCCAAATAGGTCTGTGGCCTCCAGTCTGCATCCTCAATCTTCTGCCAGATCTGTACAAAGCAGAGAAACCCTGTTGGACAGATCTATATGTTGGACTTATCTGTAACAACTATATAATAAGTTTATATATAAATATATTTGAGATGTATCTGTATCAAATAAAAAGACAGAAAGACATTCTTTATCATCCATTATAATAGTCCACTTGTACAGTGGAAGAGAAGCCACACTGCAGAGCCCAATTCAAAACAGATAGCTCTCACAGTTTCTAGAGCATTACAGGCAGCAGCCTGCCTGCTGTTAGTCTGAGCACATTGGGACAATATGTTCCAGCCTGAAAAGCCTCTCAGCTTCCAAGCTGTATAGATAGCACTGAGACCAGGGCATATGGCAAATATGGCACAATGGAGAGTAAAGCTGAGCAGGAGTTTTGGGGGAGAGAAGAGAATACAGAGGCTTCTTGAGGCAGATAATATATGGATGTCTCAATCCAAGGAAGAAAACAAGCTAGAAAAGAGACACTTTTTTCACCTTAGAGGAGCAGGAGAAAGCTGGAAGTGTTCAACACACACCACTGTCCCTATTTACAACCCTCTGGAGTCTCCCACTCTCCCCTAAAGCTATCAGTTTTCCTGGTAACTTTACAGGAAATCTGACAAGTCCATGTATTGTTTGACTGCTCAGCCTCAGGCTACGTTGCTTTACTCACCAGTCAGTCCCTTCTGCTGTGAGACTGATCTACAGATAAGGAGCATCTATGGTATGATCAACAGTACAACAACTCACCTCTGACATCTGCTCATGTTCCCCTCTATACATGTCAGAGAACATAATCAGGATGTGACTCAGAACCAATTCTGAGTTTTCAGAGTAAGTGATGCCTAATTAATAGCAGAATGAGATCAGCATCAGGCTCTGGATCTCAAATGACTTAATCTAATGTATTGGATGAAATGGAGTAAACAGTATAACATATATAGATATTACAACATTCTAGAGGAAATACATTTTTGCTTTGGTGATCAGAAGATGGTAATTTTATGAAGAGCACAAGACACTTCTTTTTAAACAGATGACCCATGATTCTGGACTTAAAGGATATAAATTAATCCATAAACCAAGACATGATTCAGAAAGCATAAAATCCCAAACTGTGAACACCAGGGTGCTCTAGGATCCGTAACTACCATCACTGATCAAGCAAATCAGTCTTCCTGTCCCCTGCTGGTGACAAGAATAATTTAACTATCAACTAGTCACTGATTAAAACCTTTTTGCACTGTGATGTTTTTGTGAGAAAATTCAGCTAAAACTGAACATTTTATCTGGCTTTTTAATGTATTTCTCATAGTCCCTTTAGATGAAAGCAATTCAGCTGTTTCTGAGGGATGCTACTGGAAGTCAAGTGCTAACTGTATTAGTTAATACTTCACTGAGCATTAACCACAGGCAGGACAGGAAAGGTGTCATAGACAGTATGTGTAAAAGGTAAAAGTCATGCTCCTCATGGCAGTTTTTGGTTTTACTTTAAGACTCCACACTTCAGCTCATGGCTATAAGTGTCACCAGTAAAGTCTCCCCACCTACCACCTAAGGAAGCTTCCCAGCACATGCCATTCTGTAATTTACCTTTAATTGTTCAACAAAGTGCTTCCCAATGGTGATTCCAGAATTAGGATTTCCCAGGATTATTTCAAAGTTATCTTCAAGGGCTAGTCTTTCCCTTACATTATACAGACGTTCATATGCCACTGCAGTAAAGCTGAGCAGGAGTTTTGGGGAGAGAAGAGAATACAGAGGCTTCTTGAGGCAGATAATATATGGATGTCTCAATCCAAGGAAGAAAACAAGCTAGAAAAGAGACACTTTTTTCACCTTAGAGGAGCAGGAGAAAGCTGGAAGTGTTCAACACACACCACTGTCCCTATTTACAACCCTCTGGAGTCTCCCACTCTCCCCTAAAGCTATCAGTTTTCCTGGTAACTTTACAGGAAATCTGACAAGTCCATGTATTGTTTGACTGCTCAGCCTCAGGCTACGTTGCTTTACTCACCAGTCAGTCCCTTCTGCTGTGAGACTGATCTACAGATAAGGAGCATCTATGGTATGATCAACAGTACAACAACTCACCTCTGACATCTGCTCATGTTCCCCTCTATACATGTCAGAGAACATAATCAGGATGTGACTCAGAACCAATTCTGAGTTTTCAGAGTAAGTGATGCCTAATTAATAGCAGAATGAGATCAGCATCAGGCTCTGGATCTCAAATGACTTAATCTAATGTATTGGATGAAATGGAGTAAACAGTATAACATATATAGATATTACAACATTCTAGAGGAAATACATTTTTGCTTTGGTGATCAGAAGATGGTAATTTTATGAAGAGCACAAGACACTTCTTTTTAAACAGATGACCCATGATTCTGGACTTAAAGGATATAAATTAATCCATAAACCAAGACATGATTCAGAAAGCATAAAATCCCAAACTGTGAACACCAGGGTGCTCTAGGATCCGTAACTACCATCACTGATCAAGCAAATCAGTCTTCCTGTCCCCTGCTGGTGACAAGAATAATTTAACTATCAACTAGTCACTGATTAAAACCTTTTTGCACTGTGATGTTTTTGTGAGAAAATTCAGCTAAAACTGAACATTTTATCTGGCTTTTTAATGTATTTCTCATAGTCCCTTTAGATGAAAGCAATTCAGCTGTTTCTGAGGGATGCTACTGGAAGTCAAGTGCTAACTGTATTAGTTAATACTTCACTGAGCATTAACCACAGGCAGGACAGGAAAGGTGTCATAGACAGTATGTGTAAAAGGTAAAAGTCATGCTCCTCATGGCAGTTTTTGGTTTTACTTTAAGACTCCACACTTCAGCTCATGGCTATAAGTGTCACCAGTAAAGTCTCCCCACCTACCACCTAAGGAAGCTTCCCAGCACATGCCATTCTGTAATTTACCTTTAATTGTTCAACAAAGTGCTTCCCAATGGTGATTCCAGAATTAGGATTTCCCAGGATTATTTCAAAGTTATCTTCAAGGGCTAGTCTTTCCCTTACATTATACAGACGTTCATATGCCACTGCAGCCAGAGGGACACATGGAATTCTCAACACTACCATGAGGCCGTGGCCACTAGGACATTGCCTTGAAGAGTTTATTAGATTTTGGGTGATTTCCAGAGTTTCAACTGAGGTGTAATTCTTCATCTGAGAAAGACCACACACTGCCATCATAGCTGCAGAGTAGTGTTGGATGAGGACAAAAGTCCTTATCACTGCACTGTGTAATCTGGGGAACCTGAAATAAATTAAAGAGTGAATTAAAGAGTATTAAAGGGTGATGTGAAAAAGCTATTTTTTACAAAATATAGTAAGCTCAGGATTTTCTCCTGTAACAAATCCTTTTGTATCTACTGTACAACAAAATCTCATCAATTGCAGAGTATTTGCAAGGCATCATTTTGCAGTCAGAACTGATGTCTCATCATTTCTGTTCATAAAAATTTACTAAGCAATTAGTCTAGTAAGGTTACATCACTTTAGTTTATCCATACCTTACTGCTGTTACAAAATGTATCACACAATATTAGCTGAGGCCCTCAGTAATATCATCAAACAAAATTACATTTTCTTATCAATAAGAATAGTATTTTTCATTGTGTACTATTCTTAAGGGGCAGAGAAAGATTAGGTGTTTCTCTTGTTTCTTACTGAAGCCCTGAACCAATTTACTCTTGTGTTCAAGAGGACTGAATATGTAGGCAGCAGCCAATGAACACTCCAACTTCCCAAGGCCAGCTACACCCTGATTCAATCCCCAGTTTATGGAAAGGTGATCCATGGTTATCCAATAGCTTTCTGTGTTCTGATTTTCACAGAAATGAAACCCAGGCGCATAGTAAAAAGAGTGCTTGCTATGGCTTGCTCAGAAAAGTGACTATGGCTTGCTGTGAAGATTTTATTTCTGATTTATGTGTACCTGCCACGGTGATATATCTAACTTCTTTTTGTGTTCCAAGTGCAGTATACCCAAAATCAAAATTAGCCAGGGTCAGCAAGTGATAATACTGGACAAAAGTAATAACACATTTAAAATTATGTGATGATACAATGGTAGATTATTATAATATAGAGGAGTTACAGGTCACAACAAGAACACATTGTAAATTGGGCTAAGCAGTGTGCATCCTCATAGTAAGAGACAGCCTCCAGTGATGACACTGCAGGCCCAGTATGTACAAAATACATAGGAGAAAATAAGAACAGGTGAAATGCCTTGCATATGTAAATGATGTGTAAGACAGAGAGAAGTAAAATAAATAAAATGGTCTTCTAGCTAATAACTCAAGGCCCTAAGAAGGACTTTCTAAGTTTCCCATGTTAAACAAAGGAGGGCCCCATACCTCTTTCCCAAAGCCATGACCATTGCTTCAAAAGAGCTGTCATACCGAAGCAGCGGAATGCTATGTCCAGAGAGGGTGGACTCAATGAATTCTGATAGTCCAAAGTATCTCTTGTTTTCATGGTATAAATCTACACCCTAGAGCAAATGAAGCAATCAAAATACAAGGATAAAGTCTATCAATAATTAATTTATGAGTGATTAACCATTGGTATCTTGATATACTTACATTCTCTAATAAACATACATCTACTCAGACATATTAAAACAAGAAGAGAAAGAAACAGAATTAGCTATTTTGTGAGAATGAAAATTTGACCCAATTTTTCCTCATTTCTTTCTCTCTCCCCACATATCCATACACACAGCTATATAGATTAAATATGCTCATATATGAAGAAAATCCATGTATGTACATATATTTATGCAGTAATGCACTAGAGACAGAACTGAAGATGATTTCCATTTATGTAGCTCAAAAATATTTAGCAGAGCTACTAAGATTTATGGAAAATATAAAAGGAATAAAGAAAAAGAAAGCTAGAAAGGATAAGAAAAGGAAAAATGAACTTGCCACAGACTGAACAGGATGTCATTCAAACTTCACTCTTGTTTACAAAAATCATGGGGACTTCACTGTTTTATCAAGTACATAAATGGAAAATAAGTTATGAAAAGCTCAGAAAGGCACCTCAAAGCATCCATCTTACATTGCTGTATGAAGAAGGCCAGTGGATCTCATTGTAAGGGCTGATATGAGTGTGCTGTGTCTGCAGCGCGTAGGGGAAGGAAGTCACATGGAGGGTCACAATATTTGGTGCCTCTTTCACCTCCCTGCAGTTCAACAGTCTATCAACAAGTCCTGTCGACAGCTCTGTTTGAGGATAAAGACTATGCATAGCACTGCAAAAAAAGAAATCCAAAACTCTCCAAAGTGATCAGCAAAAGGGAATATTTGTATCAGTGGAGTAGCTTAAACCTGGATATGAAATCAAATTAAAGGAATTTAGGACTTTTCTTTTATCCTGAAATTTTTGCAGAGAAGAAAATGCAAATTATTTCATTGCAAGTAAAAACTTCAGTGTGTCTGATAAGTTCTCTAACTAGCAAGTTACCAATCCCTTGCAGCTACCAGAACATGAGAGATAAAGTAGGAAAGGAAACTAATGTGGAAGTTACCAATAGACACATAGCCCTGTAGCAACTTTGGTCAGATTGTTAGTGCTGCCCTCAACAAAGGATAATTCTAACCTACAAAAATCAAGATAGAAAAGTACAGATGATAAGTCAGTATGATAGAAAAAGAGAAAAAGCAAAGAATAGTAATTCTTAGAGCAAATCACAGTATCACAGAATACTAACAATCAATTCCTTGATCCTGGGCAAAATTTCAGTCCAAATTAATGCTATTTCATTTTTGGCCTTCACCTGCCTATGTATCTTTATTAGATATAAAACAGAGTTGAGCAGCAACATAGGTACTTCCCTACCACTCAAGGAATAAATGAATAAATGCCTCAAAGCCTGGGACAGCTGTAAAAGTCCATGTAAGTTCCTAAGACAGGGGAGCTGAACAGGAAATCCTCAGATGCAGTTTCACTGAAAGTCATCATTATTAACCAGTGTAAAAGACAAGACCTCACTTCATTCACAAGCAAGATTCCAGTGTTTGGTTTCAGAAACACTACCACAATCCCAAAGTTGGAATATGTTGGTGTTTCTGGAGTTCAGAATGTTTTCCAACCTCCCCAAGAGCCTCAGAACCAGACAGCAAAAGCAGCCCCACTAGTCAGCAGGCAGGTTGTTGAGAATCTATGGAAACAGCTCTGTGAGGGAAGAGGGAAGCAATGAGTTACGTGAGTGAACTGATGGGGAACTTGATAAACACTGGACAGGAACCTCTCTCTTTCCCTCAGAACTCTACCTGGCATCACTAAGAATCCACAGAAGCTTTCAATTCTTATAAATCAGTGATTTTGGATAGAAAGGAACTGGAAAATTTCCGATCAGTTAAAAAAATAGGCAGCAGTGTTGGCTCACTAGCTTTCTACTCACTGGGTTGAGGTTCTAAAAATTTTACAGCCCAGAGGACAGTAACAGAGAATGAGGAGCTTTGTGAACTTTCACAGGAAGCTTTCCCCTGAACAAAGGACAAACAGCCAGAAACAAATAGCTGTGGCTGAAAGTAGATAAGAATGGGGAGCAAAAAAAGCTGAAATGTTCCACTGAAGCACAATATAATAAGCAGGGTAAGAATAAATCATTAAGAACCTTAAAACATGTTTATTCAATGCATGGGGAGGCAGAGTTGGCAGAAAGATGCAAACAAAGATGAAAGAAGGGATAAATCTGAAAACTAATCTTGAGAGATAATGCAGATAATAATAATTTCTCTAAAAACAAGTTACAGTTTTCTTACCTCATTAGATCCCAGTGTGCGTGATCATGGATTAGGACAAATAATGTGTGTGGATTCTGCATAGAGTTTTGTAAAAAGCTTTTGAATTTAATTTGGGCTTCTGCATCTATTTTCATAACATACTGTTCCACTCTCTGCTTTGTAAGGTGTTCCTTTTCTAATCCAAGTTCTAATAATATACCTAAAAGAACAGAACAAGTGTCAGTATTTCTGGATATGACTACATCTAAGAATGTTGTGTAAATCTAAAATAAAGCTAACTAATGAGCACCTGAGTGCCAGAGATGAAACAAAGTCTGTTGGTAAGTCACTTCCGAGGGTGGAACACAAATCAAGAAATCAATTTTCTCGAAGGAACCCAAATCAAGATTTTGAGTGCTGGAGTCAGCAATTGAGCAAATATGAGACAGCAATTTCTGAGCCACTGCTAGCTGGAATGGACGAATTTGATGTCGTTCAGTCTCATAACCTGGAAAAAGGCAAAATTCTGTTTAGATTTATGCCCAAAGTCTAATCTAATGTAAAATGTTAAGAGTCTGGCAAAGAATAACTGATCTACTCTTTTAAGTATTTTGCTTATTTACAGGAGTTCATTTATGAAAATCCATGGAGAATATGCAAAGAAATCTTTCTGCATTTGGACTTTTTGGTCCTCTAAGTGTCTGAGACCTGAAAGTGAATTTGAACAATAGCATCTTGCTACCAAAGTACAACTCACAGCTTCAAACACTGTAAAACCCAGTGGAATGAAGCAGAACATCCACCAGTGTTAATCTGAATATTCCAAGACATGAGTTGCAGTTTGCCTCAGGACCTTTGCCTTCTGGGCTCTGCCCAGAGGGATCTCACTGTGCACCCAGAACTTGTCAGTGCCCTACTCTGTTACCTCTTTAGAACATCCTCCTCACTTACTTGTACACACAGCTGTTCCAGCTCCATTCACTGCTGTTGGTTTATTCACTGAAGCAGAAAGTGATGAAGAGATGTGCCCTTGGTTTTCTTGATAAAATTTTTCCAGCAAAAGATCAATGTCACCCTCTGTCAAATGGAAGGGATAGTGGAATAAACATCCATGTTAATAAGAGCTGCATTTCATATTGATTGTTTTGTAGATCTTAAAAACTTTATATATATATTCGCTAGCAATCCTGCCCTTGGCTTATTGGCTGTGTTTTATACAGGAACCCTCTTGTTATTTTCTATTGCATCTCTTTTTACAGAATAACACTAGTAAAATGAAAACCAGAGCAGAGAATGACAAACCCTCTCTGCAGACCAGCTAGGACATTATTGGAATGTGGTAGAAAACTAACCTTAAGGCCTTGATGCAAACCACCAACAACAATGACATGAAACTGGCTTAGTTTATGTTCAGACCATGGATCCATACTGTTCATTAACAAGGATTACAAGGAAGTTGAGAAACAGCTGATAAACATTTTTAAAACTCTAACATTTTTGAGAGACAGAAAGAAAAATAATTTCTAACACAGCCAAAAGAAAAACACGAGTCAATGCTGAAGTAAGCAAGGTGTATTTTATTGAAGTATTGAATATTTGCAAACATACCCATTTCTTTAGAGCAGGGGCCCTACTTAGAGATGAAAGCTATGCAGAGAGTACAATATGCCTGACCCAGGCACACAGCTTTATCTATCCCCAGGTATTTTCTCAGCAGTTGAAAAGTTGTTTGAGCATGTCTGCAGTGAGCTCAGAAAGGCAGGGTCTGTCCTGTGCAGAGCAGTCCAGTGATATAGGCGGCAACTATTTTTAGGATGTTCATTTACTTTTTCTGCTACACAACAGCTAAACAATAACAAGTAAACAATGTTGCTAAACAATAGCAACTGCAGAGATCTCTATGATTCTCTGTGACTCTCTATGGTTCTCTGATTTTGAGAACCATACTTTGAAGATACTAAGATAAACAATACATAACTACAAGATCATTTAAGGAAAATGAGATTCCCTTAAGTGACCACTCAAAATATCATGACACATTCAGAAGGGTTCTTGTGATCTATTTACCAACATGATGTGAATGGCAAAGAAGACTGTGACATCCCATTAATCCTGACAAAAATACTGCATTTGCCCTAGTTGTGATTTAACTTTCCACACAGCTTGATCTATCCCCAGATAATCCTGCCTGTTGTAATTCTCAGTACACTCACTTAAAAAATTATCCAGTCTCTCTGCAATTTTCCTCTCTGTCCCAGGCATAACAATCAGGTTTAAAGTATGGTATGTTGAAGGGGCAAATCCCATCCTTCATAAAATAGCTCTGATCTATTCTGCTCTAAATGCTTAGGGCAAAAGAATTTATACATTCATATGCATATGGACTTATGTAATCTAAGGATGGATTTGCATAGCTAAGAATAATATGCTCAGCTGTTTGCTGGCCTATTTTTATGAAACCAATGGATTTTAGAAACTGATGCTTTTAGGAGGAATTTCAATTCAACTGTACTTTCATAACTTTGTCCCGAATTTTTGATTAATTTCTGATAATGTCTTCCTTCTGGTAAGGAAATGAGCACAGGTGTTTTCTCTTCCCTTAAAAGTTTCAGGGATTTGGAAACATGCCTCTTTACAATCTGTTAGGTACCTGGGCAGAGCGTGCTAAAGAAGGACCCCAGAGTTTCCACCTTCCCTGTGACCAGCTGATAGTTAACTTCTTTCTGGTAGTCTGAAGGACTGAGCATGCTCTCAGACAGAACTCTTGCCTGATACTTTCCTAAAAGACAAAAAAAAAAAAAAGAGTTTTGAAAACTTTTCAAACTAAAGTTAAGAATGTTCTTCTAAGAATGTTCTTCTAATAATAAAAATACAACTAAATGAACACCACACATACAAAAATGGCAGAGATGAGTCTTTTATGTCTCCAACACATATATGCACCAGACACATGTAAAATAGATTCATGTTTTACAATTCCTTGTATTTCATTCCCAGTTTGGAAAGTATTTGTTGATACAGGATATCAAAAGACCATATAATACTGAAAGGAATTGCCAATTATCTTACAATCACAATGAATCTTTGAATGGCCATTCAGATAGTTTATTTAATCGTGAGCAGGTTGTTGAAGGGAATGACAATGAAAGACCATCTTTTAGAAGCTAAGGAAAGGTTCCCTGCAGTAATATCCCAGTTGCACAGAGCAGGAGAGCTCTATGTTGTGCTGTAACTCATTATTTCTTGTTTGCAGTCTTGTTGGCTGAGATGCTTTGGTGAGAAAATGGGCAACACAGGGAGAAAGTGGCTGGGGAGAGACCCAGCTGTGCAGGGTCAGCTTGGCTTCATCAAAGCCCATTACTGGTTGGCCAAAGATCTGCTTTGTGAGGCAACTTACTGGAACTCCAACCAAACCCCTCACAGCACTGAACTGCTCTGGTTTGCAAGGAGGTACATCCTTGGGATATTACCTGTTATCACAATGCAGGAGTCAATGGCTCTGTTCCTACTGGCACATATGATCACCACATAGTTTGTCTTTGTTAACTTTCCTTCTATGAGGAGCTTAAACATTTCTGAAAGCCCTTCTGCCAGGGAGTAGCTGCACTCAATGATGTGGACACTGTCATTGCAGGAGCTGGCTGCCAGCCCTGCCAGCCAGGGCAGCTGGGCTGAGGTCACTGGGCTGATGGGGCTGGGCAGCTGGGGGAAGGGCTGGGGAACAGCCTGCTGGTACTGACGGATTTCACACAGGTGGGACTCCCGCCACGAGCGCATGAATATCTGCTCCAAATCCTCAATCAAGGGGACCTGGTCTGCAGCTGGAAAAAAAAATAATAAGAGGGAAAGATTATGAAATAATTAAACAGAACAGTTGAGTTAAAAACTTATTTTTTTTTAAAACCATGCTTAAGATTTCTGCATGCATGACTCTGTTGCCTTTAGTAGATGGAAAGCAAATTTTTCATTTTGAAATGCCTTTGTGATACTCAGATAAAGTTGCCCTAATCTGAACCTGAGCACCAGTAATTAGAAATATTTAAGAGGTTGAGTGCTGCCTGTCTCAGCATACTTCTAAACCACAGACTGTCTGCAAGAACAGTGAATTACAGCTCTTTTCCTTTAATTTTCATTGCTGAGGTTCCAGATGCAGAAAATAAACTTTGCATGTTTATAACTCAATCTGTCTGGCCTTCAAAACATAGTCAATTAATTTTGTTCCATGACCATGAATGAAATAGTTTAATATCATATTATCAAAGACTCATATTTAGTACTGTCCTGCCCTAACATTCCCCTTATCATTTGCCCACATGTAATACATTCAAGGTAGTCTATCTGGATGTAGAACAATCTTACCTAGTTGAACAAGGTAGTAGACAGTCAGTAAAAGCTGCATTTCCTCAGAAATAGGCTGTATTGTGGATGCGCCATATTGTTCATATGCTCTAGATAAAGACTGTGAATTTCTGTAACAGGTGTACAGCAAAGGACTCACTATCACATCATTAATGTTCCCACAGAGATATGGGAAGTTTCCATGACCTACAAAATAAATGTATGTACACATCACATTAATTTTGTCATTTTTCATATGTGCATTAAACAGTTTTAGTAGTCACCCTCTTAAAATGGATAGTGTTTAGGAGTGGGATACATCTTTACACCTCTTGCAAAAAATAGAGGCCTTGCTGTGGGGTTGAGGGATTTACCTTTAAAAATAACTGGTTTTGCTTTACAGATTTTCAGCAAGTTGTCAGGAACTGAGACTGGCTCTCCTGAGCCCACCATTGGAGAGGAGGCTGGTCCCACCAAAGCAGAATGTGGTAAAGATGACAGGCTTCCTCCATCTGAGATTTTAGACAAATTATTATTGGAGTTAGGTCTGGTAATGGTTTCCTCAAACAGAAGATATTCAGCATCATCTCATACCCACATTTTCTATCAGTATTAACTGCTTTTTGTGGCTCCATCAAACAGCTCATGACCTATTGTTACAACCTACACTGTTATGCTCAGTGTCTTGGAGGACTACTTTTGTCACTGCAACACTGGACAGCACATATGCATCTAAAGATTTTGAAATGTTTATAAATAAACAGTTCCAGGAAGGAATGCATAAATTGAGACACGTATCTGATACTGTGTAGTTGTGATTACACATGTAGTTATGATTTGTGAGTTCTATGTGATATATTCAGTTCCACCCCTTCTAAACAGTATTTATTGCTATAAGAAAGAAAAAAAAAACATGATTCAATATTTGCTCAGGCATAACTTCTTTATGGTAATTTTAATATAAAAAAGAGTACGTTAAAAGAAAACATTTTGGGGAAACTGGGTTTATCTCACTGCATGTCACTCTTGTCTGTATCCAGACTTTAAAATCCAAGTGCCACAAGTATTATGACAAATAATTGAAACAATGAACAGTACTGCTATCATGGACTTGAGTTATTATACTAATTTTAACATTCCAAAGGCGTTTTGGTGTCTAAAAATGGACCCAGGTATCTGTTGGGATTTGTTAATGACTCATTGACTGGAACCTAAGGAGAGTTAGGCTCAGAGCCTCAAATTCAATGGAAATAAAGCATCTAGGTGAGCACAGAGAAATCTCTCATATGAATCTGCATGTGTCTTTAAAATAATCCCTCTTTCCCCCCATTATTTTCTGAATAATGAGACAAAGTCATTACTTTGGATATAGCTTACCATTTTTAATTCTGTTTGAAGCCTGTGAATTGAACTGCAAGTTCCAAGTTTCAGTGGATGATGGAGATTCCGGTGACCAACCCTTATGGCGCTTTTTTGGAGGCCCTGAATTTGTTAATGTGCCTAAATGTTTCAGAGAAATATTAGAATAAAATGTATACAGGTTTGTGCATGGTAATTAAATATATTTTTATAAACTGAATGTATTCAATGAGTATGGTAGTAGAAAAGGTCAAGCCTATGAACATAATAATTTTGTGTGGTTTATTTTACTTTGTTGTGGCCTGCTTAAATTTCTTCGAAATTTCTGGTGCAGAGAACTCCTAATTATCCAGATTTTCCTTATCTTATATTAGTGCTTTCTCTCTACTAAGAAAAATACAGTGTAAGTACAGTAAGAAACATACTGAGAATCCTTAAAAGTATTAAAATTTTGAAGTCAAGACTGTGGGCATTTTGCTCCTTTTATTTCTGAACACATTACACAGTGTTACATGTAACTTACTGAAAAATAATATCCCCAAGGATTCCAATAATAGTAATATAGATCTGAGTTCTTTTCAACAATTTCCTCATTTACAGGATTTTTGCCACTTCTTGCTGATTCCATCTTTGGTTTTATGTTATTCCATATTAACTCCTATCAAACTACTTCTACACCTTCCTCCTACAGATGAATAGTTTCTTTTTTTTTTTCTGTGAAAGGCAATTTTCTCACAGTTTCTCTAGGAGATCCTGATGACTAACTTCTTTAATTTTCTTTCATCATTTTCTTGAGTCTCCTTGCGCACCCCTGCAAACTCCCAGAGTGATGAGTGTCCACTAACACCAAGTATTTCCAATTATTGTGAGTCAATGTTCCTCCAGGAATTGCTCAGAAACTCACAGGATTAGGATATTTCTCTTTCTGGACATGACTACACCGAGGTCATACCACTGCTTCACCAAAAGCTGTACCTCCTGGCAGAACAATTAGTCCCACATAAAATGCGAGGCAACATAAGAATTTAATATAAAAAGTGTGGGTTTAATATTGGAAAATTTATTAAAATTAAAGATAAACCCGAGGCCTCCAGATCTAGAAGAAGATGGTTCTCTTGCAGACCCTCAGATGCAGATTTGCAGTGACTTTGTCCCTGACACTTTTGCCACGCGAGGGCAGCCTTTGGCCATTTTGCTGCTCACGCTTTCACTTGGTTTCCTGGCATTGCCTGGGACAAAGTCACAGGATACTTAGAGCAATACAAAGGATTTTTTATTTGACAGCGCTGTGCTCTTTCATGCAGATATGTTGATATGTGAAATTAATCCTTCTGAAATGAATTAGCAATAATGTGCTGCTGCATGGAAAAAAGAGATTAAGAGCCTGAATAGGCAGAGAAGAAGAATTTGTCTGTGATGCCAGCAGGGAAACTTGGGAAGACTTATCCTAAAATAGAGCTATAGTTTGTTTCTAGCCATAGTGAAAACTAATTTTCTTCCTTAAACAAGCCAGTGACACAGTTTGTGACAGAAAAAAAATTAACAAAAATCATGGTAATAATGCTACAGTGAGGACAATTTATTGAAATTTGAGCTGGTTGACAAAGTCTAGCTCTCCATCCCAAGGTGAACTGCAACAGTTCAATAGGAACTGCAATAGGAATCATCCTATGAGTGATTACTTATAATAGTTCTTAATTCCCTTCACAAAAACTGTTGGTGAAATCGATGCAAACTGGCACATTCCTTAAGAACCTGGATACAGAATCTGGTCTGTGTCTCTATTAAAATAATGAACTGTAAATATGAGGAAAACATCCAGTTAATATTATGAACTGTAACAAAACTGTGGATGAAAACATCTACAGAATTTTTTCCCCCTGGAAATTAATACAGAAAACAGTATTGTGGTCAGAAAGGACTTGGAAGGGAATGGTAATTTCTATTCATTCAGAAAATTACAATCATGATATAATTTGTTCAATGCTTCTGTTATACACATAGAGTTTAGGGTTATTAAACAACAAATCCATACAAATACCTAACACTGAAGGTCTTGTCAGAGCAGACAGGTTATTTTTCATCAACTGTTGTTTAGGTGATTCCTTGCCATTATAAACTGCTGAGCTGAATGCAGCTGTTGAAGGGATGTGATCTACAGCTGCAGCTGACAAGAAAAAAACCCCAAAGTGTTCACATTAAACGTTTCTAGGTCAAGATCCTCAGATGATACAACAAACCAATCATTTCATCATTCACTTTAATAGAGCCATTGGGATCTGCTCAAGACTGAATACAATGCTGAATGAAACAATCCACTTCTGACCTCCTACTCCCAATTAAGTGCCTGGGCAAAACCTGATTCTTCAATTAAATGCTTATGTCAGAAGCTGTAGCTTCTTTGCATGACCCTGGATCTTACATAAAGTTTATTCAAGAACCAGGCAAAAGAGATGTTTAAAATTTACTAAGCCTCCATCCCAATCTTTAAGATTTTTTGAACTATGCTGCATAAAAAAAAAGAGAAATATAGAATATAACCATTACAGATGTGCTTCAGCTCAGCTCCCCTGTGTAAAAACCCAGGAAAACCTGTAATAGTCACAAGACACTAAAGAGCTGTTTTCATTATGAAGAAGCTCAGAGAGAGATCACTCTAGCCTCTGTCATCCATCACCTTTCATTTATGTCAAGTTAAGAAAAGCAAAGGTCACAAAAAGGATTTTTAATACAAAGAAAGTTACAGATACTGACCATTAGTTTGTTTTTTAATATTAAAGTCATTTTTCTCAGCAGAAGAAAAAATTCACAAGCTTTTAAGCTGATGCCCATATACTGTCTGTTTTGAAAAGGATTCTGGTCATAGCATAAAATAGACTGGATCAGACAAAAAAAGCTAAAATTACACTGGATCCTGTAACAGTTGTCATCTGTGACCAGACAAGTGACAGCTGGAAAAACACTTCAGAAATAAAGCCTTTTTAAAACATTCTGGCTTGGTTCAACTGTGAGTAAGCTGCAGAACACCTATTTACTATTTGCTAACCTTTTATACATAAACCTGATGTGAGAAAATGGACATCGAGAATCCTTCAAAGTATAATTGCTTTCTTTGTTTGTAATAGATCTCTAATTTTACTCAACTTGTTTTATTAGGCAATGTGTTTACTTGTTTGTTTGTCTTTGCTTTCACCCAAGTTCAAGTACCCAAATACACAAGCACAGAAGAGGTAAGTGGAACCCCAGAGTGTTTTCCCTCCAAGAGGTACCTGTTTGCTGAGTCCCAGCTGGAGCACTGGGATTTGCAGGTGGGAGAGGCTCACTGGAGGTGCTTCCTGAAAGGCCTGAGCTTTCTGGCAATTGGAACAAGGTGCTTGAGCAGGTACTGGCTGAAGACTGCCGGCCTCTGAACTCTTAACAAAAAAAAAAAAACCTTCTTTATCTTTCTGATAATTTCACACATGAATTGCTTAGAGGCTACAGCACTTGGAATGAAGGAACCAATGTCTTCAGACATGCCAGGCTCATATTAAGTCAGACAATGGCTTTTACAGCTGCTCCAGCAGTCACCTGGCTTTAGAGAGTCTTTCAAAGGATCCCTCTTAGGCTTTACACAGACACCAGACCCTGAAATAGCTAAGCTTGGATGATGAAAACCAGAGCTTGAGGAAGACAGCTTCATTATCTTACCTGCCCCTTTCCAGCAGATTACAGATCCTTTGGTCAGAGCTCCCTGTGCATTCCTGACCAGATAATACTTTAAGTGTTTCTGTTTCTTGGGCTGAGTGGTCAGTTTAAGATTAATGTGATTTGAGAATTCTGTAAAGTAGCAGAAACCCTTCTTGCCACAGCCAACGCAATTGCCAGAGAAGCCTGATAAAATAAACAATACACATAATCCAATGAGATAGGTGGGTCACTATTAATAACATTCAAACATGACTCTTTCCAGAGAAAAGGCTGTATTTAGGTTTGGGGTTTTATGGTTGTTTTTTTTCACAGAGTGAAATTTTTATTACCATTTTCCTTAAAAAAAAATATTTGCACTTTGTACAGAAAGTGTATTGCACTTCAGTTAACAGACTGCAAAAACACAGCCCCACATTTAAAAAACAAATAAAATGGGCCATATTTTTTCATTTTCTCCCATAGAAAAATATCACAATTCCTATTTATTACCTACCTGTGAAAAGTGTCTGACTGAAGAGCACTGAGTCAATTGCTTAACCTCAGCCCTATTCTGCACCACAGCACGTAAATGCTTCACTTCTCTTTCAGTTTTCATTGACATATAATTCAAATTCATTGAATTTCACTTCACTCAATTCAATGAAACATGGAATTAAGTCTCAAGAAATTAAGTATATTTAACCTACTATATTTAGATAGATCTAAACATATTTAATACCAAGTTCCTACTACAGACACTGTTTTAGAGAGGAGAAACTACTAAAGCATTCCTGGGCTATTAATTTAAAATAGCTTTGTCAAATTATGGCTGGACTGTGTCAGCACTTCACAGCAGTTGAAACTATTTATGATTACAGGAACAAAGTGTCTGCAACTTTATAGACACAACAGAGACACAGTCCTTCCCCGTAAAGCTTTTTGTACTCAGGCTTGATGGGGCATTTCCAGGGATACTGCCATTTCCTCTCATTCTGAGATACATAGCCTGGGCCTCAACAAGGGGCTCATGGGCTGATGTCATTAGCATCGTAAATAAAGGGCTCTGCTCACACAGCTGCCTTAAGATTCTTCTTTCTTTTGTCCATTTTACAAAGTATTTCTTAAGATATTTTCACATTCATCATACTAATGCAACTATCTGAAAATACTTATTATTGTTGTTATTATTATTATTTTTTATTATTTTTATCATCCTATACTGAGCAATTAAAAGATAGTCTTCCCCATGGAAATTTTCTCTCTGTTCCCTACACATGACATGAAGTATGACCTTTTCTTTAATTATAATCATATGTCATGTACATTTTTATGTGTAATAACAGGAATTGAAATGAAAAGGGTGTATTCAGTGAATTGAAACATGGTAAAAATAAAGGAAATTTATTACACATAAGGTGGAAAATACCATTGAAGAGAAAAAACTGGAATATATGGTAAAATATGGTAAATTAAATTAAGAGACATTTATGAAATTTATTATTTTCATCACGTATCTCAAACAAATTAATTTACAAGCTAATGGTCAATGCTTTTTTTCTTTATATAAAGTACAAGCACTGAAACATAATTCTCTGTAAGCACCTGTTGCTTGGTTTTCAACCTGAGCACTTTCATTAGTTTTCAAAAGATTCAGAATTTATTAAAAACTAAAGTTGATGTGGAGATTGGTCTGGTATCCATGGGAACAAGTGGCTAACAACCATTGAAAGCTGCCTATTATCTCTATGATCCTAGTCAGTAGGATGATAAAAGTCATTGTGACTCATAAAATCAGGACAAGTCATGACTCTGCAGAATCCTCTGTGTTATATCAGTCAGCACAAAAGCATCTGTCTAACATCACAGAGCCCTGAGTAGCTGCAATAAAAGCAACAACAAAAGGAAAGAAAATTAGAACGGATGTGGCAAAAGCTGTAGAGTTTCCGTGCATTTTATGCCGATTAAGAAATCATCAAAAATGCTTTTGCTGGTAAATGAAAACTTCCCATCTATTTGGCAGCACATAGAGCATCACAGCAGCAGCACTGCAATTTTTGCCTGGTTGCCACCCACAAGACCATGCATGCTTTCAAATTTAGTCTTTGTTTTTTCCAAAAGTGCACTTCTTAGGTTTTACCATTTTGCTGGGAGTGTCTTGACAAAGCAACTTGACAAAGCCATATGTTGAAGTATTTGCTAAATCCAAGTTGGACAGCAGACACAAAATCTTGTCATTTGGACTTTATATTTTCAGATCACTTCTGTAAATTACATCTGCCCAAACCAGATTTAGAAATAACTTTTACCTGAAAAAAGACTTTTACCCTTATCACCTATTCTTAACTCTGCAGCATCTACTGGAAAATTAGTTTACACTCTATATAGCATAAGGTGAGGCTAGTAAGGATTAAACAGATCTAAATTGTCCACTTGTTTTGAAAAGCCCTTGGAGGACATTTTAAAAGTTTATTTTTTAATTTTCCTTTAAGTTAAATTATCATCTTCCATGTCTAGTTTCTCCACCCCTTTGAGTGTGACTCCGTCCTTTCTTGCAAGCTCTTGCCAACATCCTTTCCCATCCATTCCCTCTGACTGACACTCTTTGGTGACAGCCATTGCTTCATTAATGCAGCTCAGCCCTGAAACCACAGATAGAACACAGCATGCTCTTATAGTTCCAGCGCAATAAAATGCTGTTCAGTCATTTCTCATTGCAGGGCTCTGCCACCCCTGCTCAGAGCATTTTATGTGGCAGATTGAGTAACACTGAGCACCCAAACATTTCATCATCCTCCTCTGAATGCCCTGTTCATGCCATGGCCCAAGGCAGCAGGTGACAGAGGGAACAGCTTGTTTCATAAACAAGCTGCATTAAATATTCTTCCATACATTATAGAGAGCACAAAGGTCAGGGGACTTGGGTCAGCCATAAGGTGACCCAATATATCTATGTCATGGGATTGATTTCACAAGAGAATTAGAAATCAATGCCTGGAGTTTAGGGGCTAAAAGCCTTTCACCTTTCGGTCATTGGTTCATACTGGGCTCGGCTCAGTTGTGACTAAAGGCTGTTCCCCTCTGAAGTTTGTTTAATCAGAATGTGTTTGATTGCATCTGTGATTTGTCATATGCATTTGCTTGAATTTGCTCACATCACAATAATCAATTGTCCATAATTTAAAAAGCTCTTCTACAGCAGGGACCTTGTGCTCTGAAGAAGGACCTTGCACCTAAAGGTTATGAAACCTGACCTATCTTCTCACTGATAAAATGGTTCCTTTGGATGAACAGTGAGCTTGTGTAGGGATAAAGAGAGGAGTTCAGAATGGAAGGACATCCACTTGATATTTCATAGTCAAATCTTCCATAAAGTAGTAGAAAATTTCCTTCTTGTTTTTCTTTTAAATGAGTAATAGGCTTTTAATTAACATTAATATTTTGGTGGAAAGTTTGCAGCTTGCTTAAACAAAGAATGATTGTATTTTCAACTTTTCACCACAAGTATTTCTTCTTTTCAGTTCTACTCACAGAAAAAGGCACTCAAACTCTAACAATGCTCCATGGTTTTCCCACCTACTCAGTACCACTCCATTTGAAGACTGAAGTCCTAAGTTTAAAAAATGAATAAAATCAATATGGTCAGGGCAGAGAGCTCCATTGTATGGCAACTCAGTACTGCTACAAAAGTCCAACAGATCATTTCATATTTATAAGCAGTCACAGTATTTTATACTACAATGTTTTCCTCTTACATACAGCTTACAATGCAAGCAAACTAATCTTTTCCTCTGTCCTTACGACCTCAGGGTCCTACAGAAAAAAAAACCAAAAAACATTTCTTGTTTCCTGATAGGAAAGGAGGCAGCTGTTTAGTCTTTTGGAAGATGATAGGTGAATAGCTGCTTTGTTTATCAAGAGAGACACCCCTGAATAGCAAGAACTAGGAAAAAAAAAAGCAAAAACAAGAAGAAAAAAAATACCTTTGGGAGTGATAAATGTTTGCTGCTTTAATTAGGAAACAATAAATATCTCACTATCACAGATCACTTCCTCCATCTAAGCATTCCTTTAGACTGCATAAAACCCAAGAAACAGCTTCCTAAAGGCAAAAACCTGCATCTGATTTGCAAAGCAGTTAAACCTGTGATCTAACATGATTAACAGAACCAGATGAGGAACATGCCTAGAGACATTATCCTTATCAAAAATATAGTTATTTCCAGAAACTGCTGAGGTTGCCTTCCTATGGAATAATACATCAATTGTAAAAACTAAAAAACAAAACAACCTCCAACAGAAATTACTTTCAAATTAAAAGCATAGCTGCCTGGGTGGTGGGACAATTTGGTAGCATTATCAATAAAATGGCACATGCCTCAGAGGAATATCAACATTCTCAAATGGGAACAAGATATAAAGTCAAAATCTGGCCCTGAAACTACTGAGACATTTCCTGCTTTCTTCTGGTCTTTTTGTTCAATCCAAAGGCAGCCTCACAAACATCCATAAGAAACCAGGAAACTACTGGGTGACTCATTGGTGTCTTCTCTCTTTAAATAAACTCTTCTGAAAAAAGTCAGTAGTACTGAGAAACAGCTGCCTTACAAAAATACAGTATATTAAGAGGAAAAACATGAAATTAAGAAAAAAAAAAAAAAACAGTGAGGCTAAGGGTCACAAATCCTGTGTCTGTATCACCAACAAGCCTTACTAAAAGCATGGGATATATACTCTGACTCATGACATCTAATTTCAATTCAAAATTAATCCAATTCAATTTCCCTCTTAACTTACAAAGGCTTGAAGGACCACTTCCCATGCTGTTTCAAAAGGCCAACATGTTTGACAGAACTCAGAATACCAAAAATAAATATTCTATGCTGCATTGAAAAGCAAGATACTAAATCATTTCCCTTCTTAATATGTTGTGTTTTCAATTTAAATCTACTGCCAGACAGGGATCACTGTGCTACATTAGGAGATTATTTTGAGCAATGATGGTTCTGGTTTATATCCCACTATGTGTCCAAAACCATGAGACTACTCATGTCTACTTCTAATTTTACTTCCCCTGATTTGACTTGCACTGGGATATGAAAACCTGAATCAAACAATCATTTCTATCCACAGTGTGATCTATTGTACAAATGGTATACTATCCTCATGTTAGTATGATATATTTTTTATTAAATTATGCATTATGATACATATTTTTTTCATTAGATTAGGGACCAGGAACATTATTTTGTCTTCACCTTCCAGATGAAGACTTCAGATCTTAAAGCATGTAAGCTCTTTTGTATTTGAGCTTGTTGTAGAACACATAAAAGTCATACTACAGAGTTACTAGAATTCTGTGCAAAAGAATATGGTTAACTGGGGTTTAAGTGTATAACAGTCAAAAATAAGCATTTAAATGGTTTCAGGAAACTAAAATGTATTAAATTAGCAAACTGAGGATGCAAGTAGCATAAAACCCTCCCAA
Source organism: Emberiza elegans (assembly GCA_024865655.1). Classification (NCBI taxonomy): domain Eukaryota; kingdom Metazoa; phylum Chordata; class Aves; order Passeriformes; family Fringillidae; genus Emberiza; species Emberiza elegans. The sequence goes on along the minus strand of JALJVW010000085.1, from coordinate 28,209,634 downwards.
TTATGTTCCTGTTGCCTTTTTCTGTTCTTGTTTAGCATGCAATTAACAAATACACTACTTCCTCTCTGCTAACAGCCTAAGGAGCTTAAGTTGTTAATAGTGCTAGCACTGAATGACTTGAGTGGTACAACATTCCTGTCTTTATCTTTAAAATGACAACACGTGGGTGATTTACAACCCTCCTAATTCTTTTACAATCACTGGTCAAATGCACTGTGACCAATCCAACCCTACAAGATGACATAGGAAAAGAAATTACTGTACATAGGATCACATTAAGCACCTTCACACTCCACTGTCAACCCAAATGCCTTGGAGAGCTGCTCAAACTGAGATAACAACTGAGTTCATGTCATATCCCTCAGTGCTTGTTAAAGAAACCTCTTAAAATTCTTGGGAAATATTTCCCTTTTGCTATTCAAAGCTCAGACTGGTGCACAAATATATGATGCATTATTTTTTTTGGTGAACTCTGAAAACAATATACATGTACCTGAGATTGATTGAAAAATGAGTTCCCCCTCCAATTATGCACCACCTTTCCCAATATAAAAATATTCCATTTTAATAACATTAATATTCATTTAAGTAATTCACATGATTGCAGATTTTCCCTATTTGGCTTGATTTGGACAAAGTTAATGTCAATCAGGGAGACTATAATAAAAATAGATAAAAGGAGCTATTTTTATGTCAGGAGAAGGATCTCTTTTCATGGCAGAAATTAAACTTTTAAGTAGATTAAACACAATAAATTGAAGCATCCTATGAAGAGTATTTTTCAAACACACAGTGTTAACTGATTTCACATATGGGAAAAATTTCAACTTATAATCACTCATATTTATTTATATTATGATGATAGCAAGAAGTCATTGGATAGGAACAGAACCCAGGCTATTGTTCAAACAAAGTGGAGAATATTATCCCTATCTCAAAGACATAAATTGAAAGGGTCATTATCTTTTGTGGTCTAAACTATCATTAAACTGTTTATGTATATATAAGAGCCTGAAATTTCCACTTGATAGGCCTACAGTATGTGCACATCCATATTTGGAAAGCCACAATAGACACATGCAGCAGTTCAACCAGTCCAGTTACCAGATATGCAGTTCCAGCAACTAGGACATGCACCAGCCAAATAATGACTTTAGCCTTGGACTGATGGACAGAAGGTGATGAAGCAGCTCTAATGAAGTGGCTCACTCTGTATCTTTCCAAAGCAAACACAGCCTGATCTGACTTGTTATCTTCTTGTGCATGACCCGTGAGCATTACTGTAGATGTAGAATAGAAATAAGATCTGCTGAACCCAAAAACCACAATTAACTATTAACTGAAGCCACAGAAGAACCCAGTTACTGCAGTCAGACACTCACCCAGCAGGGCATTGCGCCCGTTGTCATCTGGCAGGAATCTTTTATCCACAGCACACACTAACAGGTGATCAGGTAAATTTGGTGACTTTGCACCAACAAGTAAAAATCCGGATGGCACCTCAATATGTTCATTAGAAATTGAAACCAATCTCAAATCTTTACCAGCCTGGCAGAAACCTAGAAAAAAAATTTCAACTTATTTTAAGTTGAAAAGTTGGTTTTGTTTCCTGCTCACAGTTGTCTTTGTTAAAGGACTTCCTATATTTTTAATGAAACCTAAAGTCTTACCCTCTAAGATCAAAGGCATAGTAAAAGAGAATTTTCTTTCCTCGTTTTGGTCAGCCATAAACAAAATGCACAATGAAGTTTCTCTTGGTGGTAGTTTGTAACCTACATATTTATGGGACTACTACCATCACTATCATCATAACTTAGGTGAGACATTCAAAAAGCGAGAAAATAGGTCTCAAAATCTGGTGAATTTCACCAGCTTTTCCTGTGTTTTCAAATATTTTTTACACTTAATACACTTTAAACAGGAAAAAGTGGTGATAAAGCAGTAAGAATTATCACACTCATTTTAGCAAATGCTATGCCTGCACACTCGACAATTTAAAGGCTATGTTTATAAGAGACCACAAGTTCTGTCCCTCTGCCAGGCATTCCTCCACAAATGCTTATCTGATACTGAACAAAGACCCTGTCAAATAGAAGAGCAAATGAGAGCCATACAGGTTTATCTGGCAGGTAAGAAACAGTGATTTTTACATCATATAGATTATCTCATTCTGACAGATTATTGGGGAAATAGCCCAAATTCTACCCTTTTCAGAAGGGCAAATGCTTCTGACAGCACCGTTTGTACTCTTACCATCAGTAGTGCAACATCCTTCTGGGGGAGGCTTCACCTGGTAAGAAACAGGAGGACTGCTTGATTCTGAGCCTTCTTCTTCCTCCTCTTCTTCTTCTTCTTCCTCATTATCTGCTCTGCTGCCTGCTGCAAATTATCATAGCATAAATGACTTGGACAACTGAAAATGCTGGCAACAAACCAGTGAGTGAACAGGGTGACCCAGTTACAGAAAGTATTACAGCAAACTGGAGTCTCTTCTCTTGACAATGACTTTACTGTTGCCAACTCTTGATATTTGTTATTCCTTAAAACTCCAACTTCCAGTCATGCTTATGATAGAATGTCTTTCACCAAGAAAATAAAGATGTTAGTTCCTGTGCAAAAGAAGTTCAAAAACATGACTCAACTGCACCTGAGAAAGCAAAACACCTTAAAGTACAAATAAAAAGAAGCCTCAGCTTATTATTTTTTAAATCATATTATTTTAAGATAAGTGCACAATTTTTAGGGGACTAGCTTCTAATGCTTGATCTCTTGCTGATCAAAACAGTGTAACTGTATCCTTTGTTTATAATATTAACAGCCAATAAAACCCAAAGTCATTACTTCTTGGCACTTCAGAATATCCTGGCTACAGTCCAAGTACAGAATTTATTAATTAGGCATTGACCATGTCCTTCATTTTGTACAGGACAGTGAAAAAACAGTTCCTGCTAGAAACTAGTTTCACCACAGATGATGCCATGTCAAGAACACCTAATTCTCAGCCTGTCTGTCTCCTACCAGAATCCATAGCTCCAAGTAATGCACCAACACTCCCTGTACAGTGTCAAGGAAAGGCAAATGCTCAGGAAGATTATTCACACCAGCCTGTGCTTGGACTGTGCTAGTCCAAGAGGCACTACGGAGGCAGTACTGAATGCTGGAGAGGAATACATGATGTAAGCTTCAATTTTTAGAATGTGTTAGGTGTTTTAGAGGGTTTTACTGCTGTGTGTTTCACCCCTTTAGCTAGAGACTGCCTCTTTCCTTCTCTCCACCCAAAGGACAATGTTTTTTTCATGCAAAATTCAACAGCTCCAGCAAAACTGACCATACTGACCAATGGCTCCATCCCTTTTCTGGCTCAGACACGCTCCTGGCAAAGGGGACAAATGTTGCAAGCAGAGGAGAGAAATTAACTCGAGAATGGGGGAAACATTTCCACAGACAGGACTGAGGAACATTTTACATTCAAGACAGACAGTGCACAAGTACTAAGTGAACCCAGTGGGGTTTGTGTCTTTGGCTTGTAGGCTTCTAGGGGTCTGTAGGGACATGCCTGCAGCAAACACAAGAGCCTTCACTGGCAAAACTGGGTCATGAAGGGCTGCAGGTACTTCAGGACCAGGAGGCAGCGAATAGCTGCTTGTACTTGGGTGTTGAGTTTGCTGGGGTCCCCAGGACAAGGTGAGAGATGAGGAATCTGACTCCATGTTCTTAAAAGGTTGATTTATTATGATATGATATGATATGATATGATATGATATGATATGATATGATATGATATGATATGATATGATATTATATTATATTATATTATATTATATTATATTACAGAATGCTATACTAAAACTATACTAAAGAAAGAGAAAGGATTCAGACAGAGGGCTTAACAAAAATGAATAATGAAAAACTTGTGACTGACTCCTCAAAGTCTGACACAGCTGATGGTGATTGGTCATTAAGTAAAAACAATTCACATGAAACCAAACAAACATACACCTGTTGGTAAACAATCTCCAGCCACACTCCAAAGCAGCAAAAGAGGGAGAAGCAAGTGAGTTAATATTATTTTCATTTCTCTCTGAGGCTTCTCAGCTTCCTAGGAGAAGAAATCCTGGTGAAGGGATTTTTCAGGAAATATGACAGCAACACTTGGGCAAGTAAACGAGTAAACCAGTAGTTAGGCACTGAAATTACACTGTTGATCCAGGTTTTAGTCTTGAAACAGAAAAACAGTGAAGCAGTGCAGTCATCCTCCAAAGCCCAGTGTCAAGTGGACATACTCTCTTTGCTTCAATTGACTTTGGGTGAGGTACTAAGAATCCCACAGGATATCAAGGATTTCTCTTTTCTTTCCTATGACCCTCCTCAGAATATCCTTTTATTTTATTGATAAATTATTGCACAATCATCTAGACAACTACTACAGGAGAAATGAGAGCTAGAGAGGAGAAAGTAAATCTGGAGTGTAAAGATTTATCTGTCAAGGTTATTAAGATTTACAGTCCAATCTAGAAAAGGATTTGAAGGGTACATTTACTTTTGAACTCTGAACATTAAGCTCTAGTTGTGTGGTGCACACAACTAAGAACAGAACACTAAACACAACTGTTTTAAGGGCATGGTCTAAAGACAAAAATGCTGCAATTGAATGAAGGGAAAAGTGAAACTCTTCATCTATGCTATTTAAGTAAAGGGTAAGTTATGTGCTAGGACATAACCTTGAGTAATATCCAAATGCAATGCAAAAGGGCTGAACCTGTCTCACCACTCCTTCCTCTTAATCCTAGACAAGAAATTCCTTCCTTCCTTCCTTCCTTCCTTACTTCCTTCCTTCCTTCCTTCCTTCCCTTCCCCTTCCCCTTCCCCCCCCTCCCTTCCTTCCTCTTTTTCTTTCCAGCTTTCTTCCTTCATTTAATGGAGCCTTTTAATGCAGCCTTTCCTGAGCCATCCCAGCTTGCTAACCAGCAAAAAATCCAACTAAGGAAAAAAAGGTGACCAATTTTCTCTTTTCTTTTTGCTGGATTTATGCATTAAATTAGCACAATGGAAGATCCAAAAGGTGGCAAAATTCATGAAAAGGAAGAAAATGGGAATGTATGGATAGATGAAGAGAACACAACAGGATATGTTTTATTTCCCTTTTGGACAGAGGTAAACTGTGAGGTTTGTTCAACTATAGTAGGTGATTAAATAAAGAAATGGAAAATGGAAGTGGAGACTAAGAAATAAGAGACCTAAAGCATTTTCAGTTCAAAAGTAGAAAGAGTAAAAGAGAAAGAACTCAAGCATGAGCTGCTGCCACCTGTAAAGGGTTTCATTAGCATTGCACAAGCCCCCTAGGACTTTGTCTCTCTGATTCAGGAGCCTCCTGGCCCTCAGATGCAGCTAGAAGTGGAAGATTCAATTTCTGACAAGGCTGCAGTATGTAAGAGCAGCCTGAAGACCTCTTCCCCCTGAGGAACAACCTAGGAGGCACTCTATTATAGGTCACTTCAGAGTTCCCCTTGTCTGAAACTTTCATGAAAGGAATGCTCTCTGCCAGGCTGTTATGAGACTTTTAATTACACTTCAATTCTGTTTCCATTAACTACAACAAACACAGAATCAGCCCCTCAAGTTTGCGAAGTTCTTTGAAAGTTTTGAAAGAAAGAAAGAAACTACAGAAGTGTGAAATTGCACTTTTGTTCCTGAACAATGCATCTGCTCCTGTGCTATCTTTCTCAACTGATGTCATAATCAATTTTGTGACATCACAGCTAGCATGGAAGTTTATTAAATTCTTATGGAAGGGTTTGATAAAAGGATCACTTTTTGCAGGGAATAAACAACATATATATTTAATTAATGTATATTCATTATTTTGTCCTATATTGAAAAAAAAAGAAAAGAGGAAATTACTAGTGATGTGTAAGCAGATTTTTTTTTCAAGAAATATTCACAGCTGTCACTGTGAGGCAATAGCAAAGACTTTAATCTGTGCAAAATACTTTTATCTGTTACTACTCCTTGGCCTGATTTTGTGGGCATGTGCTTTACTGTCAACCTTTATGCATTTCTCACTGTAACAGCAGCAAAGTATGACAGGGAAAGTAGATGTGGACAAAAGACATGAAACTCCACTCTCTTGACAGAAATGACTAATAATAATCAAATTATTAAAAATACCCTTACACCACCATGCCAGTGTTATGCACACACCAGTAAACTCACTGGAAACCATGAGACCACTACAAATAACAGACACCAAATTACATCATGAGTTTGTTTATCAGATCCATACAGTTCATTCAAACTGCATTACTGAGAAAGCAGCCTTCTGTGAACACACACACAAATTCAATGAGAAATCCTATTTGTTAAATATCAACTTGTGCAAGGTTTGTGAGAGTACACACCCTAAATTTTACCTTTGCAACCACAGAGTAACTACAAATACCATGCCTGAAGTAATTATAAACCATCTCAAAAGCTAAAAAAATATTTCTGCTGTATTTATGCACATTGAAAATCAGTCTTAGCATGCATGTTTTACAAATTTATTATGGGTTTTCTACCATTTACTGCGTGACTTTAAGCAGTATATAATAAATTATAGGATAACAAATTTATTTTCCAAATCTCCAAAGACTTCTCACAAATGTAATGGAACAATTCCTAGAACTACAATTTATGTGTATAGATGAATCTGAGCAAGTGGCTTAATTTTGTCAAAATAAAAGACAGTGCATTTTGTATTTTTAATCCAATTCTAATACATATATATTTACAGATCATAAAAAAATCCAAATAAAAACTTATGGTTATCCATATTATGATTTAAAATGTGCATGCTGGGCCATGGCTGAGCAAATTGCCTTTGACAGAAATAGAAATTCCATTTTTTCCTACCTTCCAATGATGATAGTTGCTGTTCAGCTTCCAAATACAACTGAGAAAAGATTGGTCTGGGAACTAAGTTGTTTGAGCGGAGAGAGGCCTCAATAGAATTATGCAAGACTTCTTCAAACCGTGTTGTCTTGAGCTGACCAGCGTAAGAATTTCCCATCTTCTCCAAAAACAAACAAACAACAACAAAAAAAAAAGGCAAAAGAGACAGGAAGAGGGAAAAAAACCAAAGAAAGATATTACAATTTAAGCACTCAGAACTCAATCACTGCATGCTGATGCCAGGCTCAACATTTCTCATGAAAGAGAAATGCTCCATTGTCCACAAAGAAAGGCAAAGAACACTGACTGCAGCAGTCACTGAGCAGATCCTGCTGGTAAATTACAGGAAGTTATCTAAAAGTAACAGCTTTCTCTAATTCAGCAGAAAGGCAACAAGCTCTGGCACCTTCTTGAAAAAGTGACTAGAAATTTGATTCAAGTAATTCCTTGATTTATATAGCAATTGAGGAGAGTAGTCATCAGTCTATTGTTAAACAGCCTTTCTATTTTAAGTGATTTGAGCAGAATAAATGATCTGGGCAATAGCACAATTTTGTGACTTTTCTTTGCATGGTCCATCATGGCTGAATCCGGCTAAAGCAGTTCAGCATTTCTTTCAGAGGTGCTGTCTCATAAATAATGTAACATTGCTGTAACCCAGAGATGGTGAAATATAACTTTTACTTTTCACCCTAAACAGTATTTTTCCTTGTAAAAAACAGTGCTTTTTTGCCTTTTTTTTTTTTTTGAATGACACAGTATTCATCCACATGCATTGATGTTGCATTCACTTATTTATTAGGACTTTATTTTTAGTGAAACCATGTAATTTATTCAATCTGTTACTGAGCAGGCAGTCTATTCCAGCTGAATATTCCATGGAATTAACTGACACCTACGTTCCACAGGGAACACAATGAACTGGTGTAACCAAAAGCCATGTCAGCTTTCTTTCCCTATTACAAAGTAGTTCTTGCCCTGGGCCCCATGTCCTTTCCCTCCTCAAGTAACTGTGAATAGAAAGCATGAAACGCTTCCTGTTTGTGGCAGTAATTCCTAAACCCTGAACAGCCCCTCCTCAGCCCTGGCTGCTGCTTGGGAAATTCCCCTGTTAGGAAGCATCCCATAGGAATCAGTCAAGCAAAAGGAAAACCACTGTGAAACCACATACTTGTGGCTTGTCATGGGAAAAGGGGTTTGAAGGGAACAACATACAAACTTGTTGATTTGGATATCCTTTTATGACTTTATAAAGCACATTTTACATATATAATCATATTTTAGTGTACTTGTTTGTCTCATGTTAATACTGTATAGAGAGTATAGCTAGCACTACATGATATAAAATTGCTATAATAGGTATATACAGTATTAACAGAACCATAATGAGAACAATAAACCAGTGGAGGCAGTATTGAAGAAAATTATTTAGAGTAAAAGAAGGCACTACCAACAAAATATTCATGTACATACACAAAATCAGAGGAGTTGCACTGAATAGTATCCATTTGGCAAGGGGTAAACAGGAAGCTGCAAAGCCTATTAGAGATGTTCACTGCTAGTATGGAAATCAGGCTGCATGTTCTCCTCCAACACAGAAAGCTTCTCACAGTTCCCATCCCACACTGATAGGAACCCTCTGGCTCCTTTTGAGTACTGCTTCCCCTACACCAAAGGCAGCTGAAGAGAATGAGAAAAGCCTGACATCAGTAATGTCCTTAACAAGCTTTATCAAAGGTATATGCAGGAAACCCCAGGTCAGCTCTGAAATGAATTATATCCTATGCTGAGTGCTTGCTCAGGATTTACAGAGCCCACGAGTGGTCACAAGAGAAACCCTGTATTTAATCCTGATGATGGCAGAAACCAGCACCTTATCAATGTGATGTTCAGAGAAGGAATCAGTTAAGATTATATTATTTGTGAAAGAGGCAGGTTTTGAAATCCTCTGCAACACAAGCATGTTTGTTTGCCTATTATGCAGCTAATTTAATTTTGTGAATGGGTTGTTAAAAAGAAACAAAAATACACTTTCTGGATTTGTAAGATCTCATGTGTTTGTGTGATCTTAAAATGAGTATAAACACAATCATATACCAAACAACCTATTTTGGAAGATGTGATAAATATTTTTTTAGCCATTTTTCATCATCAAACACACACCACTGGAACCAGAAAATGGACACTACAGGAGCTTTTTTGCCAGCACTAGTCTCTGCTGTTCAGAGCCCCACTGACTCTCAATTGCAAAAGAAATTACTTCTCCAAAGCAAGCAAGGGAGAAACCATTTCCCACTAGCTATGAGACAGTTGTCATCCCCTCTTTCCTTTAGAGCTGCTCAGACTGTGGTGTCTGAATTGCCTGTTGCTGACTCCATGGCATCAGGAAGCAAAAACTGAGTCCTATGTCCCTGCTTCAATGACCTCAGCACTCCCAGCCCTGATTTGTTTCTCTTGGATACAACTTGGTGCCACAGGCTAAACTTTCAAATGCTTGTGAAAGTCCAAGCCATGCACATAGATGGTGACCAGATCTACTAAAAAACCCCCATACACTGACATAGAAGGATGGCCCTCGACCCCATCTACTGATAAATCAAAGGGCATCTCCCTGTCACATGAGCAGTTTCCATGGAGAGCATGCAGAGGAAAATACTTGCCAATATAAGGAAGAGAAAAAAGGCGAAGAGCTGGATGTGGAAGAGGCTCATAAAAGCATGATAAAAAGACAAAATACACTCTGAGCCACTAGGGAGCCTAAGAAAAAATTGCAGATACAAATGAAGCAGGTCAGGACAATGCCTTAGAAACCCATGGATAATGCTGGCCAAGAGCAAAAGTTTGTTAGTCACTTAAAGAAGCATCTCAAATTCCAAATAAAGAACTATCAGCATTTCGGTAGTAAACAGGGACTATGTAATTAAGAAAAATGGGGACCTTCTTAAGGGTGAATGTTTGTCACGTTTAGAGTCAATTTCAAGTTCAACTGCAGTTGAACTAGTCAGGGCTTAAGAAAACCTGCTCTGAGCCTGCCCTCCAGTGCTGTGATTTCAGTAAGGAGTTCTCTCAGCCATGAGGGCAATCCTTTCCAGGAGAGCCATGACAATGACTGGTCACAGCAAGAGAGGGTGATGGCCAGGAGCAGGAGGACATTCAGTGCCAGCACCCAGAGCACACAGGGAGATCTTGTGGAACACAAGTGGAACAAAGACAGCAGCACTTTACTGACTTTTTCCCATGAGGAGCACTAGGGTTTTGTGAAGACTGAAGATCTAGCACAGCAATTCTGGACAAAATTAATCCTACATCTAGGACAGACTGAGTATCCTAAGGAATGCTATGAACTTTAGAGCACAGCAAGTAATCCAGGGCTTTTTAAAAACTCCCATTGAAACAGACTGATAAATAAAGCCTGTCCTCAGCTGAAACTGAGGAAACCAAAGAGTATATGTGGGCTGTGTTATATTGACTTTAAAAAATAATCAAGGTAATTAAGCAGGAAATTAGGAAGACCTGGTTGATTACTAAGAAATTCAGCCTTAGATACAAGTTACAAATTGTTACAGATGGGAATGTTTCATATTAAGTTGCAAGATTTTTGCATTATGCAACATAACTTACACTGCTACTTTACTATTAATCCTTTCATTATTGTTTTGTAGCAGTGACTATGCTTTCCAAGTTTGAGCAGCCAGCTTTCATACTTTTGAAATAGTTTAACAGAGTAATTTCTATTGTATCATTTCTAAGAGGAGAATAGCAAGATGTTCTCATGCTCTCCAAGAGAATTTGCTATCACTATGACAAAAGGCCGTTTTTCACTTGCATAGAAAGGATTTGTTTACATGGACAAGGGATTTAGGTATCTAAAAGGCTATCTATTAATTTTTTTCTGAAGACTATCATTAATTTTTTTCTGTGAGGAGGGAGAAAGCATTATTTACTGCAGGTTAACAATTTGTTAACAGAATAGTACCAAAAAAGTTCTGTGGCCCTTTTGCCCTTTGGACATAATTATATTTATGGAGTAACACCCAAAATCCATCAATATTTGTAAAGTCCAGTAAAGTCTCTACTGATGTATTAAAAACATCAGTCTAACAAAAAAGAAATCTTAGGACAGGGACTCCTACGTAAATATAACTATAAGAAGAAAAATAAATTTGGAGACAGCATAAAACTGATTCTCTTCAATGGCATCAATACATCCTGCAAAATCCTCCTTGTGGATTCAGTCCAGCTATGAAACATCACAATTTGGTCCTTTATTTTCATGAAGCTATCTGTAATTACAGTGTTATCTCTAGTTTTGGATTTGGGAAGATAAATTATTTTTAATCTCCTACATTAATGAGTGTCATGTGTAGAAGTGATACTGTGTGGTATTTATATCCCACAGGTTACATAAAATCTATTCCCACAGGATATATAAAATTTTTGATTCAGGAGAACTAAAAGACACTCTGATATTCAGCCCCCACGAGACACAATAAAGTATTACATGTTATGTCTTTACTACTAGTCTCAAAATAAGGTTACTCCATCCAAAATGCCCTTCAGGAACAGTCACTGGTCCATTGTCACTCCTGAAGTGTGTCTCGGAACTACTGAAGAGAGGGAGTACAAGCACCAGAGCTCTGCCAAGACATTACAACATAAAATTGATTTCTGGGACACAGAAATCTCTCCTTCAATTGTTTCATTTAGTAATACAGCTGCAGACCATACGGGCAAAGAGAAATTAAAAATTATTCTTCCAGAAATCAACTTAGTTGTTCATGGACCACAAAATTATTGCTTGTAGAAGCAATTTTCAAAGCTTTTTCTCTGTCAGTACAAAACCACCTAAAAGCATTGTAAAGAGGTGGATTATTGCCAGTTTCTGAGAAAAATACTAGTTTCTGGAAGTCAAATCTGTTTCCTCACTATTCTGCCAGACTGACTTGGCAGTAAGGGAGAGGGGAAAAAAAGGGCTCATAAGACTGATGTTTATGATATAACACTGGAGTGTGGGAACCATCACCTCATTTGAGATTACTTCCAGACCAACATTTTACCAAAATTATTTTTACCAAAATCTTCAAGTAAGGTTTGATTTTTGTCTGTTAGTCTTACCCTGAAAGAGAAATTTTCAAGCTTCAAAAGATGCTAAGAAATGAAATTACAATTCTTTCCTGAGCCCAACTCTAGCAATATCAACAAGAATAAAATCAGTAGTCACTTATGGATCTGTTGATTGAAATCCACTTCTTCAGGGAAGTAATTTATTCCTCAGCAGTAAAGCTGTCAGATGAATGAGAAGTCTCTAGTCATTCCGTGTTTCATATTTGACAAAAGTTTGGCAGTTCAGTACACCCCATTTGGCCCATTACATTTTAAATGCATATAAAACCTTTAAATTAAACCACAGTTACCTTTGCCAGAACTTCTAGCTCATTCTCTATTACCAGATCTTAGAACTTCCATATGTCTTGTGGACTTATATGAGAAATGTTATCTAAACAGCAGTCCAGATTAAACTTAATGGTTTCCAAAAAATTTGGATAGAAGCTCATGATGAAACACAGAGGCTCTGATTGAGGTTGATGACAGGTCACAGAGAACTTAATCCTACCACCTTTATAGAGCCAAGAGCAATTCTGCTGCTGCTTCCATAAAACAAATATACTGTAACAAGACTAGTCAGATCTCTCTACCACTTCTTTTTACCTTCTGTTTGCTTTTAATTTTTATCTGAGTTCTTCTTGGATTTTGAAAATCAGGCCGACTGCAGACAGGGATTTTCTCCCGCATCAACAGAGAGATGATTTCCTCCCCTGACTCATGTTTCCAAGCAACAGGATGTTGGAACAAGAGCACAGATTGAAAGGTGTCAAGCCTTTTTTTTTTGGCAACTCTAGATTCCAAGCCACATTCCTTAATCACTGAAATCAGTTCTCTCACTCACTGCACAAATACATAACTGTGAAATGTCTTTATTCTCAGGAGATTGTTGCAGAGATTAATACAGACACGTTTGCAATGAAATTCAATACAGGAAAATTTCCCCACCTATTGAAAAATCAAGTCCATTTCCTACCTGATCAACATAAAAAAGGATGAAAACAAACTTGGACAAATCAGTGTTAAACCACCTCAATAAAACACTTTTAAAAGCTGATGTTTTCTTTTTTCTTCAGGCAGGAAGTAAATAAGTTTTTTTAATGGATCATTCTTATTATGGATTTATTTCACATCCATTTTGGCCATAGTAAAGACAGCTTTAAAAAAAAATTTTTTTTTTTTTTTTTTCTGAAATTTTTCAACTGCAAATCCAAGAAGCATTACTTCTGAGTGCTCATTTTTTCAATTTAAATGCTATAATTCATGCATGGAACATATGAATGAAATGAAATTAATAATTTCTATAGAAGAAGGAAAAATTATTTCCTGATATGTCTGGAAAAAACCCAACAGAAACCAAAAAAAAAACAACAAAAAAAAACTTCTCATACAGATTCAACTTTACATTGAACAAAAAAAAAAAAAGCAAGCCTGATGAAATCCTTAGCAATCTAAGTTGTCATAAACTAAGTTGTCATACAGCAATGCTGGGGAATCTGGACTAAGGCATGTTGGCAATTTAATGACAAGGAATCCAAGCTGTGACAGCCTACATTGTAGTTTTCTGGGGAAACAGAAAACTCCAATTGCAATCAGATTCCTGTAATTAATTAAGGATGAAAGAATGTTTTGGTTTCAAGACAAAGTTTGGTCTTCCTTTATGGCGACAGAAAACTTAATCTTCCTTCACCCTAGTAACTCTTATGCCTACTCTCAAACCAGAGTTGATTTTTTTCTGAGACACTTAAAGTACTGTTTTGTGCTAAAAATAACACTATATTTTAATTTATTTTAAATAGAAGAAAAAATGCCGAAGTTCAAATTGCTCATAACAGAAATCCTTCATTAAAAGCCATATATTGGATTACTCTTCAAGTTTTAAAAAATCATAATCATAAGCACTATTGGGACTGATGCCTGATAAAAATCCATATCTGCAAAAAAATTCAGAAGAAATCTTAGAATTTTTAAAAATTACTTAGCATCTATTATTAATCTATTTTAATTTGCAGTGGAAGTCTATCTTAGATATAATGATGACACTGGTTTTCATTTATTTGCTTCTTGTTTTAGCATGAACCTTCTTTTCAAAGACTTGTCATTCCTTCATATCCTGACAACTGGGCCAAGGAGCCACTTGATAAAAATAAATGTGAGCGGGGTGATAGTCCAGTGTTGTACTAATAGTGCAGACTGAGCCTAATACATGATATGGCAATAAATACATTTAGGCAGTGGCACTTCATCCTGTAAATGCTTTTACATTCCTCTCTGTAAGAAACAACGTATTCTGATACAGATTTCCTTGATTTTCCTACAGGATCTCATAAACTCTGCAGGTGTTACTGGAGAGAAAATCCCATATCAGCATAGTGCAGCTGATTTGCTTTACTATTTCTCCAGCACAGAACCCTGATCCTGTGGCTGGTCAGACAGCACTGCCTTGGCTCCCATTTGCCTTTTGTGCATTGCTTTGATCAGCTCCTGGCTTTGGATGAAAGCAATTCTTTCAGAGGCCACCTTCAAACCCTCTTTAAAAAAAAAAAAAAATTACATACATAAAACCAATTGAGCTTGTTAAGCAGCAGGAAGAAATTAAGTAGAGGGAGGAGAAAGGGAGGGAAGGAGGTGCCACAAATCAGGGCTAGGAAGCAATGATCAAAGTGGTGACTGGGAAATTAGTAAAAATTATCCCCAAGTTGTACAGGTCTGGGGCATTGCTGTAAGTGCAAAGACTCTCTCATGATTACCTAAGGAGACACAACTCCCTCTCCAAGAACTGTCTCAGACATGTCCTCCAGTGCTTTGAGAAGAGCCACTTGAGATCTCAGAGTAAAGCAGTAGGGAGCAGATTGGCAAGTCAGGAGAGAGATAATCTTGAAATGCATATTTTCTAAAGAAAATTCTAGGAAACCAATACTACTCTTTCTTCTGGTTACTGGTGCTATAGAGTGTTTCCAAGAATCTTTTCCAAGTCCAAAAGGAGTATACAAAGAGTAATGCTGTACTGATTGTACAGGTTAGCTTTTTGAGCCATCCTCAAAACCAGACTTTTGCTTTTCCTTCCACCAAGCCTCCAGACTCATTCCTACCCCCAGCCCTCCAGGCTCACCCTGGAAGCAGTGCAGCAGCCACATGCACAGACAGATACCAGGAAGTACAGCTTAAACACACTTTGGAGCTGCCTGCCAGGGCAGCAGGGCCTGTGGCAGTTCTCCAAGGATGCACACACAGTGCCCAGGTTCGGAGGCTCCACCTCATTCACAGCAAATGGCCTCACTGCTTGAAAGACAGCTTCACTGATTTCTACTAGCAGAGCACACTCTACAGTATCTAGGTCATATTTTCAATCTAATGAACAAAGAGTGGACACAAATAAAATGGGAGCAGTTTAAAATGTACCTCACCATCTGTGGATAGCAAATACATCTGCAGATGAGTGTATCACATTACAAACAGCTCTGAACCTCAAGGTTTACTCAATTAGGAGATTGATTGCACAAGTATTATATGTTGAAAATGCATTAAATAAGAAATATTTGCAAACAAAAATATGCAATCCAAAGCATTAATCAAATATCTTTAGTTAAAAGTATCAGTAGAATCCTCAAATTTAATTCATTTAATAAAGTGAACTTAGCAGTTTTAAATATGAGTTGTCTACTTTGAGGGTTTGAAAATTCAAGTTGTCTGAACTTTTAGTATTTCAAAGTTTTCCTAAGAGGAAATAACTCAAAGCAAGAACAGCAAACAAGAAACAAAAAATGCAGACAAATTAATATAGTTAAAGCATTAATATTAGCTGTAAAATGTCTCACGAATTATTATATTTGAACAGTAACCAATACAAGATAGTATATGTTATGATATATTAATATTTTTATTAAACAGTAACAGTATTTTTCATCATGGAAATATACAATAGAAAATATACTGTACCGTACTGAAAGTGTGTGCTCCTCAGCAACTTCCAGTAAACAACTCCTGAAGTTTCATATCCTGACTGCAGTGCTGAATACCTTACACCTGAGCTAACTGCCAGTGATTAGGTCTTTGTGGAGTTTTCTTTTTTGTTTCATTTAGGAGAGGCTGCTGCCTGGCAAACTGGTGAGCACACTTAAGGCTCCTGAGTCAGCACAGTGCACAACTGAACAACTCAGTTGGGTCACCATGACACAAACACTCTCCTGTCACAGTAGAGCACAAGAAGGTTCCAAAGCTATCTATTCTGCAACTGTGGCAAAAACTAAATAATGAGACCACAATATACCCTGGCAAGCTGTTCTCTAATTTGTGTACTGGCTACACTAAATGATAAATGGTCTGACTTTGTCTTATTAATACAAAAGTGCTGTGCTGGGTCATGGTGCTCCCAGCCAGGCACACAGGAATTTATCAGTCTGAAACAGTATTAACATCAATAGTTTTGTTGGAGGCTTTTTGAAGGACTGAAACAGTTTGGGGTTTTTAAGAAATAAAGGTGTCCTTTTGTACCATATGGATGTCAAAATCACTAAAGAAAGCATGAAGTGTGTACTGTAGGTATTTTGTTTTGCTAACAGAAGAAAAGATTAAGAGGAGAATGAAGTCGGGTATGTAGCAATATTATCTTTGTGTTGGTACTATGCCCATATCTCCTGTACAAAAGGATAGGAAGTCAAAAAAATATTTGACAGAACATGTTCAATATAACACTGGATATACAAAGAAACAGCTGTTGCATCATATTTAAACAAACACTGCATCTTTTCAAGATACAGCTAGAGTCATGTACAGAGAATGTTTCTGGTGAAAACATATTTATCAAACGTATCTTTAGGTAACCAATAACTTTGGAGGATAAAAGTAATAATTCCAATAATTGAATTTTCTTTTTCTTGTATCTCCAAGTCATGCAACGTTCAGATACATGTTTGATTTTAAACTCAGTTAAATATTACTGAAATGAGTAAAATCAAGCACTTCTCTTGGCTCCCAGCTGAATTAAGTTTCTGTGTAACCTTATATGCAGAGTATTTTTGGTACAGCTTGTGAAACTTGATTTTCACCCTTCACTCTCAGGACATGGCTTCATGACTGGCTCAAGCTACTCTTTACTCAGGTTACTGCTGAAAAGCAACATCTCTCCCTGCTGATTGTATATTCCCCTCTGTTGGTCAGTGGCATTCATGTCCGCTGATATAAATGAAGACTTGCAGTTTTTGTAGGGTCATGTTTTGCTAGATCAGATCCCTCATCTAGCTAGGTATAAATTATATGGCCATTAATATATGCAAAAGAAAAGTACCAATACATGGCTATGGAGGGTGGTGAGAACAGTATCTTTTTCTACAAAAATGCTTTAAATAACATTTTAAAATTTGAAAGATACAATTTCTGATTCTTCTGTAACATAAGAGGGAAAAACCTGAATTTTAAAGCTTCTTGAAAACAATTTTCATATTAATTGAAAGTTTTAATTGTTTCTTTAGCTTTTTTTTTAATATATGCTCTCTCTATATACTCAACATGCTTTAATTTTTGATTGGCCCTGTACTGGTCAGGTAGTTGCACTGGATGATCACTGTGGGTCTCTTTTCAACTGACAGGCTCCACTCTAGTCTTGTCAATTCTATTCTTAGATTTTAGATAAAAGCACTCCATTGAAGAACCTGAAAGAGAAACTGTCCAGAAAGTAGTAAATAATTATTTAGGAGAGTGATTGGTATCTTTTTCTGTTTCTATGGAAGTGAACTAGAAGCTTTTTAAATGTTCTGTATTTGACACCAGGTACAGGAGACCCCAGCCATGCATTTGCAAGTAGGGTACAAATTCTTTCAGCTAAGAAATGCAGGAATGACTGACTGGTTTTCTGCTAACATTGTACAACTGTCTATCTTCAACATATTAGCTTGACCAAACTGGCACTTGAAGTATTATACTGATAGCCAAAGTTTAGAGAAATCCAAAAGGAAAACAAACATTGCAAGAAATAGATATGTGTGTGAGAGGTGATTTTTGAAAGAGTCACTTTTAATAATTTACCAGGCCAACCAAAGCAAAAGCCAGGAAATTCACCTTTTAAAGAAGTATAACTTGACTAATGCCAGCCAAACATTTGCCCCATAGCTATAGTGCATCCATGAGCAAAATTTCTCTAGGATGCACTGCCCAGGATGTTTTTTGGAATGACATCTAGGATGCTGCAGTGTCTATCTCTGACTTTGCTTTGTGGCTGGAAACACCACATTGGTGCTAAAGAATATTAGCATAGGGGAGATGTTAAAGAAGAACATGTTAACTTGATATTCAGGAATGGAGTGCAGAAAGGAAAAGAAGCCTGCCTGCTTTGGATATAAGCATGGAAAAGAAGTTCCAGAGGAGAAGAAAGGGCAAGAGGGCACAAAGGGCTCTATTGTGTTTGATTAGTAGCCAGAGCAAGAATTCCAGGAATGGGCAACGAGCATGGAGTTTATGTATAAGAGATGTTGTATACAGAAGCAGTGAAGAGTCAGTCACTATGCAGCTGCTGATACCACATTGACTGGAAAAGAGGGGCTCTGCCTGCTGAAATGAGCTGCAGATTCTGTGTAAAATGAGTCAGTAATGTAAGTGATGAATTGACAGAACAGTTGTCAGGGGAAAGCTGATCATATAATTATCCCAACAAAAGGTATATAAAATTGTAACCTTGTACCCTAGGCATTAAAGAAGAAAATAATATTTTACAGGACTCTATAAGACACGTTTTTCACATATTGAGACCACTGGAATAGAAGTGAAACACGGCATGTAACTTGAGGTTATAACCTCAGGGTTACAAGATTTTCAAAAGTCTAAAGCACACGAGCACAAGAATGATAAATGGCATCATAAAAACAATTTACCAGGACATGCATTTATAAGGCAGAACAAGGAAAGAGTTGTCCCCCATGCAATCAGAAAGGAAAATTAAGATATGATTGTAAAGTTTAATGTTTTGGGGTTTTTTTCCCCGAGAAGATGAGAGGTTATTTATGATCAAATGACTGATTTAGCCAGCAGCTTTAGCAGGTAAAAGTGGAGACTGTTACTTGAAAAGTCCCCAAGAACTTATTATTTGAAGCATTCTGCATGCAGACTGTGTATGAAAGAACTAAAACTGGGTCCTGCCAATCAGAATGATTGGTTTAATTGTGAGACAACTATTTTGTTGGCTATAGGCATACCTGCCTTTTGTGTTTATACAGAAATAATACTGGAGTGTGTATAAAATCTTACATAAAATGTCATCTATATAAGCTAAAAATACATACCACACCGGTATGGAGGGTACTTATGTGGAGCCCAGACTGTCTCCTCCATGAGAAACACGCTCAGTCTTGTACTTTGAAGATGTACAAAAGGAGACCTTTAAGATCACCTAGAAATACAGACTGCAATTCAGCTGCCTAACCACAGGCATTGTCTAACTTTGAGATGTTCTGGGTAGTTCAGTCTGGATTCTGACTGCTACTCCAAAGAAGCAGAGTTCTGAAGCAAGTCCTCTGTCATTTGTGTCAGTCCTTTATGGACACCTCAGGTAAACCAGTGGGCAAACCATGAAACCAAGCACCTACATGTGAATTAGATTCCAGATACCTACTTTTCACTAGCCAGAAATTTCCATTATAATCAATAAAACCAAGGGATCTGAGAGAGATCTAATAGATGATTCAGCTGACCAGCTGCCAGTGTTTATTTAGCTCAACATGAGCTGACTCCCTCCCCCAGCTCCAGTGACCACACTTGGCTTCACTGACCACAAGGCGCTGCAGCTGTAGCTGCACAAAGACCTCTAGATTGAGGAGTCTTGGGGCTCAATTCAGTTGCTTACACAAAGATGTTTAGTGCTCTTTGATATGCCCCAGGGTATCTGAGGCAGCAACACAGGTTCCACAAACACCTGCAGGAGACCATGCCAGGCAGGATACCTGAGGGCATCTCAAATTGCAGAAGAAGCACATAAACAAGGCACAGAATCACATCCTCCATCACAAACTAAATCCTACTCTCAAAGTCAAAAATTGGCACATCTATGGCTACATCTACATTGTTAACTGAGTCAGCTTGCAGTTTGCTTCCAGCTCCCCATCACCTGATCACACTGTGTACACATTGGTTTACATCCAGGCACTGTGCACTCAGCTTTAGTTCCACAAGTAGTTAAATAAGGCCCTCCTTTCTCCAGAGACTGAAAAATTAAAATAAACAGGGTCATGCTGACCTCAAGGCAAGCAACAGACTTAATTACTGCAACAGACAACGATGAATCATATCTCAGCAAACCTCCCATTCCTTTTCAACAGAATGTATTATTAATCAGACACATTGTTTTACAACTGGTACAACCTACACCAGAAAAATCCTTCCTTTCTTCAGGGCACAACAGGAATATTTCAGAATGTCACATGTGTTTCTTCATCACTCTTAACAGTCACAAACTGTTGCTGCTTTCATGTCTTACCCACATTTAATTTTTTATTCTCACACCGCACAAAAGCATTCACCACATATTCAGTCATGCTCTATCTGTGTAAAAATCTTAAATGAATTTTCACAGACCATTTTTTAAAAACTTGAGAGCTACAGCCTGACCCATACTTCTGTAGCTATTAAAGACTCCAACTGTTCAAAACACTTCTTTAAGAGTGTTCCTTCATCTATAGTAATTGTCGTAATGGGCAAAAAAGCCTCTGAACCTCCAGGCTGAGTAACATCCCTTTGAGTGCTTAGAAAAACAGCTCTTAAGAACTCTCAACTTTCTGGGCTCTCTTTGTGAAAGACCTCGTATGCCAAGCCATGTGATGGAGGATGCTGTACAGTACATTGGGTCAGGAGATGAGACGTGGCACCATCTCATACCTGGGGAACAGGCACATTGCATTCTGCTGCGAACGTGAACTGAAACTAATTGAACAAATCCTGTGCTCAGGGTGTGGGATTTGATATGCCTGTGCTAACCCACTGTCTCTCTCCAGCTACTGAGCCAGCCAGGAGGCTATTGCACTAAAAACTACTGAAGATACTCATACCACCCCCACCCATTGCCTTGCTTTGTTCCTATTTCCCAATTTGCCGTTTATGTGTATTTCCAAGCCCCACATATTCTTTGGAAGGAATCACTATGAATCATTAGAGTTTTTATCTCTTTAGCTCACCTTGGGTTTATGTATTTTTTTCTTCAGAATTCTATCATCTGGTCACTTACAATACTACAGAGCTTGGTGCTGTATATTGGATGCATTAATTGAGAATGCTCAAAACAGTATAGTTTTCAATCTCACTTAAAAACTGTACCATGCTACTTTTGAGAGCCACCACAACCTCCAATTTCTCTTCTTTCATATCATGGATTATTTATCACAATTCCTGAATACTTCAGTGATTACTTAATATCACCCCCAGAGAACAACAGGGAAGTAAGGGTATCTTCCTCCATTTTACTGACTTAGCTTCAGATTTGCAGTCTGAAGTGAAATTAGTGTAGCTTCTATGAGCATCTGAATCTCTAATTACAAATTAAATCCATGCCAGGTAATGTTATCTAAATACTTTTAAGAGTCTGAGTTTAAAAATTTCAGTCATTGTCAGACTGTGGAAAAGTTCAGATCTGAATGCAGCTCATTTATTATTTCATTTAAATGTTGGAAGACATATGGAGTTTAGAGAAAAAAATTGTTCTTTTTCTGTAATTCTACTTGAAAAGCTTAACTATATGGCCACATAAAAACAATCTTCAAAGTAAGTTTTCTGATAAAAAATAGATATTTTTTCCTTATTTGGGTAGTGCTAGAAATTCCATGTCACTTTTGAATAACTATAAGCCATAGAGCATAAAGTTTTCACATCTGTTGTGTTTCTCTACTGCTCCTTAATTGAGCTGCAATAAGAGAAGAGATCAAAATCAACATGAGCCAGCTGCATCCAGCCCTGGGGTCCCTGCACAAGAAGGACATGGACCTGTTGGAGCAAGTCCAGAGGAGGGCACAAAGATGCTCAGAGGGATGGAGCACCTCTGCATGGAGACAGGCTGGGAGTGTTCAGGTTGCTCAGCCCAGGAGAGGAGAAGGCTCTGGGGAAACCTTGGAACACCTTCCAGTGCCTAAGGGGGCATTACAAGAAAGCTGGAAGAGGGACTCAAACATAGGGATTTTTCTAGCATTAAAAATCAAAATTGAAACATGTCTAGTATTTGCAAATAGAATAAATAGTACTAAGGACTGGGAAGCCAGCTGCCCCTGTTCTTCCATACATAAAAACAACAGGCATTTATTTGGAGGAGCTATAGACATTATTTTGCAAACTTTGTACCAATTTTCCAACTCTATTCTTAAGAACCAATTCATCTTTACTTTAAGTTTTATTGTACCTAATTCAAAACAGCACAGCCATTTAAACAAGTTTAGTCTATCAATTCACCCCAAGCAAAAAAT
Organism: Emberiza elegans; assembly: GCA_024865655.1. Classification (NCBI taxonomy): domain Eukaryota; kingdom Metazoa; phylum Chordata; class Aves; order Passeriformes; family Fringillidae; genus Emberiza; species Emberiza elegans. Next base: position 28,187,168 of record JALJVW010000085.1, on the reverse strand, counting down.
ACAAAGGGATAAATTTTTCATCATTTTCTCCTATATTAACACAATTGCACTTTCAACTGAATACATTAAAGTTACCTACTGTAAACATATTACAATGTGAAAATACTTTCATTATGCTATCACCATACAAAATTCAATGCAGTTTCCAAGGTCTCAAAACTTCATTTTAAACAGAATACTGAGTGTCAAATTGCAAAGGCAAAGATCCTACAAAATCTACTTTAGTTTAGCATTCTTAACAGCCAAAATATGGTGCTGCAATACCATAGTGACTATATATGCTGCTGCTGACCTTTGGAAAAAGTAGTAAAAAGTTTTAAAAGCAAGTATTCATTACATAATCACATAATCAAGTATAATGTTTTCTCTTTTATTCTAAGTATTTATCAAAAAAGCCATTCTGGACTCAAGTCTGCCAGAATGATAATAAATTTGTCAACAAAATTAGGACTCAGTTTGACAGATGTGTGATTTCTGACATTAAGCTGAAAGCAATGTTAAAATCTTTAGCATTTTTGACACATCATACTACAGAAAAGAAGCTGGTGGGGAAACACTGTCATTATGACATTTTTGGCTTGTTTGACATTTTGTCTTGTCCTTTTTTGAAATCATGATGGCATGTTCTGCAACACATACACAAGAAGTATTAGTAGGAAAGGCAATTCAGAGCAATAGATCTATTTAAAAAAGCAGTACAAATTGTACATGGTATTATTTCAGTTGCTTGACAGTGCCTCACATTTTTCAGAAATGCTGGGCATTGCTCTCACATTTGAGTATTACCCGCTGTACATTGTCCCTGCAGCAGAGAACAGTCTCTCACGATCGAGAGAGACTTAAAGAACAGAGTTCGTGTGACTGGATGAAAGAATGGAACAGCACTCTAAACAGGCAGCAGGAACAGTACAAAATGGTATGTCTGAAACACCACAGCTGGACAGATTGCACCAACTGACATGCTAGGAACAAGTTTTATGTAACAGCAAATTTCTTGCCTTTAATGGGTGGCTCTTACATGACTGCCAGCATCTATTTTCCCCGTAATTATATATCCAGGATATTTTACACACAAATATCATTTTTCCAATAGCAGTAATCATTTCATATAAAAGACAGTCTTTTTTTCCAGACATTTGATAAAGGCTCTTTCAGAAAAATATCACAATCTATGGTATAATTTGAAAGCATGAAGATGATGTATTCAGAAATGTTAGCACAATATCAGCCAGAAACAAATTTAAAATTCTAATAAAAACTTTGAAAGCTTCAACTGTCTTTGAATCTGAGTAGTTCACCTGCCTGAAGAATAAAGAAAAACATCCTATCAAAGGTACCCAAACACTACCTCTATGACAGAATATGGGATGAACTGTAAATGAAGTGTTCTCAAGAATTTACCCTATGCAGGGAAACATGATAAAAATTACTGAGGAATAATCATAACTATTGCTTGTTTACAAGCTGTCTTAGACTCAGGAACATCATCTCTGCCTAAAGAAAAGTATGAGTCAAGCCCATAGGAGGGCCCAGGTCAATTTCAGTTTGAAGTATTATCCTTCTTCATTGTCTCCTGTGCTAAAAATTCTGAAGAAGGAAAGGAAGGAATAACTGGTTCACAGAAAATAACCCTACATCTTCTAGAATTCTGTTGTCTAAGTCACTCTTCCCAACACTCTGACTGATGACTTCTTTCAGTGCTTGACATTATGGACTTGGAAACTGTACATTATTCTCTTGGCCTCATCATCTCCTGCATTCAATTACCAGTCTATGTACTACATGAATAGCCTCTTCCCATTAAGGTGATACCCTTTACCAAAGCAGAGCTTTATAGAACTTTCTCTGATTGAATAGGTTTTTACTTTATAAGCAGTTTTGAAGTTTTTGCTTCCTTCAAATAAATTCTATGTATCATTTTGGCTTGTTTTTTTCACACAACAGTGTCCCAGTATGCTACTAAAAAGTTCTTTTCAAGCAATAGCTACATCCTAGTGATGGATAAAAAAATCAGGTTGGTAGGAAATACCTGTGCATACATACCTATTAATACCTAAACACACACACACACACACACACACACACACACAAGGCTGAACACACAATGCACACACTTTCTGATTGAATTTTTTACTTTATAAGTATCTTATGTGTTCTCAGGCTGAGGTTCTGCTTCCAATGCATAACATGGATAAAAAAAAATCAGGTTAGTTGTGTATACATACCTATTAACACACAAACACACACACACAGAATCACAGTGTTCTCAGGCTGAGGTTCTGCTATCAATGCATAACACTTAGTTGTGTATATACTGTAGTTTCCTTCATTAATTGACATTCATCACTCTACTTGCATGACCTCACAAGAATTTTGCAGAAAAGGCAAAGACAAAATATGTCCCTTATGCAGAAATGTAACTTTTAGTTATTGCTATTAGTCAGTTCCCTAAATGCCACATTCAACAGCCCTTAGTGACAGACTCCAGAGAAATGAGTTTATCAGAAGGCACATACAGGTGAAGCCCCTGCCATTAGCACTATTCAAAAAGGCAAGCACTCCCACTCAGGTGAGGTTGCAGCTTCTCAGGAACCCCACACACATGTATCAGTGGAATATCACTCCTTTGCCATGTCTATAGTGCGGGATAGACCACTGGCCACTGGTGCTGACACAGTCATGCCCATTCCCTGAAAACACGTAGCGCCCTGTGGCTTTGTGGGCATATTGAGTGTGGTTTGAGTCAGAATTTTGATCAGTGACAGGGCTGTGCTGCAAGTCATCACAGTGGTGATTTCACAGCGTGGAAGGGAATGGCTGTGGAAATGCTTTAGTGGGGAGAGGCTGCTGGGACAGCATGTGAGGTCCATGTGCTCTGGGAGCAGTCCCTGGTGCATGCCATTCCCAGCCCAAGCACTGCCTGGACGACTACTGAGTGCCACAGCCAAAACTGTACCAGGAACCACTCTGACTGGGAGTTCCAGCTCAGGCCCACCACAAACTGCCTTACTTACTTTTACAGACTCTGCCTTCAAGTCCATGTGCATTCTGGTCACAGTTTTCCCTCCTTTGTCCTCCTTTCTCTTCTTTTTTACTCACTGTCTTTCTAAAATTTTTTACTCTCAATACCCTCCCCAAAAATTATATTCATAACTCCATTTGCATCTAACTCCCCTTTCCAAGAATTGGAATATTGAACAATGAAACAACTAATACTGGCACTCGGACACCACTAGGCTTTAAAATTATCATTGTTAAAAAGATGAAGAGGTTGCATTTTGAGACTGTTGCAAACCTGTAGACACTATCATGGTATTGCAGCTGCACATATACCCATGTAAGAACAGTAAGAGACATGGTTTTCTTTATCTTTAAACTTCATAGATTAAGTAAATACAGGAGCAAGTTCAATATCTGATTCATTATATGAGTAAAAGCTTCTACATAAACTCCTGATTTGCTGTGGGTAGACTGCGCAAACTATAATTTAAGCCTTGTGTTTTCTCCCTGCCTTTGGTTACACACAACACTACTGAGGGTAATGCTGCTCATGCCACTCAGCAGAAAATTTCTTTAGGCTATTCCCATTCTCTTCACAAACAGGTTCACATTTTTTATGAGTATCCTTATTAGTTTATATGTTTTAAATTGTTTTTACTTCCTCTCTCTTATTCTGTCCCATCATTGTGCAGTATCAATGAGCACTAACTGTACTCTTCATTTTCTGAGGCAAATCACACTAAACATGAGATTCAGCACACATTAAAGAGCAGAGTTAAGTAATAAAGAACCTTAATTTAAAATACAGAAATTAAAGACAGGAACCTCATCTTCTATGGGAGCTGATACAGTTTGTGGCACTGTCATCCAAACGTAGGCTGCAACTTCTCCAAACACAAAACATGTGTTATCCAGCAGCATTTGCTTTTCACTTTCTTTCATATTACTCAAATTATCATGCACTTTCCCATGGTATGTAAGAGGTTTCCTATAGAATTCTTTCTTATAAATTTGTGACAGAATTCAAAGATGTTAGTAATCAATACATCTCTAGATATCCACAATCAAAACTCTTCTGAAAAACTGTTAAAACAAAAATTTGCCAAACACCATAGGAGACCACTTCTTCAGAAATTATCATAAAATTCAATTTTAACTATGCAATCTAATTGTACCATATAAAAAACAAACAAATTAAAACAAAATGCCAGAAGATAAGCAGTAGTGACAGCAAGCCATTTCTTCATTTCAGTTCTGTTGCATGATAATTCCAGTGGCTATCCTGCTTCTTTCATGAGGAAAAACACTCAATCATGGAATGACAGAATGTTTTGCATTGGAAGCAACCTCTAAAGGTCATCTAGTCCAACCTCCCTGCCACGAGCAGGGATATCTCCAACCTGACCATGTCACTTACAGTACCATCCAACCTGACTTTGACTGTTTCCAGGGACAGGCTCCTACCATTTCTCTGGGCAATTTCTGCTGGTGTTTCACCACTTCTATCAAAAAAAAAAACCACCTTCCTTATATCTAATCTTAATCTAAACTCTTTTTTTAAAAACTATTACTCCTTGTCCTATAACAGCAGACCCTACTAATGTTTCATGCATTGAACACTCCATCCACCAAATCCGTACCTCTCCAATTAATAGAGAAGGATGTTTTTCACTCATTGAAAATATTCTCTTGTGAAAAGTTAAGGACAGAGAAGTTTGCAAAATCAGGATGGAACTATGACAAGAAAAAAACACAGACGTAGTAAGAAAAAGGTTAAAATGCTATAGGAGATGCAATACTTTATTTTCCATGTTTTTTTCCCAGAGGTAGCACTATATGATCTGTTATAAAATATACTAACTATGGAATATACAGTATCCATGTTCAAGATCCATACTCTGAAAGTGAAAAGCATTTGGACTCTCTTTCCTTGATCTCCAGAGCAAGGAAAATGAATATGACCACATAGCCTCTCTGTGGTCACTCAAGCACACAAGCAAATCTGCAGCTCTTCCTCTTCTTTACTAAATGAGGGTACAGAAAGGTGGTAATGATGAGTCATCCTAGCATCCCCAAATTCCAGTTTTCAGGTGCAATATCCATCCAAATAAATAACAATTGTCCCAGCACATCTGTTGCTTGTTATAAACTTTAATGCAGCAACAATGATATTATTATCCATGTTCTCCCAGTTGAACTTAACTCATGGGTTCATATAAAAGTTTTCTCTTCACTCCTAAACTACAGTAAAATGAAATATGGCAGATAAACACATGCTACTTAAACAGTTTCATTTCAGACTTTCAAAAGCACATTGCACTTACACTTTTAGCTATATTTAAAGATGTCACGTAACCATGTGCTGAAAAATCTCAGCTCTGATTTCCTCTATTTAGGTGTGCTGTCGATTCAACCACTGGTTTGTATTTGATATTTACATTACCATTTGGTTTAAGTATCTTCATATTGAATTAATATAGTTTTTTATTGACAATTATGCAATTATGTGTATTTATGTGGTCTAATTTTATTAAAGATTTCGAGTACATTCTAATTAATAATATACTCTTAGCAAATGTGCGCAGCAGTGAATCCTATAAAGTGAGTTTATCAAATATTTATAGAGACTGATCCATAGTCAGAAATTATTCTGAGCCCTCAGTCCTGTGAGGAATGTTTTTTACATTGTGTCTACTGAGTTCAAGAATGGCAGCAGCATTGCATAATGACACAGGCACTATCACAGCTAAAAAACCCCAGAGTTTGGTTCACAGGAATCACCAGCACAAGCCCATTTCTAGGCTGCCTTCCTCTCTATTAGTCCCTATTTTAGGCTTAATAAGCTGTTACATGGTTCAGGACAAGATTATTACCCCAGTTGTTCACCACTAGAATTTGCAATATCTCTATTCAAAACTGAGGGTTTAAAAAGCTCTGATCTCTAAAAAGAAATACAGAATTATAATTATAATTATAATTATAATTATAATTATAATTATAATTATAAATACAAAGAAGCAAACAGTTGGGTTTTGTTGTTTTTTTTCTCATAACATTTTATTTTATTTAGCACAAACAGCTCACAATAGCTGTTCCTTCATCACTATATTAAAAGGTTGAATGGATTTGAAATATATTGTCTTTAAAATGAGGGCATAACTCTTCCAGGCATCAAAGTCAATATTTCAAGCATGAATTGCATGAAATACTGGCTCCTTTTTATTTTAAACAATACCTCAGTACATATAACGCATTAATAAAACCAACCAAACAAAACACCCCACAAACCAAACTTCTTTGCAAGTGTTAAAGGAAGACAGGGGATTTGTTTTGTTTCATTTTCTCAGACCAGTTCTCCATAATATTTCCAAGAAGGCAAAAAATTATTTGAAACTAAGGTCTGGTTACACACACATTATGAAAAAAAAACTAAAATTGATTTTTGGATGTGCAATGTCTAATTTATAAGCTTGACTAATCTGCATTTTTAGAAACTAACAGATTGTTTTACTGGTTAGTGCAAATGTTATTGATCCGCTTTCTTGCTGAATTAATAGCACTATGATAGGACACTCGCTTTCTCAGCTTTCCCAATGTTTTCCTGAAAAGAGGCCCATTACATGGCAGGGGGCAAAGGACAGGCCTTGATAACACTGTTTGTACATTTCTTTGATGTCCACAGGCATCATCCTCGACAACCGACCACCAGAGACAAAAGAGTACTCTCAGGCTGCTGGAAATCCCAGCCATTCTTCTCACCACCTTTTGATATCCCAAGGCTTCTATACCCTGACCTCTGCACTCTGACATCCTTATTTGAGGGATGGTCAGAAATGGCAAAAAATTGTTTTCAAATTTAGCCAATAAGCTAAGGATTTATTTTGCCTTTCGTAATTGCTTTGTATCCTAATGTACCTGTGGAACACCAGAGATTTTACAAAAGAGAAGGAAAAGTGTCAACAATTAATAGCAAAAATAGGACACTCGCTTTCTCAGCTTTCCCAATGTTTTCCTGAAAAGGGCCCATTACATGGCAGGGGGCAAAGGACAGGCCTTGATAACACTGTTTGTACATTTCTTTGATGTCCACAGGCATCATCCTCGACAACCGACCACCAGAGACAAAAGAGTACTCTCAGGCTGCTGGAAATCCCAGCCATTCTTCTCACCACCTTTTGATATCCCAAGGCTTCTATACCCTGACCTCTGCACTCTGACATCCTTATTTGAGGGATGGTCAGAAATGGCAAAAAATTGTTTTCAAATTTAGCCAATAAGCTAAGGATTTATTTTGCCTTTCGTAATTGCTTTGTATCCTAATGTACCTGTGGGAACACCAGAGATTTTACAAAAAGAGTAGAAGGAAAAGTGTCAACAAGAAAAAATAAGCCTTCGATTTTCTGATTTTGAAACCACTCTCAAACATCTGCCTAAAAGCCAACCACTCTGTCTAAAGTGCCTTGACATTGTCATCATAATGCCTTGAGTGTGCACATGTACCCAGAGTATTTCTACCTAGACAGTGTCATACAAATTTCTACTTCTAACATGCAGATGTTGCTTGCAGACATAACTTCACTCAATAAACATACACATTTTAAATGGTGTGCATGCCATTTGTTAAGAACTGATGTAAATTTCCATTCATTCATATTTTAAAAATAAATGTGATTTTAACATTTTTTTAAACCGTTTTGCTCTCTACACACCTGCATGATTGATAATTGGATCAGTTTTCCCCTGTTTTCCAGAATATTTAGAGAATAATTTTCCATGAAACTACCAGAGATTATCATGGATGCTTTTAGACAATTTCATTTTTCACCTTTCTGAGGGACTGAAATTGAACAAAATGGTCAAACAGAAATAGTACACATCCAGCTAAAGCACTGGAAGTCAGGCAAACACCTAGAGAAACACCCTTCTCTCCTTTATTATTATGGAGGCCCTGCTGAAAACCCACTCCAAATATATAAGTGAAATCACATATACACATAAAACCTCTCAACAAAACCAACCTACTGACGATCCATATGTATGCACAAATTTGGAGTTTAGCCAAACTAGTATCCGTATATTCAGTCTCTAGTGCTTTGACAACCATTTTTTGTAACACAGTGATAAAATATTATCCTGCCATAAAGTTCTTTAGCTTGAAATGAGGACAAAGTCTGGTCCAAAATGTGATGGATTTCACAATATACAAGCCTCTAAACTATCTTTAGTTTAATAAACTATGCCCAAATGATCAATTGTTTTGCACTGATTTTTTTTCAAACTGGCATCAATACCACTCTTTCCTACACTGACAATATTCCTCCTAATTTAAAAGTCAATGACATACCAGTGTTAAAGCAATAGATATAGAATAACAGATAAATGTCAACATTTTAAAAACCAAACTGTTCATCATTTATTATGCAAACACTGGGATTTATAATGCTTGTTTTAAAGCCAGCTCTGAATCACCTAATATTATCTACTCAGCTCAGCCAATGTTTATTTATTTTAATGTCTGCCAGAAAAGAGTGAAACTGAATTCACAAAAGGAATTGTATGGGATCCAAACAGCCAAGAATCCTGAGATCTTCAAAAACTCTCTTCTCTGTATTAGTTTACAACCATTAGAAATGGGCATAAACCAACAAGAAAAAAAGTAGCAAAGAGGGGAAAAAAGGTGTTTTTATGAAGTTTAAGAATTCATAAAGTTCTCAGTCAAAATGCTGATAATAGCCACATAAGGGCTGTTCTAATGGATCTTTCTGATTTTGGTGGGTTTTGAATTAAACCAGACCCCAAGGAGTTCTGTTCAGTGATAGATCCTGATGATTTATTTTCAATGTTTAATCTTGTTATTTTAAAAGTAAATTGCATGTGTTTAAACAGAACAGGAGCCTGGATTCTGAATTAGTACAGAGCCCTCAGAGCAGCTCCGGCAAGAATGTATAACAGATAAAGTTAAAACAGGGGGGAAAAACCAAATGAACCCCAAGTCTATAAATATTTTCATTTAGCTGAATCCTGACCATGGCTAACACAAACTACCTGTGAACAGACAACATACATACAAACCTAAGTTCATATCCATATAACAAGAGGAAAATACTGAAAAATCAGAGACATAAATTAAATGGCCATACACAAATCTTCCAGTTCCGGTAGTGCCCACTGAAGATTACAATCTATTTTATAGAGGTTCATTAATGCTCTGATGTTGGAAATTATTGCCCTGCCAGTTTTATACACATTGTTTTCCTTGCGAGTAATCTCTGACCCTCTTTAGTAAGAAAAAGTTAACACTGTTATAGTAATAGATCTTCAGCAGCCCTATTCAGTTCAAGAGGAATGGATTAGGAGCCATGCACAGGAGCAGCTCTGCTGGCACAGTCACCTCTGTGGCAGAAGTGCAGTAAGGAGTTATTAGGGGCAGAGCTTTACAGAACTATGGTTATTAGGAACCATCTCAGCCAGCACAGTTGCAGTCAGAAGAGGATGTGTGAATAAAGCCTTAGGAAAACACACCAGCTTTTCATGTGCATGCATTTATACACAGCCCCGAGTGTTGGCAAATTCTGTGGCTGCAGCTACACTTAATTCTGATGTAGGTAGAAGATACAAGAAATAGATTATTCCTTTGAAGTCCTGCTGTTTGTCAGGCTATTCTTTCTCCATCATCTTGAGAAGTTTCCAGACTCTTACCACATAACCTAAAAAAATACAACTGTGAAAGAAATTTCTAATTTGATGTATCAAAAACTGCACCTGAAAAGAAAACTTTATTTCACCTGGACCCACAGAAGCACACAATGAAAAACAAACAAACAAACAAACAAACCTCCAAATTTTTCCCTATAGATTAAGATCTCATTTGCAAGGTTTAAAGGGATCATTCCAACTGAGTAAGATTTAACTTGAATTCAAGACAGCTTTTTGTCTTTAGAAAGCGAGCACAATGCCAAAGAAACCAAATTACATGTAAAAGCAATGCCACCTAGCAGTGAAAACACAGTGAAGCAGTATAGCTAATTTGAAATAGGAATAGCTTTCATCCATAAAGCTTTGTTTTCTTGCTGCCATCCTACACACCATGACTTCCCACCCAGACTGACCTGTCAGCATGACCTTACACCTCTACTGCTACAAGCAATCTGGCCCAGAAAGAGATGCCAGGCCTTTACGTCCAGGGCTGGAGAATTGCCTGCATTCACACTGCAGGACTGTGTTCACATCACCTGATGCTGGACCAAACTGTCTCTGGGCCTCAGCTGGGCCTGACATAAATGTTTCTGTGTGGTCTTTCCCCAATCAGTTTAATTTCATGATTATGTAGGCTGTATTGAAGCTTTTATCAGAGCAGCATTTTTTGGTATGGAACTAAAAGCTTGTGACACATGAATGGGGATGTTGCATCACATCACACACAGGCTACAAGACCTACTTCAACAGTATTAGAAAATCACATGGGATTAGGAGAGTCATAGGTAATTGTGTCATCCACTTTGCTGAGTGGGAGCAGCCTTTGAAACAAATTAGCTCCAGAACAATGCTTAAGTTTTGCCTCAGAGGGAAATCATTGGATTTCTGTTAAAGAGAACCCAAGAGAGAACACAATCCACACAGTGAACATTGCCAGTGGGCTGAAACCTGGGAATGAACTCAAGCCAAGTCACCTTCTCCCCTTGCTGCACTCTTTTTCACACCAACTGATACTTCAAATTGGATCCCTCAGCTGCCTTTGCCTTTCCCTTGTGCATATGAAATGCTGGCTGCATTAGAGAAAGAAAAAAAAAATAAAATAAGCATCAGAACGTATTGGGAGACTTCATTGAATAAAAGAAAAAAAGACATACACACAAGGAAAGACATACAAAAATCTATAGACGACTATCCACAATCACTGCCTGAAATGCACAGATGTTGGTATTTTACCTGAAAAATGTAACCTGATCTTTGGAGATTGTAGGGATCCTTTACAGCACAGTAATAACTAAATGCTAGAAATGCATAGGTATAATGAAGCATTTGCCTTTTTTGAGCATTTTAGTCATTTTCTTGGTCTTTATTAGGGACATTTATTTTATAACATATGCAGTGAGAAATTCAGTAGAAGACCTGCCCTATAGCTGGAGAATATTACAGTTTTCCTCTCTAGTAATCAGCCAAACTGCAACTAAAGACATGTATCTACTTTGATATGTACAGTACCTGGAATCATTGGCTTCCCCATATGGGAAGGCAGTCCATTAGATACATTGACCCTCCATACAAAAGTCATTCATATGCATAGTGATGCTATGGCTTTATGACTTCGATGGATGGGAGCACAAAATTAACCAGATGAAGCAATCTTTTAGATCTTACAAAACATATGTGAATTAAGCTATAGAAATATATGGCAGGAACATATCAGAAAAAAAGGAATAATCAGTGGAAGAGCAAAGTCAGGTCCACTAACCAAAGAAAGTCATTAACACAGCTACCTGAACTGGTATGAGTAATACTAATTTTTGCATCAGCAAACCCAATGTTTGCCTAATAATCCCAAGGAAAAGACAGTATTTCCCTTTTATTCTGTCACCAGTGCTAAGCACATCTCCCCAGAAAACAGCAACACTACCTGATCTTCTAGTTGTTCCTCCTATTATTTCTCTGAACAGGAGCTTTTTCCCCTTCTGTATTAAACCTCCCCATGTCACAGTTGAACTGGAAGATGTAGGATTGTCAGTGTACAGATTGCTTGTAGACCGGTACAATAAATTAACAGCTTGTCAAAAATTCCACTTCCACCTTCTCAGCCCTCTAAAAGAAAATAAGACTATGATTAGGTTTGATGAAAGAGGAAGTAAATGGCAGAAGAATTAAAGATAGGTTGAGCAAAAAACTGGAAACACAGCTTGCAAAATAGAAGTGGTTTAGTGCAAAGTAACTGAAGGTCTCCTTGTTTCTTAAGGTCTCAAAGACAAAAGCTTTTAGCCATGAGTAGCTATGACTGAGCAGCTAAAGAGGCATGGATGCACTTAGGCCAGGGTAATTTAGACAAGTTAAAACACATGTTGTCCATCTAGGCTGTAAGCTGTTGTTTATGCAAAAATTACAAAAGAAACAGTGTATAGATCAAGTTGAGGCCACATGAACATATGTGTAATAATGTAGATCAGTGGGCAGTGTAGGCAAATAGGAGATACTCTAAAAATTGAAGTTGTTATAATTCTGATTTCATGCCTTTCTTCATTTCCTTGCTGCCTTAGGCATGGAGAAAAAGGCAGGTTGTCTTCTCTAAGTTACAATACTGTGAAATTCCCAGATGATACTTCAAAGATGCTCAAGACAGTTACATAACTTCTATTTCAAAAGGAACAAAAGTCGCTATCATTTTGAAGACAAACGTCTCTTGAAGATTCTTGTAAGATCACATCTTTTTCTAAGATGACATAATGAAGGCTCAAAGAGTTATAGTACATGAGGTGTCATGAGGCTGACAGCCAGTCAACTGCAGGGTTCAACAGGGCTCAATTTTAGGGCCAGAGTTATTTAACAGTTGTATAAATTATCTGGACACAGGAGTAAGTTTGCTGAAAAACACGGGAGGAGCTGTGGAGTCAGTTGAGGGTCAGGAGACCTAATATTGAGAGACACCTGCAGAGATTAGGGAGCAGCACAATCACCAACCAAAGGAAATTTAACAAGAGCAAGTGCTGGATTCTCCATCTAGGATGGGGCAACCCTGGTTAAACATACAAACTGGGCTGGAGAGCAGCCCCAAAGAAAGAGATCTGAGGGTCTGGATCAATGGAAATGTGAATCTGGGTGTGCTCTGGCAGCCACAAGGGCCAACCATGTCCTACAAGGCACAGCACCACCAGCCACAGCAAGCCTGTCGAGGGCACTGATTGTCCCTCTGGGCACTGCATCACCCCCACCTCCAATGCTATGTGCAATTTTGGGTGCCTCAGCTTAGGAAGGACATCAAAGTATTTGAGTCTGTTCAGAGGAAGGTGACAAGATGGTGTCAAAGACAAGAATTTTGGGGAGCAATGGAATGGAATGAAGCTGAACCAGGGAAAAACAGCATCATGTTGGACATTAGGAAAAAGTTTCTCACTGAGAGGATGGTTGGACACTGGGACAGGGTCACAGCACCAAGCCCGACAGAGTTTAAGGAGTGTCTGGATGACACTCTTAGTTCTGTCGTTTAGTTTTACCTTGTCCTAAAGGAGCAGGGAGTTGGACCTGATGATTTGCATGAGTGTCTTCCAAATTGAGATATCCTATGATTCTATGTTTTTACTATACATTTTCTTTCCTGTGATGTTAATAAACTTTCTACAAATAATTTTTCATTTTTATCCAATGCATAATTATATAAATATGCCATCAACATAATTATAGATTGCTTTTAGTACATGAAGTACTGCTGTGCTGTTTAACTAGAAAAAAAGGTATTTTATTCATATAACACTTGATCAGTAATTATATTTTACAACATTTTCCCTACAGTATACAATGTAGACAAATGGCAATTTTCTTTTACTGTTTCTTCAGAAATACACCACTGCCAATGTTACTTCTTAAACCTCCTTACTTTCTCACATAAATATTTAAGCATGAAAGGCAGCACATGTATAATGGCAAATGAAGGCAAACAGAAAACAAACCAACTATCTTTGGAATCTTTAAGTATAATTATAGAGTTACAACTACAAATATCTATAAAATGAGCATTAGTGACACATTTGAATTTCCTTAGTAAATTATAGTATTTCCTGCCACAATCTGCATAAAAGAAGTTTTCAAGATTTAATCAGATTTTCTGACTGACTGAATCATGAACCATAGTCTGCATGGGAAAAAGGCAAAGAAATATTCAGCTGTAGTTCAGGAAGCAATACTTTCCCTGTGCACATGTGGAATGTACAAATGCAGGCATGTTCTTGTGAAAGTAGGCATGCTTTCATGTAGATTTTGGTTGGTTGTAGTTCCGCTAGCCTTTTCTGCCCTTCAAGTAACTTTTATTCACATGAAATAAATCTCTGGCTCTGCCTGATCTCAGCTGATAGTAAGAAAATGCTTCATTTTATATGAAGGTGAAAAAAAGGAGTGAGAGATCACTTATCATTCACCTTGCAAGCTTTGTATTCATTAGAAAAACCACAATCAATAAGAACCGAAGGCACTTTTCCCCTAAAGATAACTATGTCCAGCATCACAAGAGGGTCTGGGAGTCTCACAGGCTTTGATTTATTAGTAAGAATCACCTTTTAACGTTTACAACTTCCTAATCCAAATTTCACTTCACTTAACTCTGCTGTAAAATGCCCTCCTGGTATTTTGTTAAACAAAACTATACTGTTTTTCTCATGGTTACTTTTACAGTGTGCAAGTTTCATAAGCTTCAAATGCAGGAAAATTGTAAATGTCTTACTTTGCCACTTTTCACATTTTATACAGCAGTATCTTCTGGGTTTTGGGGACAGCTGTTGTTTTATTAAAAGAGAAACAACAAAAGCCAGTAATTTCTCATACAGAACACATTCTTTTGGTTTAACAAGGAAAAACAGAATTCAAACCATTTTTTTAACTTGCTATTTCACATTAGAAAACTCTTCCCTTAACTTTGTGCATATTATGCACAGTTTTACTGAGTAACACAAAACCTCATCAGAGAGACTGAGATCTATTGTATCCAAACACAGACTACCCTAACAAAGAATTTAAATACAGACGCAAATAGACAATAGACTTGAGGTATAAGTGAGAAGAAAAACCTTATATTCCAAATACTTAGGAATACAGACACTTTCAACAGAAAATAAAAACATTGTGACTAGGAGATATTCACAACACAAAGATTATCACAGCCTGAGTGAAATTCCACCCCTAAATCATTCCTTTCTGGGCTTGTGCTTATTACATCTTCTGTCAGGAGCTAATCTCACGTGACAGGCCTGATCCAAAGCCATTTGAAGTCTATGGAATGTCTCTTCCTGACTTCAGGGAGCTTTGCATCCAGCCCTTATAAACTTCAAGAACAATACAATTCATGGCAAGTTGTTTTAATAGAACAATAGCTAACTATTGTCTAAGTAGAAAAGAATGTTAGCTTCAAATGAAATTTACCTGCAATGGTAGATTTGTGTTAGGGTTCTTTCATTACTGTTTCTTTATGCATCTAACACAGCTAAAACTTTCCAAAGTGAGTTTTTAACAGAAGCCACAGAAAATCAAAACTGTAGTCAAAACAAACAAAAAAAAAAGTAAAAATAAAACTATCATTTTGTACATAGTACATTTAGGTTTTCTAAGGAAACAAAAGATCTCTTTTAAAGCCTCAATTAATATTTTCTTAAACAGCTGTACATTGAGGACAAAACAGAACAAGAGGGTTCAAAAATGTATCAGTTGTTCCTGAAGTCAGAAAATCAAAAGATAGAATAAAAAAAAATTTTAAAACCCAACAAACAAAGCCAAACTAGTTGTATAAGCAAGGGGGTGGGCTGACAGGAAAGCAAGTTTTTTTTTTTCTTTTATAATAAAAACCCTGATTGTCTACTAACTTAAGTAAATTTCAAAGCTAGAGGTGACAACTACCACACCAGACATGGTGAGCAATGTCAGACTCTTACTTACATTTTGAAAATAATAATATAAATGAAATAAGCCCTGAAATAGCAATTAAGATCATTGTAAAAATTGGTGGAAGTCCAACTGCTGTGATATGGCTTTTCTCTCATCTATAAGAAAAATGAGGCAATATAGACCAGTACACACCCTGATGTTGATCTGATGTGCACATGTAGCAGAAAATTTACACTGACAAAAAAACCAAATCAAATGTAGCTCTATCACTTCCAAGTTCCCAATGCACCAGAGAGGTGGCTCCAATTTCCTCCCTCACCCAACAAATCAACTGACTACAACTATTTATCTAATGTTGAGATGAAAACACAGAAACTTCCAATTAAGCGCAAATATTCCAGAATGTCCAGCTTCCAAGAATGATTCTATGTTTTACAAGGAAAAAAAAACAACAAAACAAACAAAAAAACCAACCAAACTAAACAAAACCCAACATTAGGTCCTAAAGACTCTCATTCATAAGTCATATAAACCACTGTTAAATTTTCTGTTTGTGGTTCTACATATCTAACAACAAACACCGACACTATAACTTTTATTAATTAATCATTTCAGAAGGGTCTATGAAATATTAGATCAAAACTCAACATAGCCCAAACCTCAAAAAGTAAACCAAATGAGACAAAGTACAAGAAAAAAGAAACATCAATTTTTGCAATGTAGAGATGCTATAGATTCTATCTTCTTCATTTAAGATCCCAGTATCCACAAGTAAAAATAAACATTTCACTTTATAAATACACCTAAACTAATTGATGATTTTTTAGTCTGAGTGGATGAAAACACAAAACTAGAAATTTAATTTCAGGCAAGTATAAAATTGTGGTTTGAGTTTTTCCTAAATGAAATGAAACAGTATTTCTCTGGTCAAACACCATACCTTGTTTTGGTATCACAAATATTTTCTTAAAATAATTGTCAAACAGCCCATTTTGTTTGACTTTAAAAGCACATTATTTTTGCAATCTTGTCTTTTTTTCTTGTTGTTGCTATTAACTGCATTTTTTGATCTGAAATGTTGTCCTAAAATGAAAAATCAAACTTTCAAGTAAAAAAAAAAAAGTCAAATCAATATGCAGACTTTAACTTCGCTTTTTTTTTCCTCCTCTTTTGATACGCACAAAGTAAGGGATTGTTTTATTCACTCCAAAACTATATTTTGGGTAAATAAACTATTTCTATTCCTTGTTAAGTCCCATTTTTCCATGCATCAGTTATACCTCATTCCCTCCTCTTCCCACCAGGCAGCTGGACACGAGCTGCCCGCAGCTCAGCACTGCTGCTCCTGTCCCGATCCCCCCGGCCCTGCCCCTCTCCCCTCTCACTCCGCTCCTGCTGCTGCTGGGACCAACACTTCCCTAACCTTCAGGAGCCCTGGGCTTCCACTTACCCCCCTGCCGTCTCGGAGCATTCCCAGGTGCTGATAAGCTTTTCTCTCTATTGTTACTGCTGCTTCCCCTTATTTTGGCAGAAGCTACAGCATTGCAAGTTTCACGGCTCTTACCTCTCAGACCCTCTTTGTTGCTCTGCCTGCGACCACGCTGGAAGCAGGGAGTGATGGATATTAGGGAGGCATGAGCCTCCCCTCGCTGTTTAGCAGCGTGGTCTGCAAAGAAAGATAGAGATGCTGCTCCCTCCTCCTCCTCCTCCCCCCTCGCTGTCCCAGCTTCCTCCTCCCTGCTCCCTCCTTCCCATCCACAGACAGCTCCGGCTCTCTCTGCGCTCCCACACAATGCGCTACCTCTCAGCACCAGCTACCTAAGGTCAAGAATACAACCCCTCACCCTTCCCCCGCCTTTTCCTCTCCGCCCAGGCATCCTCACCCCTGCTTCCCACGGAATATGGTATCTTCCCAACCAGACGTGCCTTAGTCGGCTCTGGGATCTAAAAAGTGCAGACAATTTCACCAGCCCCGGGGAAAAAAGAGTTATAAAATAGAAAATGCAGAGGGAAGACCGGGGATACAAAGGGAAAGGGGAAGCCTTTTGGGGAAATTGGAAACTTTGGGGGTTTATCTATGTGTTTAAAAAAAAAATAAAATCAAGTCACAGTAGCCAAAGCCTGCCACTTGGAGATTAGTTTAAGAGATCTATACAGATAAAGAAAAGTGCCCCAGATAGCTAGTTATCTCCCAAATCCAGTTTACCTATTGTTTATGGTCTTTGTTTCTCAAGCTTTATGCTAAATAGCTTTTTTGTAAAGAAACTTTTCCCTGCAAAGCCAGACTTAAATACCAGCATACTCTCATGATGCAATGGAGAATGAAAGGGAAAAAGTAATCAGTAATTTTTTTAAGATTATGAGCTATGAAATAACCCCTTTAAGAACACAGAAAACACCAGAACAAGTCCTCTGACTTTTCAGCTTGAATGACAAATGTTTTCAAGGGGTCTTTTTTCACTTTGAGCAGTTATGGTGATTAGGAGCTCTTTCAGGCAATCAGTACATGGCTCCCAAAAGTCACATATAATTACAGCTAACCAGAATATTTTTCTTAAGGACCTAATTTTAGACACATGGCTAAACAGTCCTTATAAAGTGTTTATGATTGTTAAAGAGACTGTGGAGAGAGGTAACTGATGCTGAAGACTTCTAAAAGATCTTGGCTGCTTGAGGTTGCACACCTTATTTAGGTGGAGAGGGTCTCCCTCTGGAGGTCTCAAGACACTTCTGGCTCTCGCCAGTGATGTATGGCCACCAAACCATAGCAGTCCTAATATGTACTCAGAGGTTTTGTTTTAAGAATAGATAAACTTCAAAAATAAAAAAGGTTAAAACAAGGAGAGATAATCAGATTTCTAACTATTTTGGTACTAAAATATCTCTATAAAATCATCTATGTGCTTTTCTAGAACACTCCAGATGTCACATTTGTCAGCACAATTTCTGAAGGTCAGAACTTCTTTCTTCTTTCTAAAGCAAAGGAAGCTTTAGAACAGACGTTGGAAGTAACGTATCACCAGGACCAGAGGTTTTTTTACACAAAATACAAAACTGCTGAACTACCAGCTATAAGATTAAGACCTATATATATACCTTAAACCAACTTCAGTAGTAGAAGAGTGCTATATAAGAGTAGATCACCAATGGCTGACTGATGAGGTGAACATGACTTTAATGAAGCTTGATACCTTGTACAGCACAGAACACTGAAGTGACAGAAAACTATTCAGGATACACAGACAGTGAAATGTTGCAGGCATATCTCACAGCAGTGGATTATTGAAAGGCCAGGTTCAATTAAGTACTAATAAATGAAAAACAACAGATGTCCAAGAAAATATCTGCCTTGTGGCTCTAACAAGCCACAGTGACAGTCAGAGCCAAGATGCTGACAGCATGAGTAGTCTACAGAGATTTGGAGATCAGTGGAAGAACAAAAGCAGCTAGCCAGAAGAGTCACCTATCCAGAGTGGGAGAAGAATGGTCAGGGAACTAAAAATGGGTCCAGCTCTACTGAGTCTCTCCAGTGAAGGTGCACACCAGGGGCAATAGACACGCCAGTGGCATGAAGTGCAGTCCTTTGCCCTTGGAGCAGACAACTCGCTCTCTTTGAACCAACGTTTTTGCCACTGCTTCAGCCAACAGCAGCAGCCACAGATCCATGCAGTCCCAAACATACTTTCTCCTTACCATCTGCTTTTGTCCACATTCAGGGAAATAATTTGGCACAGAGAGATGGGAGGGATGTTGCTCCCAAAGCCACACTTCACAATACCACCCTTTGATGCTTTTTTCCCTGCTCTGGCTGCAACTGCCCAATTACATGCCTAATGATGGACTCCCACCCACTTGGTAAAGGGGGGTTTGAGCACTATAGACAGTTTTCTCTAAACAGCTCAATGCTCACCAGTTGGCTAAATGGCACACCACAATGTTTTAGGGAAAGAATAGAGAGTAAAGAAGAAAACATCAGTTTGACATTGCACTGTGTCTGCACTTAAGACTTCTTGCACCCTGACTGGGTATCTGATCATGGGATCATAGGTAGCCTCTTGGAAGGGACCACTGGCTGTGTCTAACCCAGTCTCACAGTCAAAGACAAGTCAGCTATGCAGTAGGGTTACTTAGGGCTTTATCCAGTTGTCTTGGAAACTTCCAAGGATCAAGACTACACAACATTTCTAGACAATCTGATCCACAGCTTTATTGTTCTTAGGCTGGGGAAAAATTTCCCTTTCCCTCTGTTTTTTTTCCCTTTCAGATTACCCAGTTATTCTTTTCAAATGTCACATTTGAAAAGGCTACAGCAGAACAGAAAAGCAACATACAAGAGTGACTAGAGATTTTAAATAACTTCCACACAAAACAGATTACATAGATTAAGAATCTTCAAATTGGAAAACTGGAAACTGAGCTGATAAATATCTATTGAGATATTTAGTTGAGAATAATATGGGAAAAGCACACTGAAAAGAAATTCTTCCAGTTTCCCATAACACAGGAATTGCACAGTACCAAATTACATGATTAGGGAACATATTTGAAAAATAATTACTTCATTTTTTCTAACAAGTTAAAATTATAGAAGTCACTGCTGAAAAAACTGACCATTTTTGCTTTCCTGTAATTATATAAATTGTTGTTTACAATTAATGATTTATTATTATTTATTAGAATTTGCCTTCTGATCAGAACCAACTCAAGGTGAAGAAAAAGAGGTTCGAGGAGACCATATCACTGTCTACAAACACCTGTAAGGAGGTTGTAATGAGGGTAGTGTTGGTCTCTTTTTCCAAGTAATAAGAGAGAGGGTGAGAGGAAACAGACTCAAGTGACACCAGAGGAGGTTTAGATTGGATATTAGGGAAACTTCTTCACAAAAAGGGTTGTCAAGCTTTGGAACAGGCTGTCCAGAGAAGTGGTTAAGTTGCCATTCCTGGAGGTATTTAGAAGATGTGCCAATGTGGCACACAGGGACGTGGTTTAGTGGTGGACTTGGCAGTGCTGAGTTAATGGTTAGACTTGATGATCTTAGAGGTCTTTTCCAACCCAAATGAATCTCTAAGGTTCCTCAGTATTGTAGGCAAAACTGCATTTTGCGCATTTTTCAATGGTAAAACAAGGAGTAATGGTAAAACAATGGTGTTACCATTCAGTGGCAATAGCTACCTTCCATTTTGCTTGTGGTGGAAATGTGAGAGGAAGGGAAGGATGAGAAGAGAGGCAGAAAAGTCTGCTTAGCTTTAATCCTCTGGGGTTGGAGGTGATCTCATCCTGCTGGAGACCTGCTCACAAGGGAGTACCCTGATGGTAAGACATGGAAGCACTGGGGCTGGACTAGCAGAGCATGGAGGAATGCAGATGCCTCAAAAATGGAAACAAGTACCTGAGTTTTTCCAGTGGTTTCTGTTTTTCCAGCATCTGTCTACAGCTTGCCTCCCAGTGGCAGGTAACCCACTTTCCCAGAATCTCTTTCTCCTACACCTTCCCTCAGCACAAACAGGTGCCCCAACATTTCTCATTCATTTCAAGTTCTCACTGCTATTAGAGAGTGAGAAACTGAAGGAAAGGATGGAAGTGGTCAGTGTGTTAGGCTTGAATTACTTTTATGCTCTTTATGCTAAATCATAAATCTCCCTGCATGCATAACAGCAAGCTGCTCTTATTTCAGGCAGGTACTGTATAACACTTTTTCACATTGTAAGGTAAAATTAAATAATAAAATTTTAAAATCCCACCAAAAAAAACCCCAAAAAATCCAACCCAAACCAAAACCAACCAACCAAACAAAAAACCACAAGAAACCCCAAACAAAAACCCAAAATTAAAACAAAAACCTGAATAAAACAAAACTACACCAAAAAAACCCCCTAACTTCAAGGATACTTTTAAACTCATGATATAAACACAACCACCTTATGAAGACGTGCTTCAACGTTTCCATACATTTAAAGTTGACAAAATTAAATACATCAGGGAATTTTGCACCTCCTCTGCCACAGAAAAGATACAAAAAATATAATAATGACCTTTTGCAACAGGAATCTTCTTCTGTTGATAAATTCCTTAGCATGGATGAAAACATCCAGCAGGCTCTGTAAAGACCTTTGCCTAGAAACCCCCAGGCTCTGTCAGACCATGGCAGATGGCTTACTGCCAAATTTCCAAACCTTCCTAAGAACACAATATTCTCTGAACTTTTTCAGTAAGACACCGGTGCTCATATACAGCAAGTACTTGCTATTTACACAACCCTAATGTCGCCTTAAGGGGCCTTTTTCCATCTATATAATTTCTTTTCTGAATTACAGGTAGAAGAAGCAGAAGCTTCAGTTTATATCATGAACTAAACCCTATGTCTCCAGTGTGATACCACATCCATGACTTTTAAGTGTCATTCAGGACATGACAAAAACAAATGCTGTTTAGCACTGTGCTGCTCTGATTAACTGACTCAATCTTCCTCATACTCACACAACAAAGTGAAGAAAGAGGAGATCTGCCTTCTTAGACTAAAGGATGACTATTTCCCACATGTACAGGAAGAATTTTTTTCAGGCAAATTAAGCTGAGCACATGAACAAAAATTCTACTATTGCCAGAAAGAGATTTAAGCCATTACATTTTACAGCATAAAATGTATACCTTTATGCCTGATGGTTATGCAGTGGTGAGGACCCTAGGGAAGCCTGGAAGCTTCTACAGACTGACATACTAATATACAAAGAAATGGATAACTTTAAAGCCTCCTGTGGTTCAAACAGATATTTACAGCTATTGCTGTCTTTCATGATTTTATACTTTTGCAGGAATGTATTTCCTCTGGCTCATCTTTTCAGCAAGACATGTGCACCTAATGTAAGATCCAATTACAAGACTATTGTCTTGAAAGGAAAGATTGCATTTGATACAGAGCTGTAGAGAAGGCTGCCTTTTACACAGGCAGCCTTGGCTTCAACTGCAGAATGCTGTAACCACTATGTACATAAAGAAAGAAAAAAAATCATATAAGGATATAAGGTAATTTTTAATGGATGTATTTCCAATTTCAGGATTACATATATAGGCTAATAAATATTAATAGTATATTAGTGCAGCAAAAAGTAAAAGAATGGAAAAATAATATGATTTAAACAAATTTTGAATATTACAATGGCAATATAAAAACCACCAAAAAAATCCCACACCATATGAAATACAAACCATCCACCATTTCACTGCTGCATGAAGTTCACCAGTGAAAACTTTTACAAAGCAGTTAAATTTCAGCTGCTCAAAATAAAAGAAAAACCTAAGTAGTGCATGGTAAAATATTAAATTACACAAGTAATTTAAGAAGCATTTTTAAGAAACTTATGTTTCGCCTTTCACATACAGTCATTTAAATATATTAGTAAATCCACTATTCTGGCAGGTTTTGATTGTAAAAGATCAGATTTAGGAAATGAATTATTGCCCCCTGGTGGCACACTAAGAATCAGTGTAATGAACAGGAAACCGATTACAGATAAATAATCAAATATTTTATTTAAAGAATCATGTTTTGTACAATTAATGTCTGGAGGTGTTAAAAGAATGCATAGTCATTTTAATATGCATTAAGATAAGAGTAAATTTGGTATAATTTACATTTTCATCTACAAGATGATTCTAATAAAGAATGTGTGATGTTTAACTATCAGCTTTATAAAACCTAAATAGTAACATACTAGAATAAAATTCTTTAACAGCAGAACACCACTGCAAAAACACCTGATAGTCAAGCGAGTTACTTCAACATCTAATTTTCATTTAAAAGAATAATAAGTCTTATTAATTTTCATATAAATAGAGAAAACACTTTTGAAATCTGAATCCCTGTGGGGCTCTTCTTCGCTGTGTGAGATAACGTCAGCAGGCAAGGACAGAGAAGCACGGGAACAACAGGATTTGATCTCATGACTGCTAGAACAACAGCATAGTTAAACGTTGATGCAATGTTTTCCACGTGGGTTAATACAGAAATTCATCTAGCCTAATCCTCAAATTATGAGATGTTAGCATCCTCCTAATGTCTGACCAGCCAACAGCCACCAATTCTTATTCACCAACTTTAATACTGCTCAGCACATTCCTCACACCACCTCAAACTAACATGGCCCTAAACACCTACTCCAAACCGTTTTGCTGCTCCAGGTGGAAAAAACCTGCTTTATCACAGTGGGTTTATAAAAGCTGTAATTGCAATGATACAATACATCTTCCAGAATACAAAAAAGAGTGAGAAACATTCATTCCTCATGGAACTATGCATATGACCACAGAGAAATCAGCAATTAGGTTATGTTGCACACACAGTAAAAATGAGCATTTTCACATTTTGGTGAAATCATGTGTCGCTTCCATGATAGGAAAACCAGCACCTGCAGCAGTCTAACCTTGCCTTACAATACTGCAACCAGCATTTGCATGATGTCATTAAATGCACAACTCCAAATCTCCTGAAACACATTTTGCCTTTGAGGAGCTGTAATATATTTTTCCCTCTTTTATTCTGGTTGATTCATTGGAGCACAAGAACAACTCACCTTAGTTCTACACTTCTCTACAAAGTCAATTATCACCATGCAAGTACTTCACCAAAAATTGGTTGCTATGAAGAAAACTCCATCCTCTGTCAAGGCATCTGATCCATCATTGGTGATACCATAAGCCACTCTAAAGAAATTCCTAACTGGAAGGACTATGAAACACATGGTAAATGAAAATTAATTCAGTATTTATTCAAGATAAAGGAGTGTTAGTTGACTTCTTTGGTCTGACATATTAGAATATGAACAAAGATCTTCATGGCTTTGAATCCTCATATCAGACTAGCAGTTTTACACATCTGATGAAATCAGGACTAGAAATTCCACCTGAAGGTTGGGTGGGAGAAGAAAAATAGTTCATAATTCTTAAAGCAAAAGAACTCCATGTCAGACTTACCTGCTGTAGAATAAATTGCCATGAAGAACAATCAAGCAAAAAATGGGCTACCTAACAAGGAGCTGTGTTTTAAAGAAATGTTTTTGTCTGACAAACAAAAGTTATGTAAGCAATTGGAAATTTTGAGAGTACTGCTGAGGTTGGCAAATGACAAGGTGTCAGTGCTTGTAAAACGTTATCAGAAGTATGGAGGAAAGGGTAGGAGCAATGGAACTGGGACTTGGGAAAGGATGTTGCTGCAAGGTAAGTGTACAGGATTAGTTTAGACATGCCACATTTGATGGTTCTTGTGTGGCCCTAGAGGAATATAACTTGCTCTTCACTCACAAACCTCTTGTAATTAACTTATACCTGACATGGGCATTCTATCCATGTCTCCCCTGTGAAAACGACACACATAGCTGAGGCTGCCTTGTACTAGCAATTATTGACAAAACCAGGTGATTTGGCACAGAGA
Organism: Emberiza elegans; assembly: GCA_024865655.1. Classification (NCBI taxonomy): domain Eukaryota; kingdom Metazoa; phylum Chordata; class Aves; order Passeriformes; family Fringillidae; genus Emberiza; species Emberiza elegans. The sequence goes on along the minus strand of JALJVW010000085.1, from coordinate 28,162,165 downwards.
TAATATTAATTACTCTCACACACACTTGCATGACAATGCTCAGCCACAATGCTCTCTCCTTGTTCATGCTGTTACCTGGAGGAAAGAGAAATCTCACTCCTCGCAGTAACCAGTGAGGATCCTCTCCTTGAGGGAAGCCGTGTGAGGGGTGCCTGAGGTCGCCTGGCTGGCGGAGACCGAGGGGAGGCCTCACCGCAGTTACAGCTTCCCGTGAGGGGCAGAGGAGAGGCCGACACTTCTCTTTGGCGATCAGGGACAGGACCTGAGGGAATGGCCTGAAGTTGTGCCAGGAGAGGTTTAGGTTGGATATTAGAAAATGGTTCTTCATCCCGAGACGCAGTGCTTGGGCCCTGGAACAGGCTCCTCAAGGAACTGGTCACAGCACCAGCCTGCCACAGCTCAAGAAGCACTTGGACAACGCTCTCGGGCACATGGTGTGACTCCTGAGGTGTCCTGTGCAGAGCCAGGAGCTGGACTCGACGATCCATGTGGGCCCCTTCGAACTCAGCATATTCTGTGATTCCTCCCTTAACCCACGCCGGCCGCTGCAACACTCAACGCGCTCCCGCTGTCGCAAAGGCGAGGACGGGGGCTACGGGACGGTTTCCTGCGCCGGTCTGGGAGGCTGACGGGAGGGGAGGGGAGGAAAGGAGCTGATTTGGCGCATTTCCTGCGGCGCTGGGAGAGGCCGGGGCTGTCCCGGGGGGCGGGAGAAGCCGGGAGAAGCCGGGCAGGGCGGGAAGGCGCCGCGGGGGCCGATGGGTAACACAGGGAGAAGGCGGCGGCGCCGCGCGCGCCCGCGCGGCAGAGGGGAAGGCGCGTGCGCGGCTCCCGCCCGTTCCCGCCCCAGGCGCGCGCGGGAGCCGCGGCCATGACGGGCAGCGATGAGGGCGGGAGCGGCCCCGCGGCGCCCCGCGCCCGGCCGCGGCTCGGAGCCTCGGCGTGAGGGCGTCCGTGCGCTCCGCCTCCTCCAGCGCCTCGCCGCGGGGCCGGGCGGACATGGCCAGCCCCGAGCAGTGGGAGCGTCTGGAGCCGCTGCAGCCGGACGCGGTGCGTGTGAGTGAGGTACATGGCGGGAGGCGCTGCCCGGGGATGCGGAGAGGGCGGGACGGCGCTGCAGCTGCGCTCCTGCCGCCGAGCTTGTGAGGGGGCGGCCGAAAGCCCGGCCTACGTCTGTAGGCGGGAAAGATGCGACGGGCCCGGCAGCGTGGCAGCCGAGTGGGGCATTCGGGTCCTTCCCTCCCTCGTGGCGTTGGGGCGGGCTTCCCGGGAAATGTGCTAGAATGCAAAAGGATGTTTCTCTCGCCTGTGTTACGTATAGCCTCTTAATCGAGATAAATATGGTGTAGCTAAGTATGAGAAAAGGGGACTACAATGTGTTTTCTCCTCTTAACGTCTGTGATCATCTTGCATGCAGCTGCCACCATTACCTTTAGCAATACTATGAAATAGTTTGCAAAAAAATCTATTTTGTAAAACTTAAAAAAAAAGTTACATGTTTTTAGTTAATCCTGATGGTGCATGCTTTTAATTTTGTGATATATTTTAAATATATTACTTTTTTCCTTAAATTAATCTTGTCAGTTGGGCTAAAGGTTACTTGGTAGTACTTTACTTCTTAAAGCCATGAAAGAGTTCACATAAGTTTTTTGGTGGGTAACTGAAGTGATGATTGTAAGAAGCAAATAGGGTTTGGCACAGCTTCTTTATGTAGATACTTAGATGAGTTTGCAGTGTGTGATACTTTCCTTAATCAGCTTCTTATAAACAGGGAGGTCAAAGATGTGGTAATCATCAACAGCCCTTGCCTGTGATGGCCATGGAATAGTGGGTGGGAATTACATCTCTGCAGGTAGCTCGGTTTGCAGGCAGCAGATGGGTGGATCCCTAGACAAGAGGCCATGAACTGCCCAACCCTTGGGATAACAAAGGGCAGGAAGAAGGTGGCACTGACCAGGTGAGTGGAAACTGAGGGACGCAGCAGAAGCCATGAACTGCCAACCATTTGGGTAACAAAAGGACACAGAGGTGGTGGCACTGCCCAGGTGGATAAAGAGAGATACATGGGGAGACACAGCAGGAGCAGAGGACTCAGGGTGAAGAGCAAGATTTTCCTGAGTAGACTATGAGGGTATAAAAACTTAAAGGTTCATTTATTGTGCATCTCTATTTGGAGGTTCCAGCTTGGGCTGTTTATTCACCATGAATAAACTGCTTTATGGAGAGACATCTGAGACTCTGCAGTGGGAAACCTGGGGTTGAACCAGTGAGGAAACATGGCCTGACTGCATGAGTGTGGTGTGTAGGGAGTCAAGTGGGCCTCCCAATATCTCACTGAGACAGTCTACCATGAAGGGGCTTCAGTCCCAGGAGTGACAGCGTGAGACTTATGGGGAATCTCATGAATGGTCAGACTTTTGGCAAGTTTTCTTAACAGTGGGATATTCAAGACCCTGAGCCTACCAGTAAGGAAGGTTAGTAGTAAAGTGCAGAACCTGGATTCCAGCTTACTCAGTCTTCAAGACTCCAGCTTATTCTGCCAAGAGGTTGGTTGAAATTTTTGGGAAGGCAGCTTTGGAAGCTGGAGGAGCTGAAGAGATTGAGATCAGTAAGGAGAAACATGTTTCATCATAACACTCATGGCAAAAAGAACAGGACAGACTTGAAGGACAGCCTAAAGAACAAGGATAAAAAGTGCCTGAACATGCAGATATGATGCTTGGAAAGCCAAAATTGTAGTGTTGAAGCTAGAAAAGAATGTCAAAGGTCACAATATTGAAGAAATTTCCCTCTCTGACCATTCAAGAACCACTCTTGTGAGTCACTCTCGCACCACCTGAGCTGGGACCAAGCTTTGCAGCTGCACCCCACCCTTGCACAGACAAGGTCCCCTCAGCAGATTGACCCCAGGTTTCCCATAGCAGAGCCTCAGACATTTGGACCCTTAAAATAACAGAATCTTGGTACAACAGCTGGAATAGGGATCCCAAACAAAGGAAACCTTGGGTTTGTATAAAGCTGTATTGGGTTTTTGTGGTCCGGTTTTGATAGCAGGTGGGGAGCTGCAGGGTAGCTTCTGTGAAAAGCTGCCAGAAGTTTCCCCCATGTCCTGCAGAGCTAATTCTAGGCAGCTCCAGGATGGATCTGTCACTGGCCAAGGCAGAGTTCATCAGAGACAGTAATGGTGCCTCTGTGATAACATATTTAAGAAGGGGGAAAAAAGTTATTACAGAGTTATAATTATGGCCAGAGAAGAGTGAAGTAAGAATATATGAGAGGAGCAATTCTGCAGACACCAAGATGAGCGGAGAAAGGGGAGGAGGTGCTCTGGGTGCTGGAGCAGAGACTCCCTGCAGCCTGAGCTGCAGCCCATGGAGGACCATGGGGATGCAGAGATCCACCTGCAGCCCATGGAGGAGAGCCAGGCTGGAGCAGGTGGATGTCTGAAAGGAGGCTGTGAACTTGTGGGCAGCTCATGCTGGAGCAGGTTCCTAGCAGGGACCTGTGGATCCATGGAGAGTGCAGCCCAAGCTGGAGCAGGCTTTCTGGTCAAACTTGTGACCCTTGACCCCTGCTGGAGCAGGCTGTGCCTGAAGGATCTAACACCTTATAAACCTGGGAAGTTGAAAATCAAGTGATAAAGCCTTGCCTTTACCCTGCAGTGGTACAGGCTGGGGAGTACCCTGTTGAAAGGACCTGGGGGTCCTCATGGACAGTGAGCTAAATGTGCACCTGCTTTGTGTCCTGACATTGAGGCATATGAGGCTGTCTTAGCAGGAGAACAGTAAATTGAGGGAAATTACTCTTTTTCTTTACTTGGCATATGTTAGATTGCCCTTGGAATGCTGTTTCTGTTTTAGGCCCACTAGTACAGGAAGGCTGTTAATAAAATCCTGAGAGAACTTGTTAAGTCACTGCAGCCCTTCAGTAAAATCATAGCATATCCCGAGTTGGAAAGGACCCATAAGGATCATCAAGTCCAACTCCTGTCCCAGCACAGGACAATCCCAAGAGTCACATAATGTTCCTTAGAGCATTGTCCAAGAGCTTCTTGAACTCTTGGTGCTGTGACTGCTTCCCTTGGGGAGCCTGTTCCAGTGCCCAACCACCCTTTGAGTGAAGAACCATTTTTCTAATATCTAACCCAAATTTCCACTGACAAATTTCATTCCATACTTCCAAACAAGTTAAGAACTTTAAAGGTTACCAGATATTTCACAGTTGTACACGATGGGCAACTGAAAGGAAATGACCATGAGTTGAAGCAGAAGAAGCAAGAGAGGTTGCAGCTTGCCTGAGCATCAGTGAGTTCAATGGGGTTTCCTGGTTTTGAAAACAGAGTGAGTTGTGCTGAGATGAAGGGTTGAAAGTTCTGGCAGGAATTAAAAAGCATGTATTCCTTTTATCTAGTGATGCTTCACAGTAATAGCTGTTGAGTTGTCAGAGCTGTGATGGCTGTAGCATCTAAAGAAGGTTTGAGGATTTCTTCTGAAGAAGCTCCCTCTGTAGAGAGCATTTTATGACAGTTGTTTTTTTCCCTTTTTATTTCCTCAGGCACCAATGATTGACCTGCATGTGCACAAGGACACACAGCTTGTGAAAAGTAAGTTGCTGTGTGTCATGTGTAAAAATTATTCTTGCAGTATGTCATGCCTTTTAACAATGTGAGTACAGTGCTGTAGACAAATGAAAAATTGTATTTAATATCAGCAGAGCAGGAAGAATGCTGAACACTGACTGAAATAACAGATGTGAAGCAATACATTCTTTAAGAGTTTTTTCTCTTCAGATTTGTTGCAAGTATACCTTCCCATTGCTATATAGAAAATAGTGTACAGGAAAAGTTAGTTAGAGAAAACTGGAACACCATACTGGCAAATGTTGCATTTCAACTGGTGTTAATAAATGTGGAAATAAACTTGAGTGAATTTCTGGGTGTTGGGCTTTTTGGTTTGTTTTTTTTTGTTTGTTTATTTTCTCACCAGCTGAATTGCTTCACACCTTTGACAGTAACACAGTCCAAAAGTGAGTTGTTGAACCTGTCACTTTGTGTTAAGTAGTGCACAAACTTGCAGCCATGGAATGGGTGTGATATGTTATGAGTAAAAGTGTGTATCTCATTCATCTTGGGAAAAATACTGATGGTTGAAGTAAAAGTGTTGTCTAGGGTACTTTGTTTACACACTCACCTTTTCTTGAAGCATTGGACTGCCATATTGCTCAGGGACACAGGTTGATCAGGTCAAATACCTGGTTTGCTTTACAGGAGAAAAGACAAGTAACAGATGAATTTGACAGTCTTTTATTGATTGGCATCAAATGAATGTGTGCATACCATGACTTTTTGACTCAGAAGTAGGTGCTTCTTTGTGCTTTTTGCATACATAAATAGCAATCTGAAGTTATTCATCAGGGATATATATCTGCAGTGTCTGCAATTATGGTGGTAATGAATACACATAGCACAGGGATCTCTTAAACCAGAGTGTCAGGGTAGTTGTAGATCTTGGTTGTATTATTAAATCAACCAATGGAATGACTAGTTCTTTTGCCCTGAGACCAGAGAGTGCAAACAGTTTGTCTGCATACTAAATTCTTCAATTCCAGAGCAGATGGGTCCTGTCCAGGTTGAAACAGTCCTGAAGCCAAGCTGACATGTGAACCATGCCTAATGGTTACATGCAAGGTCTGCTGGTTAAACTGGACCAGAAAGATGTGAAGAAATACTTAATAGTGTCATGCAGCAGAGATAGAGCTGTGTTTCTCTGGCAGCACCTCAGCACTATAGTTAACCAAAGGTTTCATTGGTATTTGGTCAGTGATCCGATCCTATGTCCTGTAGAGCATACAGTTACTCAGTTATTAATATCCATACTTAGCAGTATGGAGTCATGAATATTGAAAGCACAAAAATGTGTGCTTGCTATTTAGATAAAATCATTGCAAATAAATGAAGGTATGTGTAGTTAATAGGCTTTATATGGTGCCATTGCAATGTAAAACTGCAGTGCTTCCAGACTTTTACCTTCATTATTACTTCATCACTATCATTATTTTTACTTCATGCTTATGTAGAAGCTTATCCTAAATATTCTACCAAAACTTTACAGAAACTGTGGACATCAAAAGGCCTCGATTTGATGCATCCTTGGTGCTTTTGACACGAAAATTTATGGCTCTTCTCAGAAAAGCTCCAGACGGTGTCCTTGATTTAAATGAAGTAGCAACAACACTTGGAGTACGAAAACGAAGAGTGTATGACATCACCAATGTGTTGGATGGCATCGACTTGATTCAGAAAAGATCTAAGAATCATATCCAGTGGATGTGAGTTGGCTTTGAAGCTTCTAGTTTCTGAAACAGTAAATCCCAACAGTATTGAGTAATGTTTATAACTTTGAGAATATCTTTAAGCATATTAAGTTAGTTCTCATAGATAATATTTTAAGTTCTGTATCCTTCCTTATGCTGTGTGAATTACCTAATATGTTAACAAGTATCTAGTGCATAAGTATATGGAAGCATATTTCAGCAGAATAAAGGATGCCAGACTTCGTTGCTGTTTGCTGTTAGTATACTTGATGTTTGATAAACATGCTTTTATTTATACAATCATGCTTGACAATTTTTATATTCTTCTAGAGGTAACAGTCTTGACCAACTTATTGGAAAAGCACCAGAGCAGCAGAACCTTAAAGATGAACTTTCTGACTTATCAGCCATGGAAGAAGCTCTGGATGAATTAATCAAGAATTGTGCTCATCAGATATTTGAACTAACAGATGACAAAGAAAATGCAAAATATCCTTTCAACTCTTGCATTATTTTAACACATGATTTTGGTTGCACATACTCACATATCTAGTAAGAAGTGTAAGCTGATAGCACAGGTATGCAGTACTGCTTGATAATGAGTTTTATAATAACAGACTTTTTGATTATTTTGCATTTGAGAATGCCAGTCCTGTGCCTTGCTTTGCAGTATCATGGACAGTCTAGCCTGTCCTCAGAGGAGTGTTGTGTGACCTTTCCACTGCAGAAGTATGAAGTGGGGAATAGTCTTAGTACCCTGACCATCACCCTGTTCTCTCCATTTGAGTCATCTCAAGGGCAGGTTTTGACCTGCCAGTGAGCTGAAGATGCTTAGTGAGATGACAGAGTGGACTCAGAATGGAGTCCCAGTGGCCAGTCACCAAGGAGATATAATGGTATGTTGGTTATGTCCTAATACTCTTCTCTCTTGAAAGAGATTCCAGTGCAGTTCTGACTTTGAGATGGGTTTTGACAATAGAAAAGAGATTCATTTTAATATATGGCATAAAGATTGAATTTTGGCTTTAGGTTACAATAAAATGTTATTTAGCTCCCTTGTTTGGCAAGATGTTAAAGTGTGTGTGCACAAATGAAATGTGCTCATATTCTTTATACCTTACTGGTTAAGAAAATAGTTCTACAGTGTCTCAGGAAATTATTTTCATGGTATTCGCAAACAGAGTGTAATTCCTGAAGAACAATATTCTGTTTTGTAGACTTATGACAACATCTGTGAAGACTGTTCGAGTTTTTTTATAACATTGAATGTATTTCTAAAAGCTTTTTTTCCTTCCTGGAAATACAGAAAAGTATTTTTCTACCATTAGCTGATATTTCATTTTACAAAGCTAGTATTAACCTCTGCTGAATTGTTTATCAATTTTCTGAAGTTGGTATTCTGCCTCAACATATCTTGACATCACACTCTTGCTTCTGCCCATTAGCAAATTACTTTACATAATCCTTGACCAATGTATACACTTGCTTATGTGACATACCAAGATATCCGGAGCATTCAGGCATTTCAGGAACAGATTGTGATTGCAATCAAAGCTCCAGAGGAAACCAAATTGGAAATACCAGTTCCTAAAGATGTAAGTTTTATACATTTCTCCTAAAGAAACAAAAGTTTTTAAATTTGATTTTTTGCAGCAGCAGTCAGTGATTGACTTCCAGTTTCTCTGTCATGCAGATAGTGGTAGTTAAATGTTCTTGCATTCCACTGAACAGTGCTGCAGGGATAATAGTCTTAGAAGTTTACTTGCTGTATTTTTCTTTTTGTCTAAATTACTAAGCCATAAACGTATCTGAGCTTTAGTTACCTGGTTTTGTTAGAGAGAATGGAAAAGCTGTAATAAAGTATGCAATGTACAGTATGGTTGGAAAAAGAAAACCTTTTGTCACTCTGGTAGAGGATATCTAGAGGGATTTTTCATGGAGTGGGGCTGTGCCCTGTCCTTACCCCATGGTGCAATATACAGGCTCCATTCTTGTCTCACAGAGGAGCCAGACCTTTGCCCCCTGCACCCAGCAGTGCTGCAGCTGCATAGTGGGGCCTGTGTACTGGGAACCCCTTCCTGGTAATGCTCTGAGAGGGCAAATCCTGGAAGACAGCCTAAGATAACAAACAGAACTTTAATTCCATTTTCTTTTTTGCATGAGCATTTTTGATAATCTTTCCAATTGCATAGTCATCGAAGTTGCCTTGCTTTGTGGACAGAAAGGTGGGGATGTCTTAGGAAAAGGAAATGAATCAGTAGAACCCAAGAGTTAGATCCACTACACTAGATCTCTAGTAGTTTCCCTGGTCAAAGGAGCTGTCTCTCATCCAGTGGAGATGAAAAATTACAATTCTAGATGCCTCCTGAAGCAATAAAAAGGCAAAATTTAAAAAGTTGAACATTAAACGAAATATTTTCTCCATTGTGCATTAAGATTCATTTGCTCTGTGTCTTGCAACGTGATATCTGTGGAAGGAAAGCAGTAGAAGCGATGATTAGTTGCTTTACTATTTTGTTAAAGCTGTTTGCTCCAGTTTGTTGTTGGATTTGTGGCAATGTTTTGTCAAGTTTTTTAATTTTGTTACTTTTCCAAAACATAAGTAAGTCTTGGTCATATATCTGAAGGTCAGTAGAAAGACTAAACAAATACTTAAATGCCCATTCATTAAAAATGAAAGCTTGTTAGCTTAATTCTGCATAATAGTTGTCCTACAAATGTATGTAATAGTCATAATTTATGTGGAAGCAGTAACACAATTTTAAATAGCTATATCATTTCTGTATTTGTTATGTTCTTAATCTATTGTCTTTAAAAAAAATAAGTGCAAAAATAAAGAATGTATAAGATTTATTCTTTGAATTATATACAAGTTGCTGTTTTATAGGATCACATAGAAGTACATGTGAAGAGCACGAAAGGACCCATTGACGTGTATCTGTGTGAGGTGGATAAAGAGAATCCAGGTGCTGAAACTTGTGAAGATATGGATACTGTCCATATCTAGTGAAACAGAGCATCATTTTATCCTGATGAAGGGTAACATCCTCCTTCTACATTTTTATCCACATGTATTTTTATTTTCTTAAGACTATCATATTCTGATAAAGTTGTAAGCTGTACTGTTGAACAAGTGTAATTTTTGGAGCATAGATTGTGGGCCAAGATGTGTGGGAGTATAGGAAACACCTGGAAGAGAAGTCTGTGCTGTTGTTACCTCACAGCAGCAGGAGGTCAGAGAGTCTGGCACATGCACACAGAGCAAGGCACTCTTGTTCCCTGGCCTTTTCCTTCCTTTGCTCCTTGCTGGTTTCCTGTCAGAGCTGTGCTCCCTGGATGGAGCTCTCAGCTCCATGTGTCAGCTCTCAGCTGCTGCACTGCAGAGTCCTGCTCAGCTCACATGGTTGCCATGAGAGTTATGATGCTGTTTTAAACTAGACTGTGCTACTGCTCATTCCTGCCCTAACAGAGGGCAGATAGAAGAGGGGACATTGTATTTTAATCTCCTAAAACAAAATTGGATGGAATAGAGATTCTGAAGGATCCTAGTGCTGCAGGATGTTGTGGCTTAAAAATAAATATAGCAGGAATTAGAGTAGCTCAGAACACAAAAGAAATTATCTTTAGAAGTGCTGCTTTATAGGTGTAGGGAGGAGTTGGCTTTTTCATCTCAGGCATTTTTAAAATTCATTTCACTTGTGGAATAACTCAAAATTGTATTTTCTACAATTATAATAATCATATTCCTTTTTTACTTTCCTTTTAAAGTGAGATCTCCAATGGAAGAGAAAAAACCCTTTGAGATGCCAGATTAATTACAACACAAAAATCTAATGTAGAATGTATATATCTGAGTTATAGGGCTTTTCCAAACTGCTTGGATCTGCAGACTTCATAACTTGAAATGTTCCAAAGTGTTTTAAAAATCCAGCAGTGGATTGGTTGAGTGCTTTCACAGGATTGCTTATCTTCCCAAGTCAAAAGACAACAGTTTCTGGAGTTGCATTTAGGAGCTTTGTTTTCTTTATTGCATATGACCTACAGAGCTTTGGGAAAACGTTTTTTTACCTTAAAATTTTAATTGACAGAAAACAAAGATTATCAATTACTTCCAAAAATTAAGGTTGGAGAACAATTTCTGGAGCGGTGCACAATCTCCATGAGAATGTATAAAATGAATAAATGCACTTTTCAGTTCTGAGGCAGCACTACTAAGCAGGATTGTCAAATACAAGTGTAACAAAGAACTGGTGTGTTGGAAGCCTTTGATATGAAGAACAAGATGTAAATATCCCAAGAGTTATGCTTTACACTGTGTAAGTGCTGTTTGCATCCAGCTCTACATGAACTATGGTATCAACACTGAAGTGAAATAACTGGGCTTTGTGTACATACTTGTATCATTTCTGGGTAGTTACTGATGTACATTTATTGAGATGGTTTGCATTTCTGCCTCTGTACAGCAAAGAAATAAAATAAGCTTACAAAAATACGAAATTGTCCAATGATACATGTTGGGTTGCCTTTGCTGCAATTCACTGAGTAACTACAAGCATTTAAAATTATGTGAAAATCTAAAATCTGTTTTACAGGGTACTGTCAGATAACACTTAGATCTGGATCTTATAATGCCACAGTACTGTAGCAATTTTCAGAAGAATGGTCGATAACTACTTAAGTTGGTCCATTCCAGTTTCTGGAGTTTACATACAGCAGAACCTTAGCTGAGTATCGTGACTTAAGGACTGTGTCTGTATTATCCATCTTTCATATCCATTAAACAAAGCTGTCGAATTTATATGCTGGATTTTCTAAGGGAGTGATCTGTCACTGTACAAATGCTGTGCCTGGGCTCACTTCATCCCAGTATGGTTTCTGTAGGGGTGGGTTCACAAGTTTGGTTTTAAATGGGAAGTCCCAAGTCCTTGAGTCATACAGTATTGACAACTATACATCTACTCACAAGTGAGACCATCAAAGCTAATTAAACCCTGCATGTTCTAGCCAGCAGCTCTACAGCTATTTTAGACAGGTGCAGTGAAATTAAATGCCCTGTGTTCTACAATACAAATAAGGTGGCACAGGTGACACTGATGAGCTTAAATATACCTAAATACAAATTGAGAGTTAACTCAGTTTTCCACAAGATTCCCTAATTCTGCGAAATGCATAGTAGTATACTTTGCAAATTAGGGAAAAAACACCAAGTGCAATCTTGTGTCGGAAAGTAATCTTGAATTTTTATATCTGTTCTATCAACTTCTGGCTTCAGAATATACAACTTCTGGAAAAAATAGAATACTGTTTTTTGTCTATGAAATTTAAACTACAGGCTGAGCTGTAATAATAATAAATAAAAGCAAAGTGACAGCACAATGAATACATAGAACAGGGTAAAAATGAGGAAGGTGCTCCTGCAGTGAAGCTGGGAGTAAGGGCTAAAACTAAGAAAGCATTTTTTTTGCACAGGAAAATTGACTTTTTCCGTCAGTGACTGGTTTCTGTTCAGATGGCCAACTCTATTTGATGTTTTACATCGCTGTTCTGTTTTGGTGGGGGGAGGTCTGTGCTGAAGAGAAGCATTGATTCCCCCTACACTAGTTCAACAACTCAGGACAATGTTTCCCATAAAACCTATAAAAATTTCCAACACTAACTAATTCTGAATGCTGTATGTTGGGGTGGGTTTTTGTTACATGATCATAAAATCGTAGAATGGCTAGAGTTGAAAGGGACCTTGAAGGCCACATAATTCCAACGCCCCTGCTTTGGGCAGGGACAGCTTCCCCTACATCACAGAAGTTGGAAAGACCTCCAAGACCATCAACTCCAACCTTTAGTCAAACACCACAACGTCAAGTAGTCCACAGCACTGAGGTTCAGATCCAGTCGTTCCTTGAACTCCCCCTAGGGATGGTGGCTCCACCACCTTCCAGTGCTTCACAGTTCTTTCAGTGAAGAAATTCTTCCTGATGTCCAACCTGAATCTCCCTGGTGCAGCTTGAGGCCATTTCCTCTTATCCTGGTTGCTCAAAGCCCCATCCAACCTGGCCTTGAACGTTTCCAGAGATAAGGCATCCACAGCTTCTCTTGGCAACCTGTTCTAGTGCCTCTCCACTCTCATAATAAAGAATTTCTTCCTAATATTTAATCTAAACTGACCCTCTAACTCTTAGCCATTACCTACCTTATCTATAGAGTAAGGAAGAACAGTTTTACAAAATAACCATCTTAAAAATGTTAAGGAAGTCTGTCTTCAACAGTGGAACAATCCATTTAAATGGAGCATTAGGATTTTTCATTTTTAACAAATCTCTAGTGATTGTTTTTCCTCACTCATTTTTACAGGTTTTCTAGCAGTATAATTAATGCTTTTAGCCACACAGTTGTTACAGTGAAATGGAAGAAACTATAATATGACAATTATACTGCTACTATTTTGTTAAATACATGTGTTGTTGTAATAGTGCACCTTCAGCAGAACGAATGGACTTTTGAAGATTAAACCATTGCTTTTGCTACTCGGTTACTTGGTTATGTACAGTATTACCCATTGGTGATACTGGAAAACAATGTACTGTATAAGCTCAGTACACTAACTAGCTGAAAAGATTCAACTTGGACTTGAAAAATTCCCAAGTGATGCTGAACTTGTAAATGTGACAGGACCTTACTCTGAATTTGTATAGTAATGCTTGATTTTTTTTTTTTCTGAGAGATTATTATTTTTGCTGAGTCTACATCTGTTCATTTTCAGTATATTTGTATGTGTAAGAAGCTCTCTTGGCTATTTGAAGACTCTGATAAATGAAAAGTTTCTGGTATTCTTTTTGCCTTCCCTTCAATAAGAATGGCTAAGCATGGTAATGCATCAATCAGCAATAGCAATAGCCAGGACCCATAATTATTAAATTCCTGGTTTTGCTGATTCTTACAGTAAAAAGCACTGCAGATTGCCAGTTCAGCCCTTGGTATGGGAAGTCACTTGTCATAGAGTTTTCAGATGTGAACTACAGTTTTAAATAATGTGACTTTTTAAGAAGAGAGAAGATTCCTGCAAATTATTGTCTGTTGGAAAGCATTTGAAAGTCAATTTTCTTCATTTTGAATAATCTTTTTGGTGTGTGTGAGGAGCCTCATTTTATAAGCATAGTTAAACACTGATTTCAAAAGTGCCTTTAGCTTGTCCTTGTTAGTGGCAAAGTTCATCTGCTGGCCAGGCCATGAGCTGCTCCCAGCGTGCTGGGGCTGGCTGCAAGCTCTAAACCCTTGTGTTCCATGGTCCTGGCATGGGCTGGCCCCTGCACCCTGCTGGGACCTCAGTAACTGCTGAAGGGTTTATCAGGAACACAAATCTGCTATTTTTGGTTCCACTTCTGATCTGCCTGGAGTAACTTGTGAGAAGTGTGTTGAGGCTAAAATCATATAAACTCATATACATAAACATATAAACTCATATAAACTATCCTTGGTTGTGTAGGTTATATAAATACAGGTGGGGCTTCTCACTGTTTGTAGATGTTTGCTGAAGGACTCAGATACTTGTTAGTTGAAAAGCACGATCTGTGTTTCGAAGGAAATTTAATGTTTGCAGAGAAAGGGCAGCCTGGTTCTGTCCATGTATGGCACCCCCGGTTCCTTCCTTCGCTGCCACCCCTGCAGGCAGACCATGGGTGATCTCAGGGCCTGGAGCTGCACTCTCCAGACACCCACCCTCTGGACGTGGGCTGATGGAAGCTCCTTGTGATCCATGAATGAAGTGGAGTTTCCAATTGACTCTAGATTAAGGGATGGGGTTATAGAAGACAATCCTAGAAGCTGTAACAGCAAATTCAAAGATCCAAGCTCAGCATATCGCAACTCTTTTCTTAACTTAGGCCACTGTGGGGGTGCATTCTCCCCCCCCAGCCACACTGTGATCCCAAAAATGCTCATTAGGCCTCAGCCTTGACAAACAGCAGCTGGTTGAGCTTCTCTTGAGCTTACCAGAAACACTCTTCTCCCAGGAACTTTTGCTGTCTAACAAGCTCCTGTTTTAATGAACAGCCTTGGAAACTTATTGCCTGAACAACAACCTAAGTGGAAGAAAATTTTCGTTATCAAATTTTCAGATAAAGTTACCAGCCTGAATTGTGGCCAGGATGGAAAATTACTGTGACTAAAGCCAACTCTCTTGTGACCTTATGAACACCAGCCTATTGTGAGACCCTTGGAGCTCTCCTGGACCGCAGTGCACCGTGGCCAGTACCAGACACTGCTGCTAGCTGGGCATTCAGGGATCAAATCAAGCTTCCCTGAAGTTAGTTGTCATCTTTTCACAATCCCTAAAACACCTACAAAAACAGGACAATGTCGACGCAGTGCCTCCATCCTATACACTAAAGCAGATTGCACAGAATTCAGTCAGGAGCTAGAACTGTTGATTTACTTGATAATGCTACTCCCCACAGATTGTCAGAGAACCTTTTTACCAAGCAAAATTCTCACCATCAGTGCCAGTAATACTTTGTGTAAGAAACAATTTCTCACGAGAAAAATCTCCCTGGTTTTAGAAACAACTTCAACCTTAAGTGCCTGCCCAGCCATTGTCTTCAGGCTGACAAGAATATGGAGGTGATTTCTGTATTTATTCAGCTGAAAAGAAAACAAACACATTTGAAATTATGCAATATATTATCCTATCCTGGGAGAATAGTAATGGGGGAAATACAGAGATACAGGATTAATTCTTCCTATGATTAAGGGTAAAAATAAAGCAAAGTGAAAGCAAAATACTGTAAGCATTAGCACTGCCTTTCTTTTGAGATAAAAAAAGACATAATGGCAGATTTATCTTAAAGAACTGAATAAAGGGATAGAAACAAATGCTAGTCTTTCAAATTGCCAAAATTGACGTATTGGCTGTCAATGTCCATGCAGAGATTAGTAGTTTTGACTCAAAAAAGACTGACAATCCTGGGCCACTGAGCAGCAGAAGAGGCAAAAGTGGATTAATGTGTATTTATTGATTAATTATGTGTTTCTCCTGGTCTGAAATACTCTGGACTGTATTAAAAATTTACTGCAGGTTGAAGCTCATGGATTTTACCTCTTTCAAAAAGACTTTAAATTTGTGACATTAGACAATAATCAGACTCTTTAAAACAAGTATCTTCCAATCAAGATATATTTTATTACCAATCTGTAAAATACTGTTCCTTTATACACAGAGTTCTTGGAAAGAAGGGATTGGAAAGTTGTCCAGATATTGTCTGTATTCTATGTGTGTGTCTCTGAGGATCAGTTGCCTGGAAATGAAAACAAGACAACAGCAATTGTTTACATAGATGTCGCCTAAAAACTTCTCAGGCATTTATGCTCTCTCTGCTGACTTTATGCCAATTGTCCATCTCTTAAACTGACACATGGAGCTATTTTTGGGGTGTAAGGAGGGAAGTCTGCAAAGCAGGGTTTATAATTTGGAGGGAAAATGATACAGAGCTAAAGGAAAAAAAATCTTCCTAATGCAACTTAAAAAGTTTTTTACCACCTTTGAAATCAAAACCTGATCAGGATGATGGTGTGTGTTCAGTTGATTGCTTCCATCAGTTTAAAAAAACCAAAGTTCAACCAGAAATACTCATTCAGCCATGGCTTTATTGACAGCAAATGATGGCTTTGAAATGGGCCTGAGTTCAGCTCTAAGTATAATTTATTTAATTGTTGCACTATGATATCTTTGTATAGGTAATTCTTATTTAAAAGTAATAATGGATTCACAGTCTAATACTGGTAGTACAGGTGAATTACTGAGATACAGAACTACCACTATCAGAAGGATGAGATCTGTAGTTTCTGTTTCCATACAGAGAAAATCTCAGTGTGGGCTGTCCTTTAAGGACAGTTTTACTTATGTATAAACCCGTTATCTCCTTTCAACACCACATCCTGCTGCTGTCAGGCAGCTTGCTGCCTCTGGAACAAATCATTCCTCTGTGCTGTGCTCATTTGCAAGAAGGGGGGGCTGTCTTGATCTCCTTTGCAAACTGATCAGTTCTGCTCTGCAGTGACTCGTCAGAGTGTGCCAGCTTCCCCGGGGCCCTCCTGTGGAGGTGCTTGTCCAGCACCAGCAAGGGCAATCCCCAGACTTGCTGTGCTCCACGAAGAAACCACAGTGGGTGCCCTGGGACAGCACCCTTTCTAAAGACAGTACTGGAGACCTCTTCACTATCTTTAAAGATGCTATCTCAGGGCTCTCATTTCTGCTGCATGTCCTTTAACAAATTAAAAAGAAAAATAAATTCAGTGTTCTAGACACAAAAACAAAATTAGCATCTTATTGACAATTTCAGTTGAGAAGCCAAACTGTACAGATGTACAAATAAGTGTTCCTTATATTTATTTTACATATACTTTGGGGGTTTGGGGTTTGGTGGTTTTTTTTTCCCTTTGGTATTCTATCAGTCTTGTATTAAAGAGACAAGAAGATCTGAAAACATTTAATTAATCTTCAAGTATAACTTGCCTTTTTTTTCAATGATGACAAAGCTTTTCCTCACTCTGGATAAATAAACTGACATTTTAAAAAACCCAGAGACAGTATTAACCCTTTCCTCATACCACCTCCCAGTACGTCTGTTTTTTACAGTGGCCAGTGAAATGGGTTCAGCCTTCAAGTATCAAGGCTTGTGTGAAACAAACACTCTAAACACCCTGAACTGGTGTAGAGTTTCCAGGGAAACTTTGGTGAAACGGAAAAAACCAGACATTATCTGCCAGTTCCCCAGCCCCGCAGCGGACCCGGCTGCACAGGGGAGCACATCTGCCCCTGCTGAGCCCGGGGATGCCAGAGCTGCTCCCGCCGTCCCGGACGCTGCGGGGCCACTAGAGGGATGTCTACAACCATCCTTCCACGGCTTCTGAGGAAAACCACCACTTCACGTTCCTGACCAGCTGCAATCGCACACGGCAACCAGCAGTCCTTAGAAATGCTGCAAGGGCTGCTCGCCGCGGCCTAGGGAGAGTGTTTGGGCACTAGCAGTTGGAAAGATGAGATGCAATGCTTGGAGTGCTAGAAGGTCCAAGAGAGCAGACCAGAAATCACACAATCATGGATTCACAAAACGATTTAGGTTACAAAGGACCTTGATGATAATCTAATTCCAACCCCTCTTGTTCTGGTTGAATAGTTTTAACACTATTAAAAACTACATCTAGTTATATCCTTTTATTTGATTTGTTTCCAATAGTTTAGCTTGTATTTAGTGGAATGGCATAATCTATTTAAACTATCAACAAGTTAGCATGAGAGTCACTGCAAAAAGTGTTTTATTTTACTATTAGTTTAAATTACTTGACTAGAAAAGCATGAAAATGTAATAGAGAAGAGTTCCCTCTCCTAGAGTGATCAGGTGTTGGAACTGATAGGATGAAAGTGGCTGCAAAAAAAAGGAAAATATGAGTAAACAGAAGAAATAAGCATTAGTTGTAAGTGTTATAAAACAGCTTGTGCAGTCCAGAACAGCATAAATAAGGAGCCCAAATTTACTACCCTGGCTGGGTAGATGGGTCAAACTGTTACATTTAATTACATATAGTAATAAAATAAGTTTCAATTTATGTGGAAAAGAAGCATCATGGATTTTAAAAGAGGTAATAGTTAGAGTTGGGTGATTTATTTATTTATTTTAATAGTTAATTCCCTGGAAAATGTGGTTTCAGTCATGTCTAAACTATTTGCTTCAAATTTGCTGAATAGTTTTGGCTGGAAAAAAAACAAAGAAGGGCATAAAGTGTGTTGGAGGAAAGTCCCCAGTTACCCAACAGCTCAATCATCAGAGCATTTACTTAGGTAGCAGAGACCCCTTAACAAGGCTCTGTTGAGGTGGACTACTCTCAATCCTTCCTGTGACCACTCTGATTTTGTCCCAGTTGCGAGGGATGGTGACACACCTCCCAAAGGAGCAGGCTGGTTCCCAGAGTAGGAGGCTGTGATTCTCATGCTCTCCCTTGCTGACCCAACAAACTTGGTGCCTTTGTGCAGGTCACCAGCTCCATTGTGAGGAAGAATTTCCCCTTTGTCCTGCTTCATGGATACCAAGTCCTTGGACAGCTTTCTAAGTAGAACTCTGCTTCAAGTTCCCTTGGACAAAAGTAGGATTTCCTCATCCTAAGTATATCCATGCTATGACATTCTTTCAAGCATCCAAAACAAATATTCTACATTGGATTAAAACATAATATTTAATGGTTCACACATAGAAATAACCTTCAGGTTGTTTTCTTTCAGCAAAGAAAAGCAGCCAGTTTAGTTATGTCCACACTGTGCTGATTTTTATGACATTCACTGGAGTTCTTCAACAAAAATGTAACTTCCACCAAGTCTTTAACTGATCATGAAATAGTTTGACAACCTTCATCCAGACTACCCTATGCTTCTTACAAACCCTTATTTCTGCAGCCACATAAGAACTGAAAATGACCTTGAGAGCTCCTGACTCCAGTCCCTGTGGTGCCAGACACTGTATCTCATGGCCCTTTCAAAGTGCACTGATACACTGCAGGTAGGTATTTTCTGACTGCCTTTACTTGGATGAAGGTTGTACTAACCCCACATTGTGAATAGCTAGAAACGGTCTTATTTCCCATCTGCACTTATTTGTGGCCAGTTTACTCACATATGCTGTTCTGCCAGCATTCTTCTGTACTGTACAGCTCTTAAACTCCTTGGTTGCTGTCTTTGGTGTATATTTAGACACCACCATACTCTCATTCAGTTCTCTGCTGGATCTAGAAAACTGAGTTATTCAAGCTACCTCCATAAAACAGGCTGCTTTGTTCCTTTATTTCTGCCAAATTCCCATTTTCAGTTCCTCTTCTCCAATCAGAGCAATGGAACTATTTGTCCCAGAGTTCTGACTGGATCTTGCCCTATCCTATCTCACTTGAGTATCTTTGTTAAATTTTACAATACCATTTATACTATTTCATTCCATGTTTTCATTAGCTAACGTAAGCCTGAAGTAATTCTCCTTAGCTATTTCCAAGTGGTAAGTTCCCACATTACATCAGAATTTCTTACTAGTCCCCAAGGGCACTCCCTCTATAGACTCTACCATTTAAAAATGTCCTGTTTCTATCATTCCCATCATTGACCTGGTCCAGATCTTCTGAGCAATATCCCAACCCTCAACTGTCTGTTCTCTGTTCTCTGATGCAAACAGCATCAACAGCATAGTCCTGGATTTCATGCTGGTAAACAAAAAGGTTCCAATGTCAAAAAGTTAAACAAGAGGGACCAGAACTGGTCCTTGTAGTTCCTACCAATCCAAATCCTCAAGGATTCAACTAATACTTACCTCTCTATTTCACCTCATAAGGCATTGCTATCCTACATGAAGTGAGTTCTTTTAACTTTGGGAATAGCACGATATCCTTCAGAATGTTTTATTCTCCTATAAAAATTGTACATGAAAACGTCTCCTAATAATGCCCACTAACTTCAGCTTTCTCACATCAAAATCTTCCAAGTTTTCTTCCAATTTGGTTGCAATTATCTCCTGTAATACCTTAATTTTTCTTAGCCAAAAACATGGAAAATTAAAGTATTACAAGGTATGTTTTTCTTATCCATGTGTAGTGTTTCATTTTAATATTGTCCCCCATCACCAAAGACTGGGGCAAAACTGAGATCATCTCTATGTCAGCCTCTTCATACAGTAAACTCATTTATTATTTGACAGCAAGTCTAGAAATAACAGTAGTTAAACATGCTGTCCATATTGGACAAAAGGACAGATAGAAAAGTCATACTTTTTCCAAGCAGTAACCTTCCTTCCTTCCTTCCTTCCTTCCTTCCTTCCTTCCTTCCTTCCTTCCTTCCTTCCTTCCTTCCTTCCTTCCTTCCTTCCTTCCTTCCTTCCTTCCTTCCTTCCTTCCTTCCTTCCTTCCTTCCTTCCTTCCTTCCTTCCTTCCTTCCTTCCTTCCTTCCTCCCTCCCTCCCCCCCTCCCTCCCTCCCCTCCCCTCCCTCCCCCCTCCCCTCCCCTCCCTCCCCTCCCCCCCCCCCCCCCTCCCTCCCTCCCTCCTTGACTCTCATGCTGTTTAAATACAAAGTGAGGTGATTTCTCAAAGACTGTAAACCCTTATATGCAAAGCCGTGTTTTCACTGGTGCACTCACAACTGTTCCTGCAGGTTCCCTGAGAGCAGGCACAGCCACTGTAGCTGTTTAACCCCGGTATCAGCTGGACTGGCTTGGTTTCCCCACAATTAACAGTAGCTAAGTCTTGATGAAAAGCAGATTACAGGAATGACAGTGCTAATGCAGAGACACATAATGTGGGTATTCAGAGATGCACACAGAACCTCTACACTAATCATCTTTTTTTAGCTTGCTCTATCCAAGTCATCCTCTACTGGCATTTCCCCCTAATTGCAGGGAGCATTCAGTGCCTGGGGTTTTACTGTCATTTTCCAAGCCAGTTCCTGCATACTTATGGCAAAAGGCCAGATCAAAAGAAAGATTGATTAGGTGCCTCCAGTGGTTCTTACACCAAAATCCAAGATGACAATTAAAAAAAAAAAAAAACTCAATAGCTGTATAACTGTGAAGGTCACTAAATTTGCCACCTACCTCTCTGCCTCCATACTGCTGAGTGTTCTCATTGAAAGGCTACAAAGCCTTTTTTTCCTGGCATCTCATTTCTTATTAATGCAATTTTCTGCAAAACCACACATCAGCCTGCAAGATGGTGTCTAGGAACTTTATTTGAAGGTGTACTGTGTAACATGAATTGCCACAGGAAAGAGAAAGGACAATGCGTACATGGGTTCTTGTTCTGCTAAAGAATTCTGGATCAGATCAGGCTGAACATGCTGGTTCAGGTTATGTCTCATCTAGGAAAAACATGGGACTTTGGCGACATTTCTCATAAGTCCCATTCGGTATCTAATGTTTAAATGTTTGATCTTAAATACAGAATAAATATCAGAAGTGCTTTTGTTGTTACAGGTATGTGTTCACTGGAAGATATTGTTACAGACATACAAGTGACAGGTCTGAATCAGTTTCTAGTACCCTTGTCAAATTAAAAGGAGGCACAGACAGCTTTGAGAAGCTCTGGCCAGCACTTCCAAAGGACCAGCAGCGTTGTACTCCTGCATATTTCCAATATTTCAACTGTTACAATGTTTAATGTAAAGGAAGTGCTGCAGAAAGAAGAGCAGCAGAAACCTTCCTCTGTTCCAAGGTACTGTGAGGTATAAACAGCCTACTGACAACATAACAGCAAGGATTTCATAAATCACAGCAGTCTCTCAAACTCCTGTGATTTACACCTATGGGCCACAGAGCCCTGAGCTTCACCTAAATGCACAAAGCAGCAAAGGAAAACTTGAGGTCACTTTGTCCTTACTCTCCAAGCTACACTTACTGCAAGTTTCCTCCTGAGACTTACAGCAGAGAATCTGGCACATCACCATCACGTAAGCATTTCAATTAACCTAGATTCAAAGCTTCACTTCTGTCTTCCCAATGCATCCAAGAAACTATGAAACTACCTTATTAACAAAAGCAATGTTATTTAGCTGGGGAGAATTATGTAAGCAATTAAGAGCCAGGCAGAGACCAAGTCCTGCGTTACCAGACACACCCAGACATTACACAGCCACTTTTGATTCACACCTCCTTTTCTTGATTCTTTGGTATTTGTGCTTAATATACTGACTTTAACATAGCAACAGACAGTACCAACTAATAATTCTGTATTTATCAGCTATATATGCTGTTTGAAAAGCAGCTACCTGACACACCTTCAGAGATAAAGGTACACGTCTTTCCATGCAGAACAGTAGATACAGGCCTTTACCTACAAAGCTTACCATATGAAGACATTTTCTTTAGCATTTGCTTGATTACTTTGGTTTGCATTTAATTATACAGATGGCCGAGTGGTTTTGTAATTTTATAGCTGGCGTGTGCTAGTAATTGATGTGGTAGTGTCAGTCTTACTGAGGCGGGTTTGGAAGTGCATGGGGTTTGAAAAGCTGCTTGTATTTAAAGCCTCTTGTTACAATGCAAGAGATGAATTAAATGAAAGAATGTTAAACAATGTTGGGGATTCTTCTGTGGACTTTACATAACTGTACTGTTTGTCCCAAGACAACATTGGAATTGGTATATCAACGATGAAGATTGTGGCCGACTTTGCAAGTCCTTCAAAAACGTAACTCCTATATACACAAGCTGTGTGCCTGTCTTCCTGTCTGTTTTCACTAACCTAAAATGAAGAAGTTTATTTTTAATCCAGAAAAGATATTTTATTAACCCTTAGGCTGACTGAACACTAGCATGTGAGAAAGGAAAATTAAAACAAACAAACAAAACTGACAATAAACTTATATTCCTTTTCACCCCTGGTTCGTATTTATGAATATAAAAGTAAAGAAACCGCTGTACTAATGACATAAATCTACATAAATTATTTTCTGGAGGTATAATGATGATCTTTAGCTACACCCTCCAAAGTCTCAAGACCTCATTATCTAAAAAATGACTTGTCCTATTTCCATCACAACAACACTGCTCCACGTCAGTGCAGCATCCTGAGCGAGTGACAATAATTACGCACCTTTGCCTGTAGCAGTCTGACATGGTTTACTTTTGGCAGCTTTCAAAGACTGTATTTGCTTGGACTACTGACAGGTGTTTTGTCCTTCTTACTCTGTTGTCACAATTTGCTTTCATTTGGGATAGAGTTGATTCATGTCACTGGATAGAGATAGTCCACGATATCTCTGGCAACTCACTTAGCTCTTCTATCTGTTCTCCTGTATGCAAAACACAAAGATGGACTAGATCCACGAGACACTAAACCTAAATTTTAGAGAACCTAGCTATTAGGAGAATCAACTCCCCTGACAGTAGTCCTCTTATATTCTTCAAATATTTTCAGAGTGGGAGCCTGAAAAGAGGATTTGCAAAAGACTTACTCAGCCAGCAGCAAGTGCTAAAAGCACAGCCCCTTCTCTTAAAACAGATGCACACATGGGTAGTTTGTCTCCTTTTGCTTCTTTTGCAATAGTAGTGAAAGCATGCCTGAGGTCCAAAGCCAAATCCCTCTTCTCCCTGAATAGCCTTGGGGACTATGGAATACCCCAAAGGAACAACCTGAAGCTGATGGTTTTTAACCAATAAGCCCCAAGTATCAACATCTTACAAATCTGTACCTGTAAATGTAGCCAGTTGTGAAAATGGTCAACAGTGAATTCCCTACTGCCTTGGGACACCTAAAACATATTTGGACTGTAGATTATCTAAAGAGTTCAGCAGCATTTCAGGGAGAAAACAGAGAGATGAAGGATCCAACTGTGGAGTCCTAGGCTTAAAGCTACAGCAGACACACTGGAAGGCTTGAACTTTCCCTTCAATACACAGTAAATAACATTTGACAATTCACTGCATGGGACTTCAAAACTAGCATACACAGAGAGAGTAGGAAGAGTTCTGCCTTAGATGGTCATTGCAGGAATAGATGATACCCTGAGAGATTTACACCACTGAAGGCAGAAAAGGTAGAACTGTAAAAAGACCAGAGAAGTGGTGTTATTTTTCCTCTAGGGCACGTTAATAAGTGTTTTTTGCAAACACTGAGAGAAGGATTGGACTTTCTGAGTACTATTTTTGTTACTTAGTCACTTATAACCAGCAATAAATCTTCTGCTGATGATTTTGTTGAGGATTTGTGTCATACAAAGGAATTCAGCTGACTACCGTTGTCAATGGGTCCCTGGAACAGAGTAAAACTTGTTTAGCTAGTAAACAGATATGTCCTGAAGGGTGGAAGAATAGATCTATTGGGCAAGAATTTCAAGAAGGTACTATTTCTACACACTTGCTTTTGAAGTTATAATCACACTTTTTTCCTGTGTAAAAAGGGCTGTTATGCTTATTTAAGATTTTCTTTGTTACCTTTGTTTAGATAGCACCCTGAACAAAGCCATTAAATCACATAAGCTAAAGATCAGTTTTTACAAAGCTTATAGATAAGAAAAACTGAAGAAAAAAGAAGCACCTTGCCTATAGCTAAGAGGAAACTAAGAGCTTAGATCATCAGATCACCTAGTGCCCAACTCTGAATTCATTGAAATCACCCCCAAAATTGTTGTTCACAGTAACAGAACTTAGCACACGCTCCTTACTGATCACTAGAGACACACTTACTATATTTGGTCTGTTGTCCAAACCTATTTTAAATCCTTTTAAAAAGCCAAAACATTTTTGTTGTGCTACTTATAAAAATTAGCCAATGAATAGGCTGTGAAAAAATTATGTTTATTTTATGTAATTTAGAGTTTTGAACTGCTGTTTTGCAAGGGTGTGTAACTTCCAAATGATCCAGTTAGTACCACATATAATCCTAGTAGCAACCCAATTCATTCTCACACTTACTTCTTTTATCTCCTAGCAAAGTAAACTGTTTGAGGAGACAATGTGATTTTTTTTTTTTTGGTGGTGCTGCAGTTAAGCAGATCCTAATCTGTTTTGAAGATGAAGTAGTCCTAAGATATAAATAACCAGCGCCTCTCCCAACCAGATTTCACCAGTTCCTTCAGAAAACTCTCACAAACTCAGTGTGGTTCACTGTAAAGCATGAGCGATAACGCCCATATTGACTTTTCAAAATGTTCTTGTGTGTGCGTGTTTCTGTGAGACTTGAGGATTTTGACTCAGTAGACTGTAAAAGCAGAATCCAGTTATGGAGTTTGGGTGGATATTCAGAGCAGACCTTCCCTCAAGCTGGGAGTTGTTTAGCACCAGGGCCCTGACTCAGAATATCACTGAGTGTGATCTCGCAAGTGACTCACATATTTACTTCTCTGACTCTCTCTCCTCTTCCTTTAATGTTAAAATATTGAGCCACTTTTCTGACATCAGCTCACTGCCAGCCAGCTATCAGCTGAAAGTCAACACAGTAAAATGTTAACCTTTCCTCCCTGAGGTCCCCCCACCTTAGTGAATGACACTTCCACAGTCTCTGTTGTTCTGCCCCAGAACATCTGCCCAGCAGCCACATCTCAGGGCTGCTGGAACCATAGTTTGGACACAACCTTACATGGCATTCCATGAAGCATCCCTACCATCCAATTCCCCACCTCCATCCGTGCGGCCACAGCTCAGGCATCTGTAGCCTGAGCCTCTATGCTGTAGCCACTCGATACAGCATCCTGTCCCCTCCAAGTGCCCACCGAGGGTGGCAAGGTGGCCATACCCATCTCCAGCACAGTGTGGAGGCTCATCTTCCTTGGGGGGCATAAGGGTGGCCTGCACCTTCCCCAGCACAGCTCCCCTCTGCCTAGTTCTTCAACTTCCCTCTCATCCATGTAGGCTATACACACAGGAGAGGGATGGAGTTCCTCCCCGATGAGAGAATTTGGACTGTTCAGCCTGGAAAAGAGGAGGCTTTGGGGTGACCTTATTGTGGCCTTTCAATACCTGAAGAGAATTTATAGAAAAGATAGGGCAAGACTATTGACAAGACCATGTAGCAACAAAACAAGGGGGAATGGTTTCAAATTCAAGGAGTGTAGGCTTAGATTAGATATGAGGGAAAAAATTCTTTACCATGAGGGTGGTGAGGCACTGGAATACCTTGTGCAGGGAAACTGGTTGTACCATCCCTGATGTGGTAGGGCCAGGCTGGATGGAGCCCTGAGCAATCTGGCCGAGTGAAAGGTGGTGCCATTGCCCATGGCAGGGGGCTTGGAATTAAAGAATATTAAAGGTCCTTTCCAACAGAAACCATTCCACGAATCGCTAATTTATGTCGTGAGCACTGCTGCTCTATCGGAAACACTGCTCTCCCACCTTCTCAAATATTTCTCGCTTTTTTTTCCTGTGCGCTTGACGCCATGCGGGCAGGCTGAGGTCCCATGCTCAAACGCGCACAGCCCCGTCTCCGAGCGGCTGCCCTGCCCAGGCCCGGCACGGCCCCGCCAAGCTCAGGGCTGCAGCCGGGTGCGAGCGAGCGCCGAACAATGCGCCGCTCGCAGCGGGGCCTTGTGGGTAGGGGAGGCGGCCTGCGCGGGGCCGGGAGCGGGAGGCCGCGCCGGGCCGGGGGTGGGCGGAACGCGGAGAGCGCAGAGGGAAAGCGGGGCCGGGTGGGCGGAACGCGGAGAGCGCAGAGGGAAAGCGAGGCTGGCGGGGATCGCGGCTCCCGCCCCAGCAGCCGGCGAGCGCTGCAGAGAGAGCCGCACTCTGAGCCCGACGCCGCGGCAGCCGCTCCCCCTTCGCTGAACGCCTCTCCCCCCTCGGAGCGATGTCCCGGCGGAGCGGGCAGTGAGGCGGCGGCCGCCAAGGGACGCCCTGAGCGGCGAGAGGCGGGCGCACGGCGGGAAGCGCTCCGTCCCTCCCTTCCAGCTCTCTCCCCTCCCTCTCCCCGCGCCCGGGCGGAGCAGCGGCCGTTTTCCCTCGCCCTTCATGCCCGGGCGGCGGCCGCCGGCGGCGCTGCCCTCCGCTCCCGCCTCGCCGCCCCCGCCCTTCCCAGGTTCGCCGCCGCGCTAGGCCCGCCGGGCGGCCCCGCGCAGTGCCCTCCACGGGCCCGGCACCAGGCGGGCCGGAGGATGAGCCAGCAGCCGACGGGGAAGATGTCGGCGGCTCCCCTGGCGGCCGAGGCGCTGGAGCCAACGGCGGGGATGCTCGAGGGCCGCCAGAGGAAGCTGGAGTCCATGATCCGCGACCCGCGCTCCCCGGTCAACGTGGAGAGCCTGCTGGTGAGGGGCGGCCGCGCCTGGGGGGAGCGCTCGGCGGGGGAACAAAGAGAGCGCTGCCCTCGCCTCAGGCGGGCGGGAGGGAACGGGAAGGAAGGAAAGGGCTCCCGCGTCCTGAAAGTGCTTTCCTGGGGGAGGACGAAGGATCGTCTCCACGCCCCCGGCCGGGCCACCGGCAGCGGGGAGGTGGCGGGAGCGGCCCTCGCCCCCAAGACGGTATTGAACGAGGGGACGGGCACGGCACCGTGAGAGGAAAGCGAGCGCTCCCCGATTAGCAACATCTTATTTGGGTGAAAGCGAGAAACGTCCCTGACGAGATCTGATCCAGGGAGAGGAAAGCGCCTTGTTTTCCCTCCCAGCATCGTTCACACCGTTTGCTTTCGCGTCTGGGAATCCCAGCGTGTCCCAAAGTACCTGCCTTTGTGTGCGCTGCCGGGCACCCATCGCTCACCCCCTGTGAAACGTCCCCTGGTGAAGCTGAGGTTGCTGTGACATGTGGAAATAATTCAGAAAAGGGGACACGCCTAAAGGAGAAATGTAACTGGGGGGTCCAGTGACCCTTCACGTTTATTTTTCATTGGGGCAAATTGATTCCTCTGTGTCCTGTTTCAAATAGCATTTTTCCGTGTGAGTGTATGAAATACAATTTACTTTAGTGAGAAATCTATGCCCTTGTGAAGAAGTGTGAAAGGGTTTAGATTTTCTCATTTAGCCATCTGAACTGTAGAAAGGCAGCCAAGAGACAGATTATTATCATTATTATTATCACTGTTGTTATCATTATTTTCATTATTAGTATTATAATTATTAGCATTTTAACTGATAAATACTTTAGGATCTTCAAATCTTGTATTTCCAGTCTGCCCCAAGATTTCCAATGTGTCCCAGTTATGAGGAGCAGGAAAAGGGGGAATAAATCCCAGTCCTTCCAGCAGTTGCTCAAGGCACATACACTGTGGTTTTTTTTGTGCTTTCAAATGACTCAGTTCTGTTTGGCCAAAAATACAGGAACTGACTGAACAGAATGTATGCCTGTGCTGTGTGGAGAATATAGGAATTTCCTATAACATCTGAAAAATGTTCTTCCCGAGGCTGTGGTGCTGTTACTCCTCTCATACATGTTCAGAGGCATAATGACAGCCATAGTCAATGGAGGGGGGTGGGAAACAGTGCTACATATCTGACTGGATTCAGATAAGTTTTTGCCTAGGTCAAAGCAGAGAGAGCTGCCTCTGGGCTTCGCTCCCAGCATTTTCACTTTGGTATTTTGCTTGGAAAACTTTGACCTGTGGCCAAAAAAGAGCAGTTAAAAATAGTGCAGTCGTTCTGAAAAATGCATCAGGTTAATACTTAACCCCAGTAGACTTTTTCACACTCTGCTTTTATACTTTTATATGCATGATTCTTTTATTCTCACACCTCCCATGCCTTGGATGTAGATTGAATACACTAAAATACGTTTATGTTTCTGAAGAGAAATCCTAGCTACAAAATTGAGACTGGGCTGCTTCATGTAATACATTGAGAAAGCAAACCATGGGAGAGTGTTAGCTGGATTGTAAATACTTTTTTTTTACAGTAAGGGTCATCACTATTCTCTACACTCTGTCTGTAAGTATTGTTTAAAAAACTAGCAGCAGGTGAAATATGCTAATCAATCAAATTTCCTAGCTTCTGCAATCTGCATATCTGTGTATGAAATAATGGACTATTTATTATTCTTATTTAGGAAATTTGCAATATATTTCCTGTAAAAGTGCTTTCTTTTGCTCTCTGGCATTGTTGCTTTATGAAATTTGACATTAATTTTGCATTGGTGGGCTGCTAAATAGTCTGAGTATGAAAGCATATTCATATTGAAAAATTTACTTGTTTACTAACCAGCTCCCTTGCAGTGTAAATTATCAAAAGTGAAAATGTGTTTTCAGTTAAAAGTAGAAATACAGCAACATGAACTGAGAGTCAGGGAAAGCATCTTAAAAAGACTGGCTGGAATGCCACTATTCCATCCTCCAAAAATAACATAACCAAAACTAAAAATGTGGAATGGAATTCAAAATGGAATTCATTTCCTTACAGTGTAAAAAGTCATAAACAGCTGCTATTCTGTATTTTGTGTGCATGCTTTATTTTTGGGAAGCCGTAAAAAGCGAAAAAGTAGCTGTTGATCTATAGCACATGGTGTAAATTTGAAAGACGTGAGAAGCTGAGGTAATAAGCTGTCTTTCTTTAGATAGCAATTCCACTGTCATCAAGGGATGTTTTATTCAGTGGCTCTAAATGAAGAGACTTTCTTTGCGTACCTTCCTGACCACAGGATGACTGACCACATCCATCTGTTTCTTCAGCAGGAGAATCTATGAAGCCAAATACATTGATTGATTATGTTCCTCCCATCCCCCTTTGGGGCTCAAGGGAGACTGTTAGATGTTCTAATGGGATTTTTGCTATCTCGTGTGCCTTAACAGTTATTAATGCCTGTGTTGGGCATAATTATTTGTGTTTGATTAAAGCATATCTTCAGTAAAGACCTATGCATTCTCAGCTCAGAGGCATTATGAGATGGAGAACTCTGCATTTAGTTTGTTCTCACAGTCAGTTATGAAGGCAAAATAAGACATCCCAGGAAACAACCAACCAACCAAAATGTGTGGCATGTTATTACCACCCTTTTTCTGCTGAATAAAGAAAAATCTTGGAGGACTTTCTACTTATTAGCATAGATGAGATGCACAGCCAGCACTTGGTGGGGTTCTTCTGGTTTTGGTCTGATAAAGAGATGGAAAGAGGAATGCTAGGTGCTGTGATAGGTGTCAGCAAAGACATCCACAAAGGGAAGTGGTTATTGCAACCTCATTGAGGTGTTGGCTGAGTGCTCATTCTCTCATTGTGTCTTGTTGAAAGCTTGTTGTTAGGTTGCCTATGCTAAGATAAATAGTTCTGATATTGTCACAGCTTTCTGTGGTACAGTCTTACTCTTTTTGGGCATGCAACAGTGCATTAGTGGTTATGAAAACCTGTTTTCTGTATTACATTTAGATCATGCAGATTACTTTATAAAGCTACCATATTTTTATTATTTGCTTTTCTGGCAGTTGTGTCACCCACTAATTTAATGAAGTGACATTTTTATGTGTACTGCATGTACACATGGATGATAGCACTTAATGGCATTTGACCTTGGCTGATCCATAAGAAACCCTTCTATAAATACATTCCTACCGAATAGTTCCGAGTTGACAGCTACATTTAAGGCAAGCTTAACAGTGCTCAAATACATTTGGGCATTTATGATTTTGCACATAAGCTCTATCTACAGTATGAACTGAGTTATTTTTGATAGTATTTCATACACATTATCTAGTAGGGGTGCGTTGGCAAGTGTTACCTTCTCTAAAACAAGAGCGAAGAGGTCACTGTAGGCTGTGTAAAACTAATCCAGACCTCCGTTTCCTTGCCATGTGTAATTGTATCACTTCAGCACATGCTGAACTCAACTTTGGAGTTGTGTGGTGGTGGTGAACAGCGCTGGTAAATCTTACCATGCTCTTTCTGCAGTGCTTTGCCTGGGCTGGAGCTGCTCGAGTGCAGTTGTCCAGAGAAAGGTGTTGCTGTTTGCCCTTGGACTCACTTGTTCAGTGCAAGCCTCAGGATTTTAGTGTTAAGCTTGAAGTTTGGCATTACACTGGAGGTGTAAAATGTTGAGTATATTCTGGCTGCTCTGCTATGGTTGTGTCAGCTTTTGAAAGAAAGAGCTCTTAAAACTGTTAATTAGGCAATTCATCAGTGAAGTTGTGAGCACAGCGCTGGGCTATGCTGGCATGCAAGCACACTGGACTGAGAAATGGAGAGATGATTAGCAGTAGAGTGCTCAAGTGTCTCAGAATACACATGCCTTAGAACCCAAACCCACAAACCAAAACTGAACTAATTTACCATTTATTTCTTTTTTAAATAAAGCTGACAGGTAAACTGTGTATTTACACTAGTTTGAACATGAATAGATGTTCATCTACATGGATCATTGCCATTAAGACCCGGAATTTTATTCTTAATGGAAAGTGGATTGGCGATACAGCTGTGACTCCCATTCTTTCAGTAGGTGCATCTGTCCATAAAGATCTCATCAATTGAGTAGGTGCCAACCTTGTACCAAGAGTGTTAATTGAGCAGATCACTAGGCTGAGCTCTGTTAATTCAGGGTCTCCAGGTCATCATGGCTGATACAAGGTATTCCTTTGCAGGATTTTAGCCTTAGGAACTTTTTAAGTATTTCATAATTAATATGAAAGTTGTTTCACTTTCCTGAATTTATTGCCACACATAATTCTGAATCAGCAAGAACAATCTGTTGTGTTAATTTGAGCCAGCAAGTACAGGGAAGAGATGCATATGTAGCAGTTAGCAGGATCTGATCTAAAATTCATTGCCCACTAAGTAATTTGAAGGCCAGATGATTCTCTGTTCTTGAAGAAATAACCTTTTCTTGTTTCTTATATTTCCCGTGCTGTTATTTCTCTCTTAGTTTCTAACTATTTCTATAAATGTTCTATTTTTGATCTGTAATATCAGAACATCTACTGGAGAGTTAAAAATTATGATCCTTAAGGAAACTGAATTGTCTTTTGTTCATTGTTCCCCTTTGATGGATTTATATATAGCAGTATAGTTAGCTGGAAAAAGATAGTTCTACTTTTCTGACAGCTTTATGTGTTTTTATATTCTGACTTATTCTACATTAGAATTAAAGTGTTTCACTTCTGGTTTGAGAAAGCAGAAAGAACATTTTGCTCAGCTTCAGGTCTTTTTACTGCCACACGAGATGCATGCAGATTTTGTGTGTGTGTATTCACAATAGGCATGTTCACTCCCAGTATTTCATCTTTGTTGATCTGATCGCAGAGTGTGTCATTAGGATCCTTTAATTGTTCAATCTTTGCAACAACTTAAGAGAAACATAAATACACCTACGCTAGCAAATTAGCAGTTTTCTTCTTTTTTATACGTACAGGAATAAAAATCCAGGAACTCTTCACTTTTCCAAATATTAGTAGTCTCAGTTTCAGTTGAAATGTGTGCAAATGCTTATTAGAACCTGGTTTTTAAAGTACATTTTCAGTTCTAACTAATGGCAGAGCAGTGCCAAAGCATTTGTCTCTTTGTCTAGTAATGCAATCCATAACAAAAGCTGTCTAATTTCAAAAGAAAGGAAAGTGCTACCTCAGTAGCCAATCTCCACAGCAATCAGTGGATGATTTCTTGCCAGTGTTTGATCTACAAAATATGACTGGAATTGCATCAGTATCACATAGGAGCTGACTTTAAATTTTAAAGATGAAAGTGATTAAAATTAGGTAGTAGAGTTTTACATAATGAAAGATTTAAAGAAATTAAATCTGTGTATTTTTATAACTCATAAGCATGGGGGGTTTGGGGGGAAGGAATGCTATATTGTGTCCAAGGTTTCTTCTAAACTGTTACACTGTAAAGCAGCGAATGTTTCTGGTAACAAATTTATTCAAAATACTTTTTTTCTTGGTACATCCCATTGGTTAAGAACAAGAATACAGTGTTTATATTGGCAGACTTGGCTAGTAATAAACTTATTTTAATGAGCTGTTGGCAATGTAAACACAAGGTTGAATGCAGTGCTCGGTTGCCCAGCCATACCTGCGGTGCACGAAGCTGCTGCAGCAGTGCAGTGTCCAAAGAGCCCCTGAGCCCAGCCACGCGCGGCTGCCCGAGCACAGGCGAGGCATCACCTGCATCCTTCCTTGGAGCATTGTATTCATTACCTGCTAACAGAGTATTAAGACTCTATGCTTCAATCAGTGATTGGGCCCCTAACATGCCGACAGCTTGCAATTTGGAACGTTGTGATTTTGTGAACTTTGCCCAGATTTCACTATGGTGAATAGTCTCGTCTGTAACAGGTGCTTTAAGTGATGTGGGCTTACCTTTTACTCTGTGTTCGTCTGCTACTGTTGCAGCTATTGAAAGAGGGGCCCTTTTTTGTCTGTGAAGTATCATGGAGTTCTGTTGCTGGATGGACACAGATTTCTTCATTGTCATGTGAAATGTGCCTCCTGTTCAGTCTCTGCTTCATTTGTTGTCGGGTGTGGAAGGTGATAGACACAAGAAGAAAAACAATCTGGGTGTGACATACAGTGGGGTTTTGATTATGCTTGTCTTCCATTAATTTTACTTCATGTAGAATGACTTACCTAAGTCAAATCTTTTGCAAAAAATAACCAATCACATGCTTTGTGTTTTTTGTGCCCAGATGGAGACTAATGAGTTCTGATGTTAGTGTTCACCATTGTTACTTTAATTCCACAGTCATTTCATCATTCTTTTTTTTTAGGATAGTGTTGTTCAGATGGTGCAGAGAACAAAAAAATGGTGTGCAGGAGAGTCTGAATCCTAATCTACTACTGTCACTTTATGGTTTCAGACAAATCTGTCTTCATTTCCAACTATATGAAATGGAGATGATGAAGCTTTATTTTTAAGATGAACTGGAAAATAATTTAATATTTAGAATGGACTTATGTGATAAAAAATGTTGATCACAAGTAAGCCATGCCTAAGTGTTTAATTCTGAACCTTGAGGATTCAGGTAATCAAGTAATTGCTCTATTGCCTTTTGACTGTTCTAAATCATGGGTGCTGATTTTATTAGTCTGTATTTAAAGTACAGAATTACAGGATCCTACATAAAGCTAGATAAAGTTTGGGTGACTCATCCAAATACAAGAATTTTCTTGTAATTTTCTTCAGGAGGAAATGAAGAGGAGGTCACATACAGGCTTGAGAGTAGGCTTAAACAGCTATGAAAGAAGAAAAGTTAAGCTTTAGCAAATACTCCTTTTTTTTTTTAATCTCAAAACACATGATGTTGACTGTTACTGTCACCAAATAAATAAATAACTAGAAGAAAAATGCCCAAGCTCCACACTTTCTTTCAAATGCTATTTAAAGTTTAACTAAAATCTTGATTACTATTTAAAGGCTGTAATGCATCATTGTTCTTTGTCCATGTCACTGCTGTTACAGGTAGCCGTCCAAAGTCTATAGCTTCATTGTTGATTAAATATCAAACATAGTTCTGTCAACAGGATAGATTTACCCTAGTGTGGAACAGAGAGAAGGATCTTCAAGTTCTTTGGGAATTCCTTTTTACAGAATGAGCTCTGAACTTGGAAATCTGCTTGTGTTTGTTGCTACTGTACAACCTGATTGACCCTCTTTATTTTTCTTTTGTTTCAAATTAAGAGTGATGCATTGATAAATTCACAGTACTGTGTATCTGCATACTTTCAAAGAGATTATGCTCTAGAAACAGTAATGGCGCAGGTTTTGGTTGAGGGATATATAAATGTTTGGCTTGCCTATGCTATAAAAATGTTCTATTTCATACAGAAAATAGTCTTAAAATGGTTTTCCTTATGGTTACCGAAACTGGTTTGTTCTAGTCTCTGTTTTAAGTTTAGTGCTGATCATTTTAAGTACAAGATTATGGAGACAAACCTTGTCATTTGTTGCATGTTTAGGACACAGATTTTTATTTGTAAATTACTTTTATCACCATATGCTATATAGGGAAGGCTATATTATGATAGGCTTCTACCATGTGCAGCTAAAGTCATTGGAAACAAGCTGCAGTAAATAGATAAAAGATCTTGTGAGGTTACTTAATATTGGTTGCGCCCCTTCTTGCACAATTTTATAACTATGCTTGACTTCTGAATTATGGGGTTTTTTGTGGGAATTTAAACTTTTGTGATAAAATAACCATGAAGTCTCTCAATTTAGGAGTAGAATTATTCTTTCTAATAGTTTAGGAGAATGGAGAAGAGAAAGGAATAATACCATGTTAGAAGCTGTTGGTTTAGTGAGTCAGTAATAAAAACCTTTCCAATGCCAGGGGTATGCATGATTGATCTGTTTCCTTTAGGGAACAGCTTGGGACCTCCTCCTCCAACAGTAAAAGTTAGGCCACTTAGGCACTAAGCCATAGTTTTTATTTCTTGGCCTGTTCAATTTAATGACCTTTTTAGGGTGTATAAACCTAGATTATAAAATACCCCCCCCCTTTTATTTTATGTTCTTTTATATTAAAAGTGACTGAGAACTGCTTGAATTACTCATCTGGCAAGGAGTACTGACAGTTTATGATTGTATTGCAGCTGCTGCTATTAATTTAAACATTATTCTATGTTAATTTTTTTTCCTCTGCGAGTACAAAATAATAATTCTGTTAAACTTAGGACTTGCATCCATGCTGTTCTTACAAGCACCTGAACTATATATCTGAAAGCTGAAAAGAGCTGCACTTTCAAAAATTACCAAATGGTTAAGTTTTATAAAGCTGGTTTTTAAATTGCTTTCAAATTCATTTTTCAGTATTAGTTTAATTATATGGAATGTGCTTATTTTTTATTGCATTTTAAAGTTATTTTCATTATTCCCTGCTTGCCATCCTCCCAGAACTGAAGGATTTGTCTTGACTCTGCAAATGTGGCATTATTGACAGTGAGGGTGGGAAGGAGCAGAACTCTGTTGTCAGAGTTCTGCTGGTAAAACCTGAATGTAACAGCAAACGAGGCAGCCTGAACATTGTTATATATGCACGTAGTGTTCTGTGTCAGAAATATTTAAAGCTTGTATTAAAAGATAAATCATAAATACACTAATATAAGCTACGTCTCCCAAAAAATATTATGTTGGCAATTCCTTTTAATCATAGACATCTAGCTAGAGCTCTGGTTTAGAAATGATTTCTGCTCAGATTATGAAGAAAACCTCTAAATGTGGACACTGATGAGGAATAGTTTATGTGCGTAGAAGCCTGGAACAGTAGCGCCATGAGGTGTGAATCATTTCATCTATTTTAATGGTTGGTTGCCTCTGAAGAAAGGCAATTTAAGTGTCAAAATAAACTATTTCAGTGCTCTCATTTTTTAGAAGAAATACCAGTATTTGTTCCCACATGTGCCTTGCAGTCTTTCTCAAGTGCCAGAAGTCCCAAATGTCCCCTCTCTACCTGTGAAAACATCTTTGGCAAATTTTGACAGATATAAATTGGAAAATCTAACTGAAAATTTTGTAAGGTATGAGGTTGTTCATTAATTAAAAAGCTCCTGGCTTTATTTTATATGACTTTACTGCAGGACTTAACTGAATCAGAAAATCAGAGACAGCACTGAGCCCAGCTGCAGAGCTTATTTTACATTTTCTACCTAGAATGGACTGTTCTGCTTATTGTGCCATATTGGTGAAAGAATGTTTGCTATAGATTGGGTAAAAGTACATATGGTGGTGTGGTATTCGAGTTTTGAAATCACACTGTCTAAATTTATGAGGGAAGATGTGCAGTATGTCTTACAGACAGATGGGAATAAAATTGCAGTATACTAATAACTGCAATAATAATAATTGTAATACAAATTATTTTCTGTTAAATCAAAATGAAGTGAATGTACACTGAAGTTATTTATGTTTATCAGTGTTTTACATCAAATGGATGCTGAATGTCACAGGGGAGAGGAATGGCTGTTTTGCCTTTTTGGAGTATGCAGGAAGCAGGACTGAAGAAAAGTCTTAGACACGTTTTATTCCAAGGTGGAACTTTTTAGTTTTATTTTGATTTCAGGCTTATTTTCTAGAGTTTATCAGAAGAGGCTGCCATGTAATTGGACTCCTTTCTTGGCACATGTGAATTGTTCTTGGGTTTATACACAGACTAAATTTCTGAATTCTGGAATTTATTTTGGTTTTACTGCCATCATGCCTTTTTTTTTTTTTTCATGTGTGAACTCTTAGCACTGTTGGGTCAGTTTTCCTCTAAAATGGAAGTAGGAGACAAACAAATGTGCTTGAAGTTGTAATATCATAGGGTCACTGATGCTGAAAGCACATGTGGATTGTGAGAGAAGCATAACATTTTTATCTTCTTTGTGTTTGCATGTAAAAAGGTAATGAAAAAGTCGTTATTGTGGTAAAATGTCACTGTCATTTGTAAGTGTGTATCTAATAACAGTAACTCAGTCTGTGTCAGGGTTCTCCCCTGTTGCTGGTGTGGTGTTGCCTTGTCCTGGCACAAGATTGTCCAGAAACATCACTGTGGTTACAGTGAGGGGACTGGAGGCCTCACACTGAGGTTCAGGTGCTGCTCTTGATTCACAAAAGGATTCACCAGAATGCCCTTTCAACTCAGAATATTCTGCATATCCTTCTGTGAATCTGTGATTTAAGTAAAAACCAGCAGAATGATCAGCAATTTAGGCTTAAAATGAACCTTGCCAGGGCTCAGAGTGAATGATGGTTTCCAAGGCCACATCTGTAGCAGCAAGTGAAACAAGAGCAGTACCAATTATCTCATGTTATTCCTGAGTTATTTCTAAAAGTGCTGGTCTTTGAGTAAGTTAACATATTCAATAATCAATTTTTTGGTGTGTGTGAACTCCCTTTGATGGCAAGGTGTATCTAGCTAGTTGTATGCACATTTTCCATGTAGGGTAATAAGAAATGACAAGAAACTCAAATGATTTAGGGACCCAATTATGTCTAGAATGGCCTGAAACACCAGGGTCGTGCTCTTACCTACTCAATGTGCCGTGAAGCTGTTAAACTGTTTTTTGTTGATACAAGGAATTTGTATCCCTAGATTTAAATTCTGCTTTAGTAGAGAGTTAGTAGTGATCTCTGCTTGCTGTTGGGTGGTGCCATGCTGTTGTGACTGTCCTGTTTCTGGTTAGGTCAAGGTTGTGTGCTCTCCACCTGGGTATATTCATATAGGACAGGTGCAGAAATACTCTTACAAGAGACCTATGTAAATTTTTTTTCTTCCCCACAATCTTTAGCCAAGTGCATACACTTCTTCTGACCTTAATGGTTTTTATGCATGAGTTTTTTCTTCAAATGTAAAAATTGTAATTCCTTGAGGAAGCAGCTGATACAGATGGTTTTTGTGGGGATTAACCTGCTCAGGTTAGGCACATACTAGGCAAATATTTTCTTGAGTTTCCATATAAGAATGACTTGTTGCCAAAGCTGAAGAAAAATTTAGGAAGCATTGAGTTATTGTCTGTGGGAAAACTGTTTTCCACTTACAAACCATGAGGAATTTGAAATCTACTTTCTATTTTGCTTTGCTTTCCCAAGTAATTTAGGCTATTCACTTAGCCCTGAATTTTTTGCCATATTTTTATTTAACAGTTGTGGGTTTTCTTAATTCTGTATATTCCAAATGTATATTCGTTTTAAAAAGGAAAGTGATTATGGTGGAATAAGCACAAACTAAATAAACTGAAAAATATTTTTCTATTTTAATTTTTTTTGCTACCATAATCTCAGCTGATATTTTTATTATCAGTTTGTAAACAAATTCTGATGGAGTTTTAATTTAACTGTCTCAATGAAAGCAGTCCTGCATATCTTCTGACAAGGTGAAAAGACAGGATTTCATTGCCTGCATATATGAAGATAATACCTTGCAGAGCTGTTATTAATTGGAAAGAGTGTTTTATATCTGGTTCAAGTTTTACAGTGCCCAGGAGCCTTTGCTTTACCTTGAAAAGGCTGTGGAATTGTTCTGCCATTCTGAAGATACGAGGTACTTCATTGTTAGTTTGAGACCAAACTTCTGAGGATGTGAGCTCCTTTGTGAAGATCTCTATCAGCCATAGACAAAGATGTTAGAATGTCCATGGAGGATGAGGGAAGCCTAAAACTGCTGTAGGATGCTGTCTCTGTTTCTGAATTACTTCTAGAAGCAGAAAGAGAGAAATTTTGCAGACACAAACTTAGTAAATAGGCAAGTACTGTGTATGGGTCAGATAACTATGGTCTATAATGTGGATGTAGATGCAGCAGTAATTAAGACAAGCTTAAATATTCTCAGGTAGTCTGCAGTGCTCTGAAGGAAGATATAACAGTGGGGATGTAAATAAAAATTTTGGAAAAGGTGGGCACAGCAGAGGACAGATGTGTTCTCAGATACATGTGCAATAATTATTAACGGCATCAACTTAACTTTTCTGCCTTAGGACTAGCACATTTAGAAGAGGAACAGACATGGTCTACTGGTGATCTTCATAACTGGAATAAGGTTTTCTGGATTATTCTATAATAATCTAGATTTTGGATTTTAAAAAATTATATTTTTGTATTTGTTTAAGTGCTTCCGTCACTAAGGGTAGTACCAATCAAATTTTTATGTATTTAACAAGAATACATCTGTTTTGGAAGAATTGGTAAATGAACCAATAAAATTGTACAGTGCTACATGAAGATACCAAGCAGCTTTTAAAATAAGAGCAAGAAATGTTCAGAAATCTGAAAAACAGAGAAGTTTTTCACTATGAGAAACTAAGCCTCAGTGATCTCAGAAACTTTTTAACCCCTCTCTTTCTCCTTTAGTAGTTATATGGATCTATTTAACAACAAATGCCTAACACAAATAGTTCCCTATCAGTTAAAGCAGTAGCTCCACCTGCTTCCCTGAGGCACCACCTTGGTGGTGACAGAATATTTGTGCTGTGAATTGCTTTGAGTACCTCACCTGGATTAAAGCTAGTCTGAATCACTTTCTCAGCTAATTCTGGCAGATTTGCAGGATGATCACCAACCATTTGAAGTTTAACAAGGACAAATGCTGGATTCTGTATCTGGGATAGGGCAATCCCAGTTGTGTGCATAGACTGGGGATGAGAGGCTGGAGAGCAGTGCTGTGGAAAGGGATTTGGGGTCCTGGTCAGCAGAAAGTTGAACATGAGCCAGCAGGGCCCTGGCAGCCAGGAGGGCCAACCCTGTCCTGGGGGCATCAGGGACAGCGTGGCCAGCTGGGCAAGGGAGGGGATTGTCCCTCTCTGCTCTGCACTGGGGCAGCCTCACCTCCAGTGCCGGGGGCAGCTCTGGGTGCCACGATGTAAAAATGACATTAAACTATTGCAGAGTGTCCAAAGGAGGAAACAAAGATGGTGAAGGGCCCTGAGGGGAATCCGTATGAGGAGTGACTGAGGTCACTTGGTCTGTTCAGCCTGGAGGGGAGGAGACTGAGGGCAGAGCTCACTGCAGTTACAGCTTCCTGGTGAGGGGAAGAGGAAGGACAGACACTGATCTTTTCACTCTCAAGGTCAGTGAAAGGACTTGAGGAAACAGCTTGAAGCTGAGTCAGGGGAGGCTTCGCTTGGATACCAGGAAGAAGTTTTTCATCCAGAGGGTGGTTGGGCACTGGAACTCTCTGGGGAGGCTCTGGAGGCTCTCCAGGGAAGTGGTTACAGCACTGGCCTGACAGAGCTCAAGAAGCATTTGAACAATCCTCTCAGGCACATGGTGGGTTTCTTGGGTTGTCCTGTTCAGGCGCCTGAAGTTGGACTCAATGATCCTTGTGGGTCTCTTACAACTCAGCATATTCTTCACAATAACATAAAAAACCAAGCAACCCACAATCCTGAATCTCTCTAAAGCAAACTAAAAAATCCACAGCATATCTCCTTTCTCCAAAGAGGTAGGTTCCAAGTGAATGGTGTGTTTGTTGGTGCAGCCTACTTTTTCTGAATGCAGGCATCTGCATGTCCTTCCACAGTGTTGGTAAAGAAACTGAGGAGAGTGTGGTCCA
The DNA here is from genome assembly GCA_024865655.1 of Emberiza elegans. Taxonomy (NCBI): domain Eukaryota; kingdom Metazoa; phylum Chordata; class Aves; order Passeriformes; family Fringillidae; genus Emberiza; species Emberiza elegans. Next base: position 28,121,485 of record JALJVW010000085.1, on the reverse strand, counting down.
AGGAAAAAAATTTGTGCACTGCTCTGCAAATACTGTAGTTTCTTTCAGATTACAGAGAACACTTGAGTTCAGTTAGAATATGCTAATATAAATTTAGGAGAAAAGAGAATGAAAATAAAAGTGAAATAAATTCTGCTATCACATTCAGGGGTAATATCACACTGTCTTACTAGTCTGTGTACAGAGAAAATTGTAGAAACTGGAAAGGGTTTCTCTTCCAAAAAAAACCTAGTAAAAAGTCAATTCTGATTAGCACTTGCCTGTGTTTAAATTTAGGTAATTAAACAGAATTCTTTTGTGCTTTAGTTTATTGCTTTAATCTGTTCTTTTAGGAAAAAGCAGGAATCTGTGAGTAAACATGCTTGTTTTAAAGATAAATACTGGCTCATATATTCTTCTGGAAATAGTGGAATCCATCAACATAAGAAATGCCAAATGACTAATTTCAGTTATTAGCTGCCAGTGATTAGCTAAAAGTTGTTCTTGGTACCATGTTGTTATTGCTGCATCTCCAGTATGGAGGTTCTGTTACACGGGCACAAAGCAGACTGATACCACTGCAGCCTGCTTTGATACCTGACTGAATGAAATTATATCAATACTAATTTGACCTTACACTTACACAGTTTTCTGATTTTATATGCTTACATCAGGGCAACGTCAACTACATCAGTAGTGTTAGCATTGAAATAAGATTGTTTAAAGAACAAAGGTTTTACTTCTAGGTTTTTGATGGAGAGGTAGATATAATAGACAAAATTGTCTGAAGGTTCCACAGAAAATAAGTTTAATTTTATAGTTGGTAAAAGAAAGAAGTATTTTTAATTATGGGTACCATTTACAAGTTAAGGAAATAGCTGATTATTGATGTAGCATTTTCAGTACTGATTACAAAATTCTTTCAGTATTACAGAATAGTTTGACTTGAAAGGGACTTTTAAAATAATGTAGTTCCAACCTCCATGTCATGGGCTGGGACATTGTTCATTAAACCAGATTGATCAAAGCCCCATCCAAACTGACCTGGAACTTTTTCAGAGTCTGGGTATCCACAACCACTTCGGACAACCAGTGTTTCAACATCCTCACTGTAAAGATTTTCTCATGTCCATTATAAATCTACCATCTTTGAATTTAAAAAGGTTGCCCCTTGTCTCCTGTCATTACAGGCACTGCTAAAAGGCCTCTTAACTTTCCAATTAGCCCTCTTTTAAATATTAAAAGGTTCCAGTAAGGTCTCCCTTAAGAGAGAGGACCTTCTCCAGGCTGAACAAAATTGATTCTCCCAGTCTTTTCTCATGGGAGAAGTGCTCAAGCCCTCTGATCATCTTGATGCCCTTCCTGTGGGCTCACTCCAACAGATCCATGTCCTTCCCATGCTGGGGACCCCAGGGCTGGATGCAGCACTGCAGATGGGGTCTCACCAGGGCAGAGCAGGGCAGAGGGGCGGAATCCCCTCCCTCCCCTGCTGTCCGCAATGTTTGGATGCAGCCCAGGACATATTTGTCTTTCTGGGCTGCAAGGGCACATGGCTGGGTCGTGTCCAGCCACTCATCCACCAGCACCCCAAAGTTCTTCTGTGCTCAATTCCTTCATCTCCAGCCTGTCTGGATTGCCCCAGCTCATGTCCTTGACTTGGCATTTGTCCTTGTTGAACTTCATAAGGTTCACATGAAGAAGCAGGCAGTAGTTTACTGCAGTAAATGGAATTGGTATTCTTGGTTTTTTGCCTGAAAATGTTAGAAAACTATGTCAAATAAAATTTATGGAGAGAATAGCCACTTGCAGTGTCACCACAGTCAGTTTTACATTCAGTTTGTTTCTGATTTGTAGCCTGATGTTAAGCAATTCGGAGCTGTTTTGGTAACAGACTTCTTTTTCCCATTAGAGTGCAGAAACCATGGCAGATTGAATTTCTGTAGATACTGGATCTCCTGGTCAGATAAACTAAAGGCAGATTTCTTTCAGAGAAGTTGGGGTCCCAGGGAATAGTTACTTTCATACAATTTCCTTTTTTTGACAGTGCTAATGTCAAAAATCAAATACAGCTAATCAAAAATCTGTATTGTTATACTTGTTCAGATGTTGTCAAAACGTGAATATATTATCCCTTCATTAAAAAAAAGATAAAAATTTCTCTGTCAGAGTGGGAAGCTTCTTTGGCTGTTTGAATTCTTTCCCCCTAGGTAAACAGAATAGATAGACATGGATTTTTAAAATTATTACTTAACAAATCATAAAAGTGAAATGGATCCTAGAGAGATGGATTCCTGGAAGTCTTTTGAAAGACACTTTGGGGCAGGGGGAGTGTTTTTCGGAAATATTATTAGAGTGCAGTTTTGCAAGCCCTTGCATGCATGTTTAACTTAAAACATTTTAGTAAATACAATTAAGTAGGTAGGACTTCTTACAGGCCCAGAATTAGACATAAGGTTGTTTCAGTCCACAGAGCTGTGGATTGGGTGGTTGTTGCCAGGACTGTGTAATTTTTCCTTGTCATCTCTTTGATATGTAAGATACTTGTTGTACCCACTTCATTCTAATCTCTCTTCTCATCTTAGAGCAACATGGAGCCATTTCAGCTGAGGCTAACAAACCCAAGTCTATTTCCTAATAAAAATATGCTGTGTTTAAGTAGATTCCTGACATCTAAGAGCTAATGTTTGAATGTGTGTTCTGTTAGCATGTAGTTCTGTGAGCTTAGTCATTACTGCTTTGAAGCCAAAGAGTTTACTGTATGTGAAATTTAGTCATGCATTCAGTAATACATTCAACTAATTTCCATGGAATTCTGCCCCTTCTTTCTCAGGTATTTCATTGTGTTTTTGGAGTGAGTTTTTATGTTTTATGGAGGAATAATTGGAGGAAGAGGAAAGGGCAGATGTCCTGGCTCCAGTGACAATTTTATTTTTTTCAGACTCCAGATGGTTTATTTTCTGTTACTGGACTATCCAGGTGAAACTTGGAGCATAACTGGAATATTTGCAACTGTGCCACTGTAATAAAAAACACAGAATTAAAATTACTGACTTGTCACATCTTTAAATATGTACAGGTTGATAGAACCTTTTTATTATTTTTCTAGAAGACAATGTCTGAAAAACATTGACTTTTTTCCATGGTGCTGTGACCTTTTCTTTGAGATCCTTGGTCAGAGTCTACAATGTTTCTTGTTGCATGTGTGTGTATATATATATATATATATGTGTGTGTGTGTGTGTGTGTGTGTGTGTGTGTGTGTGTGATTGGAAGACAGTATTTCTTTACTGAAAGTGAGTTTTGGCCTGGAATTTGTTTCATGCACCTTACTTGAGTAGTTACAAAAATGTGTTACTCTTCTTTTCTGCTATGATTATCTAAGTGTTTATTTTCTGAATTTTCAACCTTTTTGGCAAACATGAATATGTAACACTGGAAATAATAATAAGTATTTTTCAATATTTTTAGTGAGGAAATATTTATACTACCTGTCTTTTCTTTCCCCTGAGTGTTTCAGTAAGTTAAATCAGGTGATATTGGTTGGCAGATGTTTTCTCATATTTATCTCATTTTGCCAAGCGTTTAGTGAGATTTACTTTGCTTTTATACACGCTTTGCTCATTTTGGTAGAAACTGCACTACCTTTGCTAGGCTTGTCTTTGAAAAGCAGTTTCAACCCAAACTGTCAAAAAATAACCAGCTATCAACTTTTTCTCCCCTTTTCCTCTAAACGCACACAGGTCATCTTAAAAAGAATAAATATATATCAAAATTTTGGGATAAATTGTAGTATTTCTTAAGCACTAATTTTGTAAGTGATTATGCTAACTGCTAACCTCTTGACTGTTTGTAGGAGAAACTTTCTGCAACAAACTTCAAATGCTGTTGAAAGAACACACTTCAGTGTCATGAAATATATTTAAAAAATGAGTTTGATATAGTGAAGAAAACTGAAGTCTGTCTCAGACCTGGAGCACTGGCTGCCCCCAGAGCTGCAAGCTCTCTTTGGGTTTAGAGTTTGAAGAATTACATTCACTTTTCCCTAAGTTGTTATGCCAGCTTCCTCAGCTGTGGTATTTGGAGACAAAACCCTGCAGGAAAAATGTAGCAGATGACTAGGAAAGAGGCAGCTTGTGCTGGAAAAGGTGGTGAGCTTTTCTGTTGTCCTTAATTCTGTGGAATTTCATTGGCTAGTTTTGGACCAGTCTCTCAAAATCTCAGGCTTCCAAATAGAGATGATAAAACTCATCTCTGTTCTGCAAATCTTCTTTGCTCAAGAGGAATCTAATTATATGCCACAGTCTTCAGGTGAGAGATTTCATTGGTGTGGTGACGCTGTAAGGGCCAGTTGATGAACCCTGTGCTCCTCAAGGAATGCTGAGATCGATTTGCAAATTCTAAATCTACTACAGAAGCCAAAGGCAAATGCTTTGAGACAGCTGGTCTGGCTCTGGTGGAACACTGCAGTGTTTTGTACAACAGGACTAGGCTCCAGAAATCTTCATGTCCATAAAATTGTATGGCAGCACTCCAGCAAGATTTAAGATAATTTGAATAAGTAAGGCTTATCTGCAGTATGGGATAGGAAGTTGAGGAGGAAAAACCTTCAGATTTTTGCGGGGTGGGATTTTTTTTTAAGGTTAGGGAGGAAAGAGATTTTCAAGTTGACAGTGCAGATACATGAAACTTGGAATAAACATTCTTTCAAGCTACTTGATATAAATCCAAACAACACTTTTATGTGCAAGGTCATGACCATTGTCTTAAATAGAATGAAAAAGGAAAATTACTTGAAGAGGTGATGTTACTGTTTCTCTGTAGAGGATAATAGTTTACGATTAATCTTTTCCCAAAATATGTCCTTACTAATATAGCTCTTTTTGTTTACAGCTGAAGGGGACCCTTGCACAGTATGTCAGTATGATTTTCTTAAAAGTTACCTTCCACTTTTTCACTCTCTCTAAATTTACAGATCTATTTCCTAAGCAAAAGAAAGTACTATTTGCATATGTGAAGAGATTTTTTATATAGTTATGAAAAATTCATTGTTTTGACATTTTGAATTTCTTTTTATGTTTGGCAGGAAGTGAAAAATGAACTTACTGTATTACTCTAAAATATGTAGGGAGTGTTTTGTTCTTGAGAGGTCTATCTGTCCATTTGGATATGAACCATAACTTAGTGAAACAAAACATTTTCTGTGGATAAGCTAATTGCTATGGATAATATGCTTAGCATATTTTTCTTACAGAACTATGGAATTATTTTCTATCCTGATTAGACTGATTAGTATGCCAAGAAATAGTCAGTTCTAAAGATATACAGCTGCTTTTCAAGTGAAGTTGTATTGGTAGAATAAAAGAAAGAAGGTCTTTACAGCTTTTTGTTGTTTTGTTATTGCTTTCCCCCCCCTCTCTGTGTTTCAGGTTTGGATGAAATGACATTTTCTCAGGAGTAATTCCCCATGCATGGGACTGATCTGCCTTGGTTGCTATATTCTTTCTGTTGCCTTTTCACTGATTATTTTACTTCTTTGACCCTGCAATGAGCAGGTTTAAGGGGATAAATGGCCAAAAATGAAAACAGCAGAAGACCTGTCCAGTTTAGCTCCCTAAACTGGCTTGCTTAGGGTGAGAAAGACATAACTGCTGAGGCAAAGGAGGGGTGGAGATTTTTGTTTAGGGTATAAGGAGTCTGGTTTAGACTGTCCTGGAACTTCATCCTCAGACCTTGAATAGATCACTTCTGTATGCAAACATATGCTGCTTGACTGGTTACTCTGCAGCTCTGAAAATTACTGTGGGTTGCTGTAATTTATTTACTCATTGTTAGGTGCCTGCAACACACAGCTTTGGAAGCAAATGTTAGTGTTAACCTGCTTCCGAAGTTTGTTTTGGGAAGAGTTGGGTGGAGTAAGTTCTTGAGACATCCATCCTGATTGCTGTGGATATCACCAATAGCACAGGCTCGAGCTTCCCATTTCTCTGTGGTTTTTATTCAATTGCTTCCTAATCAGGTCAACACATAATGGCTCTTTTGCAGTCTGGGGCAAATGAAAAGAAACAAGCTTCAAAAGGTTATTTCACACATGTCCTTGATACAGCATGTATACTTGAATGTCATATATTAGTAATTATTTTATATTAAAATTATAACTATTGGTCACTCTTAATGAAAAGTATGAGCTGTTCAGTATTTCCATCTCAAAACTCCTCCCACACAGCTATTTTTGATTGCTTTTCTTCAGTGAATTGAAATACAGCAATTACCAACATATTTTACAGTTTTAGCATTTCAACACTTGTTATTTGTGGAAGTCCTTCAGGCTTTGTTAGCAAATGTAGCAAAAGATGTAGCAAATAACTACTTCATCGTGTATTCCAAGGGTCATTCACTACAACTAGGCTTTTTCTCATTTTACCTTTAAGACAATCCTATTTAAATTATTTTAATTGACTCTAATATGTTTAGGCATGAGTTTCAGACTTATTAACTTTATTTTTTTTTCAAAGTGTCATTATAAAATACCATTCTGTATAGTTAATATTTGCAATACCTGTGAAAATTCGTTTTTTGTAAGCCAGATATTTTGAGATGTTGAGACGTGGAGGTAGATGATGTAGGAGGCATAGAGTGCACAGAGTTTATTTATAAATCTAGTAGGTGCATTATTGTTAATGCTCTCATTTACATAACCTTTTCATGAAGGGCTTAATTGTCTGAAAGTTGTTATCTTGTTAAAGAAATTAAATGACATCACAGAGCTAAAACGAAAAGATTGGACAGATTTCTGTGTTAAGCTATAAACTGCATTTCAAAAAATTACATAAAATAAATACAATGAATGTAAAGCTCCAGCTTCCTACGGCCACCCAGGTGCTCTGTTGATGAAACCCCAGCGGTTTATGCAGCGGTGTGTACCTGCTTCAGAGATGGTGCCAGACTAGATTCTCTTCTGCTCCCCAGTCAAGTTTTTGAAGTGCTATTAAATAATATTTCTATCAAACATTCGATAATTTATCAGTTATCTTGGCTACTTCTGTCAAATTCTACTATGCAGTCATCCTTACTAAAACCTCTCTTTGCATCATATGGAAGTTAAATGTTTATAATGGAGTTACAACTGAAATTGTGTGATAAATGTAATACTTTCACAGAAAATGCTGAGATAGTGTTGTTTCATACAACAGATATGCAGAACTTCTTTCTAAATGGTTATTGATAGAAGTTATTTGGAATTCTCTGCTTTTGTGAAGTTGGTGGAGGACCATTGTTTAGCTGTGAAGTGGAACTGGAGTATTGTTTTTTGCCATTGGGTAGACTGAAAATGAACAAACCTTCAGAGAGCGATGTAAAGAAGGCACTACGGTCAGAAAAAAACTCCTGGTGTCCTCCCAAGGCCTGTAGGTGCATCTAGAGGAAAAATTAACAGCTGAACTGTTCTAGTCTAAAGAGAAGAATTCTGAAAAGTCTTATTTAAAAGCTTGACTTTGCTGGAAAAAAGTTCATAATACTGAAAAGTTTGTGGTGTTTTCAATCTGAAGGTTTGAAAAGGTTTTTTATTGGTCATCTGATGAGAAGAACAGCAAGTGTTGTTGCAGATCTCTTCACATATAATGAAGAGAAATATATTAATTCTATGAAAAATGACATGGCAACCTGTCCTGTGTAGATAAAGATGAGTTTAAAGAGCTGCAAATGTGCTGGCTGAGTAAGACATTGCAGCTCTGAAGAAGAGCTACAACTGTGGTCATGCATCTCAAATTGAGAGCAGTTCATGCCAAATCATGAAAATAATGCAAGATCAGTTTTGAGAAAATGAAATTTTGTCTGGGGATCCAACTGGTATGGAGCTATAGCAAAGAAACCCAGAGGAAAAGATCAGGAGATAAGAGGAACACAGGAGCATGGCATTGTGAAAAATCTACTTCTGACATTGTATTACTGGCTCAGCTAAATCACCACTTTTTAAAAAGCCTTAAAATTAAAATGAGACAGTTCTGCTGACTTCAGTAGAAAGAAGCAAGAAGCTTTTAGCTTTCCTCCTTATTTCTGTAGCATGAAGTGTTGGTGCAGCTTGGTTTGCGAGTGGAAGTTGTGAAAGCACTTACCTCGTTTTCCTGCCTGCTGTGCAGAATGGCTCACCTCTGCATTTACAGGGACAGTACTTCATGTTCCTCTGAGCTGCCCAAAAAATCCAGCATAAATTTCCATTGATCTTGAGTCTTCTGTTGTGCTTTAAAGTGTGCATTCAGTCCATTTCTGTCCAGGAAAGGACCTAGATGTTTTAGTGAAACATGTCATGTCAGCAGGAAGGTTGTGCAGCTGGAAGGCAGCTGTGTCATAGGGCTTTTGGAGGGGTTGATGAAGGTCTCTGCATCCTCCTTTTTGACTTGATGAGGAAATTTAAAAGGAGGGAGTTGGGTTTACTAAGATTATGACTTGTTGGAAGAATGTGCATAACTGAAGCGTGCCATAGTTATGCACTCAGTTCGAAAGTGAGTTTTCATAGAGCATCATGATTTACTTTGTCACAGCTACACTGAGTGTTGCTTTAGTGTTTTCTGTTGTAAATGTCAGCTTAGCAAAGTATGGAGTTTAAAGTTTGACGTATGCATTGTTTAGATACATTGCAAGTCTTAATGTTGTTAAAAATCCATGCTTTTCACGGAAGCAGTCACATGGTAGCTCAATGCAGATGGTTCTGTGTTATGTGCCACCTTAAATTTGAGGCTGATCAGGAAATTAAATAACTTCCCATTTAATCATATACGTACTAGAGGATAGTATTTGAGCAGCTGTTCCTTGGAGTGGGCAGGTGCCCTATTCTGCTTTCGTTCATCTACTTCCTGTGGTGAGTGCAAGATTTTTAAAATGAAGTAAAGTATGATGATAATTTCTTAAACATTTCAGAAGATGAAAATGTCATACTGTAAACTTTACACATACAATCTTAATTGAGGTAACTGAGGGGTTGAAATCAATATATAGCAAAGCATGGTTGCAAATTTATAAGTTGCTTCAGAACTTGGAAGACTTTTGGAAATATCAGCTCAGAATGATTTCTACATACTTACTGCTAATTTTCCCATAGTGGATTTTTTCCAAGCACTTTTTTAAAATACAGAAAATCTACAATTATTCTAGTAAGAGGTTTCATATTCAAAATATTTCTGCTTGACAAAGGGAGTGAGTTAATATTTTCATCAGCATTCTTGTTAATTGAATATCACAACTGTACATGTAAAATTGATCTGCAAAACAGTACATCCTAGCAAATAACCCTGAATTCTGGTAAGCTGCATTTTGGTAAAGAAGGGTAATGTTTGCACAGTTATAATGGAACTCCATGTCCAAGATAAGGTTAAGGCTGTTGCTCTGATGGCAGCATTGGCTTTCAAATGGAGCTGAAGACCAGTCTCCTGGTTTTGAAAATGTCTGTGGTGCTGCCTTGGGAATGTGGGTTTTTTTATTCCCCTTTATAATTTTGAGGCAAGAAGAAGTTGTCATGATGTAGCAGGGAAGAGCTGGGTGGGGAAGCAGCTCTAAAGTCTTCTTGGCATGGGGGGGGAATTCTGGTTCTGATTCCTGAGTGTGTAAAGGAACTTAAAGTCTCTGCTCCTGACCATGGCTGTAAGTGTGGAGGACAGGACCAGAGTGGCTGTGTCCTGCCCTGGTCACCATTGCTGCTCTGCTCTCAGCAATGCACCCTGAGCTGCAGGGGACAGGGTCCCTAGCAAAGGGATGGTAAAGGCAACATTTTTTATTAAACTGAATCCTATTTTGCAAGAAAGCATGCTAGTTGCTTGGCTGAGTGTTGTGTTTGCAGAATGGATAAGATATGAGCTGTGACATTGGTACAGAGGGAGAATTCATAAGCAGGAAGAGGAAGGAATTGCATCACTAATCTGGTGTCGTGGTGGTGCACCAGAAGTCTCTGCCTAGAGATGTCTGTATTTCAAGTTGCAATGGGACATGCAAGTAACAGTTGTTGAGATCATCCACCTTTTGCTTTGCATTGCAGGGTTATGGCTGAGCTGGACTGTGGGCATGGTCTTCACTGCTGGTGTTGCTCAGAAATAGCCATAGCCATGAAATACAGCTCTGTAGTCTGCATGAGGCTCAGCCACTGCTCTGGGTATCTGCACTGCAGGGTACCTTCATTAGCTTGTTATAGAAATCTTTCTCTAGGAACTCAGGGCGCTTGGGATTCTGAAATCAGGGCTTTCCTCTTGGCAGAAGACTGTACTCTTAGAGTTGACATTTTCTTTCTTTCACCTGTACCCATTTTTTTTGTTGATGTTGTTGTTGTTTGACCTGTACCCTACTCATCCTGTGCTGTCTACCTGAAAGGCTTCCCATTTGTCTGTGCTGTCACATCAGAGGTGCTGGCATCCCCTACTCTTGCTTTGTAAGCCTACTGGATGGCTTTTTATAGAATCATTAAGGCTGGAAAAGACCCTTAAGATCATCAAGTCCAACCACTAACCTAACATTAAAAAACAATAAACTTCCATTTTCAGATTATTTTCCCCCACATTATTCACATGGATGTAATGTGGGGAATTCTGGAAACAAATTACTGATCATTAATCATATTCTGTGTCAATGTACATGTACTGGTGAATGACCTGAAAGTCATCTCTTTTGCTGGCTCAACAAACAACTTCAAGGCACATGGTCTTTCACTTGTTGATACTGGGAAGAACTCAGATAAGAGGTTGTCAAATGTCATTCAATATGGTGCTTTGTGGACTGTTTTTTTACATATGCATGTAGGAGAACCTGCAAAAAGAACCAACGTAGTGCTTTTACCAAAGAAATTTATGTACAAAGATTGTAAAAGTCTAGAACTAGTTCCAGAATTTTGACACTAGTTCTAGAATTCTAGCACTAGTTTGTGTTTATAGGATTTTCGAATTTTACAGAAAAGATAATTTTTGAAATAATTGGCTTCAGTTTCTCCAACATTATCAATCACTGGTTTAGCTAGGGAGTTAAATTTCCATTTAATTAATTTGATTTCTTTTTAAAAGAATTAAGTACCTAATTTGCCATATATTTTAGTGGTAATGGGAATTAAAGTCAGTGCAGAAACATTGGTTTATAATTGGAATTAAACCATTCAGACTGAAAAAGCCATAATAATTTTAACCGCTCCTTTCTTCCTTTTGCCCAAGTCTAAGTGATAATATTTAGAATTCCTTTCAAAATGTGTTTGCAATGATCTTTGACATTTCCTTCTGTAATCCTTTTCTATCCTTTTATCTTTTTAACTATTGACCACCTTTCTTGTCTGCATTATGTCTGCTAAAACTCTGACCTGTTTTTTCTGGTCATTTTAATACTAACTTGGATTTTCAGTATTATGATTTACTGTAGAAACATGTTTATGAATTTTCACTCTTCCAAATCCTTTGTGTGAGTAAATGTGAGCTTGTTTTCATGCCAAACTTTCATCAATATTTGATGATTAATAATAGCTCTTAAATATCTTCTAATTCGATGACTGCAGTATTTCTTAGCCTAACACTTCTTTGCCTATCCTTTGTAGAAGTTTTATGTTGCTGCTGTTAGGCAAATACAATCATATGTACTTTTCAAGCAGGTTTTCAGACAGGTTTGTTATTCAGATGTATTGAAGTGGGATCAAACAGAATAGTAGGGATTAGCTGCACGTTAATGTTTTTTCACAAATAGTTGTTGTTGTTGTGGTAACTGTAACTCAGTGTTTCTCAAAAGTACATGTAAACATGGGGGATTTGAGCACATAATAAAGTTAGGTATATGCTTTCGAAGAACTGAAATTATATTTTCAGATCAATGAGTCAGCATAAAGGATTAATGCTTCTAGGAGTTCTATTTTGGTATGTAACTAAAGTATTTCCACTGAGAGTGATGGCATTCTGAGTGAAGAGATGGGTTAAATATAGAATTGCATACTGTGTAATGTAGGTGATAGCAAAATTTAGAAATAAATATTAGAAGGTAAGCTTGGATGAGGGGTCATTGCACCTCTAAGTGATGAAAATTAAAATGGGATCTTCTTATCTTTCACCTGTGTACCTCCATCTTCTTGGTTTGTGTACAGGAAGTTAGGAACCAGGAGCTCTCTTGAAGAGTAAAGATAAATAAACTTCAAAATATGGTGGGTTTGGATGAGATTTTTTTCTTGAGAGCTCAGAGACTTGTATGTCCATCTGAAAATCACATTACTCATGGATAAAAGGACAAGTGTGTGTATGTAGAGCAAAACCTTTGATTTTATTTCATCCACAATGAACAGATGAATGAGTTTACAATAGCTCAGGAGTAACATCTTTACTGTGAAAAGAACTATATTGCTCTAATTTCAGAATTTTGCAATAGTGCTTCTCTTAGTAGAGATGAGTCTTTTTTTGAATTGGATTTGAAAATAATTTCCTAGGTTGGTGAAATTGTGAAAATAACACTAAATTCAAAATTCAGATACTGAGAATTGAGATGCCTGGGAAAAAAAGACACTAGAGTTCTCTTAAAGATAAATCTTATATTTAAAGTAGAGATATAACTTAAAATAATTTTTACTCCTAGCAGTAAAAGTCTAAGGAACTTCATTATGATTTTGAGTCTCTTCTAAAAGGACTACAGTTTCCTTTGCCAATTTGATATGATTCCTTTTCACAAATGCAAACAAAAAGATCTTGTATACATAGGCACACCAAATTGTTTGATTTGCACCTACAGCTGGAACATTGGGAAGAGGAATGTTCTGGGAACTCATTATGCAAATTCCAGACCAAGTGTCCCACTTTATTTCAGAGTTGCCATCTAGAGTATTACCAAAACAAATGGCCTTTTTTAACTAGAATGAGGTTTAACCAGCTGTAAAATTGATAATCAGTCATGGTATTTCAGAAACTGCAGTGTGAGTGGTTTTTACATTGTCTGTGCAGTAATGGAAGTCAAGTTCCTAGAACACTGAATGTACCTGAAAGTAGTTTTTAAGCTACCCAAGAGAAATTTTAAACACTGAATTCTGTTGGTTTTGTTTTCACTGAGCAAGAGGTGAACTTGCGTCCAGGAAAGAGCATACAAAGTATTGCACAGCCACCCATTCCATGCTGGATTATCATGTTGAAAGGGAAGTGAGATAAGGTTGGGCAGTCAACCTTTGTTCTATTTTATCCTCTAAGTTTTGATTTTTTTTTTCCTTCTAATAGGTCTGTGTATGTAGTTGTACTGCCACTCCCAAGATGTAAAAGTTGGCTTAAAATAGATGCACTATGACTTTAAAACATTACTAAATGGTTAATGGTCTTTTTGTTGTGTATTTCAAAGATGAGAAAAATTGTTTTATTGCACAGAGCTGATACTAAATCCTTTCAAATGTTTTCTGCAAGCTCATAGCCTGCTTTGTAGCAGTAGCCCTTGATTTGGCTGTTGCTGGAGCTGGCATCTGAATCCAACCTCTGTTTTCTCACATTTCACAGAATTATTTAGATTGGAAAAGGCCTCCAAGACCGTCAGGGTCCAACCTTTGAACAATCAGCACCCAGCCCCAAATTTCAAGGCTCCTCTTGCACGTTGGGAGGATGACAGGCGAGATACAATGTACTGCTGGTTTCAGAATAGTTTATCTTGGTCTCTGTTGTTGAAGCTCTTCTCTTTTTCCGTGCATACTTTTGAGTTTGGCCTGATGTTCTCTTTTGTCTAGAACATGTAATATGTAGGCTGAAAGAAACTTGTCTTACTTCCATGTAATTATTTGTAGGGATTAAAGCAGTTTATGTGAACATGAAAAGACAGTTTCAATAACTAGATTGAATTAGAGGTTTTTCTAGCCTAATGATGCTATTCCCAGCAGTAGTCAGTAGCTCAGAAGTGCCTGGGACAGAGTTCAGAGTGCCTGTTCAATTCCACTCTCCCAGCTTGGGGAGACAGGGCAACTCATGGAATCTCCAAGGTGGATGTGGTGGTTTTCTGTCTCACAGCCCTGGTCAGCTTTATCTCCCTTGAATCGAGTAGCCTTCAGCCTAGTGTGAACTCTTTGGCAGCAGAAACATCCCGTGGCAATAAGTTTTATGATGTGAATAAACCCTTCCCTTCTGTTTTAAGTGTCTTGCATGCTGGCTTCATTTGCCTTCCATCTTCTGTTAATGGGGATCCAACTAGCCAGGAAGGCTGAGTCACCACATACATAGGAGACCAGGTTCCAGCTGAATGTCTGTGATACTGTCTGATATTGTCTCTGCTTATTTCAATTTGTGCTTATCTATCAGGCATATCTTATCTTAGATTTGACTGCAATACAAAACAAAACAGAGTCATGATCTTTCACAGACAGGCCCCAGTCCATGATCGATGGCACTGTGATAATGCAATTCACGATGAAATATCGTTTCACAAAATATCCTGTCAGCTCTTCTAACAGCAATGTCTAGCCAAATAATTTGTGGTATTTCTGGAGATGCAAATGGCACCCTGTCAGTAATTGAGCTCTGGTTGAAGTTATTTCCAGAATTGAATACAAATACCCATCATAGGATATTAGGATGCAAGGGACCTGTGCTTGTCTTCTGGTCCAAACTGCTGATGTACTCATTATCAGCTTCAATTAGATGATGTTTAAGAATTTCGCTTGGAAAATATCTAAACATGGAGATGCCATACTCTCTCTGGGCTACCTGTTCTAACATTTGACCGTGGTGAAGAAAATGTTTCCATGTAGCCAATTTCAGTTTCCCATATGGCAACCTGTGTCTGTTGCCTCTTGTCATACTCCTCTGTCACAGGGCCCACTGCTTACCCGTGACCAGGTTTTTGTTCAACAGGACCCTCAGATGCTTTTCCTCAAAACCACTGTCTAGCCAGCAAGTGCCAGCCTCTCCTGGTGTGTGGTGGTATTCCATCCCACACGTGGGAGTCTGTGTGTGTCACTGAACTGCATGAGGCTCCTCTCAGCCCATTTTCCCCAGCCTTTCTGGGTCCCTCTGAATAGTAGCCCTATCTCCCAGTGAATCAGCCACTGCCCTGGTTGTGTTATCCATGAGACTGCTGAAGGTACACTGTGTCCTAGCTTTTGGATCATTAGTAAAAACAAACAGTATTGGTCCCAGTATCGCTCCCGGTATTAGTCCCTGGGGAATGCCACTGGTCACCAGGTGCCAAGTTGGACTTGATTCTGCTGATCACAGTGATACTTTGAGCCGGATGGTCCAGCCAGGTTTCCACCCAACTGATTGTTTGTGTACCCAAGTGGCCCATACAATTCCTGCAGGAATCTGTGTTGAATACCTTGCTGAAGTCTAGATAAACAAAATAAACAGCTCTGCTCACTCCTTTGGCACTGAAAAAGTAATCTCCATAAAGAAGACAAGTTGGTTACGTACAATTTACTTCTGATCAGTTTAGTCAGTTACCTTATTCTGCATTTAATTGATAATGGTGTGCAGGGGCCTGAACTTAATTTGAATTTTGGCCTGTTTTTCTGCAGGTCCTCCTTGTTGAACATGGGCAGAAAATTTGTTCTTTTCATGTAACAGGAGACTCTGCCAGTTGTTGTGACCTCTCAGAGGAGGTAGAGAGCAGGCTGGTAATGGTTTTGACTGACTCCTTCACGCCCCTCAGATGGATCCCATGAGGATGCCTGAGGTGGAGCAGGCATTCCTGTATGTCCCAGGGGACAACAGCAAAAAAGGCATGAAGTGCCCATCTTCTGTCCCCAGGTCTCCTGCTTTACCAAGACAGTTTGCCCCCCATTTACTTTCCTTAGTTGCTGTTTTATTCGTAGAAGATTTTGTTCTTGTCTTTCATACCCTTTCAGTACCCTTGACCTAAGACCTGAGCCAGAATATGCATACATACATGTGTGTGTGCATGTATGTGTGTATATTCTGGTTTTCTAGGGGCAGACATAGTAAATGCTTTTCAGTTTAAGAGAAACAGGTTTAATCAAAAGCCATTCTGTGTCATGCTCCAAGTCATGCTCTTTTATGCACGGCACAGGATTTTTTACACTGTCCAAAGTGAAATGTGTTTATTTTATTACGGTCATACATGACATTTGAATATCTTGCAGACACTGATGTTCTTCCTGACTGAGATAAAACTGAGGTGCTGTGTACAAGCACAAGTGTTTATTGCTTTTATTTGTCTCTTCAAGCTGCAATAGTTTGGAGTTTTTTCTTGGGTGTCTTAGTGTTATGTAATGTTTATTTTTAAATACAGTTCCTTCTGATATAACTTGCAATTAGCATTAAAAGCTTCTGCAAACTGATTCATAAGGCAGAGGATATAACAACACCCACTGAGTGGAATTTATGGCTAGATAAACAGATCAGAAATCAAGAGCTGTTATTTTCCTGAGTTTGTGATCAACCGTGATAGAAATTTTAAATTTTGTAATGAATTCACATGGTAGCACCTTCTAAAACAAGGTTCTGCAGTTGCCTTGATGTCTTTTAAACTTTACATTAACTAGATTTTAGTGACTAAAGAAATAAAAGTTCTTCCATGACTGAACTAATTTATTGTTAAAGTAGTTGAAAAAATCCTTCAGAAGAAATTTTTTGCTCTCTTCTGTGGTCCTTTGCATCACCTCCTCTTCAATGAAAGCAGCCCTAAGATCTTGATAAAGGCTACCTGCAGCTTTGGGGAGCAGTTGTTTGCAATGTGAAGGTCTTAACTAATCTGGTGGGAGACATAGCTAATTGGTAAACATTTGTGCACAGAACCAACTTCTCACTCAGAAACTTGGAAATGAGTAGTTATAGCAGTAGATTGCAATAGGCATTCACTTCACCAGGCTTGCTGAAGTAGTCTTCCAAAACCTGCAGATAGCAAGTTCCTGTCAACACTTCTTTTCTACTGCTTTACTTCATACTTTTTTACAATAAAGAAATTCCTTATTCAAGGACTGTCTTTATCTTTGCAAGAACAGAAGTTTTTGGACTCAATGATACAAAAACTGATTTTAACGGTCCTAATCTGCCATATGTTCAGATCAAAAGTAATTGTAGCATCACGGAGTAACTCAGCTTTGGAGACCTCCAGAGGTCATCTGGGTTCAACCCCTGCTCAAAGTGGCTGCTTAATGTCTGTCACGAGTGTGAACCCAGTCTCTTTTATACAGGACAGCCAGTTATGTGGCATGACAGGGTTTGATTTTCTCTGTTTTGGGGGGGAGTTTTCAACCACTTTTAGTTGGGCTTGTCAGGAGAGACAAACTCTGTTACAGTCCTCGAGGCTGAGGCTATTGACCTCTTAAATTTTTTTGTTGTTGTTGTTGAAGTTGATGAGAAAACTTCAGTTTTTGATAATACCTTATCATCATGGATTTTACAAATGATGGAACTACTACTTTAGTCAGTCCCTAGAAGAATGTATACAGAGTTCCATGAGAAAACATCCAGAAAAATTCCTCTTCTGCTTTAAAATCTAGAATGTTCCATTTGAAGTCCTGGGACAGGAATTGGAATTGAAGTGTTATCTTATTTTATATATTTAAACATTTTAAATATTTATGTATTTTAACATATTTGCATGTAAGTTTTTCCATACTGCATCCAAAACCTGTACTCTAGAGTTAGATGTGATTTTGATTACCTCAGTTTTATTCATCACTTGAACTGGAAATCTGGGCTCATGGAAATATGGTGGAGTGCAGCACTTACATTTCGAGAAATATGTGGTGCAGCTGATAAGAATATGCTGCTGGCATCAAATTTGAAGTTAGGCAGGAGGTAACATGATGGGCAGGCCATTATTTATTTGGTTAGAAGTGTTTTAAAGAGTAACCTTAAACAGTTGCTGGTATTTTTAGTACAGGGAAATTTTATAATAATATGTTCTGAATCAGTGACTACAAAAAACCCACAACCCTTTAATAACTTCTAATTAATCATGCTTGTAAGGGAGGAGGGTGCTAGGCTTTTTCTTTATTTTTTTTCAAGTCCTGTTGTTTGTAGCTCCAGTTACAGTAATAGAGTTAGTTACAATTTTTGTTGTTTACCCTAATAAGTGTCCTTTTTAGTTAGTAGATTGTGTACTTGCTTTTTATTTATCCATGACTAAATAGATTAGTCGAAATACATAATATAATACGACCATCAGCATTACATGAAAGAATACATATATAGGAAATTAATTTACCTGAAAACAAGTTCACAGTGGAATTGAAGAATGAGTGATTCTGATGGTGTAACATGCAATGGATAGTTGCTGACAGTAGCCTTGCAGACGGAACTGTCTGAGGTTACAAGAAGATAAATAGAATAATTTTCATGATGGACTAGTGGGATTCTTAGTTAATATGGAACAAGGATGACCTTGTGGTCAAAACATGATTTTAAGAATAGGCTGAGTATCTGTCTCCATCCTCAAGCACAGATGAGCCTCCTGACCTTTTATCTGTGTTTCTGATGTTACCTCTTAGTCCCACAGCTGTAACCTTTGGAAGCTCTTTTTGAGAAAAGAGGAATGAATAAAAGGCTGTGTGTTGCATTTGGATTTTCTTGAAACAGTAGGTAATTCCATTTTTTCAGGATGTCAGAGAAACAATTCCAGGCATGGGTTTATTTTTTGTGCATTTGTAGATAGTCTTTTTGCAGTTCTAGTACTTGTACTGTTTTGCTTGATTGCCTGGGCAAGCTCCATCTGAGCTGGTGCATAAATGACTGCAGGAAAGTGACAGTCAAAATTATCAGCCCACTCTTGCTGTCCTGTTAAGGAGCAAAGATTGCTAATAAAGGCCTTGGAGATTTCCAATTAATAGGAAATTATCTCTGGTGTCGTTTTAACAGGTTTGTAGTTCTGGGCTTTGGTGCACGCAAATGTTTTGAAAGCAGTGTGAATTCCAAAATCAGAAGTAGCTAAAGAACCTGGAAATGTACAGTGACTTCAGATGAAAGCAGATTATGCTGAACTACTGAATTTTCCATGACTACAGTGATAATCAGCAACACATGCAAGACCAGTTTTATTTTATTAAAACTTAAAGAGAAAACAGCAACAACCAATTTGGAGGAAGAAAAAGTGCATTTTTGTAATAGTTAAGTTTTTAGTTTTTAGGATTCACTTTTTTTAAAGTGAATAATGTTAAGCTGTATCTTCAGAGCTTCTGGTTTACTCCTGCTTTCAGTCCTTTTTCTTTGGCTTGATTTACTGCCTTTGTGTATTTCTTACAGCAGTTTGTGAAGAGATTTTAGGTAGGCTTGGAAGGAATTTTAGAGATCACTGCTAAAGGATCCACAGCTGGACCTACTGTAATAAATATTTCTCTAGCCTGTGAATCTCTTGTGAAGGTGGTTTCTCAACTCAGTTTATCACTACTGCTGTTTAGAACTTTTTTCTCTAATCTGTGACCTAACCTTTATGCCTAATTCAGCTAATGTTTTATGCTGTTTTGGGGAATGTGAGGAATTGTCTATCATCAGCATTGCTCATAACAGTTTTTTATGTTCTGAGAGAACTTGTCCTGTCTCCTTAGGCTAACCCTTTTAAAGACTAAAATCTCTGGTCCTGACAGCCTATTTTAGCACAAATTGCTTATCATTTCCCTGCTCTTTTAAACTTCCCCTTCAGTTCTTTTCCAGCTTGTCTTTTGCAGTCCTCTGTGTAGGGGTTCACAGAGCTGGACACAATATTCTGGCTTAGATGGTATCAATATCAGCAAATGATTTCTGATCTTTATTTACAAAAGAATATTAGCTCTGTGTGAGGTCTTATCCAATGCACCTCCTGTTTATGCATCTGAGACTGGACTTCTAGTCTGCTGTAACCCCACATCATTTTCCATTATCTTCCTGCTTGGTCATAATTTTAATGTTTATATTCTGTGCATTTATCTGCTTTCACAAGAATACATTAGTGGAGATTTTCTCCCCCTTTTTGTACTTCTAGTTGCATCTGACTGTATTTTTTTCAGGGTTTTATTTTTCCTTCTTTTTGAGGTAATTTTGAATGCAGTAAAAAGCCTGTGCTTAAAACTCCAAGCTTGGTATAATTTACTGAATTTATTTATTTTCTTTTTGGTTCTTAATAGATCTGTTTCTAATTTTGTTGCTTTATTGTGACAATGCAAATATTCTGTAGAACTGAAACAGGACAAACCCAAGGGAATTTCTTTTTGACACACTTTTCCAAGTCCTTGGTGATTACCAAATTGCTAATACTTATCTTTTGGACCTTTTCTCCATGATTTCCTATACCATATTTTTTTTTACTTTGCCAGTGTTCATGTTGAGTCCTGTGTTTTATTCCTGTGTTAGGATGATTTGCTTTATCGATTACTCCCTATAATCCGCCAGAAATCTTTTAGATGGCACTGTTTTATCTTTGTGAAGAACACAAAAAGCCTTAAACCCTGGATCTCACATGTTAATCTTCTAGGTGTTTACAATAGGATAAATGTCTTATTCTAACTCCTCATTGCCAAATATTCTGATCTGTAGTTTGAAAAACCCTATGCCTTGTAATGGGAGTGCTTTGATTTACCCTTTTCAGTCCTGCTGACCTCTCCTGTTCTCCTGAGTTTTCAACATAAATTGGTCGGGACAGTCTCCTTAAATACTATGAGTGAATTTCAGTGTATCCTGCTGTCCTCAGCATATTTCTTTATGTATATAATGAATTTCTTTAGGATTTGTTTTCATTCTTATCCCAGAAAGCATGGAAAACGTAAACCTTCTGTGCATTCCTTGTTTTTTGTAACTCTTAATGAATTTTTTTTGATCATTCTTAATATAAAGTATCTTCCTTTGTTTTCTCTTATCTCTTGTAAACTACAACTCATTATACGCCTTGGCCTTCCTGATCATTATTAACATATGCTTTTACTGTTCCATAGTGGCGTTCCTTAACATCTGTCGTGCTGCATCTTGAACAATTTTGTGATTATACTTTTGTAAGTATTTAGAAGGAAGCTGGTTTAGGGCTGTTACCATCCTATCGTTATCAATACACTTTCACACAGTGCTTTTCAAATAGCAGGGGAAATGTATAAAACCATTAACATATGCATGTAAAATGCAGCACATAAGAGGACGTGTCTTGAGGAGTATTGTTTGTATGATGAAGAAAAATTTGCCTGTATTCAGTAGTAGACAACATTAAAACCATCTCAGTATTTGTTTACCTTCATGTACAGAAATCAGATTGTAAGTGAAGCCTGTTGTTAAGTATTTACATACTCATTTGTGGACAGTAGCTGCTTTTAGGTTTCTAAACTGTACATACTCAATACTGTTAAAAAATCTGTTAATTAATGTGAAACTGTTAAAGAACTAGAATAGCAAGACCTCCCAGCAGTAAATGTTGGCTGCATTATCATGGCCCAGATTATTCCTTCACATACTGATTGCTAATGCTTAAATAAGAGAAAAGTGAATTGCAACATATCCTAAAGATCACTTAGCAGGGAAAAGGCTGGATTTGCCTTGCATATGATCTTTCTGTTGTTTTTCCTATTGTGTGCTGTTACTGAGCTGCTCACCTTGCATCCAAACGTACCTTCTGTGTTAAAAGAAGTAATTGCTCAGGAAACACCAGAATTATTAAGGGTCCCATTGGCATATGGAAGAACATAGTGGAGGTTTACTCTTGGGGAAGAGTCATTAGATGCTCACTTCCTGTGTTCGTAGATTTGGGCAGTTCTGCCTTTAAAAGCATTTAGGCCCAGCTAGAAAAATGCAATGTGATAAGACTTTTCTACCTTTACTTTTTTCTGCAGCATATTTTATTAAATTTTGTTTGGTGATTTGGAAAAGGAAAGGAATATTGTTTTAGTTTTTTAATAAATAATGGCATAGTGAAATTTGTGTAGAATTTCATGAGTGTAGATTAGAAGGGAACCTTGAAAGATCATCTATTCCAGCTTCTTGTCTGGGCCAGAGACATCTTTCACTAGATCAGGCTTTTTGTATTTTCCAGGTATTGCAGGATTATGAATGGTTCCCTGAAGTAACTAATACCTTTTCTGTTCAGTCATCCACTATTTGGCCTTGTGTTTTATTTTTTTCACATCATGAAAGTGAGGAATAAATCTAAATAGCCAAAGCTGCTTTTGACTGCCAGTGGAGTTTACGTGCACATATCAATGTTAGACAGGTTCAGACAGTTACTTTAATATCAGAAACTCTTATCAACATAGAACAGTTTCATTTGGTGAAAGCTTCTGTGGGGTTGCCTGGACTTAATATTAAGCACATTATTGAGAAGCTACTAGCATTTTTCCCTATCACTGACCCTTCTGTCAGAGAAGAACATAAACATTTAGTTCCTGTATTTCATAAGCTTTTCTTGCCTGTTTTTTTCATTCATGCCTGTTCATTCAGGTGGGTAAACAGTGCAAACTGCTTGCTGGGGAAGCCAAGCTCCATGTTGTCCACAGAGGGTGACTGCTGTCAGAGTGGCCAAGAGCTCTGCTCCTCATGTATTAGGAGGGTCTTGCAGAATTTATCAAGTTTGGCCTTTTCTCTTGGAAAACATTTCAGCGTGTTTGCCATCAGCAAAAGGCTTTTGATGGAGGCAGATCTATCTTTGCCAGTGATGCTTCTGGTTGGGAGCTGCTATTTTTGTCCTGTTAGCTCAGAGTCTTTTGTAATAGCAGAAAGCGGAAGGAGCAGTGAAATCCCTTTAATAGCATATTTCCTGGTTGAAGTGACTTATCTGGGAGGCCTAGACAGAGGACACGTCATTTCCTGGATTACTTCTCTTCAGTCCCAACTGTCTGTTTTCCTGCATAATCTTTTGACCCAGCTTCGTAGTTGTAGTGATTATTTTCTGTTAAGTGATATAAATTAGGTCTTTCAATGAAAATGTAAAGCTTTAAGGAAACAACTTTTGGCAAAATGCTAGTGTGCAAGACAAGTTTTTCATAGATAAACAAGTTGATATGAACTTGAAATCTCGTACATTAAAATTTTGTTTAAAAGCTTAAAATCTTGTCTTTGAAAGAGTATAAGATTTGTTCACAGGGCTAAAAAAAATTGACACTCTTTCTGTTCCTTGTGATGGTTATACTTATCACCTCTCTTAGACACTAGCTGTGTCTGGCTGTGGTCTAGAGTTAGGACACTTCCAAAGAGCTAAAATAGTCAGTTGTGCTGTTCTCAAATTCCCTTTCATTAATAGCTGCTTGTGAAAATTGTAACCTAGAGTCCATGAAAAAGAGGAAAAAAGAGCTAATTAAAAATCAGCTGCAAATACGGTTCTCGGTTTGTATAGCCCACAAAAAAGCCATGGAATCAGAATGACACGAGGGAAAAAAGTGACATCTGAAATTATAATATACAGTTTAGCTTAAATTGGACTATGTATGTTTGGTTTGGACCTTGTAATCCAACTTCACTAAATTTTTTGGGGGGTGATAACTATTCTTTCCCCTGATGTTTTGCATAAAATAGAAGTTGAGAACACTATATGTGGGTTTCTTGGTCAACCACTAAAATATCTCCACATGAAAAGCATTGAGATATCAGGTGACCTCACCTCTCTTCCCCTCAAAAATAGGAAGAACAGAAATATGCCTTCCTGATTTTTGTTAGCACAGAGTGCTTTTACGTCTCCGGTAAAGTGTCTACCCAGTTGTTGGTGATCATAAGAGTATTTTCTCAGTAGCAGTGAAGGAATAATGTTGGAGTTTGGTGTAGACTGCCATCTAATTGGAATTGATACTTCATTGAGCTGGGTAAAATCCTAAAAGGTGGCCCAGCTGTTCCCATCAAGGCATTCAGCATGGTCCTTCTCTACATGCTGCAGGGTGAGGATCCATATTTCTGCAGACACACTGTGCTGCAGAATGAGATACCCTTTTTTAAAGGTGGTGTTTGCTAAATCAAGCATAGTATGGATGCTATTTTGCAGGAAGTCCTCTCAAATTAGTACTTTCTGTTGGATTTGTCCAGATTATTGGGCATTACCTGTGCAATTAATGTAGTGACTAATCCATAAGTATACAACAACTTTGTTACTTTGGTTTGGTTTTATTGTATCTTCTATAAAAGTGTCATATAAACTAGGAATAAATAGTAAGTGTTCTGTCCCTCTGAAAGATGAGTATGATGATCCTGGTGCATCACTCCTTTCTCCTTAATGTGTCTTGCCAGAGCTGTTATGGTCAAGGCTGAAATAATTCCTATATTTACTGTTATTAAAGCACCTATTGTGCCTTCTTGACTGACTTTCTGTTTGCTTATTTACACTGTCTTACGCTTCTTTCTGGTAGGAAGTTCTAAAACTTGATGTGTAAGACTGTCATAACAGTTAAGATTACAGTCAAGAGTAAAATTCCACCTTTTTTCTGTGCAGCAGTGGAAATACTATAGGTGTTACAGAATGTTTGAGGTTGGCAAAGACCTGTTGATATTGTCTAGTCCAACACCCTGCTCACTGCAGGGTCTGCCAAAGTAGGTTGCTCAGGACCATGCCATGTCAGATTTTGAATATCTCCACTGGTGGAGACTCCACAGCCTCTGTGGGCAGTTTGTTCTAGTACTTGACCACTCAGAGGGAAAATGTGTGGTGTTAAAATAGAGTTTTGTATGTTTTACCTTATGTCCATTGTCTGTTGTCCTGTCAATGAGCAGTGCCTTTTCTTCTGTCCTTCCCATCAGGTACTTACAGACGCTGATGAGCTCCGCTGCCCTGAGTCTTCTCCTCTCAGGATGCAGAGTCACAGCTCTTTGAACCTTTTCTTCTAGGAGAAATGTGTTAGTGCCTTAATCTTACTGGCCCTTTGCTGGACTCACTCCAGTAGATCCCTGCCTTTGATGCTTTGGGAGACCAGGAGTCAGCACTGCACTCCAGGTGGGACCTCATTGGTGCAGAGTAGAGAGGACCCTGTTGTTCACCTGGACCCTCTGGTGCTTCTTTGCAAAGCTGCTCTCCTGCTTGTCAGGCCACAGCCTATACCTGGTACCAGGGGTTTTTCCTCTCCAGCAGCAGGACTTGGCTTTTCCCCTCGTTGACCTTTGTGAAAACCTTCTGTGTCCATGAGAAGTGCCAGTGCAGGGGTGCACTGCTGGTGACCGGCTCCAACTGGACTTTGTGCCACTGATCAGTCTTGCAGGCCCAGTCTTTCAAGCAGCTTTTAATCATTTGTCTAACCCATACTCCATGAACGTGTCTGTGACACTTTTCAAGACACTTTCATTTGTTAGGAGGCAAAAATAAATAAATAAATGAATGAAATCTCCTCATTTTGGAAATTGTCTTAACCACTAATGTGTTTTGTGATGTAAACTGATATTGCCACAGATTAGGTGGTTTTATTTTTGTATGAGCTTATTTAGGACAAAGTGGCATTCAAAATGTATCTAATAATCTTAGATGTTGCCTTTGAATCTCTCCAGATAAATTTATTAAAATGAATATAATAATTTTAGTAATATTTGCAATAAATTATACATTCCCAGATATAATAATGAAAATATAAAATCAGCAGGTTGTTAGCTATAGCCTCAGTTATTAAGAAGACCAAAAAGCTATCTAGTTCTGTTGGCTGCCTATTAATAAACATGTGGTCTCTGACTTAAATCTCTGTGATGCCCTGTCAAGGCTCAAAAACCTGAAAAAGCAGTCTCAGGATTTTATTCTTAGGGCAATGAATAAAGCTGCCAGTTCAGGCTGAACACTGGAGCTGCTGACAAGGAATGGTGTATACTGCTCTTAGTATCTGAAAATAATTTTTAGTTTTATTTGTCCCTGTGTACTGGAAAGGTCTCTGGGTTTGAAGAGTAATTTTCTAAGTTTTTCCGGGTTACAGAAAGGTGGAATTGAGTAAAGTCTTGTAAAAGGCATTTAAAATACTATTTTTAGTTTCGTTTTGGTGATCTCATCCCTTGCCATTTTAGGAGTCTCAATTGTTTTCTGCTGAGGCATCGATAAAGGGTAGCAGAACAGCATGTAGAGTTCTGGCTCATCTCCTGTTGAGTCACTTAGAAAAAATATTTCTGTGTTGTGAGCCTGAATTACATGGTGAATTGTCTTCTTAGGTTTAGGTCATGTCTTGCTTCCAAGAAAAATATGTGGTTGGTTTTTGAATGTCCAGGATGAAAAGGTAGAGAGACTTTGATCAAAACAATAATATGGATATACAAACATAAAGTCTTTGCAGGAAAAGTGTAACAAAAGTAAGAAAAATGGATTGACTGAACTCAGTGTCTTAAATCAGTGTTTAATGAGTGAGATTACTTACTGATTAAGATTAAAACTACTACTCCAGTTTAAGTCCCAGTGCCACTAATCAGTGGTAATATAGCTGTATTGTTTATAGAACTTGGAGCCAGCCAGTGTGTGTTGGCTCCTCTGCTGGTTTATAAACATACTTGAGAGCTTGTTTGATTTGCCTGCTAGGAATGTAATGCGTGCTTGAATAATGTATAATCAGTCTCAGTGCAGTAATTTTAAGTTGTTAATTAAGATTTTAGAATTCAATTAACTTTTTTTTTTTTTTTCAGGATGGCTTGAATTCTTTGGTCCTCGATCTGGATTATCCAGCACTGAGGAAGAACAAGAACATTGATAATTTTTTAAATAGATGTAAGTTGCAATTGCCTCTTAAACAATGACATTGTTGTGATCTCAATCATAAGAAGTTGAGTGGTTAGAAATGCATTGCTCATAGTTATTCTATTAAATTTTATAAATCTGAGCTTCAGAAGGCTTTGGAGAACCATTTATTACAGAGAGAAATTTCATTTAAGGGACTTGTTATATTGTGAAAATATGTTGGAAAATACCAGATTTTTATTTTCCTAAATACAGTTGGAAAAACCTTTCTATGTTATATTTTATCTTACGTATGTGTAGCTACATGACTTGCTAAGTATATCCTAGTTATTATTCTTCAGGAATTCATTACACTGAAGTCAACATTGTTTATATAGTCATATTTAATCTAACAGAGAATTCTTCTGTGGGTTTTAAAAACTAAATTGTTGTACCTTAAAATCTGTTGGTTTTTGAACTTTTGCATAAATGTTTCTGATTCTCCCCAAATTAATTGTAGACAGGATCTTGGAGTTTATTAAGCATATGATTCTTCATGAGAGTAGCTGTATTTTGTGATTTTGAAGTGTTTTCTATTATTGTATGTAAGCAGAACATTTTTTCTTGTAAAAATAGCAGATTATTTTGTAATTTGCAGTGAGTAAGCCTTCTTGGAATAACTATGCTTTGTAGTGAGCTTATTTTGAGTTGTATATTTTTAAAAAAAAACCTTTTCTGTTGCATGTGTTGAGGTTAGGTCTCTGCAGATGCAGTCCTATTAGCAACTCCTTTTAAATTCTTTACTGGTAAGACCTTGTACATGTCTGCCCTCTGTTGCCCTGGGACTCCTTGCAATATCCACTCAGGCTCCTCACTTGAATAGTGGCTGGTGTAGTAATTTGTGGTGAGTTCTTTGGAATTCAGTGCTTCTCCATGAAGTTTAGCAGAGCCCCATAGATGGACATACAGCTTTTACAGTTGCCGGTAAAGTCTCATTTGGAGAAATCACTTAAAAAATTCAGTGAATAAGGAAGAGCAGATTAGGACATAGAGGCATACTTTAGGATTATTTTCAGTTTGAGTTCAAAGGAATTCAAGCAGGGTCTGGAACAGCATTTTAAGTATTTCTGTTATTTGCAACTGAGCATTGTATGTGTGAAGTGAGGGGAAACCCCTATGAAAATGACATAAATAACATTGATCAGCAAATTCTATGAGCTGGTCATATTTGCTTTTACATTATTATTTTTGCAGAACAAAATTAGAAGCCTCTCTCTGATCAGAAGACCAATGTCTTTTGAATTAGAAATAGTAACTGTGGGAAAACAGTTTAACCTCAGGAACAGGTTGGGGTTTTGGTTGTTTTTTGTTTGTTTGCTTCTTTGTTTTCTGCAGCCCCTGAACATTCTGGCTGACTGTCTCCTTTCTGTTGAAGGCTGTTTCTCCTTCTCCTCCTCTAGTCTCTCTGTCATTGTTGTAGTAAATATTTTTAAGTATCTTATGTGACGTGGAGGCTACCAGCAATGTCAGAAACATGAAAATATACTTTTGTTCACAATTTTATTACTGCCTTTTTATTGTTAAATCAGCTGACAGTATACTGTTGAAATAGCCAGATACTAGTTAAAAGAATTTTAAGGTGTGTTACAAAAAATTCACAGTAGCTAATAAAGAGTTTTTAAGGGTACACTTCATCCTTACCTGTTGAACTCTAAAAAAGCATGCATCACCTTACTATTTTGGCCAACATATCGTGTGACTGCATCTTGTTTAAGAATCACACATGTAACTTCTGTTTCTGTACTGACTGGGAGAGAAAAAAATTAGTGCTGCATATCTTCTGTGATTTAACCTTTGGGAAAAAATAAATTGTGAAATGAGAATTTTGTAAACATTCAAGGCTGGTAATATTTTGATATTGCAAAAGAAAGAATCAATCCTGCCATGATGATTCATTTCAGTCTTTTCTGACACAGGTGGTTGTATGGTTTGTTATGTACCACACAGGGGAACCGAGCAGAATTAATGCAGACAGTCAGGTTTCCTTTTTCTTTTTATTAAAACTGGTCAGGCAAAATAAAAGCAAAGACCAGTTTCTGATTTTCATTTCACTTCACTGATACTTGTGCTAGCACAAAATGAGCCACTCAGATACAGGAAAAAACAGGACAACAACTGGGTTCTTATTGACATCCCCATTTTATGCAGTTTAAAATTGTTAAACCTATTGCTCAGGTCTTCTTGGAAACTGTTCTGAAGGTAGCAGGTATCACTGGAGAGAGTGTGGCACATGCTTGCTGAAGCCTCTTGCAACCTTGGGCTTGGAAGAAAAGTGGGGAACTGTACTGAGAATTTATAGAACTGTAAGTTGTTACCTTCTTAGGGTAAGGAACAGTGAGTTCTTGTCTCTTGTGATTTTTCTCAGCATCTGAAGGAAGAACTGCCACAAGTGCCCAGCTGAGAACTGCTGTCAAAAGGTTCTGACAAACTCTGCTGAGCAGTCTGTGCCAGGGGCCTGGAGCCTGCATCCCTCCCCAGGGTTTCCTGAGGCCAGCCTGGAGAGGTGGCAGGGCCTCCTGGGAGTTACACTGTGCTGCACAGTGAGGCAGCTAGAGCAGAGTCACTGCCATCCTGCTCATCCATATTACACAAGTCTGCAGAAATTGTGGACAACACTAAATAATCATCACACCTTCAGTCCATTTAATCACTTAATTCTTCCACAATAACATTTTGAGAGATTTTTTTTCCCCACCACAATCCCAGAAGTTTGCATACACCCTACTTCCAACCTATGTCAAATCATTACTATTCGGGTTAATGTTTTATTAATAGTTTTTTTTAATTTAAAAATGAAATAGCTTGCACTTGAGCTGAGACACTAATTTATGTTTAGCTTAACTCATAATTGCAAGCTGAAACTCAAATGTTTCAACTATTTCACAAAGGCAGTTTATTAGTTGTCCACACCATAGGAGTTTGGTGTATTGTGTTCTGTGACCACTTTGCCAAAGCAGTCTCTCCACTTGTTTAATATGAAAGAAATTCTTTAATTGCCTGCTTTGCCTTACTATTCTGATTTCTTACCACTTTCTCTAAGGTACTGAACCAAAGTGTAGCCTGTGTTTCCTAGAAGAGGCACATTAAATATATGACATAATACAACCATTCCTTTTCACTTTTTTTGTTCCCTTTTTGTTGCTTTAATCAACTGTTGGGATTCTGATTTCAAATTGCTCTGGTTTTTAGCGTATTCGTGGAACAGAAAAACGTAATGCAGTATTTAATTCCCAAAACAATGAGAGGAATCTCATAGTCCTCTGAGAGCAAAAACTAATTCACTTATTTTAGAAAAGGAAGCTGAGTTTTTCAGCATGGGCTTGGTGTAGAAAATCTTTCTTGGTCTTTTCCTCTTCTGTCATCCAGGCAGAGGCAATAGGGTTGAGTAAATTCTCCCAAGTCAATTTTTCTGCCCTGTAAGATTTGTCTATTGTTGAATCATGTCTTAGTGACTTGTGCCTTTTTTGGTGATCTCTCATTCAGATGCAATTTAGTCTGAAATAGTTAAATGACAGGTTTAAGCAATAGTTGGAAACATTTAATCATTTATAATCTTATCATCATGAATAGAAGGGCACAAAAAATGGATTTTGAGTAAGTCCAAATAGCAGCATAGAGAGGGGTGCCATAAACAGGCCTTGTACAACCCAGAAGTCTTGACTCCCTAAATACATCAGTGATTTTCTATGCATTATTTAGCATCACTCAAGAGTTGGAAACTTGTGTTGTTAAAATGATTTGCTGATGTTACGTAGGTTGGCAGACTTGTAGTGTAGTAACAGTGGATGTATTTACAGTAGAAGGGACTTCTGGTAGAGAGGTGGCACCTGTGCACCAGTTTTTCTAGACTCCCTGAATAAACTCCCTGAAAAGTTCCTTTGGCCATTTTCCTCTCCAAGCAGACACTGCTTACTTGGAAGATGCATCTGTTAATTTCTTGCAAAATCAACAGTTCTGTCTGGTTCCTTCCCTTGCATTTTGTTATGTCATTTGAAGTTGCTGAACTCTGCCCAGCCGTGTGGTTACCGACAGGAACCGGCGTCACCCGGTGTGGTGTGAGTGCCTCCCAGGGCTGCAGCTCTGTGTGCTCTGGGCTTCCTGTCAGCAGCACTCATGAAATGTCAGATGCCGTTTGCTATCTTGGGAATTTAGTGCACTGTAGAGCTTCCACTGAGTTAAGGAGCTAATTGCTCCTCTGGTTTTCTCTTGGCTTCTCTAAGGCAGCTCCCTGCCAGGTCTTCACTGTCACCTCAGCAGGTTGGGCTCCAGTTCCATTCTTAATGATGTTGTTCTGGTAGGAGTAGGGATGGGAGAGGTATCAAATAACCAACTTTCCCAAGCAGAGTGTGGAAGTCACAGTGTGTAAGACAGACTGTCTTAGATGTATAAACAAGTTATATGTCAGTGTCATTAACCACATTCCCTTTTGGGTACTTGGTAGATACAAAGCAATTCAGCCCTGCCATCAGGCTTATTTTCATTACATTAGGGATGTGTTCTCTGTAAGCCACAGAGGGCTGCTGCTTTCTGTTTCCCTGTGTTCTGCTCTTTTCCATCTATGCAAGAGAACATATTTCTCATATTCCCCTTTTATTTCTCTGAAGGAGGAAGCATTACCCTGTCTGGATCTGTGTCTTCTAGTTCCTCCTGATTCTGCAAGGTCTCCAGCAGTTTATTCCTCTTCATACACCTTTGACCAGACATTATAGATGCACCCCTAATTACTTCAGTTTTTCTGTTGTGCTTTCTGTTTGGTTTTGTTCAGCTGTGGGATTGCAGCACTTCCTGGCTGTACTTCAGTTTAACTTCTGGCTGGACTTCTGCCTAGGGCAGCAACTTTTGACTTAACATACTCCATAGCAGTGCTCACTGACTGACTGTGTCTGATCTGTGGGGTTAAATTGCACTCCCTTGCAATTTTTTTCATCATATATACACTCCCCAGAACTGCTTGATACACATTATTTTTTTAAGAGAAAATAACCAGCATATGAACTTTTTTTTAATCTTAAAAGGCAAAAACCTTAATGGGTTTTTCCTTCCTCCCTATCCCCCTTTACTGTCCTAGACAGGTTTTTTTCCATGTTCACAAGCATTTGCAACCTTCAGCCACATTCTTGCTGCCAGCTGTCAGCAACTGATCCAAACACTCTGCCCTTTCAGAAAGTGAAACTTCATTTGTTTAAAAGCTATAATGCCATTTTCAAATAGTAAATCAAAAGTTGTCTTTAAAGACTCTTTGTATCTAACATTCCTGGTCCTTCCTGTGTTAATGAAGAAAACTGAGTCCTAGGTGATGGTATTCTCATGTTTTAGAACTTTTATTTAAATGTCACAATATTTCTATAAGGTTCCTTTGCATCCTGGGGCTGGAGAGTCCATCTAATGCCTTCCTTTAAACATAATATTTTTCTTCTGCTGGTCTTTGTGCTGTTGCAAATTCATGAGACATGTGCATACAGATACCAAAACTTTCAAACTCATCTGTGTGAAATCTGAAAATTCAGACCACTATAAAAAGGCTGCTATTGGAAAGGTCTCATGCACCCTGGATTAGGTTACGTTATGTGATAGTGAACTAAATCTTATGATCCAGTATGTTGCAATTATGATGTGGCGTCAGGGTTAATCTAAGCTTGCCTTCTTGCACCCCAGTTTTTTGTTTCAGGTTAGTTCCACACATTGATTATCTGTTCCATATCCATAAGATTTTATGTCAAAATAGACAACCCATCTGTGTTACTGATACCTTTGCAACATTTGCATCCTTATGTGGTATTATTATTAAGTGAGATTGTTAAATTTCAAAGGAGTTAGGAGGAGTGACCTCATTGCTCTCTAAAGAGGGGAAAAGTGGAGAGGGAGTTGCTGAGCTCAGCTTCCTGGGATGCAGTGACATATGGGAATGGTCCAAAGCTGCACTAGGGGAGGTTCAGACACGACATGATGAAGCATTTCTTTACTCTGAGGGTGCTCAGACCCTGGAGCAGGCTTCCTTGAGAGACAGTCAGTGTCCCAAGCTTGTCAGTGTTTAAGGGGCATTTAACAACCTGTAACTGTTGGTCTGCCCTGAAATAGTCAGACAATTGCAGTGGTGGTCACTGTGGGTCCCTTTGAACTGTTCTATTCTATTCTATTCTATTCTATTCTATTCTATTCTATTCTATTCTATTCTATTCTATTCATCTTTTAGCAAAGCAAGTAGGATTTCTCTGTTCTCAGCATTTCACAGGGATGATAAAACTAGTAACTCCTCACCTGGTTGTTTCCTATATTTTTGGGTTTTTCATTGCTTGATTGCATTATTTAATGCTTGAAGAGTTTCACTGAAGCTGTAGTAACTTTGTTTATAGTTTCTACCTTATACAGAAGTATTCCTTTGAGTTTCTTCTCAGATGTTGAGCTGCATAAAACTATACACTGCTTTTTCAATGTGTTTAGATCCCTGTTCACTTCACATATTTGAAAACACTGAAACATGTCAGAAACATTTAAAATAAACTCATGTCATTCCTGTGTCTAGTGAGATGTAACATTATATTCAAATATGTAACTGCACATTCTCTGTCATTTGAAGTTTGCTAGTATTCTTTCTCTACTGCTGCTTCCTGTGAATTTGTATTTATCTTCCTTGTCTAGTACCAGGGTTGCCATCTGCAGTTCCAAACACAGCAATTCCCTTTGCAATCTGCAAAATTAATTCATACTATTAACAAAAATAATAAACTTGGTGTGGGTGAAACACTGTTGCTTTACTGTGCTCTTGGTCTAGGCTTTCATGATTCTGTATGGAAACATCACAATTCTCTCAACTGCTCTTCCTGTTGACACACTGAATTACTTTGGTCTTATAAGTACACTGCATGTAGCAGATTTGTTTACTTTTGGAGATTTTAATTGCCTCTGTCCTTACAACTTTATTAGCAGATCATTCCCTCACTGTAACACTAATCTCTCCCCTTCCCTGTCACATCCAGTCTTTTCCTCAGAAGAAACTTACAGTTGCATTTTTGTGTTCCACAGGTTAGGAAGGATCTCTGCAGGCCAGCTGGTCCAATGCTCTGCTCAAAGTCAAGCCAGTTTTGATGTTGTATCAGATTGTTCAGGTTCTTGTGCAGTTGAATTTTGAGAATTTCCAAAGATGGAATTTTTTAGCTCCACTGGATAGTCTGCATCTTTCCCCAGTTCTTAATATTCTTTTCTTACAAAAGAGGATTTCTGGTATTTCATCTTGTCTGGTGACTTTTGTCCTTTCACTTTGTACCCCTTTGAAATAAAACCTCATTTCAACTTCTGTTGAGGCCAACCATTTATCCATCCCTAACCTGAACAATTCCAGTTCTCTCAGCTTCTCTTGAGCATCATGTGATCATCTTGGTGGTCTTCTGTGAAGCCATGGAATGTTTAGTATTTTTTGTGCACTGAGAACCCCAAAGCTAGTCATAATATTCCACATATGGTTTCACAAATGACAGATAGGGGAGGAAATCTACTTCCCTCAACTTACTGGCTGTGCATTTACCAGCACATAGTCACACAGTCACTGCGAAGTCTGGCTCCTGATTCCTCTCTGCTTGACTTGTTGTCCACCAGGGCTGTCAGGTCCTGTTTCTCATGGTGCCTTCTGGCTGGTGAGTGCATCCTATTCCATTGTGTGGTGCTGTTCCATCCCAGCTACAGGGCTCTGCACTTGCTATTGTTGAACTGTGAGCTTCCTGTCAGCTCATTACTCATCCTGTCTGGGTCACTCACAGGAGCCACCCTGCCCTCCAGTGCATCAGCTTTGAACTTAAAACCACTGGCTGTGACTTTAGCAGCTTCACCACTCACCTGATAATTCCTCTGTGCAGTCCATGTCAGCATGGTTTGGCTATAAAGATACTTTGATGTTTTGTATTGGAAGTCATGCTGTAGTCAAGGAAATGTACTGCTTTCCCTTTGTCCACCAAGACAGACATCTCATCATTGAAGGAAATCAGGTTAGACAAACACAGTTTGTCCTTTCTAGATCCATTCTGGGTGTTCTTATCCTTCCGTGTGCATCATGTGCTTGAAAGTGGATTCCTGAAGGATTTTTCTCCATGATCATCTTGAGCAGTATGGTCAGGCTGCTGTTCCATCCTGTGCCTCCTTGTTGTCCCTTTAGAATATGGATGTGGCATTTGTGCTTTACCAGACATCACCTTCCCCAGTTGCCATGACCTTTCAAAGGTGATAGAGAACAGCCTGGTAATGGTCTTGACTGATATTTTCAGCACATTTGGATGCATCCTGTATTGTCTCAAGATCTGGTGTATGCCAAGTTTGCTTCACTGGAGCTGGGAGGCCTCTGAGCAGGGCTTGAGAGTGAAGTGAAGCAAAAAAGTCATAGACTGCCTTGATCTTCTCATGTCCCTGGTGCTAGATCACCTCCCACACTGGCAGTGGGACTATATTTGCCTCAGTATTTCTTTTATGGCCAATGTATTTATAGAGTCTCTTGTATCCCTTCATAATCTTGCTAGTTTCAGTTCCAGCTGAGCTTGGTTTTCCCAATTCCATATTTTCTAGTTTGGGAGGTTCCTGCTGGGTAATTCGACTCAGCTTCCATGTTCCAAACCTTTACCTTTTGTGGTGAGTTGAGGCAGAGGTTGCCCATTTAGGCAGACTAGCTCCTTGCCATTCCTGCTCGATTTCTAACTAGAACAGCTCAATTGCTAACTAGAACAGACTGTTCTTGTGCTATGAACATGTCATCTTTGAAGATCAGCCCACTCCTCTGCCCTTCACAGCATCTTTTCACAGGATCCTGCCAGTGAGTTTTCCAAACGAGCCATAGTCTGGCTCAATTCTTCTGGATTGAAGTCCAAGGTCTGCTATATTCCTTCTTCAGGTCTGTTCAAGTCTTAAATTCCACCATCTTGCAGTTGATTCTGCCAAGTCTGCCACAGACTTTGTCTTCCTGAACCAGTTGATTCTTGTCTGTGAATAATTAGATTAGCGTGCCTCCTTGTCCACTTCTGTTGCACTCCTACTTAGACATAAGGGTCCCTGCTACTGAAATCCCTATGTTGTGTTGTACAACACACACAGATACTGATGTGATCCATAACTGAAATACAGGTATCACTTCTTAGGGCTGAGTCTTGTACTTTAACACCTTTTGATTTCTGAGGACTTTATGCAGAAGGAGGGCTCTGTCTGGTGTGAGTTAGGTGGTTGTTTTCAGGGTTATTAGGACTCAGTAAAATGCCTTATTGGCTTATTGCTTGTTTGGAAGAAAAGAAGTGTTCCTGATGGTCAGGCATCTCTTGGATTGCTTGTAACCTGCCAAGTTGCTCTTCATGAATATGTAGGAATGGTTAAGCTATTTACTAGATGTTCTTATCATTAACTCCCTTAGACTGTGTCATCTTTAATGTCTTACTGCATTAACTGTATTTCTCATCCTTTTCTCCTCTGTATTCAGATCTGAGATCCTCTTCAATGCCTTTCTAGGGATAAAATTCTATGGTATTTGACCCTAAACAAGGATCTTGCAGTATGTAAACCTCTACCCCTCTCTGAATCTAAGCATCCACAGCTTTTCATACAATTTTATGCTCTTCTCTGGTAGAGTTCTTGCTCCAGCCACCTATTTTGCTTTGGTTTGTTCTTCCTCTAAATGTGTGTAGGAGCTTGTCATGCCTCAGATTACCTCCAGTATTATGGATTCCATTCACTGATTCCATTATTTTTTGTCCTTGTAATAAGAATAGATTTTAAAAATGCATTTAGCTGGGAATGCATTCATTGTACTTCATTTACAAGATTAAAGAGTCTAGGACCTTGTGTGTTTTTTAGAACTTGTCAGAGATCAGAATTTCACTGTTTTCCCTTTTACAAATTCTCACAACTCTGATAAGACATATACTGACAGGCAGTGCTTATCTGCAGAATGCTGAACAGAGCATTGTAGACATCATTTTAAGAAGCATAGAACTACACATACAGTGAACACCAAAAAAGCAGTGTGAGATGGCCAGCAGTTACATACACGTTTGTAAACTTGAATCAATGTTTCATATGGAATGGGTGAGTGGATGTGCCAGATCTTTGTGTGATCTGCAGTTGTACATGAAGGTTACCAAGTCACATTCCTTGCCATGTGAGTGCTGTTGAACCCTCCAGGTGTGCAGGAGCAGGTTACACCTGCAGTGCTTTTTGCGTACCACATACTCCACCTTGCATTATCAGTGGAGTGTCAGTGGATCCTGGGAGTGCAGCGGGTAGCAAGGAATGATTGAAAATTCCAGATAGGCATCTCTGGCTCTATTCATTACCAGAATCTTCCCATAAACTTGTGAGTGATTATTAGAGGTGTGAAATGAGAGTCAGCAAAATATGAAAGATAATTTCATTTGTTACAGCTAAAGGTAGATGGCTAATGGTTTCCAAAGAATAATAAAAGGGGATATTAAAAGTGACTACAGATTTCAAGAATTACCAAGAAGGCTCTAAATATTTGAATAAAAATAGCTGATTTTTACTCTAAATGAACAGCTAAAATTGTATTCTATTAATGCATGCATTATCACAACTTCTTTTTGATTTGTTTTAGATGAGAAGATTGTGGAAAAAATCCGAGCTTTACAAATGAAAGCTGAAGACTATGATGTTGTTAAGGTGATTGGAAGAGGGGCTTTTGGAGAAGTGCAGCTGGTAAGAATGTAATGATTTAATGTTTAGAGAGATTAACAGCTTTAGCCTAAAACTTCCTCAATCTTCATGTTTTATATTTAAAAATTCTTCTTAAAAAGAACAAGTGTAATTTTCATTGTATTGAGAGATTGTTTCTGTACATAGTAAACAGTAAATCTGAGTTCAAAATACGATGGACAGGAAGGGAAGAACTCAGGAATGTTTTCTATCCTTTGGTCAAAATCAAAAAGGCAGTTCATGGCAATTCTAAATCTTTTTGGCCACAAGTATCACTGTATAATATATGAAAACTTCTACAAAAGAGCAGGTGAACACTGCAACAAAAGATTTTTGTTTTGTTCTTATAATTGTGATGCTTGCATTGTATTTTAAGTGACATGACTTACAGGATTTTTAAAAGATTCCTTCCATAACATTGTCCCCTTGACATTGTATGCAATATAATACCTAAAGTATGAATGACATTACTTTTAAAATTTCTAATGCAGAGAAATTCTGTTATAAAAAAAGGTAATCAAGCTACAAAAAGTAACTTGGTGTATCACATATAGTCTGATTTTCATTTAATTTTGATTTTTCCAGGACTTCCAAGTCCTACTGTCTGATAAGTTGGCACAAAAATGTGAACCTATGTATGAGATGGATTGATATGTCAGTTTTGAAATAAGTGTTGGATGTAAGTGCCAGATAGAATCTAGAATGCAAACATTAGGGACAAGTTATCATGAGCTAACAGATAACTGTGCACCAGCTGATCCATGGTGATTTTCTGGGTGAGTACTTTTAGAGGAAGAGAGGTATAAAGCAACTCAATGGAAAGGGGAGCAACTAATGTGATGCAATTGAAGCTTGTTATCTTTTTACCACAAGGTAACAAAAGTTACTCTTTTGCTCGTACTTGTTGACCTGGAGCTGGCATTTTACTGCTCTGTGGCAATTTTGCACTAGGAAGCTGGGAAAATCATATTGTCTTGTAACGTATAAGCATTTTGGGAAATACAAAGATGTGTTGGAGTTTTGTTGAGCAATGTGGTAAGATCTAAGCTGTGAAGGGCTTATAGGAGACACAGTGTATAATGGCAATAAATTTATGATCCATTTATAAAATTCATTGTATTTTGCATATTAGTGTTGTTGAAATTTGTTGGAACTTGAAAAAAACCCTCTGATTAGCCTAATGTTGTTTCCATGACTCATGGGTAATTTGCAAATTTAGATGTGATTAGTATGGCAGATAGCAACATCTAATCAGCAAGTTTTATTAATCTATATCATTTTTTAAGACAACTTCATCCAAGTCTAGTAGCATGAGAATGTAGCACCCTCTTCTCTTTCTTTCTGCCAGGGTCATTTACACTTTGTTTTTGTCCAGAAGAGTGAATGAACTATGGAATGGAGTATTTCTAAAAATCCTCATTTTCTAGCAAGACTTTAAAGAATTATTATATATATTTATAACCTTGTATGATTTTATATCTTTGTAGGCAAAAATTTAAAATCAAAACCAAGACCTTCAGCAGAACCTTACTTTCTTGTGAAGGGGCTGGTGCCGGATGTTTTTAAGAAAGCAGTCTAGTCCATGTCTTTTCAATGACAACCACATCAAATGGTTTATTTTAAAGTCTTTTATTAGACATTTGTATCTTTTCATTAGTCCACATGGAGCAGTGAATAGAGATGCTCCTTATGCACTGGCATGTGAAGTCAGTGAAAAATCAAGTTGTAAGGAGCAGAGTTCCTTGTCCATTTGTTGAGGGGATAGGAGATGAAAAACAGAAGCCATGTGCCATTTTTAAATGTCACACTAATATTTCCTGGAAGCATCCAAGATAACTATATTTTTGATGTGCTTCAAAAATGAAAATACATTGTTTTCATATGTGTATTTCTTAAGAAAAGAAGGTTTTTTCCAACTTATTTTTATTTTCTTTTTAACAATTAATTTCAAATGAAAGGTCCTGATTTGTTCTGGAAACTATTTTTTATAATTCACCATGTCATATACAACTTAAATTTTTAAGAAGAGATAACTTTTCATAGTGTACATACTGCAGTTGGGCACTTTGAGGGATCTGAAGACAAACATTATTTTTCATTTGCCCAACCATTAAAATGTAATGACAAAATGCCTAGTAACCTGGTCATACAGTGGTGGGGTTTGGATTGCATTGTTGTCATGGGTTTTTTTAAAAAATCTTTAAAAGCCCATCAAAAAAGCAAGAATCTTTGGTATTGAAAAGAAACTTCTTTGTCTTCACATAGAGCTCTTCTGTACTTCATGTCAATTTAAAAGAACACTTTTTCTGGAGAGTAAAAATACAAGTAGAAATAATGTTATGCAGTCTTACAGCTGAAAAGCAGTGGGCTAATAAATCCAACTGCAGATCTGAACTAATATTAGCTGGTGATGTGGACATACATACCTCAGTTTTTTGCCTCACAAGGTATGGTACAAGTTTAAACTATTGAGCTAAGCTCTGTCTATTTCTACTCCATTCAAAATGTTGACACCACTGTTGCAGATGATGGATTTGCGGTAATGAAAATATTTTGCAATGCTTTCTGTGATCAAAATAGAAATTTGCTTCAGTGGGGATTAAATACAGAAAGAACCATAAATAAAACATGATTAAGTACATGAGTTAAATTAATGAATGTTGTGTTATCAGTATGTGTTATTGTGCATAGGAATTTCAGCACAAATATTTATTAGATGTTTCTAATGATTATATTAGTATGCTCATTTGTTGGCTTGTAATGTTTGCAACATAAAATAGTCAGCTATGACCTCTTTCATTTAATTTTGTCTTCCATAAGTCTTCGGATCCAGTATAACATTTTCTTGCTAAAGAACTGATTTGAAGCAATCAGCTTCCCAGATTCTGTTAAGAAAGTGAAATACACTCTCTACTGTTGTGTCTTACAGCTAGATTTTTTTTTTTAAGGGCTTGATTTTTCCTCTTCCTCTCCCCTCCAAAAATTTTTAAAATAGTCCAATAGAGGTCAGATGACTATGGTCTGAGCATCTGACTGTGGTGGAGAAACAATTTCCTTATAAATCCAGAAGTATTAAACTCTACATTGTGCTCTGGTCTCTGGTTTTACTGGGTCTGTAATGATGGGGAAAGCTAAGGAAATGATTGCC
Organism: Emberiza elegans; assembly: GCA_024865655.1. Classification (NCBI taxonomy): domain Eukaryota; kingdom Metazoa; phylum Chordata; class Aves; order Passeriformes; family Fringillidae; genus Emberiza; species Emberiza elegans. Next base: position 28,081,152 of record JALJVW010000085.1, on the reverse strand, counting down.
AGCTGCCAGATCACTTCTTCTCTTATGCAGTGCCATGAATAAAAGTGACTGGTGTCTAGGGCAGACAGAAAAATTGAATTATGGTACTTAATATGTTACTTCTGGTTTATGCAGAAGCAGTTATTTATGAAAGCACATCATGAGTTCCTCTTGTTTGTTTTCACTTGTGGAAAATCATCTTGATTTGAAATTGAAACTTATCCTTAGTTCTTTCTCCCAGGTCTAACCATGAAGGACTGTAATGTTGCAGTGACACAGCAGATTGACCTGCTCATGCACTGGAAGAGTAAACTAAAGCAGAGTTAATACTTCCTTGTGTTTGGGTGCTGCAGGATGGTCTGAGTGACAGTCTCTACGGTCTGATTTCTTAGTGTTGCAAAGCACTGGTCATCATAGCCTGCTGGTTTATTTTTCTTCATTAAGTGCTTTGTTTGTTAGGTTTAATTCCCCATGCACTGCTGATGTACAGTTCTGTACTAAAGCAGATAAAGCAGTCATGTTTTATTACCTGAAAATTTGTCAGGATGTGAAATTTGATCTCTATATGTAGTCATTTCTTACAGCTTTATTAGTTATTTTAGGATACCTGTAATTATTCAAGCCATAATAATTCAAGCCATAGAGTTCATTTCAAAACACCACTCTAGGATCATATTTTTTTTCAAAATCATAAAAGAGACAGTATCATTACCAATACTATGTACTAAATCTGATAACTTCAAATTGATGTGTTATTTTCTTTGCCTACAGATTGTCTTCCCATGTGAATGCTGGGGAAATTATGGAGGCATTTTGTTTATTGAAAGTATTGGATTGTTGAAGCAGAGTAGAGTGAAATTCTTTTTTCTTAATGCATTTTCATGAGTTAAACAAGACCATGTTACTCAGTGCTAATGGCATGAAGGGATTTTCCTACCTATTTTGAGTTACTCTGGTGAGCTGCAGTTTAAATTTGGCAGTTCATTTTAACAGTTGGAAGAAGTTGAAACATCATGACAGTTTAATACATGAATAATCTGCTGTATGAGCTAATATCTGTATGTACAAATATAGCTCTGAGTAAAGAGCACAGTGACTAGCAGCTCAAAAGGCTGGCTCCAGGGCCCATGGTGCTGATAGCAGGAGGAATGTCAGCGGTAGGTCTGCTCACCTGCAAGGAGTGCCAAGACATACTTAGTCTCTGGCTGTGCCAGTATATTTGTTATTGCTTTGGTTTTGTACAGAGAAAGAGCCTATCTTGAAATTTTCACAAGAAATAATTAGCCAATAACCTACTGGCCCTGTTTAGACAGGTGTACAGACTGATTTTGGGCCCCTCACCCCTCTTTACTTTGTTTCTACTGTATATGAGCTTCCTTCAGGCTGTGATGACTTTCAAGAATTTTTTCCCAAGTCATGGGAGACAGTTGTTTTTCTAAATGCAGGCAGCTACTGTAACTGCACCTAGGCAAGAGTACACAGTGACTTTAGGAATTGTAAACTACTAAATACATTGCAGAGCTTCCATGTGAAGTTTCACAGGAAATGCATCTTCAATTGAACAATATCTTTTTGAGGTTTCTGATCTTTGTGTTTCTTCTGGTTTTGGGCAGGATTACAAAAGTTCTACATAGGGGAGTATAGTTTGTGGTGTACCAATAATCTTTGTAAATTATCCCATTTGGGATTAGTAAATGGGAAGAAGTTAGTTTTCAAAGAACTGTTTTAGGGCATCTTCACTAGCTGACTAATTAATGCCCTAAAATATGCGCATAGAGTCGTTAATGCACATAGATACCATGTTTCTGTTCTGGTGGTAGGTTGGAGGTTTTTTGATCTAATTTCTTAGTGTTAAACTATGCAAGATACTAATAATAAAACCTTTGCACCTGTATCTTGAAGGCAAAAAGCCCCAATTTCAAGAACAGCAACTCCTTAAATAATCTTCTTTCTATTATGAATAGAAAGAAGTTCTTGCTTTTTCCAAGATTACCCTTCCACCTATAGAAGATAATTCTATTCCTTCAGGAGTATTAAATTTTGCAGCTCCTCAGGAGCAGGAGACTGATGCTCTCAGATCTGTAGACCAAATGGGTGCCTCCCTGAAGCTTTGCTCTGCAGGTGTCATGGACCTGCATCTACAGCTGCCAGAAAAGCCTATTAAACATTCTTTCATGTAACATAATTAAATTCAGATATTGTGCAAAACTAAGAAGTTAGGAGATCTGCTTTATTTACTAGATTGAGAGGTTTTAAATGCACCAGAAAATCATAACTTCAGTTTCTGGATTTTTTTATTTTAACAGCAAAAATATAGGCAGAAACTTAAGGCCCTGATGACTCAGTCTTCTTACAGCTGAATACTTCTCACCTTGATTTCTTTAAGAAACACTCAAGAATGTGAAAACCCTATTCCTTTAATAGTTTTTTCATAAAATAGCATGTCACATGATTAATTAGCTGAGTAATGACTGCAATGTGCAATTTAAGGATTTGGTTTCATATCTGAATTCAGATGAAGTTTTCAAAAGTGTTTTCGTATTTTGTAATAAAAGGTTTAATTACAGTTTTCCAACAGGATTTATTGTATTAATTTTGCACCATTTAAAGTGAATTTAAGAACTGTTTAGGAAAATAAGTAGGAACAATCATGTGTAAAATAAAAATTGGCAGAGGTTGAGGCAGACTGCTTGCCCAGTTTCTAACATCGATGAATTCAATGGCTAGACAGTGTTCAGAATAAGAAAATAAAAGCAGAGTTAGACTTTATTTCCTGCTATGGTGTGTTTTTTTTGAGCAGCTGTTAAACTTTTCTTTTGGGGTTTGGAAGTTCTCAAATCCTTACTGTGTAGAAAATTGGGTGTATGAAGACCTGGAGGCATCACAACCCAGAAAGCAGTTTGCACATAGCAGAAGCATACTATGCTGGTACTCAGATTTTAACAAGGCATTTTAAAAAGGTTGATTATCTTCTTTCTCAACCAACAGGTTCGCCATAAAATGACACAGAAGGTTTATGCAATGAAGCTCCTTAGTAAATTTGAAATGATCAAAAGATCAGATTCAGCCTTTTTCTGGGAAGAAAGAGATATCATGGCCTTTGCCAACAGCCCATGGGTGGTTCAGGTAAGGAAGATGTGTAAAAGTAAAATAATAACAACAGCAGCAATAGTAATGATCCTGAGGCCATAAATACTTCCCATTCTTGAGCTGTTTTTGAATTTACATTGAAACTCAAATCAAGATTTAGGTTCAGACTTTTACTTTTAAAAAATGCATTTTTAACAGCAATTTCACTAAGTATTGTATATTTGGCTGTGTTAAAAAGTAATTTGCATTTTAGTTACTACAAATGCATCCTAAAACATGATTAAGTAGATTTTTGAAATGCCTACATAATTATTTGGAATAATAGGGAAGTTATCTTTCCAATTGTGAAAAATTCTGTATAGGAATGTAGAAACAAATGTGATTGGCATTTCCAGTCTTTCCTCATGATACAGTCAATTGATCACAGGCAATTGGTATTAAGGGTGCTTTAAATAGCCACTGTCTTTTCAGCTGCAGTTTGGTCTATGGATGAGTGTGCAGTCCTGGTCTCCTGCAAGTCAGGGGCTGTAGCAGTGGTTTCCTTGAAACCATCCTCTCGTGGTGGTCAGTTCTGAGCTCACATCAGCCCTGTCACATTCATGTCCAGTAACAGAGAGCTGACTTCTTCCTCTGGTCTTGGACACCATCACTCGCAGCTGTCTTGTGACATGTGTCATCAAGATGCTGTAATGTAAATTATGCCTTTGGGAACAATCAGTACTGATTATAGCCATTTGTTGTAACTGGTAAATTGCACCAGTTAACAAAAAGGAGTAGTGAAAGTGGGTGCTTGGAGAAATTGTTAGTCCTTATAATTAATTTAAATGCTCTCATATATATTTCTATGCTTCTGTGTATTTGATAAGATTGACTTTAAGCTTTTCGTATATTTTTAATTACACTTTACCTCAGGTGTATAAAGATGTTTTGCTCTTTGAGCATGTTTTGTGCTCTTGCCTATATTCAGTAGAAATACTTAAACAAATAGAGGATTTTTAAATTTAGTTCTTTGTTCTAGTAACAGTAATTGTCAGGAACTGTTTCTCACATGCAATTGAAAGCAATGAGAAATGCATGACATGGATTTTCAAAGGAAACAGTCACAAGCAGGATATAAATGTGTGTCTGCATTTGTAAATAGCAAATGAACTAAAGTGTAGTTGCAATTGTGCCTTCTATGATTAAGTGCATTAGTGTGATATATTTAGGTGATGTGGTCCAGTGGGGTAGGACATTGAGCTGGTTTGATGAAAATGTAGGTCCTGTTCTGATCTAGAAACTGGGACAGATCACATTGCTTCTCTCTGTCTAGTTTTTAATGTGAAAAATAAATGAAACAAGAGCCCTAGATAGTTTTAATTTTTTTTATTAAATCCCTTGAGGGCAATAACAAAAGTGCTGTATAAAGACATAGTGCTGTTATTTATTATTATGTTAGTATCTCTACATGTGACAAAATAGAGATTATTTTGAATCTTCATTTGGATTTTAATGACCCAATCCATTATTGTACAATATATTGGATATATTATCCATTTGTGCAAACAAATACAGTGCAGCATATATGTATTAAAATATATATTTCTAAACTAGGTCTTCTGTCACTACTTATGCAAGTAATTTTAATCTGAAGGTCAAATCTCCATAATAACATACCTGCCTTTCGTGTTTCCTCTCCTCCACAGTTTCCCTGATTCTGACTTCATCCTTTCCACACATCATATTTTTTAATTGCCTTTTAATTTTGTGTGTAATTTAAAGATGTGAATAATTTTAGTTTTTAAGGTAAGGCAGTATTCCCTGAGAAATACGGTGAGACTTTCAGAGACTTTTTCACAACAGTAACTGAACATTTGATAGTAAGGCTTTTTGCTGGACTGGGCTATTTTCAGACCTAGTGAAAACCAAGTGGAATCTCTATAAAACTTCAGCACTCTAGGTCTGAAGTACATTTTAAAGAGACTGAATTTACTTTCACTATTGTGTCAGTAGGAAACATACTGACTGCTACTTATACGAGACTAGTATTATATTGTAAAGGACAGTTTCTTTGTATTGTGTTAGTTTTCTTCAGGAACATATTGTTTTTATTTCTTATTTCAATATGTGTTGATTTAGGACAAAGTCAGCAGTGATTTTGCAAACATCTACAGCGATAAGGAATTTATAATATAGAAAATTTGGAAACAGTCTAAGACGCTGCTCACTGTTGAGCTATTTTCAAATCAGAACATGATGCTCCCTGTTGCAGATTTGATACTTTGCATTTTGACTCAGTTGTACTTCTTAATGCCAGGAAACATGGAGAGAGAGAGATAGATAGATAGATAGATAGATAGATAGATAGATAGATACATACATACATACATACATACATACATACATACATACATATAGTATTAAAATAATCAGGAAATATTTTTTTACTTTCTCAAAAATTATAAGGACGTGTTTCTGAAGTTCAGTAAATTTCAAGGTACTCTAATAATTAATACAAAAAGGTATATTTTATGCATATTAAAAGTAATCTTGAAAACATATTCTCTAGTTCAATGGAACTTCAAGATACAGGGCTTTATTCCTTTCCCTAGCTGTCTGAAAAGTAATTGCATTTTTTCCTTTCCTTTTTTCTAACGTTGCAGCTATTTTGTGCCTTTCAAGATGACAAATATTTGTACATGGTAATGGAATACATGCCAGGCGGAGATCTTGTAAACCTTATGAGCAATTACGATGTGCCTGAGAAATGGGCCAAGTTCTACACAGCTGAAGTTGTTCTTGCTCTTGATGCAATTCACTCCATGGGCTTGATACACAGAGATGTGAAGCCTGACAATATGCTTTTAGATAAGTATGGGCATCTGAAGCTGGCAGATTTTGGCACTTGCATGAAAATGGATGAAGTAAGTATGCAACTGAATAATTTACCGTCTATTAAAATGTAATTCTAACTTACATCTACATCTGAGGTTATTATCTTATGAAGTATAATACCCGAAGGAATATTCATCTAATGATCTACTTGGTTAGAAAACTGATTCTTGTTTCCTATTTTTAAATATAAGAGTACTTTAAATAGTGTAACCTTTTCTGTTATAAACTGTTCTCTCACACGGAAGAAGGATGTAAACTTACTCTTTGCTATTTTTGAAAGCATGTGCCTTTGTGAATTTCTAAGGTACTTTTTTTTTGCCAAGTGTTTGAAAAGCTCTAGGATAACTCATAGTTCCAACATTAATAATCTTGGAACACTTCATAAGCTGACTTTTTTTGTAAATGAAATTATTTTATAGGCAAGATGCATTCCATGTATGTTTTTCCTGTATCTAATTGTTCTCATAGCATCCTCTAGTGGTCATTCAAATGAGGTCACGGTACAGCAGCAGTTGATACGTGATATATTGATCAAAATCTATTAGTTATTTGTCAGGATGCCAAGATGTCAATTAAAATAATTTAATTGTCCAGATTTAGCCATGTACAGCCAAATGCAGTTTTCTAATGAGTTTGTATGAGAGTATTTTTAACAGGATACTTTACATTATTAAAAAACTTGAAAGTAAAATGACCTTTTGTAGTTTATACTCTTAGAATCTTGCCTGACAGACAGTGTTGTGCTGTAATTTACAGAATATACTCTTCCTATGAAAGAATATAACTATTCTTCCTATGAAAAACTGCAAGATTATAACATACACAAAAAAACTGTGTATGAATGTTTGTTATGTTGTACCTGGTCTTTGAAAGTTTTCTGTAGTAGTGTTGGCAAGGGCGATCCTTTTAAGCTTACTTGCTTTTATGTTTTGGGGTTTTTTTCTGTATTGTTTAGGCAATGCTTGATATAATTTCTGCTATCTACTTAATTTGCATTTGCATCATTAAGTTAATGTCTCTTCAGCAGTATCCGGAAGTACTGTGTCTGTTCAGGGTGGGTTTTTTCCACATAACAATATATTAATTTCATCATTGTCTGACTGCAGCTGTTGATTGAAGTTCAGTCTATTCAGTTTTGGTGATGTTGTAGTTGTAAGTCTAAAGGCAGATATAATAGGTATCTCCATTTTTGATGTAGTTTCCTGTATTTTAGAGGACAGCATTTACTTTAATTGAAAAAATCAAAAGTAGTACTTGGTCTTGTAATTCAGATTGTAATGTCTTAAAAGAATCTGTTGTTCATTGGACATGACAACAAAAAAGCATCAAAAAAGCTCACAGTATAAATCTGCCAAAAAAGGGTGATCCTCTGTGCTATTTTAGGGGCCCCAGAAATGGTGGACCTATACCTTTTATTATGGCACTGTAAATGTGACAAATGCATTCATGTTTCTCATAAAGTTACAGTGAGCTCCACTTTAGACCAGGCATCATCAATGGACCATTGATCTCCTAGAGAAGTTGATTTTTTAAAGGATTGCATTTTAAGTTCTTTGTGTTTCTCACAGTCAGTGGAATGGCAAAAATTTTTTGTACAGGAAGCTTTAGAAGTTTGAGAAGCTTTCTATGGAAGCTTTTAGGAGTTGAGAGGTTCTGGATTGTCTCCAAATCTCATGCTACTTCTTTCAAAACATGAACACATCCCAGCTGTGTAAATATAATATTGGTGTTGGCAGACTGATTTGTAAAAAATATATGCTTACCCAATACTTATTTATTTTTTTATTTGGATCTCTTTTAGCAGTTGTGAGCATTAGCATCTTCCTTATGTTGTTGAAAACTCAGGAAAATTTTGCTGCAATTTGTTGAGGGATTTTTCTGACCTTTGCTGTGGAATTGTGTTCAGTGTTTGCTTAAGTCAGCCAGTGTAGTGAACCCCAAGGATACAGGAAAAGCTCCTTGGAGAATTGAATGCTGAGTCATCCCTGAGCGGGCGTTGTCCTGTTCCTCTGACCCGACCGTGTTGAGACCCTGTCCTTTAATCAGTTAAGACAATACTATTGTAACTCTTTTAGCTATTGGTCAGTTAAGGAATATGCTTAAACCTGCGGCCATTGGCTGGTTTTGGATCCATGCCAAGGCTATAAAAAGAGCCCTCTGTACCCCCTTTCCTTGGAGAAGAAGAAGCGCTGTACCCTTCGCGGACCTCCCGAATAAACTTCACTGCGGAATTTCGGCGTATTCTCTTCCCCTCTCTCTCGTCTGCTACGCCATTGCCCCGAGCGATTCCTCCTAGCTGCCTGAGCTGAACTCACGAAAGAGCTGAATCACTTAAGCTGAATATCACTGGCTTGCTAGGAAGGAGCTCGGCGGCTTGGCCATTGCTAACTCAGCCATTGGGTCTCTGCTAGAGACTTGTTTTACTGAGCTAGCTGGGCATATATATATGATAATAGTCGGGCTTACCTAGAGAGGTTCCCACTATTATTATAAGCCAGGCCAGGCCAGAACAGACACTTGCAGCAGTTTCTCCTTATCATTTTGTGAAAAGAGTTGCTAAGTGTTTTAGTGATCTTTCCCAGCATAAAAGGGACTGTTATGTTTTTGTAACTCAGTTGTGATAATAGGGGGTTCGTGGCGTTGTTTTTCATTGTCTTGGTTTTTTAAAATTAGTTGTCTAATTTTAAATCTGCATCAAAGTGTTCTGTT